>CM031237.1:394460061-395660061 GCA_018340775.1 Taxus wallichiana var. yunnanensis | reverse complement strand
GCACACCACATAAACAGAGATAAAAATACGTAGGACACTAAAAATCTCACCAACAACTAGAAGAAGCCGCAGAAGACTAGAGAAATTCGCACTCATTAAGAAGTCACTCAAAACTATAGGGAGTCGCGAACAAAGGAAAATCCATGTAACAAAGAAAAAACCCAAAATAGAAGATACAGTCACCACTAAAGGAAGCGATTATCAATAAAATGTATGAAACATGCACTTATGATAATTCATTGTAATAGGATATAAGGACGAAGATATGAGAACAATGTGATGTGTGTAAGAGATAGTTCAATATAGAGATGAGATGTTGGATAAAGAAAGAGTGTGTGAAAAGAGAGACTAAATTATGAATTGTAATTTAATTTGAGAAATTAATATAAAGACTATCTTTTGGTTCCAATATTGTATTCTCTTATGTTATGATATTGTTTATTTTGTGTTCTTGATAGCCAACATACCCCTTACAAAGGAACAAACTACTTAACCCTTACATTAACGTCAAGGCTTAAGGTCAACATTTGGTGTTTGAGCCCATGTTCTTTTTCAAGCGGATGTTCTAAAATACGGCACCACCGAATATTGAAACCCACATTAACGAGATAAAAGATTGGTTGGAAGACCAATTTGATAAATTTATCTAGAAAGAAGCATAGAGATTAGAAGAGTCTTACCAAGTTTCTTTAAAGCTATTTTTTTCGGAGATTCTAATAAGGTTTTCCACATTTATTATGGTCATGGAGTTGCAAAGAGAACCGAGTGGACTCGACTCTAATTTAAAAAAATCACAAAGTGGGTGAAAGAACAACTAACAAAAATTGAAGATTTGAATGAGTCGTGGACACTTGCACTTGACTACTTATTTGAAACAATGATAGACTCCTTTGTCATTACTTGGGCAATAAAGGGTTGGACTAGCTTTGATCATAAAAATGAATAGTTCTACAAAGGAGCTAGAGGAAGATTCCTTATAGGGGTTGTATTTTAAATTCATATGCTTCGTGGAAAAGGGACTAATTAAAAGTGCACACTAGTTCCTTTAAGGGAAAGGCACCGTAAGATGACATGAGGAGGAAGAGGGTGATCCAAGAGATATAACTCATAAATATTTTTGGGGAGATGGTTAGAGTAGAAGAAATAGGGGAACATGAAGAAAAGAAAAGAAAAAAATAAACACAAAAATGACATAGTTAGGAAAAGGAGATTAGGAGGATTAATAATTAAATCAAAGTAGGTTACCAAAATGATGAGGTGATCAAAAGAAAGAACTAGACTAGCCAAAAAAAAAGAAGGAATTGGAGAAAAGGGTAAAAAATAGAGAATAACGAGAGACAGAAGAATGAAGAAGTTAAATGAGAGAAAAGAAAAATTAATTGTAGACACAAAATCACGCACCTGGGTACATTTCTAGTTCCTAAAAGCATATTAGCATTTACATGATTCATAAGTGAGAAAACTAGTAAGTGACATTTATATTTGGCATTTTATCTGTGCTTTTTATTTTCTATTTGATCTTACACACCCTACAACCCAGCCAGAACTTTACTTTCTTATCTTTTATGACTTCGGACACTAACGCCTAGGCACCTGCGTCCCCTTGGGTGCCCCTGACCTCTTTCTACTTTACTCACTCTTTTTGGGGCTCTTTTATCTTTTGGGCATCTTGTTTTCTTATGGGTTGGCCTTCTAGTTGTCAAGTACAAAATTCAACCAAGGGAATCATATAAATACATAGTTATGTGATAAAAATAAAGGGCTAAGCTCTAAGCATTATTATTATCGCCTAAGCTTGCATCCAAAGGCAACAAAAACACTTCAAGGCATCTATCTAGCATCCATACGAGGGAAAAGGGGATGCATTTTCTGCATACACAACATAGTAATGGAAGTTCATTTTATTCCATACACACATTTGCATCTTTTAGCAAATCTAGCCCATTATCTAGTGCATCTTGCACAAGGGCATCCTAGGGCACCATTTTCACACACTCACAAGAACTACATGGAGTTTGAGATGTAGTGGAGCACTTGGTCATAATTGTAGACACCTAAAATTGGTGTCTCTGTCTTTCATACCCGCTTGCACATTATTTTGTCATTGTCCTAACCAGCCCCCTTTAATTAATTAATCCCCCTTAATTTAATTAAAATGCCCTTCATCCATTAATCACACTAGTCCTTATTAATTGACATTAATTAATTAATACCTATTAATTAATTAGCATTATTCACTTAACTTGCCCTAGTGGACTTGTTATTTGGGATGCTTTTATCCTACATATGAATCCTCGCACTTTTTTGTTCTTCTAACTACCTATGATTCATTCCCGAACAATGAATCCCACTCACATGCTTTAAAGCATGCCTCAACCCTTAAAATCACTAAATCCCACATGAAATCAAAAATCTACCCCGAAGGGGAGACTTCTCTCGTGGTCGGCGATGACCCAGCCTAGTCATCATCGACCATATAAGAAGATGTAATTTATTTCCATTATGATCATCAAAGATTAGATATACACATACTTTGGAGCTCCTTCGTGACTTGTGAACTCCCTAAGATACCTGCAACATCCACAAAGCTCCTAGACCTCATCCGAACGTGCTTACATCTCTCACGATCATCTTCGTCACTTTTCATTGCTTTAGTCAACTTTTATCATTTTTATTGTATTTCTACTTGTTTCTAACCTTTTGTAGGTCTAGAGTAGCTTCGCAGTACCATCGAGCCTCGTCACCACCTCTTTTCCAACCTCATTACTTGTAGGTTTCCATATTCATCCATCCATTCTCGACCTTATCTAATCCATGTTATAGTCCTCGCCAACCTGTCCCCGCCATCACCGATTTCTCTCCCTGGAGCCTTCTACAGTGCATTCTTCCCCTCTGTCATCCTTCTCAAATGCATTCTCCTCTATCCTACATATACCCTCATCACCGTTGACCAGCCCAACCTACCATCCAACCTTCCTTGTTGTCAATTTCTCTTACTTTTTGGTTTCTACCCTCTCATAGCCCCTCTACATGTTGATTCCAACATCTCTAGACCTCTGTAACTTCAGATTGCTTCCATATCTTAAAGGGTTTGCATACTTCACTTGATGTTCCGATTTGTCATCTCGATTGACGTCGACTTGCTTATGCATAGTCCTGGGTTGTCATTCCCACCTGCACTGTAAGTCAATTAAATCATATTTGAGTTAATTTTTAATCACTTTCCGATTCAATACCTTTCTTGTTTCGCATTTTATATATTGTCCTTGCTTTACTTTTTTCTTTCTAAGAAATGGGGATTGACATCCGCTAAGAAAGTTAATAGCTTCTTGGAGTGGCATTGTCCGGGCATCCCCACATAAATCCATCTAATCAATCTCATTTTATTTTTATAGATCTTATCACCTGGAAAGATCAACCATCTACCTCGGTGCTCGCATATCCACATGTGAGGTGCTATAAACCCTCCATATTCGAGTTACTTGGTAGCTTCCAAGATCTTAGCACATTCACTTGTCTAAGAACGAAGAAACTGGGTCCAACATTCTCGCACGCCTGGTGGGAACACCCTCTAGGTGATCCCTTTCATTTCTTTCTATATTTTGCTTCTTTTGTTTGCTACTAACACTGTAGTGTGATGTGTCACTTTATTGCTTGCTTGCATTGGGTTCTCATGTTGGGTTGCTCATCGCTCAAGTGTGCATATAAAAAGGAAAAGCTATATCTAGGTATTCCTCTTTTTGTTCCCTATTTGCTCTTTTATACATCATAATTTCCCTTTCCTATGTGTGTCCTCGTAGAAATATCACACTTCAATTTTGGGTTTAAAATGAACCTTTCTTTTCTACATCATGTTTGCTCGCATAGTCTAAATAGGGGTTCAATTTTTTGTATCACGCAATTTCTTCCACGCACGAAACTACACACATCTTAAACATCATCCTACCAGTGGAATGACTAGGATTTCATCACCCAACGTAAAGCCTCCATGGTGTTTTGGCCACGTTAGAATCTTTGTACATCCTTGTGCCTCTCGTACCTTTGGGTATGTTGAGGAATCCCAACCAAAACATCCTGAAACCAAACATATATTTCCTTATCCTCAGGTACTATATAGATGAAAATCGATATGAAACCTTCAACCGCACTCGACCCCCAAGGTCATGTCGAAGTAGCCGATGTTGAATGTGTGTGTTAACTATAGGAGGATTGGTGACTAAGATTTGGTAGTGTGATCTCCCGTAGCCGAGTTGGCAAAGGGAGAGTTAAAGGTTATGAACGCAGGTAGCGTAAATTCCCTATGGTTTGTCTAACTGAATTAGATCTAAGTGTTGATCTAGTTTGAAGTGTTTAAATTAACTAGGATGAAACTAACAATCTATGCTACTTCTGAAAGGAAACTAATCTAAACAAATCACAAAACTGAAAATATTACAATCACAAACAACAATTTGCTTCTATTCTAAATAATTAAAATATTTCTACACTAAAACTAAACAAGTGAGATGACTTGGTGCGGTTATTCACTTGTGTTGAGTGTATTGAAACTAAACTAACTTAAAACAATAAATTTTCCAAATGATCTATGATGTGTAGACAACAACCTGCATATATTCTCTCCTTCAGATCCACAAGGATGGGAAGAAGAGGATCCGTCACCGGGAGCTAATATTAATGATTTAAACCCTCTTGAAATTAACTAATTGCTTGCAAATGAAAGGAAATTGATTTCTACTCTATTTGATATGATGTAATAATGATAAATTGTAAGAATGAAGGAAATCAAACAACAAATCCAACTTGGAATTCACAGAACAGAGGTAAATCCAACTGTGTAGTAATTTGTCCCCTCACTTTGTCCTTTCTGCCTCTCTGCTCGAGCGTTCATATGAGTCCAAGGGATTGGGAATGCAAGAATAGCAGTAGGAGGATGGCACTTGAGCAATGACAACTTGAAGGCAGTTTGGATGCAATGCAAGTAGAAGAGAGATAGCACAAGAGATCTGAGCTTGGCTATGCAATTCCTAGCAAGATTGTGGCAACAATACAATACAAGATACACAAAAATTCTCAGGCCTTTTGCTTGAATACAAGCATGGAATATATAGGAATGGAGGATGGGAGGTGCCTTCATGCACAAGGCAAGAAGAAGTAGTTCCAACTAATTAAATCTATTTAAAAATATAAGGAGGAAGGAGAACCAAGCAATCAAAGCTAATTTTAGACAATTTGGCTCACGGATGCATGCTAAAAGTGAAATTAAGTGAACCGTCGCATGTTAAAACACGCATGACGGAATTTGGAAAAAGCGGGTAGGACCACCGCCCTTTTTGGGAGGCGGTTTCAACCGGCACTAAAGGCCAAAATATGCGCAGAAAGAGACAGAAAGTTGGGAAAAGCGTGGAAAGGCTAAGTAAAGATGTCTAGGCAACAAATATACATTGTGAATGGTCTTTAGAGCTCGAACACCTTCTTGAAAGGACCTGAATCATCATTAGGGACTTTTGTAACTGTTTTCCAATAATGTAGCACATGTAATTTTAGGTGCATACATATTTCCCCCTCAAAGAAGCATCTTAGCCATGAAAAGGTGTAAAACATAGAGTCTGAGTATGGCATTCTCGAAATGGGGAGTTATAAGCTATACTTGACACACCGTGTGTCGAAATGTCGTTGTCCAAACTCCTACTACCTGTAAAATGAAAAGAAGACTCAAGTACAAATAGATAAAATATTGAAAAATAAACACTAAATTAAAATGACAAGAGGACTTACCATTTGTGCGGGGATGTAGAAATATACCTACACCGCGCTCTAGCCCTGTGAACACATGTACTCAAAACAAAGTTATAACAACACACACACACACACACACACACACACACACACACACACACACACACACACACACACACACACACACACACACACACACACACACACACACACACACATATAAACTCATTTTCAAATTCATTTACACATATCGACTTGGTGATTTTTGAGCTCTGGACCCACTTGACCTTTTTTCATTTTTCAAGTATGGTTAAATTAGAATGCACTTAGGAATGGTATTTTGCGTTAGGCTTGCCCTTTGCTATTTGAATATTTTTGAGAACTCCTAAGAATTTTGTAACTAGAGTGGTTATAAGGGGCCTTAAAGAGGTGGATAGGCAGAGTGCCTTTATTGCTTAGTCTCCATTTTGTGAGGCATATATGATGTTTTGGTATTTCATGCTCATTGCGAGCATTTTGACCGCACCTAGTGTGTGATGGCATTATACAAAACTATGACACACTATGATATGTACATATATCTCTTTTTTTGGTTTGGTAATCCATTGTATCTGAGTTGACTCTCTTTTGGCTTATTTCTCATGTGTACTCTAGATGTTTAGAATTTTTATTTTTCTATGCTTTTCAGAATGTATGCAGTGGATGTGAAATGATAATAGAATGATTTCTTTTTGTATTTTATAATGCTTTGATATATGATAATGCGAACACAATGTGATGTTGAACTTTAGTTTCTTTAAGCAATCTTTGATACTTCATATTGTCTTGGCAAAATGTGGTGATACAATGATATGATAAGTGAATGTACTTGCCCCACTCCCAACTCCATGCAACCAGTAGGATGTGAGGGCTCAACACCAAGAGCGGAAAGGGCACAAGTTAAGAAATCTTATTGAATGGTAATGATGAGGGAAAGACAATGGTTTGACATGACCAAATTGAGACACTACAACCTCACCCTACTCAAGTTACCTCATAGTTTAGAATGTGATTTACTTTCCATTTTATCTAGACTTAGATCCGTAGATGGCTACTTGGTTGACAAAATCTGGTTTTGAGGTTTTAAACTCTTTTGGAATTTTAGACATCTAACTCACTTTGTTTTTGACTTATGATTTCATAATATTTGAATTATTTGTAACTTTCAAGTTTATTAAAGAGACCCCTTACACCTTGCCCCATGCTACCAGTAGGAAGCATGGGCTCATCACCATGGACAATGAATAGGCGAGCAAGGGCATTTCTCTCCTTTCCCAACCCCGTATCACTAGTAAGAGATGAAGACTCAACACCGAAGGTTGGTAGGGCAAAGAAATGTGTAAAATAAAAAATTTCTGTGGATTTTTATTTGACTTACTCATCTAGGAATTTTTTTAATATGTTCTTGTTTCTAAAGAGATTTTTATGGGATAGATGTGACACCATGAAGCTTCTAGAATAGACTATAGGCAAAGACACCTAATCTAGAAAGAGACTATAAGCATAACCAAGTATGCAGGCCTTGGTATGATCACGGTCAAAACTTTGTCTTATCTTATTTGAACTGATGAAATGATTTGAAAACAATTGACGATACCATGAAAATTTGAAGAGACATGATTCGAATGTTTTGCCAATGTTTTTCAGAAGTTTTTAGGAGTTGTTATAATAATAAATCCCTTGATCACAAATTTTATAGAATGAGTTGGCAAATGAAATTGCAATGCAGATGCAATAATGTATATATGAAAATGTTAATGGATCATGTGTAATACCTCTTTAGGTGAAGAGAGTTCACATATTCGTTAAACTCCTCACCCTCTAGTGTACACAGTGAAATGCCCCATTTTTGTAGTCTTCTACTACTCGATATGGACCCAACCACCTAGGTTTGAATTTTCTTCCCTCACTGCGGTATTTTTGTCTATTCGGATGTCAAGTCTTAAGACCAAATCTCCCTCATATATTTCATGCTCGTAAACCTTCTTATTGTATTGCCGAGCCATCCGGTCAGTGTAAATGTTGTGTCGTTGTTCAACGTTGAGTCTAACCTCATCAAGACTTTCTAACTAAGAGAGTCATGCTTCTCAATAACCTTCTTCTCCCAAGATTCGTGCAAATGAAATATGGAGACTCGGTATTTCAACCTTGAGTGGTAAAATTGCTTCCACACCAAATACCAAAGAAAAGGGGGTTGCCCCTATTGGTGTTCTAACTGACATCCGATAGGCCCACAAGGTTGGAAAAATCTTTAAATGCCAATCTCGTTTGTTCTCCTTAACGGTCTTAAGGAGGATGGACTTTAATGTTTTATTCAGTAGCCTCACTCATCCATTGGCTTGAGGATAATAAAGAGAAGTCGTGTGATGACTTATCTTGAACTTTGCACACAATTCATGCACCTCGTCATTTTTGAAAGACATGTCATTATCTAGATAATGACTTGTGGGACATCGTACCTACAAATGATCTGGTTTAAGATGAACTTAGCGATCACAAACTTGGGTACAATGGTAAGAGGCATGGCTTCTACCCACTTGGTAAAGTACTGTGGCGTGATTATGAAGTTATGGCCATCTGTTGATGAGGGAGAGAATTTCCCTATTAAATCCAGGCCCCACGTGGAAAAGGGCGATGGAGTTGCAATTGGTTGCAAATCTTGTACCGTATGTGGATTTTGTGGGAGAACTCTTGGCATTTGTGGCATCTGCAGTGCACAAAATTTGTTACGTCATGCTCTAGGGTGGGCCAGAAATAGCCCATCCGATGTATCTTCCGAGCAAGGCGTGGTGTCATGAAGTGACCTCCACATACTCCATTATGTGATTCGTAAAGAATCTTTTCGATTATTTAGTGTCGACACATCTTAACAACATTCCGTCGAAGGCTCTACGATAGAGCACTTGCTCCAAAATAACGTACTTAGCGGAAATGACACGTAGCCACCTTCTTTGTTGCGATGTTGCCCCTTCTGGATATGTATGGTCCACTATAAAATTAATGATGTCAATATACCATGGACACGTAGAAATAGGGGACCTAGTTTCAACGAAGTACACACACTCATCGGGAAGTCTAGATCTACCAGATCACCTCCATCTAACAAATTATCAACTAACCAATCTGCAATGATTTGTCCTTTGACATATTTTTTATTAACAAATGTTAGCTCAAATTCACCCATCAGAGTTATGAAGCACTTGACCTTCTTAGATAAGGATCCTTATGTGAGGAATGTCCGCAAGTGATCTGACTTAATAATAACCCTCATTTCTTGATTCAGCATATAATGTCTTAAGCGCTTCATCGCAAAGACTATGGCAAGGCATTGTTTCTCTGCCTGGGATAACATGTCTCATAATCAAGCAACGTTCAACTAATAAAATAGATTATACGCTCTCGTTTATCATCATCTTCTTGAGCCAACATGCAGGCTAGCAAAACATCCGTAGCTCATGAATACAAGATCAAAGGGTGATCTGATCTAGGTGGCATTAGCATGGGAGGGGACAATAAGAATTGTTTAACTGACTCAAATGCCTCATTGCATTCATCTGTCCAATCAATGCGAGAATCCTTTTTCAACAAATTGTTGATTGGGTGAATAGAAAAGGTCAAGTTAGGGATAAATCTTCGGATTGCCCCAAGTTTTCCAAGAAAATATCTGATGCCAGACTCATCCGTTGGTGGAATCATTTCCAATACAACTCAGATTTTGGCTAGGTCTACATCAATTCCTCGTGAAGATATGATGTACCCAAAATCTTGCCTCTTGTTACACCAAACACACACTTTTCTAGGATTCAATGTGACGTCGTATTTGATTAAGCAAGAAAGGATGATATGAAGCACCTCTGGTGATCACGAAACTTTATGGCCTTAGCCGAGAGGTCATCCACGTAGGATTCACGTAGCACCAGCGTTCTTAAGCCCGAATGACATGACAACATAATAGTAGGTTCCCCAAGGAGTTATAAACATAGTTTTGGCCTGATCCTCTTCAGATATTTTGATCTGATTGTACCCAGAGAATCCATCCATAAGAGACAATAACTCAAAACCGATTTTGCATCAAACGATAACATCAATGGAAGGTAATGGGAAATCATCCTTGGGACAAGCCTTATTTATATCCCGAAAATCTATGCAGATGTGGATCTTTCCATTTTTCTTGAGAATGGGGACTATGTTAGACACCCATTGAGAGTAGTCAACTAGCTTGATGAATCCCACCTGGAGGAGTTTCATCACTTCTTCCTTCACCATGAGGGCCACCTTTGGCTTCATGGGCCTTGACTTTTGCTTAATCGGATTTGCATCTAGTTTGGTGACAAGATTGTGTACACAATATGTGATGCAATCCCCATCATTTATTTGTAGTTAAACATGAATGCTTTTTATGCTCCTTGAGAATGCGGGTATGTATTTCAACCTCCTCAAGAGTTAAAGAGGACCCTAGCTTCAAAATATTTGGTTCTTCCTTGGTCCTGATATTTATATTGATTATTCCCTCGATTAAGGAGGTGTTGCCTTCCTCAAACTCAGGTCGGGGCCAAAGGCAACTCTAAATCCCCCTCTTCTCCTACCTCACAAATTTTGAATTCCCTCCCAGGGAGGATTCCATCATGGGATTTCCAAAATAGGAAGAAGAGTGTGGAATTAGAGAAATATTAACCTCGTGATGTGTAAGATGTAGCTTTGTGAGAGCGTTTAGATATTCTAGAGTTGCTTTGTCAATGTCAACGCATGATCTGCAATGACAGACTCACTCTCAGTCTCTATGTATGTCAACATTGGAGTTATCGGTGTCTTATGAACCAAAGGTTCTACACAAACCGAGACCGTGAAGTTTGAATCTTCCAACTCACCGCTTGGAGTAAAGCGAGACAAAAATGTGATTGAGTCTGCAAGGAGATTTTGGTCTCGTGGAATTTCCTCGATTGATATGAAGTCAAACCTCTTTGTTAAATTCAAGCACTACTATTTTGTAAAGTTGCAAATGCTTAGCTCTAGTCTCATATACTTTGATACTTGATTCACAACTAGTTGTGAATCACCCAACACCTTGATATTAAGAGCACCCATTCTTTTGGCTACGATGAGACCAAGTAGAAGGGCTTCATATTCAGCCCCATTATTTGTGCACTCGAAGTTTAATTTGAAGGAAAAGGGTAGAATCCTTCCCTCAGAGAGGTAAGAATCACACCTACCCCAATGCCCAAAATGACACTTGGCTCCATCGAAATGGAGAGTCCAACAGTTACTTGGAAAAATAGACGTTGGATCATCTTTTGAATCTTTCTCCTTTACTTTAGTTACCTCAACCATACAAACCTCATTTCTTTGGCAGAGAACCGAGTCCTAGGGTATGTCCCATGCCCATAGAATCGAAAGGAAGGAGAATGGGTAAATACTTTTCCAATAGCTCGACAATCTTTGTCGTAGTTCCTAACGATATTGTCTCTACGATGATGGTTTCATCTTTGACTTCCGAATGCCTTTGATCAAACCCATGACCTCTAATTCTATTGTAGGAACCAACTTTTCTCTGGAAGCGAGCTTGCAGGTTTATTTAAATGATTTTTAGGAAGCTCAAACTCAAAGTGGACCCCTGGCCTCTTTTTCAAATTAGCTAGGTGTATGTCAAAGGGTTTTGGATCACCCTGCGCCACAAAGACCTTCCCTAAATGCAAGAACCTAACTTCCTGAAACAGAGTGGAGGGAATCACCTTCATGCAATGAATCCAAGGATGGCAAAGGATCATATTATAGTTGGTTTCCTGATCTATAATATAAAACTTGGTTAGTACCGTCTTAGGTCCAAGGGTGACCAAACACTATAGTTTCATTGACGTTGCTTTGAGGTTGTCGTAGCCCCTCAGTGTATTTCATGTCGAAGAGCAAATTGGTCTCTCCGTACCCTAGTTTTTGAAGGAAAGAGAAGGGGACTATGTTGAATGTTTCCCCATCATCAATCATTGCATGCTTTACGTAGTTGTTGTAAATCCATACTTGTAAAAACAATGTCGATCGCCCTACAAACTATTTCGGTGTATATGGGCATCTTCCTGATGTCGAATACAAATCCAACATCTCTTTTAGGCTACCCTGGAGGATAAACATCAAAGTCCATGTGGTTTATTTGTGCTTCGGAGGAGGGGTGACGTTAGCCAAATGACCAAGACCCAACACTTCTAGTAGAGCGGCCCTATGAGTAGGGGAATTCTTTAATAGATCCAAGAAGGAAATGTGCGAGAATGTCTTAGTTAAGTCGCTGATCAAATCATAAGCTCCTATTGGCTTGCTTAGGGTATCACAAATGTCATCTGATGTAGTCGGGTAGATTGGAATAGGCTACGAAGAATAATCCCTAGTTCTAGTGGTAACGTTAATTTGTGGTTTAGTGTCTAACTCTACCAACCCCACAATTTTCATTTGTTGGCGACCATCCAAAGGAGGTGCCACTTGTGGGTTTGACAAAGTTGAGGCTTTGCGATCATGGGTCCCTATTACAATACCTTTGTTTAAACCGTTGGGATCTAATCTACCATCTTTTGGATGTGTGGGGAGAGGATCGTTAAAGATTCCCAACGGTGTGTTCTGTGGAGATATCGGTCCCATGTAGGTGTTTTGAGTGGGAGTTGTTGGGTTTGCCAAAAACATGTCAACAAATAATTGTCTTTGATCCTCTGGAAAATGTTGTAAAAATTTGTTACAATCACGGCATGTTTTTGTGTCATGCCCACGAACCCTATGGAAACCATAGTATAAATTAGGATCGTAATCTTGAGGCCTTTGGTTTGCACCTTGTTGTGGCCTGAAATTATGATTATTGTTTAACTATTGATTGTTATTGTTAAAATTTGGGAACCCTTGCCCTTGATTTTGAAATTGGTTTGGATACCCACCTGGGTATTGGTTAGGGCCTTGGGTTTGTGTTTGTCTTGCTTATTGAGGTTGTTATTGTTGTTGATGGTTAAAATCTACAACATTGACTAAGGGAAGAAGTTATTATTTCTTTGATTGTTGTCATTGTTATTGTGGTTGTTTGAAAGCAGTATTGGGAGCATTAACAACATTAGGCTTCTTAGGTTGGTCTGTCACTCCATCCATCGTGACTCCACGATTCTTATTAAGGATTTTTGGTCCTTGATTGCTATTTGTGTTGTTGGAGTAACTGGGGTTATTTTGATTAGGGGTGACTAACCTTCCATTAGCTCCATAAGTCTTACAACCACTATCAATGGCTACTTGGTCAATTCGAAGAGCACCCTCTAGCACCTCTTCATAGCTCCTTAGCGGGAACTTTTTAACCTCTTCCTTTGTCTCCTGTTGAGAGAGTGGAGGAACAGATCACAAAGTTCCATTTGATGCATATTTGGAATTCTCGCAGAGGAGTAGAGAACTTGTCGCCACCTTTAAATGAAGTGGGCTACAAACTCATTGTGCTCTTGCTTGATATAAAGGAATTCCCTGATTCATGTTCTCAAAAGTTTGTTCATATCAAAAGCTTTAATAAATTCGATACAAGTTACTTGAAGCCTCCAGATCCTATAGTACCAGTCAAGAGCAACACCTTTTAGCATCTTAGGGAAAATTTTCACAACGACTGCATCCCATGGGAGCAACTTTCAAATGGCCGTTGCGTAAGACTTGATGTGAGCATTAGGATTGCCCTCCCCTTTGAATTTTGAAAGATCAGGCAAGGGTCTTAGGAGCATGACTATCCGAATGGAGAAGTCTAGGGGCTCCTTGAGATATTCAAAATAGGTCCCCATTGCATATGTTTCCACCATTGAAGATCCTTGTTGGGGAGGTGGAGGTTGCATTGGTTGCTGAAATGGGACATCATAGACATTTGTTAGGGTGTATGACATCCCCTGCGGTTGTCCATATGGACTCGGTAGGTGTATATGTCCCCTGCTGGAGATTTAGAATACATGTGTATAAAGGGGGTTGATTACCTTGATATGGAATTGAAGGCACAAAGCCAAGGAACGTTGCATTTCTAGCTGGTATGGCATTTGAGAATGCACTTCTGGCTAGTGCCTATTGTAAATATCCATACATGGCGTGAGGGGGCATACCCAAGGTGCCCGTCCCCGTAAGCATATCTCCAGGGTTTTGAGTACTCATATAAACTGGAGGATTATATGCAGTAGGTATTTATCCGTAATTCTACGGGTAGGGAGAAGTTCGTGCTTGCCCTGCGTATGAATTCTGAGTATTTTGGGCAAGCTAGCTCCTTGACTTTGTCAACCAAAGCTGAGATGACATCACCCATTGATGGGGTAGTGCTTTTCTTAGGTGATTTTTGTTGAACCCTCGAAGTTGTTGAGGAGTATGGTATCCTGCTATGAATTGTTCACTATGTTGCCACCCCTCATTGGCAATATTTTCGAGTTGGTGGAGGGGTAGCGTTATTGTTTTGGAGTAGGACATCACCTTGTCCTTACAACCTATCAAAATCTTGGTTCATGTTCTGGAAGTGTTGTTCACTCCTAACATATCATGCTAAATATTCCTCATCTAGATGCAAGAGTTGGTCTAATTACATGCTAATGGGCTGAAACAATACCCGAGGAGATGAACTTGCTTCACCAGTAAAATTCATGTTGTTTAAACTTGATTGTTCATGAGGATAGGTCTACATGACTTGGTCAAGCTCCTCAGTATGCACAGAGGAACCAACATTGGTTCCCCGGCAGAGAGGGTTTTGAGAAAATGAGCGGTTGTCCGCCACGTTGAAAGTGAAGGTGATTGTTGTGGTATACTTGATTGGTAGTTGTACATGTCAAAACCTAGGATGGGTCGACCGTACTCATCGTATCTTGACATATTCAAGGGGTATAAGAATACCCGTAGAATAAAGGATGGATGAAGAAAGCAGAAACGTTTAGAGACTAGCTCTTCACGTTGGGTTCACCAATTTGTACGGATGAAAATTGACATGCAACCTTCAACCGCACTTGACCCCGAGGTCGTGCTAGAGCAACCAATGTTGAATGTGTGTGGCTAACTATAGGAGGATCGATGACTAAGATTTGGTAGTGTGATCTCCTGGTAGCTAAGTTGGCAAAGGGGAGATTTAAAGGCTATGAATGGGTAGCGTAAATTCCCTATAGTTTGTCTAACTGAATTGGATCTAATTGTTGATCTAGTTTGAAGTGTCCAAATTAACTAAGATGAAACTAACAATCTATGATACTTATGAAAGGAAACTAATCTAAACAAATCAAAAAACTGAAATATTACAATCACAAACAACAATTTGCTTCTATTCTAAATAATTAAAATATTTCTATACTAAAACTAAACAAGCGAGATAACCTGGTGTGGTTATTCACCTGTGTTAAGTGTATTGAAACTAAACTAACTTAAGACAATTTTTTTCCAAATGATCTATGACGTGTAGACAACCTCTTATAGATATTCTCTCCTTCAGATCCATAAGGATGAGAAGAAGAGGATCCGTCACTGGGAGCTGCTATTAATGATTTAAACCCTCTTGGAAATTAACTAATTGCTCGCAAATGAAAAGAAATTGATTTTTACTCTATTTGATATGATGTAAAAATGATAAATCGTAAGAAGGAAGGAAATCAAACAAAAAATCCAACCCGGAATTCATAGAATAGAGATAAATTCATTTATGTAGTAATTTGTCCCCTTAGTTTGTCCTTTCTTTCTCTGAGCGTTCATATGAGTCCAATGGATTGGAAATACAAGAATAACAGTAGGAGGATGGTGCTTGAGTAATGGAAGCTTGAAGGCAGTTTGGATGTGATGCAAGTAGAAGAGAAATAACACAAGAGATTTGAGCTTGGCTATGCAATTCCTAGCAAGATCGTGGCAACAATACAATACAAGATACAAAAAAATCTTAGGCCTTTTTCTTGAATACAAGCATGGAATATATAGGAATGGAGGATGGGAGGTGCCTTCATGCACAAGGTAAGAAGAAGCAATTCCAACTAATTAAATCTATTTAAAAATAGAAGGAAGGAGAACCAAACAATCAAAGCTAATTTTAGACAATTTGGCTCATAGATGCATGCTAAAAGTGAAATTAAGTGAACCGTTGCATGTTAAAACACACATTACGGAATTTGGAAAAGTGGGTAGGATCGCCACCTTGTGTAGAGTGGTGGTTTCAAGACCACCGCCATGTTTTGGGAGGCGCTTTGGAACAGCTGCCCGAGCGGGGTGACGATCCTAACACTAAAGGCCAAAACATGCGCAAAAAGAGGCAAAAAGTTGGAAAAAGTGTGGGAAGGCTAAGTAAAGACATCTAGGAAACAAATATACATTGCGAATGGTCTTTGGATCTTGAACACCTTCTTGAAAGGACTTGAATCATCATTGGAGACTTTTGTAACCATTTTCTGATAATGTAGCACATGTAATTTTGGGTGCATACAGGTACCTCATCATCCATCCCTTTTTATTTTTCACACTTTCTAATAAATCAAGATAACGAAAAATTTGTTGCTTGACTTGTATGTTAACAACCTCCATAAAGAAATGTTTTCTTATTTCACACTTGGAGATACTTATCGACAATGCATCACTATGATATATCTAACAATATTACTACTTTATCCAATAATCTTGAGATTCCACATTGGATCTCTCAACCATGTGATGACCATGTTATTCAAATAGATCCTCCTTACAAATCTTATTATCATATCCATCACTCCATTACACCTCGATCAATTACACCCCCGCCTCATTCTCCTTTGGAGACCCTTGGGCCTCCCTTTAGCCCCATCTATGACTTCTTACATCTAAGTCTCCCAAAACCACCCAATCATGTCAATCCACTCAATTGATGGATCCTATTACACCTACATCATCTCATATCAACATTATCCCTACTTTATATAGAATACCCATCAAATCACCTCAAACTATCGACATTCACACTTCGCGTGTGCCTCAACAATCGAATCCCATCCAACCCCAAACATCCTATGAAACATACCCAACTTATGTACATCCTTATCCATCGACTTCTTATGTTGTACAAACAAAATCATCCAACACTTTTCCTACACCTAAATTAACCATAACCACAATCCCCATACCTATCACATCTATTATGACCGATCTTTCACCCGTGCCCTTGCTACCCCTCGGCCTCCTTCTGGCCCCATCTATGATTTTCTACTCCGTAGACCCACCACCATTTCTCAATCACCTCAACCAAGTAAGACTTGTTTCACCCCCATCACCTTACGTGACTATTCAATCTTCACAACCTATGGACATCCCCTTGCCTCATGTGCCTCAACAATTGAATCCCATCCAAACCTAGCCATCTTATTATATTCCTACTTTCTAACATTAAACAATTTCATAATAAAATATTTCAACCCAAGCCCAACCATACTATCTAATGTCCTTCTAATTACACCCCTTGGGGAATCTTACAGTTTAGTCTTCAACAAGTTGGTTGCACTTCACCTCATCCAACTTCCTCCCATCTGACCTATTGACGACCTACATCCCAAACTCGATTGCTATCATGAGAGTCATTATTGCAAATATCATCGGGTCATAGGTCATCACATCAAAAATGTTGGTATTTTAAAGATCGTGTCCAACAACTCATAAATCAAGCGGATCTTCAAGTAGACAACATTGTCTCATCTCTTAGCCAACCCCCTTGAGATATTAAAACAATCCTTCCCAGATCCACCATTGTCAAATCCATTTCTACCTTCCTCATATTACACATTCAATCCTCATGTGATCAATATGATACATAAAACACCTTCATCCTTACTTGTCTCATCTACCTCGTCATCCTCCCCTATCTCATACATTTTTCCTATGGCTCCTTTAATGCCTACCCCGCATTAACCATGTCCATGATATCACACATATCTTGTTAACTTCCACCACTTGTTATACCTTTGCATCTATCCCTACCTTTACCACAACCACACCGACTTTAACTATACCCACATCCACATCAAACACACCTACCACTACTTCATTTACACCTATAAATGGTCCAATTATACCTATATCCTTGTCAATACCAACTACATCCATACTTATTACATCGACAATCCCATCTACATTAAACTTGACATCTTCGTCACATATACCTACATCTTTTCCTATGGCCACATCACCTATCTCATCCCAATATCCTACACTTAACCCTTCAACATCAACCATATCCACATCTATAACCACTACCACACCAATCATATCTACATCCACCTCAACATCCATTCCAACATCTACAACTACTAGAACCTCATTCGCAAACATATCATTCTTACCCCTTAAAAACCTATGACAAACATAAAGTGGGTTCATTCTCCCTCTTCAAAACCAACTATTTCTACATCAACCGATCCAATACCCACACAATCTACATCCCACATAAACCTCATTAATCGTATTATATAAACACCTCTTTCTCCACTATCATCCACCCCTAAACCATAATCCTTATATCCACCGTTGAGATTATCATTATCCCCGCCAAAGGTAAACGTTCTCGATCAAAATCTAAGACTCTTGGTAAGAATCCCCAAAAGTCTCTCGGACATCCTCGTAAGAAGTTAGATCTTACTTCTCCTCAAAGAATCCAATGTCTAGAAACACTCTCATCTATTTTAGGGCTAGACCCTTTAGTTAAAATACCTCGTAATAATAAATCCAAATGTAAACAATCTAACTCTCCTCCTAAACATGATTTGTCTTCTAATGCACTTAACTCACCCATTTAATCTAGATCCATACCTAAATATAAATCCAAACAATCCAACTCTCCTCTCAAGATTGATTTGTTTTCCAATGTGCCTAATTTACCCATCTAATCTACATCTCGCACCTAAATCCAAGCCAAAACATCCTATTAAACCCCATAAGAGTTATCTTCCTTCTCACACTTTAATCGGGTCCTACGTGGATATCCTTCAACATTTAACTCAAATATATGCCATCACACTTTCCTTTGTTAAGTTTTTTAATCCAAATAGTCCAAAACCTTCATGGTTCAATCCCAATCACATTTACTCTTATCATCGTACTCCAAGTCATGACATTGAGCATTGTAAGGCCTTTTAGACTATAGTCCATAATCTTATTGAGAAATATGATTTCCTCATTTAGGGAACCATTCTTCTCCATCCACCACAACTAATCCAAATCCAATTCCTACATCCATCCACCAAAATTACTAAATCTCATCCTTCATCCACATCATCCCTTACCATTTCTCCTAAAGAGGGTCCCCCTTGTTTATTGATACTGTTGGTTTTGCTAATCACCCATGTGATCCTAGACCATCTACCCGATCCAAGTTCAAGACGATCTCATTTAAACTCTTTCGACATCCATTAAATAGTCCACATCTAAATTGTCCAAATTAAGATAATATCTTTTGCTAGGGGAGCAACCTCCCTCTTCCTTGAGCATATCATCCACATTAACTCATTTCCTATCTAAACAACTCCCTTGATGTTGGGGGACTTCACTCTTGACATCACTTTATTTAACCTCATCCAATTCCATCCAATCTTAATCTAAATTTTATCTAAGTCCAAATCTCAATTAAAGTCCACCTTTGTGGCCATGTTTGTCCCTCCCTTTGGGGGACCATTTATTCTCACTTGAACTCCACCATTATGGCCATGTTTGTCCCTCCCTTTGGGGTACCATTTATTTTCACTTGAAGTCCACCATTGTGGCCATGTTTTAATCTTTTACTCTTATCATCCTAAGTCCACCATTGTGGACATACTTGTTTCTCTGTTGAGAAACCATATTCTCGCCCCAAGTCCATCATTGTGGCCATACTTGTTTCTCCATTGAGAAACCATAGTCTCATTCTAAGTCCACTTTCGTGGCCATACTTGTCTCTCCATTGGGAGACCATATTTTCATCATCTAAAATCCACATTCGTGACCATACTCGTCCCTCTCTTAGGGGACCATTTATTTTTCATATTAAATTCCACTTTCGTGGCCATACTTGTTTCTCTGTTGAGAAACCTTATTTTCATCCCAAAGCCAACTTTTTGTGGCCATACTTGTCCCTCTCTTGGGGGACCATTTATTTTTCATCTTAAAGTCCACTTTCATGGGCATACTAGTTTCTCTATTGAGAAACCTTATTTTCATCCCAAAGCCCACTTCCTGTGCCATGCTCATACCTCTCTTGGGGCACCATACTCTCATTTAAAGTTCACATTTGTGGCCATATTTGTCCTTCCTTCGAGGGACCATTTATTTTCATCTAATTCCACTTTTGTGGCCATACATGTTTCTAACTTGAGAAACCATATTTTCACTCCAAGTCCACCATTGTGGCCATATTTTCCTTCCTTTGAGGGACCATTTATTCTCATCTAAGTCCACTTCTGTGGCCATGTTTGTTTCTCCCTTGAGAGACCATCTCATTTTAAGTCCACATTTGTGGCCATACTTGTCCCTCTCTTAGGAGACCATTTACCCTTCTTATACGAAATCCTGTCATTAAGGCCATACTTGTCCTCCCCTAGGGGGACCATTCATTCTCATTCTAAGCACACTTTTGTAGCCATCCTTGTCTCGTTAGGGACACATAGATTTTCTCGCTTCCTCACTTTCAAAAGGTAGCGCATAATTTACACATCCTCTCACCTCAGTATCTCATCTTATCTCATGCACTTGATGCATATTTTCTCTTCCTCAAGGGTCACACGTATTTTTACCTTCACTTATCTATCTTGTCAAGTCTCATCTCTTGAAATTTATCATCCTATCTCAACACAAATTTAACTTCTATGACCTCATCCTTAAGAAAATCAAAATGTCACAACTCTAGAAAGGAGCCAACACGAAATTTTACCCCAACTGGATTGGATAATACATTATCGCACATAAGTATGGGTCAGGAGCCTATTGTTTGGCCTCCCTTTATGGTTGATTAACTAAAATATGAATTTGATGTGTTAATCTCTACTAGTACCAACAATGGAATAACTAATATAAATGCATCAGAAATACTAAATAATTTTGTTTAATATTTTAAATGAAATGAAATAATGGAAATGGGGAGGAATAAGGTACTAACATGAAATTAACTTACCTTGTTGTTGTGCAGGACTGGACAGGATGTTGTACGAGCAGTCGAGTCGAGAATGATGGTGCCACCTAGAAAATTGCAACAAATGAAGATATATCTAGATTGAGGTGTTTGGGAGAGGACTAGGGCACCTATGGGTGCCACCCAGTGGCGATAATTTGGGCACTATGGTCTACTGTAAAATCTTAGGTCCGATTCCAACAACGTCATAAGTTCTTCGCAATACCTTCATCTTGGTCACTTGGTTGTCATAATACCCTCGCTTATGTCATTATAGTTGTGTGATGAAGATCTACCTGTAAAACCCCATCCAAAGCATTAAATTCTTAAAAAAGGATGCAAATGAAGGGGTTAAATTGAATTTAGTTGCCTCAATGGTGGACTTACGACTAAATATTGCACTACATTCTAGACCCAATGTAGTTATATGTGTTTGTGTGTGCAATTGTGTGCCTAGGGTGCCCTAATGTCAATGATGTAGAAGTAGGGGGCAATAACTAGATGTAAGATGTAAATGGTGGATGGAATAGAATGAATATAACCCTTTCCCCTATGCTTGTGTGATGTAGATGTAAATGATTCCCAAATGCAGTCCTTTTCCTTAATAGATAGCTAACTCTTGATAGTAGAATGTCCGCCCATAGATAATGAGTATGCTATGTTTATATAGGGATCTCTTGTTCAAATTTTGACACTAATGGCCTGACATGCCAACTAACACCTAGGGAATGTAATAACAAACCATAAAGACTGACCTTGAAATTCTAAATGCGAACAAAGTGCAACCGAGACCAGGGTGCCCAAAAAGAGAATGGGGTGCGGCGACAGATGCCCCAACACCTTTCTTGCGCCTTAGCCGAGAGAATAAAGACAACCAATGAACAAATAACGACGCTTAAGACCTTATGAGAGATGACCATAACTATGAAAATAACTAATGACTGTGTGAGATAAGTGACAATAACAATTGACTAACTAATGACAAAGTAAAAGGGGATGAGCCATTAGTGAATACTTTTATTACGTGAGATCCATATATAAAATAACATACTTGGCAGTATAAATGTAATAATATGTGCGTGAATTTGTGACTACATTTTCGTCCACTTTATGTTGGTGAGTGGAAAGCTCAAGAACATAAAGTAGACAGAGGTGCGTATTGAGAGAAATCAAGAAGTCCATGTTGTAGTAGAGAACGTGCAAATGTGTAGTAAAAGCGTGCGGAAAGAACCAAAAGCGTGCCAAACCATGGATCAACAAAGTTGATCCATGCAACATAAAGACAAAGTGTAACATCGTGATGAAGTGTGCTAAATGAAAGTGATGACCGTAATGTTAGACAATTTATGATTTCAAACGCTTTATGAAGACGATAAGATGGGGTAGGGAGTGATCGCTTCCCAACCCAAACCCACGTATGTGAATTATTAATCGAGGATTTGGGAATCCTACCACCAGAGGAAAAGTGTAGAGATAAAAGTGTGTTATTCTCTAATATCTAATTACATCCTCAAGATCTAGCCCTTCATGCGAGATGGGCTCGATCAAAGATTTGATGGTTTTTGGATCCAAATAATTTTGATCAAATAGTTGACCCATATAGGAGTGGTATAGGAAAGGCACTCTTGCCCCACTCGATGAATGTCACCACAATGTAATGACTTCCAAGTTAGGTCATCTCGAAAACAAACATGAAGGGTAAGATGCTTTCCAAGTTAGGTCATCCAAAGCAAGCGCAAAATGTAAGATGGCTTCCAAGTTAGGTCATCTGGAAGCGAGAAAGAACTTAATCTCCTAAGTTAGGTCATCTAGAGGCCACACATAACTCGCATGTCATCCATCCGGGAGGAAAATTGTGTTGACTTTGTATTGATAGAATGATACAATTTTGATTGTTAGGAATATGAATGCATTGATTGATTGATTGATTGATTACTCTTGGAGAGGTTTTACGCTAGTTTCCCCCAAATTAGGTCATTAGGGGGAGTCGATAGAAATTGATGAATGATCATGTGGATTGATTCTTAATTTTCTTATTGAGCCCAAATTAGGTCATCAAGGGGAATTGGTGGAATGTCGTATAGAAAAATTGTTCGTTTGTTGCCCTAGATTAGGTCATTAGGGGAAATTATCGATGAAGTGTCACATTGTGAACTAGTAATTGCTTTGGAATTGTCACATTGGTAATGTTTAAATGCATTGTGATATAAGGGGAATTATAGGATGACCCCAATTACATGCCCCCTTTTGGCGAAAGGGGAGTGATGAGAAGAACAAATGCTAAGTCAAAGTAAATACAATATATGTAGAAAGTGGTAAAAATTGTGAGAATGTGGATAGGTCAAACTAGAAAATATTGGTATAGAGAGATGGTATACATGTAACTAGGACAAGATAAAGGTGGTAGGTGAAATTCTTATAAGAATTCTACAAATGGGGTGTGAATCGAGTAGAAACACTCAAGATATGATGAAAACAATGCAAAGTGTGTATTAGTTGGGAAAATGTGTCCGAAATAATGACTATAGTAATGTGGGTGAAAAAGGAACTATAAATAGTAAAGTGAAAAAGTAAGTAATCACTTTATTTGTTGTTTACCAAATTATGAAAGTGAGGGTGAGGTGAGTAAAAATGCCGCAAGTGAGAGCAATATGTCCTAAATGGTTTAAGAGGGTGACGATCGTTGAGTGCCACGCATGACTACGGAGTTGGTAAGTGTAATGTTTTTCAAAAAATGTATGTTGTATGAGCATTTTTAGTGAATTTTTGTAATTTTGAGAAATTTAATTTTCTTAGCGTTTTGGACCTGACAATAGTGGTGAGGGCGCTAGTGACCCCTAGGATAGGAGCGCACAAGACCGGGCACTAATGTCCCGCTTCAGGGTGCCCTGGGCCTTGCATCCGGGTGCCCTCATCCGGAATGTGTGTGTTTGGGCTAAGATGATGAAAAATGAAATTTGTTATGTAAATGAATATGATTAGCAAGTGTATTTATACCTATAAGGTGTTTTAACGCGATGTACGCGTCATTTGAGCACGTTTTTTGGGTTAGGTTTTTTAGATGATGAGTGGGATATTATGGACCATGTCGGTCTATGACATATAAGCACAGATAGTGGATGTACCCCATAATATGCCGATGTTGACAAAGACTATGTGTGAGATGGTGTGTAGACACGTGTACCTTTTGGTTGCTTATGGGGGAGATGATAGTGACATTGGAGTATGTCTATCATATATTGCGGTTTCCAGTTGTTGGGGAGAGGGTATAGGTGATGTCATTGGAGGACATTGATAGAAGATGCGAGCGGTGAGATGGTATTTTGTAGGGACTCGACATCTACCGAGGCTCATATCAGTCTAGATGTTATTATGAGGTCTAATGTTCGCACTTATGGAAAATCATAATGGTCATTATTGCTTCATCTATACCAAAGGAGGGAGGTAGATTGGCATCTTGTATAAGATGCATGACATATGTTGGTGTATAGAGGAGGAGAGTACTAGATATGTGTGGGCCTGATGTGTGTTAGCCCACCTATATAGATATTTGTACCATTTCACTCATGATGAGCATGGAGGAGGGATATGAGCTACTACACTGATTACATGTGTGGGCATATGAGCATATAGCAGTGTTGAGGCTAGTTGGGGTCCACGAGTAGAGTGGGCTAGGCCCAAGATATACGCGAGGAGGTGGATTAACATTCATGGGCACATGATGGATACATATACTTATAGGGCATTGATAGACATGATGGGGCTCGAGGCCATCACATAGAGGCCATATTGTGATTATGGAGGATGGATCAAGGATGTCATGGAGTTACGGTGTATTCAAAGGATGATGTGGTTAGAGGATAGATTTCTAGGTGTGACGAGCTATTTCAGGTGGAGAGAGTATCATGCTAGTTTGGTATGGCTCAAGATGTGCCCCTAGAGCCATATATATGGCTGAGAGTTATCGTGAGCACCAAGAAGGGTTAGGCCGCACAGGGGCCATAAGAGAGCAACTAACACCTCCTAGTCTGGATGAGGTAGATGCAACAATAGAGGTTATAGATGCAAATGATGCTAGTAGTACAGAGGTGTACAAAGGTGCATAGTGGGCGATACATATAGATTGGTATTGTTGTTCCCAATATTTACAAATCCAATGGTGTTGCCGCATGTAGGAGGAGGAAGAGTGGGGAAGCACATGTCCCCAATCTTGTGGTGACTCATTATAGCAAAACATAAGTATTTGTGCAGTTGTGTTCATTTTTGTATACTTATATTGTTATATATGTGGTTGTCTAATGCGTTGTGTAATTTGTGTTTATAGGTGATGTGTATTAGTCATTGATTGTTGATACCTCTATCCACACATTGATGTGGAATGTGTTGGCCGATGTGCATGGTGGTGGTATATTGGAGTGAGTAGATGATATTGTGGGCGAGCATGCCCATCTAGTTGAGCCAATGGATATAGTGGCAGTTGCATGTACTATATTAGTAACCGAGAGGGATGAGGTAAGTGAGGAGACTCGACGAGCCCACGAGGTGGTGGGTGGTGGCCCTTTGGCATAAGATGCATTTGTATGGTTTGTGGAGTTGTAACATCAGTTTGCAAAGCAATCTACAAAGAATACCTTATTACGTAGGCAAGTAGAGTGATATCAAGGCTGCAAACAATGACATAGAGTGAGTGGTGAGACATCTAGTTCTAGGGCTCTCATAGTACTCGAGAGTGATAGTGATGATGAAGTTTGATTATCATGATTATATATGATGTAAGGGAGTTTCCCCTAGTGATGATTGTATTTGCTACCTATGTATGGACACGTGTGATTTATATGTGATGATTTATTTTGTGTTGTATCGGTTTTGCATGAGTTAGTGATTATTATTGGAATGTGTGTGATGTTTTTGTATCTTGTTAGTATTTTGGAATAATGACAAATGGAATGTACATGTGTGGTGGGTAATGAGCTAAGTGAAATGTATAGTAAATAGAACGTGTAACACATAGTTAATATGATGATAGTAGAGTAAATGTAAAAATAAATGATTTAGGGTTATCAAACTAATGTATTGTAATGAACATGTGTGGTAATGATGCAATGTAATCTTAACATGTCAACGTGATGAATGGTATAGGGGGAAATAACGATGCCCCTTGGCATATGTATGATTAGGTTTAATTTTTTAAGATCCCTCAATAGTCAAGAATAAACCATGAAAAGTAAGAGTGTGTCATCGGGAAATGGTTGAGGTGTGCCAGGTGAACGATGTAGCGTGCGATGAAAAGTTCTTAAAGTAAACCCTCAACATTCATATAAGAACTATAAGAACACAAGTGCGTCATCGGGGGTAAGGTGATAGTAATCACCTACCAAATACCAAGGGTGGTGGAGCAGCGGTGGAAGCATGTGGAATGGAAGCAACATGAGTGTATGAACCGAATTGAATGTCATATGGAGTTGTGGTGGGATGTGTGAAAGCGGGGTGCTGTGGTAACCAATGTGAAGTAGCAATATGATGCGATGGATAATGTGAATGCAATGGGTGAGGTGGATGCAATGAATGTGATGGATGTAGTGGGGAATGCGTATGAATAGCAAACTCGTAGTGGATATATCATAGTCGAAGCACCATATGTAAGAGATGACTTAATAGTGGTAGAAACTCTTTGACAAGGTAGAGGAGATATGGATCACTCACGTGGGTGAGAACCAAAGGAGATGATGCCCTTATCTTCTAATTTTTACAACCTATCTTGAAGGGCAAAACAATCATTATCTATGTGGCCATTTATACGATGATAATTACAATAGTATTGGTCATGTTGACATTATAATCAGTGTTACAGATGATGTTAGTTGGAAGGTAAGCGAATTAATCAATCATTGAGTGATACATGCAACACATCATGTGGTCGTGTGTGATGGGAGAAGTGCAAAGGCTCACGTGACCTAGGTAGGGTAGTAGGAGGAATAGTTGGTCACAAAGTCGAGAAAGAGTATGTTTTGGTGGAAAAGTGGGTTGATCTTGCTTAATTTTCTTGGGAGGTAAAGATGGAGACTATGTAGGATGCTCAACCGAGGCTCTGACGGAGAACTAGATGAGGCAATAGCCGTAGAGGTGTGTGGAGGATCTATGATGTGTGTGGAGAGAAGATCTTGTTCTAAGTCAATAACCTTATAACATAGAAGAATGAATGACTCACATGTATCATATTGTAATCATTTCTTAAGTGGAGGAATGAGGCCACAAAAAAAAATTGCTTCTCAAGATCTATGGGTTAGAAGACAAGCTGATGGATACAAACATTGAATCATAGAATATAATCCTTGATAGGTTCCGTGGAGCCCTGATGTAGAGTAGGTAACTAGTCATAAGTAACCTTAGGGCCATTGTTAATTATAAATCGATGAAGGAAGGTGTCCTCCATGTCATAAAAAGTACTAATGGATCCAAAGGGGAGATGAGTGTACCATTGTAACGCCTCATCAAAAAGGCTATAACAAAAGGCCTTAAGTAATAATCTATCATTAGAATAGGAGGCCATAATCTTACAATAATATAGAAGATGAGCATGAGGGTCACCCATACCATCAAAAGATGTGAAAGTAGGCATGGTGAAGTCATGAGGGAATGCAGAATTATGAATCTTCTTAGGACCATATTTCCATGTAATGAATTATTGTTAATGGAGGCATAATAAGCCCTAATTTCTAAAGTGAGAGACTAAACCTAAGATTGTAATTATCCTATGACATGCATGAGAGAAAGGATATCCTGTGAAGGGATGGTGGAAGATGGTAATAATGTGTTAAGTGGTTGCAATTTTCCATTGTGAGTGATCATAGGGATGTCCAAAGGAGATGGAGAAGGGTATGATGTTAAGGGCACAAAGGGTAATAGGTGCCAAGGAAACTAGGGTATGAGATATAGATGGAATACCCATAACAATGGTTGACTAGCATCAGAAACATCCATAATAGGTGAAGTAACTGGGGAGGAAAATTTTATAGAAGATGTACCAAGAGACATAGGTGAACTAGCAAGAGGAGATGAAACAATAGGAGAAGAAGAAGTGATAGATGGTGGTGACTCATGTGTAGTGCTAGATACGATCTCAGGAGAAGATAGTAATGGAGTAGGTGAGTCACACTCAGTAATATGGAAAGAAGGAGAATCATGACCATCAAGTGTCTCACCATTATCTGATAGAGACTCATAAATGAGGATATCGCTAAGAACACTATCAATAGGATCATCAACATAATGTGAAGGAGTATGCAAACTAGGAGGGGATGTATCATGAGAAGTAATGTTAGAAGAAGTAGAGTCATGAGAGGGAATTGTGTCAATGGCCGGAGTAGAAGGAGAATTAGTATTCTCATGTGAACAAGTGTCAATACCAAGCAAGTAATCAATAAGAGAATCATCTAATGTTTCCTATGAAAGATCAGAAGGTAGATCACAAGTAATCGTATAACATGGAGTACAACAAGTAAAGGCTACTAGATTGTCAACAATGCTAATGCCTATAGGAGAATCTTCAAAGCGAGTAGGTACATATTATAGTCCATCTTTAAGTTGTTATTTGACATGGTCGTGTAGTGACGGAGAACTATAGAGATATTTAAGCTCAACAATGACAACCTTATCATAAATAGGGTTAACGCTAACATGAGACATGACGGCAAAGAAGATGAACTAGGTTTAGCCATTAGGGTTTGATTAGATCCTAGGGCAAGGTATTCTAAAGATTCGGTTCACCAAAATGATTAACTAAAATAGGAATTTTATATGTTAATCTATACTAGTAAAGAACAATGGAATAACTAATATAAATGTAATGTAAATACTAAATAATTTTATTTGATATTTTAAATGAAATGAAATAATGGAAATGAGAAGGAATAAGGTACTAACCTAAAATTAACTTACATTGCTTTTGTGCAGGACTAGACATGATGTTGTACGAACAAGTCGTAGAATAATGGTGCCACCTTAAAATTGCAACGAATGAAGATCTCATTTTAGACCAGGGTGCTTGGGAGAGGATTGGGGCACTTATGGGTGCCCTGGTCTATAATCTGGACACTCTAGTTTGTGGAAAATCTCAGGGTCTGATTCCAACAAAGTTGTCGCAAGTTCTTCGCCGTACCTTCGCCTTGGTTGCTTGGTCATTGCAATACCCTCACTTGTGTCGTCAGAGTTGTGTGATAAAGATCTACCTGTAAACCCCATACAAAGCATCAAATTCCTAAAAAAGAAAGATGTAAATGAAGGGGTCAGACTAACCTTAGCTACCACAATGGTGGACTTATGACTAAGCACTGCACTAAATTCCAAACCCAATGTAGTTTTGTGTGCTTGTGTGTGCAATTGTGTACCTAGGGTGCCCTAACGTCAATGACGTAGAAGTAGGGGAAATAACTAGATGTAAGATGCAAATGGTGGATGTAATAGAATGAATACAACCATTTCCCCTATGCTTGTGTGATGCAGATGTAGAAGATTCCCAAATGCAAATCCTTTTCCTTAATAGATAGCTAGCTCTCGATAATAGAATGTCTCGCCCATAAGATATTGAGCATGCTATGTTTATATAGGGATCTCTTTCTCAAATTTTGACACCAATGGCCCGACATGCCTAATATCACCTAGAGGAATGTAATGACATAACGTAAATACCAACCTCGAAATCCTAAATGCAAACAAAGTGCACTCGAGATCGGGGCACCCAAAAAGAGGACTGGGGCATCGACGAGTGCCCCAACACCTTTCCAGTGCCTTAGCCAGAGAATAAAGATGACCAATGACCAAATAATGATAGCTAAGACCTTATGAGAGATGACCGTAACTATGCAAACAATCGACAATTGTGGTGAGATAAGTGACAATAACAACCGACTAACTAACGACAAGTATAGGGATGAGCCCAAACACCGCTTTTGGTGTAACCTCTCGCTCATCCCGCATTCATTCTCCTTCATTCCACTTTCCCCTTACTTTTCTTTTTCTTAAATTTGAGTAAATCCCATCTATTTACTCATCCTTAATTAATTAATTATCAAATGGGCTCCATGTGGACCCATTTGATAATTAAAATTTTGGCATTATCTCCCATATCAATTTTATTCAATTCATGGGTAATAATATACCCATCCGACACCCCTTTCTTATTTTCAAAAATGGAATCTATTATCTCACCTACCATGTCAATCATGCTCCCCACTCCATCTAATAAGTCAAACCATGGGCCTCGCATGATCACATCATGTCTCTTAACCTCGGGTTAATTTATCAAACCCCGGTTACTTGTTAACCCCAATCTAACCTCACCTCCAAGTTATAAATATGGGTTTTCCCCATCTTTCAAAGGAACCTAGGACTCGGAAGGAGAGAAATGACCAAAAACCTAAGAACTCGGACTGCTAGACCAAACTGTAAGAAGACCCAAAAAGGAGAGGAGAAGAAAGTGCTTGGTTAAGTTATGCAAGTTTGAGGTCAAGGAAAACTTTGCCATTATTAGAAGTTAGAGGTGAGGAGTGTGGGAGAAGTCTTTTCCATTGTTCGTCATCTTTCCATCCTAATGCCTAGTTCATCTCCATATCAGAGCACAAGCTAAGTCCCCTCGTCATTTCAGTTACTTGTCATTTTGTATTTCATTATTTCTACATGATATCTACTGTTCATCATTTATTGCTATCTTTCTAGACACAAGGGTTGACATCCTCCAAGGGAGTTAACATCCTCTTGGAACCGGGATTGTCCGGGAAACCCCTGTATATTTTTATCTAATCACATTTGTTTTAATTTTGTAGATCTATCTTATTTGTATCTAACATCTATCTTCTCTCGTGCCCATAGATCCATATCCACATTTGAGGTCCTAAGCCCTCCATCATTCAAAGTTGCTAGTGGCTTCCAGATCGGCTTTCACCCGCACTAGAACGAGGTTTCGTGTACAACATAGCCATTAGTGAATACTTTTATTATGCGAGATCCATATATTAAATAACATACTGGTGGTATAAATGTAATAGTAAGTACATGATTTTGTGTCTACAATGGTAAATCAAAAGTGGAACCTCTTAATGCATTGCACTTGTGACGATTATATACGTTAGTGAGTATTCCAAAGAACTCTTAGTCATATCTTCGCATCATGCCTCCATCATTAGCAGCTTTCCATCATTCACTCATAATGATTTAGAACTATGTGGTGATTTGTCACTTTCCTATATGTGACCTTAAACATGAGCATCATGGATTTTCTCATAGCATATTCCTTATGGATAGGTTCTCCCCTTTGGTGAGAGCTTCACGATCATTACATCCATTACCCTCTTATTCACATATCGAACTATGCAAAGGGTCCATGTGTGTCTCTTGTACACTTTTTATCCCTTTTAAAGTGGTCTACTTGGCTATTCCCAACTCTTCCCCATATTAAAAAAATCAAAATTAAAGGATGCTTAAAAGTCAAAAATCAAAAGTTATCAAAAATAAAAATAGACTACTCCTCATTGTTCACCATGCAAAAAAAGGAAACATAAAAATCAAAATCAAAGTAAATAAAAAGAAATAGACCGATCCTGAAGGATGGCTATCATGTATATCATCTTGCCATCTATATTATATGTATAAAGTAGACCATACCATCAAAGGATGGCTACTTTCTTATTATGACATTTGATGGCTTCCCGCATCGATCACCTTCCATTTTATTAGCATCCTAAGAAACTTCCCACATTGACCAGTTTTCTCTCTCCCCTTCCCATAGCTAGGGCATAGATTTAGGGAACACCACTCATTGAGAACCTTCTTCCCACGTACAATTTACATCTAAAACCCCTTTATCGTGTCCACATTAGGTCTATGAGTTCACTTCATCCATATCTCATTATGATCTTTGGTATAACTAACTATCATTGATTACATACTAACACATGTTTTGGTCACATGTGCCTTACATTATTTATATCCCCTTTTGTTTACCTCCAATACAATTGGTGGCATATTTTCCTCACGCTGCCTTGATATGATGTAGTTTTTTTCACACCTATAGGTCTCCATACTATTAGTCACATTCTATTCTCAATCTTATTGCATCAAAAGATTGTTTTGTTTTGTTACAAAACACATATTTTTGTTATCCATTTATCCTAGATACATACATTTGTTCATCATTAATCACATCCATTATTAAATTACTTTTCCAATCACATCACATCTCATATATATATATAGTTCATCATAATAATCAATATTAAAAGCAAAACATAAATCCATCCATCTATATGTGAATATACAAAGAATCATATCATCATTACAACCAAATCCATAATAACAATAAACATGTCATCATTCAAACATCATAATCAAATATAACTTAACGCATACAATCATCATCATAAATCAAAGCATATAATCATCATCATCACATCATACATCAAAAAATTAAAATAACATCACATCAAAATCAACACATGATAATAATGAATCAAAATCATCATCACACACACACACACACACACACACACACACACACACACACATCAAAATGAGTATCAAGACATCATATATGGCCTCTACAGTGCCCTCTCTCAAAGAAAATATACCATCGAAATCGGTAAACTACATATTTAATACTCGCAACTCTCCTCTGGGGTAGGCATGGCCCTCGTGATCCTATGCACCCTGCACCCCGTCCTTCGCGCTCCCGCTTCACTTCGGTGGCTGTGCCATACTCGTTGTGATGGCCAATGGTCTGGATCCACCTGATGCCTACCTCTGTAAATGGTCCCAGTATTTGAGGGTCCAAGGTAATTGATGGATGAAAATATCCTCATAATACTTGGCCTCTATAGCCAATGCAAGATATTTGTCCTTAAAAATCATCCCCGGTGGAGCTCTTTGTTGTGATCTCTCGTAAACCGCACCGCTAGCTACCTCAAAGGGCCAAAATGGTGGTCCACTCTCCAAATCAGCCATGTAGGCCTCCCCGCCTTTGTACGGCCTCTCTCTCGGACGGCCAAGTCTCTCTCTCGTCATTGCACCCTCTCCTGTAGATCAGTAATGTCATGTTTTAATCTCATCTAATCAAGCTTGGTTCAATTCCATGCTATCTCTCGCGGTTTGATATCCACCTCTTAGAGTTGCATTAACATCCACATTCACCTCCTCGCATCCTCCTCTCCCCCTCTTCGCCATCCAGATGCCCATGTTGTGGTCATCCAAAGTTGAATTTAACTTTGGCTCCAATGTCATCATCCTCTTCCCATGACACTACCTCTTCCTCTATTGGGTCGGCCATCTCAGGGCTCCCAACTCTTTAGCTAACTCCTCTTGTCTATACAAAATGGGGTCTCGAGGCACTATTTGTATGACTCCAAAGTGTCTCTTAACCCCGTCAAAATTTATGACCTCTATCATCTTAGGATGTTGTTCCCTAGACCCATCGTGTCCTCCTCATACCCTATAGATCCTCATCTCGCCCTGTGTCATGCAGAAATTCTTGATACAACCTCCACTAGGATCTAATCAACATCAAGCTCTACCAATCAATCGACATACCAATCGACTCCTCGCCTCCAAAGGCCCGATCGACCCTCCATCGTAAGAATCCAACATCTAGCCGGATGTGGTCCTTAGTGACCCATGGAATCCCCGGTGCTCGGATCACTACTATATGCTCATATGACTAGCAATGTAATAGAAAAATAACATCCAACTTAGATCTCTTATCTCGCTTATACATGGAGAGATCATGGAACACCCGAGCTAGTAGAGCAAAGACAAATGAGAACACCATCCGATGGTCAACAATATCAGCTACTACTCCAATTAGTGCCCATGGAAACCAAGCTCCACTTGAGTTTGGAAAAACATAACAAGACATCACATAATAACCATGCAGATCAATCTACTACGTAGTAACCTGCACTCATATCTCAACTCATGAGAAAATATCCTAATGAAAATCTAATGTTGGGGGCATCGACTCCAAATAGCCACATCAGGATTTCCAATATATCATCACTCGTAATGGGAAGTATCTAGTCCCCATGTATCGGTAATCTAAGAATTTGATACACATCCTCCAATGTAATAGCCATCTCTCTTATCTCGAACCAAAATGTGCAGTCCTATGGTCCCATGTCTCCATTAATGTAATCATAAGCCCCACATATCATAGGATCCTCTGATAGTGTTGTAATCCACCTGGCTCCACTGTGACCAAGTGGTCCCACTATGCAATCTGTGACATCTCCTCTAATCATGCTCGTATAAAGAAGGTCTCTCGGGACTACAATCACAAATAAACATGCATACATAAGATCAAATCCATCCAAATGATAGTACATTGATTCAAAATCGAATTTAATCCATTAATCTATCTGATCCTACCCTAATCAATTTTGAATTAGCATGGGTTAACACATTTATGGTCGTCGACATGCTTGAGGGCCCAATCAATATCGACCCACCCGTGGTTACACGATCGCCCTTGATGTCATCAACTTTTTTCAAAAAAATCAAAAAAATAAATAAAAACATAAAATTAAATTATAATTAAGCATGGGTTTCATTACTCACCATCCTCTCGCACCTTTTGCGCTTCCTCGTAGCTCCCGTAGCCTCCATTTTTCTCTTTTCTCTCTAGTTGCTTCGATCCCTCTCATTAACTTAAGACGTGAAAATAAGCATCATCGCCGACCCCCTAGCTTATATAGCCATCGACACTTGGTCGTCGTCGACCCCCTTTTTGTCACCATCGATCGGCCCTAGTCACCATCGATCGACCTCATAATATTAAATTTTGGGCTTTCTATCCCATCTTTGGGCTTCATCCCTTTGATTTTGCGGTTCAATTTTGTGATTGCACTTTCTACCTTCTTGGGGCATTTCAATATAAGCATTCCATCTATTCAAAATTGACTTCAAAGTCCCTTTAGGGCATTTGAATTTCATCTCGAAGTCCACATTTATGGCCATGTTTAGCTATCCCTCCGAGTATTTTAATTTGATGTTCTATTAAATCTGAAGTCCACATTTGTGGCCATTCTTATTTTCTCTTTCAGGGCATATTATTCGATCCTATTTGTGCACAAAGTCCACCTTGTGGCCATAATCATTTCCCTTTGGGGCATATTTTCCTTTCATGTTGCCTTCATGGCCATGCTTTCCCTCTCGAGGCATATTTTTTCATCACCTCTCTTTAATTCACCTTCTTGCCATTTTTGTGTCCCACCCTGCACCATTATTTTCATCCCCATCCCTTGCGGATGCATACCTTTTTACTCGATTCCTCGTGTACGAAGGATTTCACATATTTTTCACATATAGTTGTGCATACTTTGATGTTTTCCCATGACCCAATGATCATTCCAACTTACATCCATTTGAGAGCTTTCCCATTGGATTATCTCCATACTCAGTAGTGATTTTCACCCACTAACCGGTCCATAAAGCATTGTCACCCATCTCCATTGAGATCACAATTGTTTCCTACCGATGTGATATTGGAAGTCACCACCATAGTTTTTATTGTTATTGCGATCCTTTTACCCGGGCATCTTTCCTTGGTCATCATTTACCCATCTTTCTTCACCCACCCGCCTTTCCATCTACCTTTTTCAAACATGTCATCGATTTCCTCAAGGCCATCGATCCCCCTTTTGAGGGGGAGCTCACTATCCACCTTCTCGTTTAATCTTCATTCCACTCTTCTTCTTTCATAGTTTTTGTCTCATGGCTAGCTAAAGCACAAATCAATCGAGAAAAAGAGGAAAATATAGACACCTAAAATCGGTATCTCTACCTCTTTTCCCACGCAGGCATTATTTTGTCATGGTCCTAACCAGCCATCCCCCTTAATTTAATTAACATGCCCTTCATCCATTAATCACATTAATCCTTAGTAATTGATATTAATTAATTAATAACCATTAATTAATTAACATTAATCACTTAACTTGCTCTAGTGGACTTGCTATTTGAGACACTTTTATCCTAAATATGAATCCCTACACTTTTTCTATCCAATTCTATCTTCTAACTACCTATGATTCATACCCAAGCAACCTAATCCCACTCACATGCTTTAAAGCATGCCTCCAACCCTTAAAATCACTAAATCCCACCTTAAATAAAAAAATCTAGCCCGAAGGGGAAACTTTCCCCATGGTCGGCAGTGACTCCAACCTACCATCATCAACCATATAAGATGTGATTTATTTCCATTATGATCATTATAGATTAGATGGACATATACTTTGGAGCTCTTTCGTGACTTGTGAACTCCCGAGATTCTTGCAACAACCACAGACCTCCCGCACCTCATCAAAACATGCTTACATTAGTCACGATCATCTTTTCATTGCTTTAATCAACTTTTATCATTTTTATCATATTTTTGCTTGTTTATAACCTTTTGTAGGTCCATAGCACCTTTAGTACCATTCTCGAGCCTCATCACCAACCTCTCTTCCAACCTCATTACTCGTAGATTTCTATATTCATCCATCCATTCTCGACTTTATCCAATCCTTGCTACATTCATACTGCCGCAACCAATCCTGCCATCACCGATTTCTCTATCCTAGAGCCTTATGCAAAGTGCATTCTTCCCCTCTTTCATCCTTCTCGATTATCGATTCTCCTTTTTGTCCTTTGGTGCATTCAATTTATCCTAACTCTACCCTTCATCTTTGACTCGGGCCCAACCTACCATCAAACCTTCCTTATTGTCATTTTCTCTTACTTTTTAGTTTTAGCCCTCTTGAGCCCACCCGCAAGTTGATTCCAACATCTCCAAACCTCTCGTATCTTTTGGATTGCTTCTAGATCTTGTAGGGTTTGCATAATTTGTTTGTTGTTCCAGATCTATCATCCCAGTCGCCATCAACTCTGCCAGTACACGGTCACCTCGGTCGTCATCGACCTGCATTTTTCAGGTAACATTTCATTTGTAGTTTTGTCAATTAAATGAACTTTAAATAAGTTTTTAATCAATTTCTATTTTTAATACCTTTCCTATTTCTACATTCTATCTATTGTCCTTGCTTTACTTTTCTCTTTCTAAGAAATGGGATCGACATCCATTAAAGAAGTTAATATCTTCTTAGATCCGACATTGTCCCGTAACCCCCATATAAATCCATCTAATCAATCTCATTTAAGTTTTACAGATCGATCTACCATCTACTTAAGACCCGCACATCCACATCCACATCCACATCCACATATAAGGTACTAGCACATTCACTTATCTAAGAATAAAGAAACTAGTCCAACAATAAGTTTACTCAATCAGGTGACCGTCGAGGTCAATATGACTCCTATATTGTATCTTTCATTTTTTAGATTTGATGCTTTGATTAAAATAAAATGAATTTATATACTTTTATTCTAGCCTAATCTTATGTTATAGAGGTAGTAAATAAATGAATAAATGTAGTACTAAAATTAACCAAAGCAACTAAGATACGAAAATAGAAAAAGTGCAAGAGAGGGTCGGAAGAGCCTAGCTGATTTGCGCAGATGTCATGAGATTATATCACAAAGGAGACTTCTTGAACATGTTGAGGAAACTATCGCACAGAGCCCGTGAAAGTGTAGAATCGAGCAATTTAAGTGGTGGGGTGCTTAGAGAAGGATAAAGGCACCTAGGTCACCCCGTCTCGAGATCTCGGTGCCTTGGTCTCGTAGAAATTACCAGGGAATCTCCTTTGAGGTGTCACCAAGGATTGTTTATGTTTGCTTCATGTCCCCGAATATTGTTGCATGATTGTTTGAGCACCGATAAACCTAAAAAAGAATCACCTCGAAAAATACCAAGTAAAGCATCAAAACCCTTAAAAAGAAAGATGCATATGAAGGGGTCGAGTGTCCTTAACAACCACACTACTGGACTTACTAACTAAGTGTTGCACTACATCTCGGACTCCAATGTAGTTCTACGCATGTGTGTGGAAATGTTCCTAGGTGCTCTTGTGCGTGTCACACTTTGTGAGTAATGAGCAATAAATAGATGTATAATGTAAGTAAATGGTGCATGTAATAGAATAAAACTCCTCCTATGAAGTGTGATGCATATGAGCAAACCTTTGTCCCTTGTGATGGAGCTAGATGGATGTAAATGGAGCAACAAAAGCCTTTGATGGATGCAATCTTAGGCGATGATATTGGTGCTTAGTGCTTGGTCCCTCATTATGATCACATAACTTTATATTTATATGGTTCTCTTGCTTTAATTTCATAACTAACCCTAAAAAGGTCGACCACCAAAAATATATGAAGCTCAAATTGCTAGAATGTGCTGAAAAGGTGAGAGAAAAGTGCAAAGAGGATTAGGGTTTTGTACGTACTCCAAAATCAGTAGGGTACTACACCGCGTAACAACGTTACATGTGCCCTAATGATGATACAAGTCTCCTCAGTAAGGTGTTCTGATGCGTAAAAGCTCTCTAAGTATGCGTTAACATCCCGCATGTCTTGCTTATCCCCTGCGTGCTTTGTTTTCCTCTTCTCCCCTCTTTTCTTTGCATTTTGATCTTCGATTCTAAATCGCTGCCCCGCCTCGGCAAGGTGGTCTCATGACCACCGCCTGATAGGGCGCATTACTTCACGTGTTTTCCGAATGTTTCTTTTATCACGACTTGCATAAATTTCAATGTTTACCACCTTTTTTTCACCACCTTTGCTCGTATTTATGATTTTGGTTCCCTCAAATATTGTTTTTGAATTGTTTATGGTTAAAGAGTTCAAATTGGTTTTCACCTTTGGGTAAATGGGGATTCTATAAATAGCTGGTTGATCATAAAGCAAATGGCCCCTCAAAAGTTGCCTCTCATCTTCTCATTTCATAGTTTTAGTCTTTCAGTTCTTAGGAATTCATAGTTTTCAACTGTTACATGCATAGTTAGTGTTGTTTTGTTGTTTGGAAGCCACATAATCTTCTTGTGCTAGTGTTGTTACTATTTCACACAATCAATTGAGATAGGATAGTTTTATTTTTAGTCTGAACCCATTAGAGTCAGCAGGTTTTGTTCATAAAAAGAATAGCTTCGTGTTTTGGACGCTTTGTGTCATATGACTCGCATAAATCCCGCTAGGAATTGCATAAGCTAAGCTCTGTTCTCTTGCGCTATCCCTCTCCTACTCGCATCAGTATTCGGCCTACATCCAAAACCGCCATTGTTCCAATATCTACTTGCTGATGCTAGCATTACATGCTTTTCTGGATTCACGTGAGCATGAAGGAACGAGGAGATCACACTAAGGGGACAAAGCCACACACAATTGGATTCGCCACTGTTCGAAAAATCCAGGTTCAAGCTTTCAAAGTTCTAGTTAAAATATATCAAATAAAATAGTAAAAGAATTTCATTTTAGTTAATCTCACTTTCAATATTGCCGAGGAAGCTGGGGGGATTGATAGTTTCTGAGAAACTATGATTTAGTCCTCACTTCTAAGGTAGGATTGAGAGTCTTTCAAATAGATTAGATCAGCTTATTTCGTTATTTAGAATAGACTTACAACCGCATTGCAAGTAGCTATACTAACCGCTTGCTTGTTTGTTTTAAATTTTGTTATTAGTTTAGTTGTCAATTGCTAGATATTTTAAATAATTGCTCTTTCAATTTTGTTTAAATAATTCATCAAAAACACAAAAATAGAGAAGTTATATATGTTGTAGATATACTTTACATAGTTAGTTTTACTTTGCTTCAGTTAGATTTACATTGTTTCTTTTGTATGACAATCACGGGACCTAGGGAGCCCAAAGAATACGTATTCGAGCCAATCATGCCTCAACCCAACTTTGTCAGCAGCAATAACTCGATATTGTAAGCTAGGAAAAATACACTACTAACAAGGAAGTAAAATACCAATAATCGTATTCTCCTCCTTCGTGTTCCATGAAAACCTTAGAATGGGCTAGGAAACTTGGATTGAGCCCCGATTTTGTGATATGTAGGTGCTTTTCTTCAAGACGGAGCAAGACCTTCCCCGCAACAACGATCCTCTTACTTTCAGACCGGATGGGAAAAAGGATTATGAGACTATTTTGGCATTAGGACTAGGCAAAAGGATGTTCTTTGCTCAAAGGATGCAAGAACTTAGATATGGCATGAAAGCTTATTCTCCGTGTGTTTAGAGGGGAGGGGTAAGGTTGTATTTATAGCCTGAGGGAGTGATTAGCTTAGATTAATTTAAGTAATCATGGTTTGAAAATGTGGGCAAGATTAAGTGAGTGGTTTGAAAATGTGGGCAAGATTAAGTGGGTGGTTTGAAAATGTGGGCAAGATTAGGTGAGTGGTTTGAAAATGTGGGCAAGATTAGGTGAGTGGGGACCACGAAGAATGGGTGAGGATTTGAATTATATTTTTAATTCATAAGTGGAGGATTTTAGGTGAGTGGGGACCACGAATGGTGGGTGAGGATTTGAATTTGAATTTTTAATTCAATAGTAGAAAAACATGGAGAATAATGACATGTGGTGAGGATTAGATTATTTTTTGGATTTTGAAATGGATAATTAATCAAATTATATTTGATTAATTCGAAGTGTATTTTTGTGGGAAATGAGGAAGGGGAATTAATTGATTTAGGATAGATGTGAAATTGGGGTGTCTACAGATATAGACCAAAATCTCGAATTCGTGTCTTTCGAACGACAATGCACCTACAAGAAATTAGCTCACGCTTAAGAGGATTAAACATAGAAGATGACAGAGTGCATACGTTTTGGTCAAACTAGCCAAACTACAGACTACCCTAGATAAATATCCACATGACTGTAGAAGGGCTTGAAAAAGAGCAAATGTTCGGGTGTGATCCTTTGGTTCCACAAACTGCACACAGGGGACATTCTAACCGACATGTACACTAGCTTAAGAATTCAAGTTGCCGTAAACGCCTATAAGATACTCCGAGAAGATTACACCACCGTTAGTTCTCAATATAGAGGCCGAAAAGGCATATGACTACTGATACTAGGGATTATGGATTGATTCTTCATATGACCATGAGGCCCACAATAACCATGAACCTACGGTTGCGCAATCCACAGGTCTCACAACCCAACGGACCCACAGGCCAATCAGACGTTGATGTTGGTCTACGTACACTAGTATTTAGAGCCTCTCCACTTCCACCAGATATTATCACACAGTTATCCTTATTAGATATAGTAGCTAACAAAGCTAAGGATTTCGGACTAGACCAGAGAATCACCCATAGAATCCCCTATATATCCATCATCCATCTTATGACCCTGTCTGGAGACGTACACAAAACTATCCTAGGTCATTTTCCACATATCCCACAACCCATAGATCAAATCATGCCAGAGCTCGATATTGATTGGAGCCTTCGAGCAGTCATCCTCACCGACCGATCTATCACGCCATTTAGGTTAGGAGGGCCTTCCTTGCTTTAGATTCACAGGTTCCATTAGTGCACGTTGAAGATATAAGATTTCCTAACTAGTTTGTCTGTACCCCACGTATATTCCATCCCCACCATTGTCTCTCAAAGACCTCAAGAGGTCAGGTGCGAGGAAAGGTTACTTGTAGATTCCCACGCTTGCTTGTCACTTTTCCATCGTACAAAATTGGTGAACCCGACGTGAAACAAACAATTGTTTCATCTTCTCTACCACATTAGTTCACATCAGCTTCACCAACAAAATTGGTGAACCCGACGTGAATGAAACAATTCTTCCTCTTTTATTTTCACTTCTTCCTTCCACCTTCGCTCTTACCCATTATTCTCATGGGTATTCATATACCCCCAAATATGTCGGGATTCGATTCATATGGTAGACCTCTCCTAGGTGTTGAAGCATACTATGATCAAATGAATAGATAGCCATCACCCTCACTCTCAGCATGGGGTGACAACTATTCAACTAACCGATTGTCAACACAAACTCCACCTCCAAGGACTAGATATAGTTCTTCTTTCCAAATAGAGGAGTTGGACCAGCTCACTCAAACACAACAACCAGAGCCTTCGGGCTTGAACAACATGACGTTTATGGGAGAATCTGGTTCGTCTCCTCAGGTGTTGCTTAGACCACAAATTAGTAGACAATCGATCCATATCTATTTTTAGATGATGAACATTCAGTGCATTATGCCAAGAGTGAACAATGCTCTCAGAGTATGTACCCACCTATAGGAAGTTTACAAACACGACCCGAGGTCTCGTTTCAAGAAAACACCTCCATGCCACTACCTATAGGAAATGCCCTCGGTGAAACTTGGCAGGGCAACGATCAGTTCATAGCGGGTACCACATGCCTATACAACCTTAGGATATACAACAAATGCCACTAAGGCAAAATACTGTGACTTCACCAAATGAAGTCATCTCCACTTTAGTAGAAAAAGTTAGAGGGTTAGAACTTGCTCAAGCAAGTCAAAATTCTCAATTCATGCAGTAGGAAATTCCAATCCTCCGCATCATCCTGGCCAAGTAGACCTCCTCACAGGAATAGGCACGTTGGGCATGCCTCCTCAGTATTCACAACAAACACCAACTAGAACCATGTTTTCTAACACCGTCCGGTGGAAAGTATGATACCTCCCGATCTAGTACAAAATAATCCATTCCTGGGAAATACTCCTCCATACTTAAACATATATTCCAAGTCACCACAAGGAGATATGTTCTCTTCTCCCAGCATGTTCACTCAACCACAAGGATTTCCTTATGTCCTTGCAAACGCATACGCTACGCCATATCAATAAACCATCCCACCTCCACCCCCTTAGCAGGCGCCATCGATGGTCAAAACCTATGCAATAGGAACTTATTCAGAATACTTGAAAGAGCCCTTAGATTTCACTATACGAAGCATCATGCTTCCAAGACCTCTTCTTGATTTGCCCAAATATAAAGGGGAAGGAGACCCGAATGCACATATCAAGGCCTATGCCATAGCCATTCGAGAACTGCTCCCCTGGGATGGAGTTGTTGCCAAAATATTCCCCAAAACTTTAGAGGGCATCGCCCTCGATTGGTATTATAGAATACCTGAAGCTTCCATCCATTTGTTTAAACAACTCATTTCAGAGTTCATCAAGGTGTTTGACATGAACAAACTGTTGAGAATAGGAATCAGGGAATTCTTGCACATTAAGCAAGAACACAATGAATCTGTTGCTCATTTCATCCAGAGATGGCGTACAGTCCTCTATTCTTCAGCAAGCACTCCAAACATGGACCAGATGGAACTATGCAATTTATTCCTTCATTCTCTCAGCAGAGAGGTAAAGGAAGAAGTCTAAAAGTTCCCACTAAGGACTTACGATGAAGTACTTGAGAGCACCCTCCGAATAGATCAAGCGCAATAGATAGCGGTCACAAGACATATGGAACAAATGGGAGGTTAATCATCCCCAAACAAAATACTACAACTTATCCTACTACCACAAACGTCAATCAAGGACCTAAAATCCTTAACAAAAATCACGGCGTAACAACAGATGGAGTAACTGACCAAGCGAAAAAAACAAATGTTGTAAATGCTCCACCGCCAGCTAACAATCAACGAAACAACAACTTTACCCCAACAATTAACTCGGACACAGGGTCCAAGTCAAAATTCAAAACCAAAACCAAAACCAAAACCTGCAAAACTTTAATAGTTAATGGTTTAATCAGAGTTTTGGACCACAATACGTGCCAAACCATCAACCTAGGAACTACAATCCCAACTTGTATTGTGGTTTCCACAAAATTCGAGGCCATGACACTAGGACTTGCCATGATTACAATAAGTTCATGCAACATCTACCAGAAGAACAGTGACAACTTTTCATAGATATGTTCTTAGCAGATCCTGCATCACCTGCGCCAAATACTTTCACAGGAGCAATCTCCCCTCAAGATTTTCAATGACCCACTCCTAAATCACAAAAATTAAATTCAAAAGGGATGAAGAAGGGTGCAATGACAGGAAACAATGATCATGAAGCCTCGACTTTGCTAAATCCACTTGTCGCACCACAATTAGGAAATCAGCTATGACCCAAGATAGTCAGTTTAGTGGAGTTAGACACTGAACTACATGTGGAAGCCGTAACAAGGACACAAGAGTATTCCTCTTAGCCAAGTCCAAGTTACCCACTAGAGACAGATAACATTCAACAACCATTAGTAAAACCCGTAGGTGCCTATGATTTAATTAATGACCTAACAAAGACCTTCTCTCATATCTCATTTTTGGACTTGCTGAAGAACTCTCCTGCCCATAGAGCTACTCTTTTAGAAGCATTAGGTTTAGGTCATTTAATTAACATCACTCCACCTCCCGAGACACAAGTAAACCATATAGACTTCGATATTCACCCTCCAGGCAGCCGGATAGGGATACCGAGTTTATATTTGACATAAACAAAATGCCAACAGACGCCGAGATTGCATGAAGAGGTGATCCGACCTTACATTTACAAGTGTGGGTTTATAACAATTACGTTAAACACGCAATGGTTGATGATGGGGCAGTAGTTAACATAGTTCCCTTCTCTTTCCTTCAAAAGCTAGGGTATGGAGAAACAAATTGTTCCACGACTCGGAATATGCTAAGAGGCTATGATAGCCTTAAAGCCACTTTGATTGGAACTATAATACTACCAGTCACCTTAGGACCCAAAACAATCCTCACTGAGTTTTATATTATAGATCGGGAAACCAACTATAATATGATCCTCGGCCGACCATGGATACACCGTATGAAGGCAATCCCTTCTACGTTATTTCAGGAAATAAGATTCCTACACTTGGGAAGGGTATTCATAGCAAAAGGTGATCTAAAACCATTCGATATACACCTAGCAACTCCGAAGAAAAGACCAGCGTTCACTCGAGTTTAAACTCCCAACAAACCAACTTAACAAGCCAATCGACTAAACCGGAAGAAAAGTTGGTACCTATAATAGAACTAGAAGTTACGAACCTAATCAAGAATATCCCACCCTCGAAGGATGAGGCTAATATTGTAGAAAACAGATCATTAGGAACTACTTGTGAAAATTATCGAATTCTAGAACATAATCTACCAATTTTCCTACCATTTGATTATGTAGGTATGGGATATACCTTAGGAGTTGGTTCTCTCCCAACAGAAGAACTCTGCATGGTAGAAGTAACTAAAGTAGAAGAAGTGGACGTAGCAAATGTCCCAACATCCATCTTCCCAAGTAAATATTGGACTCTCCATTTCGATGGAGCTAGATGTCGCTATGGGGCAGGGTAGGTGTGATCTTTACTTCTCCCGAAGGAAAGATCTTACCATTCACGTTTAAACTAAATTTTGAATGTACAAACAATGGCGCTGAGTACGAAGCCCTCCTCCTTGGCCTCATCATAGCTAAAAGGATCGGTGTTAATGACATCAGAGTGTTAGGAGATTCTCAATTAGTAGCAAACCAAGTCTCTGAGGTGTATGAGATGAGAGCTGAACATTTACACTCTACAAAATAGCAATATTAGATCTGAGCAAAGGATTTAACTTCATATCAATTGAAGCAATCTCGTGAGAACAAAACCTTCTCGTAGATTTGATAACAACCTCAGCTTCATGTTTTACTCTAAACAGTGAGTTGGAAGACACCCGTTTCATGGTATCCTTGTGTACTAAATCATTAATAAAGAAAATGTCAAACCCTCTTTCAAAACATAGCTGAGAATACATCTACTATCTTAGATTGCATTGACAATGATAGAGCCACTATTGATTATCTAAACACCTATGCAGAGTTACATCTCACCCACCATATGGTGGATTTGTCCTTAATCCCACATTCGTCTTCTTACTTTGGAAACCCCATGATAGAGCTCCCTCCACAAAAGGAGCTCGACATATAAGCAATAGAGAATGGAGAAGATCACCCGAGTTTGAAGAAAGTAACACTTCTTTAATCAAGGAAACAATTGATATTAACATCGAAACGGAGGAAGAACAAAAGATCTTAAAACTAGGATCTTCGCTAACTCCGGAAGAGATAGAAATACACACTCGAATCCTCGTAGAGCATCAAAAGGCTTTTCATTTAATTACAAAGAAATGACGAGAATCGCACCACACATTGCATGTACATAAACTCATCACCAAATCAGATGCAAAGCCAATTAAACAAAAATTGAGACCAATGAAACCCAAGGTAGCTCTCATGGTAAAGGAAGAAGTAATGAAACTTCTCCAAGTAGGGTTTATCAAACCGCCAATTACTCTCGGTGGGTATCTAATATCGCTCCTCTGCTTCTCAAAAGAATGGAAGATGCGCATCTACATAGACTTCGAGACATTAACAAGGCATGTCCCAAGGATGACTTCCCATTACCATCCATTAACGCTCATCATAGACGCAACAACCGGATTTGAGTTTTTATCTCTCATGGATGGATTCTCGGATATAATCAAATCGAAATATCTAAACAAGACCAAGCCAAACCTACATTTATAACTCCTTGGGGAACTTATTGCTATGTTGTTATGCCATTCGGTCTCAAGAACACTGGTGCTACATACTAACGAGCAATGACATACATATTTCATGATCTTATTCATAAAATCGTGGAATCCTATGTAGATGACTTGTTGGCCAAGGCCAGGAAGCGCTGTGATCACCCGAAGTGCTCCACATCATTCTTTCACATTTGATCGAATACGGAGTCACCCTAAACCTAGAAAAATGCATGTTTTGTGTGAAAGGAGGGAAACTCCTAGGTTACATTATATCATCACGAGGGATTGATGTGGACCCAGCCAAGATCCGGGCTATTCTTGAAATGATCCCACCATTAGATGAATCTGGCATTAGATCATTTCTTGGGAAGCTTGGTGTAATCCAGAGATTCATTCCAGACTTGAGTTTTGTTATACATCCAATCAATAATTTGTGTAAAAAGGATTGCTACATTATTTGGAAAAAGGAATGCCATGAGGCCTTCGAAGTAGTTAAACACTTCTTGCTGTCTCCTCCCATGTTAATGCCACCTGTGCGATCATCCTTTGATCTTATATTCACAAGCTACATATGTCTTGCTAGCCTACATGTTGGCTCAAGAAGATGATGACAAAAGAGAATGTGCGATCTATTTCATTAACCGAATATTACTCAATTATGAAACGTGTTATATGCAGTGCACGAGAATGCCTTGCCATAGTCTTTACAACCAAACACTTAAGACATTACATGCTAAATCAAGAAACATGGGTCATTATAAAAATAGACCATTTACAAACTTTCCTCATGCAAGGGTCCTTGTCTAAAAAGGTTGGATGCTTTATAACCTTAATGGGAGAATTCGAATTAACTTTTGTAAACCAAAAATCTATTAAGGGACAAATCATTGCAGATTGGTTAGCTAACAACCCGTTAGACGGAGGCGATCTAGTAGATCTGGATTTTCCGATGAATGCATATATTACATCAAAACCAAACCTCCTATCTCTGAATGTCCTTGGTATACTAATATTGTTAATTATATCATGGACCATACATATCCAGAAGGTGCTACACCGCAACAAAGAAGGCGGTTACACATTATCGTAGCTAAATACGTTATTATAGAACAAGTGCTCTATCGTAAGGATTTCGATGGAATGCTTCTAAGGTGTGTTGACACAGAAGAATCTAAGAAGATTCTCTACGAATCCCATAGTGGAATATGTGGTGGTCATTTTGGAGGTCATGCCACTACCCATAAAATACATTGGATGGGCTATTTTTGGCCCACTCTAAAACATGACGTAGTGGAATTTGTACGCAGATGCCACAAATGTCAAGAATTATCTCATGAGATTCACATGCCAGCACAATCCCTACAACCAATAGCGACTCCGTGGCCCTTCTCCATGTGGGGTCTGGACTTGATAGGGAAATTCTCTCCCTCATCAACCGATGGCCATAATTTTATAATCATAGCCACATAATATTTTACCAAATGGGTGGAGGCCATGCCTCTGACCACTGTACCGTGTTCCGTGATCGCCAAGTCCATTTCAAACCAGATCATTTGCAGGTACGGTGTCCCATAAACCATTATCTCAGATAATGGTACTTCCTTTAAGAATGACGAAGTCCATGAGCTATGCAATAAATTTAAAATAAACCATCATACACTTCCTCCCTGTATTACCCTCAAGCCAACGGACAGGTTGAAGCAACAAACAAGACATTGAAAGCTATTCTCCTCAAAATGGTAAAAGAAAACAAACGAGATTGGCATTTAAAGTTATATCTGGCCTTGTGGGCCCACTGGACCTCAATAAGAACACCAACAGGAGCAACACCTTTCTCATTGGTATTCGGAGCAGAAGCAATTCTCCCACTTGAGGTTGAAATACCCGAGTCCTCTGCATCTCACTACAGGGATTCTGATGAAGAAGCTTATAGAGAAACACGTCTCTCCCAACTAGAAAGCCTAGATGAGGCCAAAGCTAGACACTTTGAATAACGACATAGAGTCCATGCGACTAGATGTGCCGGCAGTATAACAAAAAGGTCTATGAATGAGAAATATATGAAGGAGATCTAGTTTTGAGACTAGATAGCTAGATCGATAAGAAGACCGGTGAAGGAAGGAAATTCCGGCCCAAATGGTTGGGCCCATACTGAGTCACGAAAGACTATGGAAATGGTGCATATCTCTTATGTACACTGGAAGGTGAGGAATTCAACGAAACATTCAATTCCTTACATCTTAAATGATTCTATGCATAAGCAACCCACACTACTTGTATAATTATATCTACATTGCATCTTCATGTAGTTAGGTTCATTTTGTCCATTCGTTTCATAAAAGTTTGTGATCAAGGAACTTATTCTCAAAGCAATTCATTATAAACTTCTGATGGTATTGGCAGAAACATTCGAATCATACTTCTTCATTTTCATAACATCATCAAACGTTTTAGAATCATTTCATCCATATAAAGCTAGATATGAAAAATTCTTAACGGTAACCATACCAAGGTCTGCATGCTTGTTCTCACTTTTGGTTTCTTCTTAGGATAGGTGTCTTGCCTATGGTCTATTCTAGAAGCTTCATAGTGTCACATCTATCCCGTATGTATATCTCTTTGGAAATAAGAACATGTTGACATTTTGCTCAAATAAATAAGTCAAATGTAGATCAAACAGAAAATTTTATTTTTACACATTTCCTTGCCCTACCAACCTTCGGTGATGAGCTTGCGTCTCTTACTGGTGATGTAGGGTTGGGAAAGGATGGGAATGCACTTACTCGCCTATGCCTTGTCCATGGTGATAAGCCCATGCTTCCTACTAGAAGCATGGGGAAAGGTGCAGGGAGTTCTCTTGAGAATAAATGTTGAAGGTCGTAAACAAACAGTTCAAATAAACCTTTGAAATCTTGAATCAAAACCAAGTGAATCAGATGTCCAAAAATTCCAAGAGAGCTCAAAACCCCGAAAACCAGATTTTGTCTACCATGTGGCCATCTATGGATCTAAGTCTAGATAAACCACAAAGCAAGTCACATTCTAAACTATGGAGTCACTTGAGTAGAATAGGTTTGTAGCATCCTAATTTGGTTCCACCAAATCTTTGTCTATCTCTCATCATTGTCATTCAACAAATTTCATAGCTTGTGCCCTTTCTAGCTCTCAGTGGTGAGCCCTAGCATCTTACTACTTGCGTGGAGTTAGAAGTGGGGCAAGTGCATTTGCTCATCATACCACTTGTCATCACGTTCTGTTAAAACTATATGAAGTACCGGAAAATTGCTTATAGAAGCTAAAATTTCAAAATCACATTATGTCTGCATTATCATATATCAGCATCACGAAATACAAAAAGGAGGAAAGCATTTGTATCATTTATTCTCCATTGCATACATTTTGAAAAGCATATAAAAACAACATTATAATTTACATGTGAAACAAATCACAAAACCCTAGATACTAAGAGTCTCGATCCAAAAGAAGAATACATACATACATACATACATACATATATATATATATATATATATATATATATATATATATATATATGTATATATATATAATTAAGTTTCCTGTATAATGCCATCATGCGCTAGGCATGGTCAAAACACTCAATGAGCCCAGAAATACAAAATAAATCATATAAACAATCTAAGAGAGCCAAGTGGCCTCTCAACCCCTATGAGACCCCTTTGAAGGTGCACGACCACGTCTAGGACTCCAGCTATGCTGGCGCTCTGAATGCACTGAGGGCTCACGGTCCCAAGGAGCAGCTACAACCTCGCTATGAGAGCAACTCCTCATCAGGTGCTCTGCTGTCCTATACCCAGCCAACTCAAGATGAAGGGTAGTCACCATCTTGGCCACATGCCAGATAGGGGAAAAAATGTCGGTATGCCTACCACCGCTGCTGCGGGGTCCCTGCATCCACGAATAGCTTGGTGCGGGTCCTCTCCACGGCTATCATTAGGGTATCAGTGCATATTTGGCAAATCAGGTCTCACCACTCATCAACAGTCTCTGCAAGCAAAGGAGAAAACAAATTAGAAATAGTCAAAAGATAAAAACAAAAATGAAGAAGAGGAGAGATAACAACTAAGGCAATCCTAACTAAAAACAAATCTTAAAAGAAGGGTGACAACTCACTTGGATCTCCGGGCCTCCAAGAGGGATCCCTAGGATCAACACCTACCACAGATGCCACCGCTGACTGATGTGCTCCTCCCATGTTTGGGGAAACATATCATCCTACTACGGACTCATCCTCCCCGCCTAAGTCCTGAGAAGGCAGCTCCTCTGAAACTAGAGTCACCCTCTCTGCACTCTGCTCTGCCCTCTCGGCTGTAAGATATCCTGAGTGTCATGCCACTTGGGATCATTGTCCTCCTCTCCACCCGACTCGCTGACCTCAGCCTCGGTCTCCTCCTCCGTCTCTCCCCCTGTGAACTCCTCAGACTTGGAGTCTATATCAATGGGGTTGTCGCTGCTAGTGGGCGGGACCGGCGGCAATCTAAAGTAAGGGTGCTTGAGGAGCACCGGCTCTCCCTCGAGCGTGTACTACCTGCCTAGCTGTAATAGGGACACCAGGAGTAACAACAGTCCAACCCCAGCCTCTAGGACCTCCCCTAGCCTCCCGAACTGATCTGAATATTGGCACCACTGGGGGAGCATACCGATGTAAGGAAGGCCAAACTGCTGAGGCACTCAATCAAAGGGGTGTGTCTCCACCTTCCCCATCCTGTCCACAAGCTGCCCTATGGTAGAGCAAGAGATCAAAGTGAGGGTCTCCTCGCCCCACAACCCTGCCATGGCCTGATAAGGTGTGGCCTCCATATCATTAGTAGTCAGGGAGGTGACTGGCTAGTGGGGTGCTCTAAGCACCGACATATCTGTCCATCTGGCTGCCCTCACGGCTCTGGGATCCGCCACCTCTACACCTCTCCCATAAGGGATGAAACGCTCATAGACCCAACTCATAACCAGGGTCGGATGACTCAATGATTGCCCCTGTAAGTGAACCACCCGGTACAAATCATGATAGGTAGTCCCAAGAATGTCGGCTCCCCAGGCATAAATCTGGCCATGTGCCTCAATTTGTGTAATAATAGGGGACCAACAGTAGACTAAGGTATCCCCTCCCTTGTCCCCGATCAATCTTGAGGCAAGGATCCCCATAATAGCTTGACGAATCAAGGGGATAGGCAAGCCAGGAATAGAACAGACCCTCAACCCCTTCTTCGAACCAAAGGAGATAATCGCATCTCCCGTGTATGTAGCCCACTGTGATATCTGAGCCCGTGACCATGCTGTCTCAAGTGTAAGCCATCTCTTGATGATCGGGACCCCCAAGATACGGTAGACATCCTCCAGGGTGATAGTCCACTCACCCCTGACTCCTGGAAATGGAAAGTGTTCCGATTAGCATCCCAATACGAAAACAAGTCACAAAGTATGTGACTAAAAGGTGCAACATGTGGGACCCGTGATATACGTAATATACCGTTCCTCTAAAGAGTGTCCTGCTCATCTTGAGAAAGTGCATCCAACACTGCTAGGAGCCAATCACACTCTCTCTCTCGCTCCAGCTGATATATTCCTCCTTCACCTGCATACACCCAAAAACACACAAAAAGGAGTAAGTATTCAAATTGCATTAAAAAAATCATTAAAACATACAAGAATACTAAAAATGCAAATTTTGGCTCAAAACACTGAGTTTTGGTGTTACGTAAGGGACCACGCCCGAGCAAGGCGGCGGTTTCATAACCGCCGCCTTAAAGGCGGTGGTCTCAGAATCGCCACCCCCTGCTTAGGGCGGCAGTCATGTCCCAATTTTCAAATGGGTCACATGCCCTATAAAATGCCTAAAAACACGAAAATGACTATTTTTGACCAAAACAAAGCCTACCCATTAGGTGCCCCCCTAAGTGACCCTATTAACACTGACATTTTCAAAAATAATCCCCCCATGATAAAGATTTCATCATTTTTACATTTTGAGGGTAAAAACATTAAATCAAGAAGAACTAACCTGTGATCTCGTAAGTCAATGTTCCACTCGTGGAGGCATGATCACTATCTCGTCACGAACGTTTTGACTATACTCTCATCAAAAACCATCACCGTGGGTCCCAGAGCTCAAAATCAATCAAATCGACATGTGTAAATGAATAGGAAAATGGGCCCATTTTTACATATATAGCATCTTGACTCGTTTCGAATGCCCCCTTTTGCAGGTTTAGAGCGTCGACGAGGCAAGTTCTTATCCTCACGTAAGTGGTAAGTCCTCATTTCATATTATTTTAGTCTTATTTTTCGGTTTATTTTATCTATTTGCACTTGAGTCCTCTTTTCATTTTGTAGGTGATGACATCATTTCGAGAATTTTGGATGATAATTTCAACCTCCCATTTTAGGACCACATGGACGTCTTCATGGCTAAAATGCTTCTCTGAGGGGGCAATATGTACGTACCCAAAATTATAGGGTATTGCACCGCTGAAACAACGTTACACGTGCCCCAATGATGATATAGGTCTCCTCGCAAGGTGTTCGGGATCCAGAAAATCTCTCCAAGTATGCGTTAACATCCCACATGTCCCGCTTAGCCCTTGCGTGCTTTGTTTTCCTCTTCTCCCCTCTTTTTCTTTGCGTTTTGATCTTCAGTTATGAAACCGCCGCCCTGCTCAAGGCGGCAGTCCTTCACGTGTTTTCCAAAACATTTCTTTTATCATGAATCACATAAATTTCAATGTTTACTAGCTTTTTTCACTACCTTTGCTCGTATTTATGATTCTGGTTCCCTGAAATAGTGTTTTTGCATTGTTTATGGTTAAAGAGTTCAAATTGGTTTTCACCTTTGGGTAAATGGGGATTCTATAAATAGCTGGTTGATCTTCAAGCAAATGGCCCCTCAAAAATTGCCTCTCATCTTCTCATTTCATAGTTTTAGTCTTTCAGTTCTTAGGAATTCATAATTTTCATTTGTTACATGCATAGTTCGTGTTGTTTTGTTGTTTGGAAGCCACATAATCTTCTTGTGCTAGTGCTGTTACTATTTCACACAATCAATTGAGATAGGATAGTTTTATTTTCAGTCTGAACCCATTGGAGTTGTAGGTTTTATTCGTCAAAAAGTCTAGCTTCGTGTTACGGGCGTTTTGTGTCGTATGACTCATAATAAATCCCGCTAGGAATTGCATAAGCCAAGCTCTATTCTCTTGTGCTATCCCTCTCCTACTCGCATTGTATTCGAGTCTACATCCGTAACGCCATTGTTCCAATATCTACTTCTATTGATGCTTAGCATTACATGATTTTTGGATTCACGAGAGCACGAAGGAATGAGGAGATCACATTGAGGGGACAAAGCCGCACACAATTGGATTCACCATTGTTCTACAAAATCCGAGTTCAAGCTTTCAAAGTTCTAGTTAAAATATATAAAATAAAAAAGTAAAAGCATTTCATTTTAGTTAATCTCACTTTCGATATCACTGGAAGTCATGGGGATTGATAGTTTCGAGAAACTATGATTCATCCTCACTTCGAGGTAGGATCAAGAGTCTTTCAAATAGATTAGATCAATTATCTCGTTATTTAGAATAGACTTACAACCGCACGTGCAAGTAGCTATACTCTGCTTTGCCTTGTTTGTTTTAAATTTTGTTATTAGTTTAGTTGTTAATTGCTAGATATTTTAAATAATTGCACTTTGAATTTAGTTCAAATAATTTGTCAAAACACAAAAATAGAGAAGTTATATATGTTGTAGATATACTTTACATCGTTAGTTTTACTTTGCTTGATTAGATTTACATTGTTTCGTTTGTATGACAATCACGGGACCTAGGGAGCCCAAAGGATACGTATTCGAGCCAATCATGCCTCAACCCAACTTTGTTGCAGCAATAACTGATATAGACCAAAATCTCAGAATTCAGGTCTTTCGAATGACAACAGACCTACAAGAAATTAGCTCACAGTTAAGAGGATTAAACATAGAAGATGACAGAGCGCATACGTTTTGGTCAAACCAGCCAAACTACAGACTACCCTAGATAAATATCCACATGACTGTAGAAGGGCTTGAAAAAGAGCAAATGTTCGGTGTGATCCTTTGGTCCCATAACCAGACGTAGGAGACATTCTAATTGACATAGACACTAGCTTAAGAATTCAAGTTGCCAGAACGCCTATAAGATACTCTAAGAAGATTACACAACTGTTAGTTCTCAATATAGAGGCCGAAAAGGCATACGACTACTGGATACTAGGGATTAGGGATTGATTCTTCATATGACCATAGGAGGCCCACAACAACCATGAACCTACGGTTGCGATCCATAGGTCTCACAACCCAACGGGCCCATAGGCCAATCAGACATTGATGCTGGTCTACGTACACTAGTATTTAGAGCCTCTCCACTTCCACCATATATAATCACACAGTTATCCTTATTAGATATAACAACTAATAAAGCTAAGGATTTCTGGACTAGACCAGAGAATCGCCCATAGAATCCCCTATATATCCATCATCCATCTTATGACCCTGTCTGGAGACGTACACGAAACTATCCCAGGTCATTTTCCACGTATCCCACAACCCATAGATCGAATCACGTCGAGCTCGATATTGATTGGAGCCTTCGAGTAGTCATCCTCATCGACCGATTTATCATGCCAGTTTAGGTTAGGAGGGCCTTCCTTACTTTAGATTCGCAGGTTCCATTAGTGCACGTCTAAGATATAAGATTGCCTAACTAGTTTGTTTGTACCCCACGTATATTCCATCCCCACCGGCTGTCTCAGCACAACCTCGGGAGGTCGGGTGCGAGGAAAGGTTACTTGTAGATTCCCACGCTCACTTGTCACTTTTCCATCATACAGTTCCCAAAGGGGACGAGGGTGCCTAGGGCACCCCGATCTTGGTTGGGTGCCCGAGTTAGAAATAGAAAAAATGTAGTATGAAAGTACAAACCGGGTAATTATGGGTGTAAGATTGAAATTAGTAACATAAAGTAAAGTAAACTAGCTAAAGACATGGGTTGATTAATACTCTTTTCCACTTAAGAACCATATGAATAGTAGTATGAGACCGAGACTAAATAATTATCCAAATTGTGTGATTTTGTGTGTACATTCTCCCCCACTTTATGTTGGTGAGCGAAACAATCGGTAACATAAAGTAGATAAAGATGCGTACCTACTATCCATGTAGAGTTTTGTAGAAAATGTGCCAAGGGACTAGACAAAGCATGGAATGAGAAAATAGTGGAGCATGAAGACTAAAGATAAAAAGTGTAAAAAGTGATGAGAGTGAACCAAGTGTGGAAACACATGTGTAGATGCTAACGTGTGTAATGTACCGCACATTAGTATCATAGTGTGTGATGTTGATGATGTCGTTTTATTATTGTTGTTGATTGTTTGCTTCCCATATGGATGAACTGCAAAAGAGAAGATGATCAAATAGTCAAATATATACTATAAATGTATGTAAAGACACATATGTGTAAGTAAAAAGCATGTAATGGAAAAGTACAAAAATGATAAAGGAACACATGCACTTGATCCGTGTCGAGAAAAACATGTAGAAAGGATCCTATAAATGTTAATGAAGTGTGATTTTTTTGGGTCTTTGTCACGCCATTGGCTAAAGAAGTGTAGGGAGGAAAGTTTGATGTGTCCTCCAACAAGTAAGTACTTCTTGAGAGTGAAGAGATATTTGTCTTGTCTAGTTTTTTGAGTGATTTCACACCATGACGGTATAGAGAGGAAGGTGTGGTTTATCATCTCACCCATAACTACTCCCGCATGTGCTAAGGACACCCTTTCCTATAAAATTCACTGTGTATGGAGTTCTATAGATTGGTCTAAACCCACTTGTTGTATAACCCATCGTATCATGGAAAAAAATTGAAAAATGAATTGTACCAGTTTTTGCTATGTACCGTGTAAACCCAAATTATGCCCCCTCTTTGGGGGTGCATGTGATGTCGTAGATAGGAGAATGGGCCCAAAAGAGGACTGACCACATATACTATGCCATGTAGGGGTAAAGGAATGTGATTGGTAGAAACCAAGGCACATAAAAAAATTGACTAGAAGACAAGTATAAGTATGAAGGAACATGCATGTAGAGAACAAGTATAAGCTAAAAATATAATGTGTAAGCTAGGATGCAAGTAAACATGCAAGAAGCCAACATACACTGTGAAAAGCAGGTTGTAAACATGGGACAACACTCACAATGTTACAAAACACTCAAGGATGTAATGGCCACTTATAAATAAGTGTGCACACCAAACAAAGGGAAATGCCCACATATAATAGCAAACAAGGACAACCAAGTACAAACAAACATATAGCCATGGTAGCAAGTAATCCTGCAAACAAATGCTACACATGAAACACCCATGAGAAAGTTAGAAAGATAAAGTGTATGTCAAAGTGTGTATAACCAATTCAGTAAAGTGCTAAGTACAAAATGAAACAATAACACTTGTAGTATATGAAACTGGATGCCCCAGTGAGCATTGTGTGGGACTGGTAGTGTGTCAAGCATCCATACTACATGTAGAAGCCTTGTATTTGAAATCACAACTAGAAAAGGACATGAACAAACATGTGTGTATGGAAAAAATAATGACATACAAGAGATCTATTTAGCATGTGTAATAAGATGAACATGTACGAGTAAATGCAAGCAATAATAAATGCACCCAAGATATGTAGTATGTTGTGGATGGATGGAATGGAATGCAAAATGAATGATAGGAGCTGCATGCCCCCAGAGTGAATGGAGTTGTATGCAGTGAGGTTCATTTGTTTATGTCCGCTCATCACCAAGAATAAACCATGAATAAAAGTGCGTCATTAGGAAATGTTCGAATTGTGTGTGGTGTGTGTGGTGATGATATGTGACCTAGAGATGAAGACATGTGATGATTTAGCCTAAAGCATATATCACGATGAGATGATGAAGTAGGTGACGATTTATCCTATAACGTATGTCACTAACCTAGGAATGTCATGTGATAGAAGGTTCCATGATGAATGCGTGAAGGTGAAGTGGTTTATTTTTGATGTATACCCTCAATAGTCTAGTATGGATCGTGATACTAAAGAGTGTTATAGGGTAGTGAGCATAACATGTAGAAGAAGATGTATGTAGTAATTGTGGTGATGAGAGACTACTATGTGATGTGTAATGTGTGATGTATAGTATACAAGGAAAGATGTGTAGATAACATGAGAGTGTGAAATGTGTGTTGTATATAATGTGTGAGAGTGTAGTGTATAGAGTAAGTAGTATGTAATACAAGATGTGAAGACAACATAAGTGTGACATATGTGTGATGAATACTAGTATGGTGTGTAGAATATGTATGAGATGGAGATGCACAAAGATTAGAATACACTTGATGTAAAGTAAATGTAAGATGTAGGATATATAATGCGAGATGTAATGCAAGATGTGTGAAGAGACGTGATGCACAATGCGGTGTGTGGGGTTCATGTGTATAGGATTCCCTTAATAGTCAAGTGTGAACCGAAACACAAGAGTGTGTCATCGGGTAATGGTCAAAAGGTGAATATGTGTATGTTAGAATAGAAAATGTGCAAGTGGGGGGTGGAAGAGATAAGTGTAATGCACCCCAAGTGCATGTGATTGAATGGACTATCCAATGAAAGTGAAGGACAAGGATGTTCATTCGATAGTGGTGGTGATGAAAGTGCATGACCGTGTTCTAGCGGTGGTGGTATAGTAGATAAGCATTGCGCGCAGTGAGTGAATTCTATGTGCATGTGATGGATAAATATATGATGAACGTCTTAGCATAGCAAAATTTATAGGTGATGGAGATCTATCTAAAGTAGAGATCAAAGGTGATGGAAACCTACGTGGAAGAAAATGAGGTTGTGATCTATGTCGAGAGGTAGTAACTATGTGTGAAATGGGTCTATGATGATGTGTTGGACTAACGAATGATGAGGCCACATAGATGGTGTGTGAATAGGTGAACTAGGAGTAGGTTGCATTGTCAATAAAATACATGGTGATGTACTAGATGAAGTAGGAGATGTATTAACAGTTCTTGAGGAGATGATGACCATGGAGTAGATGGAGGTACACCGTCGATAGAAACAAATTGATTATTATGAATGAATTTGAGTCGCAAATGATTCATAAATATGATGGACTTAGACCTACGAATCTAATTGAGACCTAGAAGCATGTCACAACCGTTGATTGCTTATCCGACAAGGAAGGGTACAAGCATAGTAAGAGGGCCTACCATAACATGAAGTTTGACAAAACCATATGAATTGTTCATGGGATATGCAATTTGTGATAGTGGATAACCAATAGTGATGAGAAGTGGAATAGAACATGCACTAATGGGCCAAGATGGGTCAACCTTAGTATTATTGATAGAAATCAAGTTAATAGATGCATTGATATGTAAGTGATTAGAAGTGAAAGCCACATTGTAATCATGGTCGAAAAATAAATGATCGGTAGAGAAGTGTCAATATGCACAACTAAAGTTAAGAGCTCCCGATGTAAGAGGAGGCACTGCACAATATACATAATTAGCTGAAGATTCAACCACTTTAGTGTCATGTTTGGGTAGAAGGTTGTTAAATATTTTGAGCTTATGATTGTCATTGACAGATGGAGAAACTGGGTTCCGAAAGCTCAAGTTTACCTCTATCGATCAAACTCTGAAAGAGAAATCAAAGTTGGAAGTAACGATCAATGGAGTTTCCTACGCACTGATGATAGTAGTCACAATGGGAAATTTCATCAAAATTACATCCTTTTGGTTGAGATGGATCTATTTGTAGTGGAGAAGGCAATGTAATGAGGTTACTATCGACAAGTTGTGGTAGTAAAATATGCAGAGGTACACTAAACTTAGTGAATATATGTCGATGCGGTTGTGATTGAAGCTCCTTAGTAGTAGATATTGCATTGATGGTAACTTTTGCATATGTTGGTTTAGTTGTAGATGTTTTAAATGTTGAAATACTTTGAAAACACATAGAGAACGATGTTTTCTCTTGGTATTTAAGCTTTCCTATAGTTAAGTATTTGGTTTCTCGAAGTTTTAGAGTATGATAGAGTTGATCGAATGCATGAGAGGTCTAAAAAACACCCTCCCAGAGAGGTGGTAAGAGACTTTGAATAAATAAGTCCTGAAGCTCAGTCTATAAACACATTCAAAATTTTAGCTAAATTGTTTTTGTATCTCAAAACATAGTCTATTAAGTGTTCATTAGAACCTTTTTGAGTTGTGCAAGTTTGGCATAAGAGATATTAGAGCCGATGTTGATAGATAAATGAATGAGAAAAACATCGACCAAATGCGTGAATGAGGTTATTGAATGAATAGGTAGGTCATAGAACAACACATTAAATAATCATGAAGACTACGTGGGAAGATTTTAGCCAAAAGAAAGTGATCATCTACAAAATCAAGACAAGCTACATGAAATGCTTAGAGATGTTCCTATGGGTCACCATGTCCATTGAAAATAGGTAGATTAGGGGTGAAAAAATTAAGAGGAGTGAATAAGGTAAGATAGCTAGTGCGAATGGAGTGTGTAACAATAAAGTGGAATCCAAAGATGGAGTAACATGAGAAGTAGCCTATTGCTGCGACGGATTTTTGCTTGGAAATCGTGATAGAGAAAGGTTAAGTCTTGAGTGCCGAGTGGAAGAAACTTGTCATATGTGAGAGACAAGAGGTGGTGTGAAGTGATTGGTGAGAGCGTTGAAAAAAGGGATAGTAGAAATAAGTGGAATACTAAAATTTGGTGGTTGAGTAGCAATAGAAGTAGGGATAGCTACAGAAGCATTAAGCTCCACCAAATTGGTAGCTTCCTCATGAGAAGCATGTAAGAGAAAGTCTAGATCTTAGGGATGTTTAGTGATATGATCATCAAGGGCCTTAAGATGCTATTTAGTAAAGCCATCATAAGAATGAGCCATAGTAAAAGAAGAATGCGAGATCCTAATAGTGTGAATATTGAGGTTGGTTTCACTAAAATGATTAAACTAAAATGGATTTATATACTTCTATTCTAGCCTAATCTAATGCTATAGAATCAGTAAATAAATGAATAAATGTATTAATAAAATTAACCAAATTAAATAAGATATGAAAATATAAAACCCTAAGTGCAAGAGAGGGTTGGAAGAGCCTAGCTGATTTGCGGATGTTGCGGGATTGTGTCACAACAAAGACCGGCCGAACATGTTGAGGAAACCGTCACATAGGATCTTGAGAAAGTGTAAATCTAAGTTGTTTGAGTAGACTGGGGCACCTAGAGAAGGATAGGGGCACATGTGGTGCCCTAATATGAGATTTGGGTGCCTTGGTCTACAGAAATGACTAGGGAATCTCCTCCGAGGTATCACCGAATGATCACTTGTGTTTGTTGCCTATCGCATGAATCTTGTTATGTGATCCATGAAGCATTGGTAAACTTGTAATAGAAGAATCACTTGTAAAAGCCCAAGCAAAACATCAAAACCCTAAAAAAGGAAGATGCATATGAATGGGTCAGATTATCCTCAACAGCCACAATGGTGGACTTATTAATTGATCGTTGCACTACATCTCAAACCTAATGTAGTTCAAGGCATGTGTGTGAAAATGTGCCCTAGGTGCTCTTGTGTGTGTCGCGGTTTATGAGTGGTGAGCAATAGCTAAATATAGAATGTAAGTAAATGGTGCATGGAGTAGAATAAATCTCCCCTCCTATGAAGTGTGATTCAAATGAACCAACCTTTGTTCCTTGTGAAGTAGATACATGGATGTAAATGGAGCAACAAAAGCCTTTGATGGATGTAATCTTAGGTGATGATACTAGTTCCTAGTGCTTGGTCCCTCATTATGATCACATAAATTTATATTTATATGGACCTCTTGCTTTAATTTCGTAACTAACCCCGAAAATACCGACCACCAAAAATATAAGAAGATTAAATGACTAGAAAGTGCCCAAAAGGTGAGAGAAAAGTACAAATTGGATCGGGGTGCACAGGGCACCACGGTCGTGTTTGGGCACCCCGAGTTAGAAATAGAAAAAACATAGTATGAAAGTACAAACTAGGAAAGTATGGGTGTAAGATCGACAATACTATTTTCCACTTAAGAACCATATGATTAGTAGTATGAGACTCGAGACTAAATAATTACCCAAAGTGCGTGATTTTGTGTTTACGAGATGCGGTTTTGTGGGTTTTATAGGTGAATATCTATTTTGCAAATTACTGGTACATCAAACGACTAACAATGACTATTAATGATAGCTATGTGATGCAATAAAAATTAGATTTCGACCATTTGCACAATCACAGGTGCCCAGTAGAGGTCCTCTAGTACCCAAGCACCCTCACCCTAGTCCGGCACCTTAGTCCAAATATGTCCGAAAGTTCCATAATTTACCTCGAGTAATTGTGACACTTTATTATCTTCATGTCCAAATAGTTTTCCCGAGTCTGCACTAGTCCTAGATCAAACACAAATTAGATAAGTCCTTTACTCTCTCTTGCACTTAGGGTTTCATATTTTATTAGTTTATTACTTGTGTCAAATTGTATCTAGCATCTGTACTTCATTATTTTTATCAATTACTCTACAATATTAGGGTTTTATAAAAAAGTTAGATTTTTGTTAAATCATTTGGTGAACTCTGCATTCGAATACTCTTGGATCCTCATTTTTCTTCTCTCATGGCTCCTAAAATTCCTCAAATTTCTTTTCATGATTTACTTCAAATGCATCCCAATTGTAAGGTTGTTCTCCAAAAATCCCTAGACACTATGTATCTTCCTCGCAATACATCACCCACTCAAGTAAGTTCCATTTTTGATCGTATATCTCAAAGACTCTATTGCTCCTAATCCTCCATCCAATCAACCTATCCTAGAGTCCATCCAAGCTTTACATTATCTATTTCAAGACAAAATTCATGATATTGAAACAAAAATAACATATTTTAAATCTGAAATCCAACATCTCAAGGATGCTTCTCATGTTCATGTTAGTTCTCCTTCTATATCTCACTTTCATCATCCTAATTCTACGTCTTCTAAATGTGCTTATATTAGTGAACCTCAAGTCTTACCCATATTACCCGCATCTCTCAAGTTTGATCACAATGCTAAGTAACATGATATTTTTCACAACTACTCACTCATCTATTTATCAAATTACTATCTACTCATTGCTATCCTCCTTATTGTTGCAAAATATCAAGGTAATCCATATTGCAATTATCATCAAATTAATGGACATAATGACAATGATTGCTATGCTCTTAAATGAAAAATTGGCCACCTTAAGCATTATGGTCTTATTTCATTTGATACACAAAATGCTACTACATGTTCATATCCAATTTCTACATCCCACTGGGTTCCTAAATCTGATTCATCTATGTCTAATGAGCATCATGCCATCATTACTAATGTTCCTTCTATAGTAAGTCAAGAGTCTCCTAAGCAACTTCCTCTCAAAATCAGTCCAACCCCTCCTCCTCTCAAGTCTTCTACCATGTCACCAAATCCTAAGCAACTTCCTCTCAAAATTAGTTTAGCCACTCCTTCTCTCAAGTCTTCTACAACGTTAACTATCCCATATAAACTACCACAATCCAAGATCCCTCCCCACCCTACTCCACTTCCATTTCTAATTCATTTTTTCAAACAAACTAATCCTTACATTGATGGCCAAGACACATTTCAAGCTCCACCACCATGACATGGTCCTTCTCACATCACCACATAGATATCCATCACTTACATACTTAGGGGCATCATAACTTCTTCCCCTTGCATTGCTATCAAATGTCTCTATCATCTCATGCACTTGATGCTCCACGCTTAATGTCTAATATTTCCTAAGCATCACTACAAACCCTTTGATACACACTTTATATTGTCGTTACCCTATGACACACTCTCATTCAATGGTTCATACTTGACTGTTGAGGGTCTAAATTTGAAATAAACCTCACTACATTCTCCTTTCACACTTTATACTTCACACGATATATATTTCTAGCACACAATTTCAAACCATTTCCGATGATGTACTCTTGTTATATGCTTTGTTCTTGGTATCGAGGGTATTTTATAAATGATCCTTATCTCATACATATACATCCACTAGGGGCACACTACTCTATCACATTCACATTTTCATATCTTGGTTACACATACTCTTACTTGCTTATACTTACATGTACACTTTGTTTTCCATGCTAGACAGATACTTAGTATGTTAATATTTTTTGTTTCTATATAGACACGTGTGTTCACTTGGTCTCTAGTTGTGAATGCAAATCTTACAAGTTCTTACATGCAACAATGGTGGTTGGCATTGTACCTTTTACCAATCCCACCGAGGTTCTTGAAGGCATCTACATTTCCACCCTTACATATCACATGTGCTATTGTTTCATTATTCACTACTTCTACTTTGTAACACACTACATATTCTATCGATACATCTATCTTTCTAACATGTTAATAGGTGCTTCATGCATGACTATATGCCACCATGGTTGTATGTTACACTTTTCTTAGCATTTTTTTCATTGTATGCTATTATTTACGGGTTATGCCCTTTTTCTTATATGCATATTATATGTTTTTGGCCACTTCGCCCGATTATCTTGTGACATTGTAATCGATGTCCCATGTATGAACCCACTTTTCATGGTCTATCTTGTTTTATTGCTTGCTTGATTACACATTGTCTTCTACTTGCATACTATCTTTGATTACACTAACACATGTTACTAGCTTTCTCGTTTTCATGTTGCTTGGATCCTACCATGCACATCCCCTCCCCTTGGAGGGTATTCACTTCATATTAGTTTCAGGTCCTCTCCTTTAGACCACATGCTCCTATCAGTGTCACGTGCACCCCAAAGAAGAGGGGCATACATTGGGTGAATTATTCACCCCATACAAAATCTCAAAGCCACAATTCGGATATGCATAATATAGAATCATGTACAAGATATAGTTATAGAAATGGCCTAGAATCTGACTTGGGTTTTCAGTTCAACAAAGACACCAATGCCTAGATTCAGACACTAGTGCCTAATCACCACTGACCTGCCCTGGAAACTTAAGTCATGGGGGCATATACAACTAATTTCTTAGATCAACACAATTCATAACAGTTCACAGATCAATTTTTATATTACATGTACAATCGTGCAACAACAGAATACATTCTATCTCCATTGCAATTGGTATAAATTGAAACAAAATAAGAACTATTTTGGTATAACTCAGAACAAAATAGGGACACACCATCTCTAATGGTTTTTATTGGGAAGCAGTCATGGAAGGAGAGTAACACTAGACCTCTCTCCCCAACACTCTTCTGTCGTGGCGTGAGATCGCCCAAAAAAATCGTGTTTGGCATGAGAGCGCCCAAAAAACTCGTTCTTGGGGTGAGATCGGCCAAAAAAATTGCTCTTGGCATGAGATCTCGCAAAAAACTTGTTCTTCACAACATTTTTAGGACATTTTATATCCTTTACACTTCTATACATCAAGTGCACACTTTTCTTTTTATAAACTTTTACATGATTTTACATGCTTTTACGAGTTTTCATAATGCATGAATTTGACTAGTCTTTTGCTCTTCTTTTGGTCCATCCTTAATACGTAATAAGAAATAACCCTACATCAGCAATTCAAGCACAATAATAGTACAAAACAAGAACATATGCTTCACCCCTAGGTCACTTTCCCATTTTAGATTTCCATACTTTATTCTTACATTCATTCCATGCTTCACTTGTCTCTTCGGCACGTTATCACCATCACACTCTACAGGAACAAAATGTATGCATCTTCTAACTACTTTATGTTATCAAATATTCACTCAATAACATAAAGTGGGGGAAAATGTAGACACAAAATCATGCACTTCGGTACATTTTTAGGTCCTAAAAACATACCAGCATTTACATGATTCCTAACCGAGAAAAATAGTAATTGACAACTATATTTGGCATTTTTTTCTCGTGTTTATTATTATTTATTTGGACTTGCACACCCTACAACTTAGTCAAAAATTTACTTTATTATATTTTATGACTTTGGACACCATCACCCAACCAGACGCTAGCGCCGAGGCGTACTCATCGCTCTAGGCGTCCCCGACCTCTTTCTACTTTACTCTCTCTTTTTGGGACTCATTTATCTTTTGGGGATTTTATTTTCTTATGGTTGGCCTTCCAGTTATCAATTATGAAATTCAACAAAGGGAATCATATAAATACATAGTTATGTGATCAAAATAAAGGACCGAGCTCTAAGCATTACTACTATCACCTAAGCTTGCATCCAAAGGCTCCAAATCACTTCAAGGCATCGATCTAGCATCCATACAAGGGACAAGGGACTACATTTTCTATGTACACAATATAGGAAGGGGAAGTTCATTCTATTCCATACACACATTTGCATATTTTAGGAAATTTGCTTTGTTGGGTAAGTGTATGGAAATGGGGGCCAAAAAGCGAACAAAAATTCATTTTTGGCCATAATGCACTCACATTATGGTTCGGTTGCGTTATAGCATGACAAATAAAAATTAGGGTCATGCCATAATGTCAACGCATTCCAATGTGTTATATGGTATATGTGCTTGTGGCATGCTTCTATTTACAAAAATAAATGTTTAAGTATAAGAAACTTATACTTTAAATTTATTTTAGTAAATATAAGATGTTAGGGTCACTCTACACCTTATGAAACTATTCTCACAACTCCATCTATCATGGTTTAGAAGATATTTTTTAGATTATAATTTGGTCAGTACATAGGTATTTTTTAGGATTTCAGCATTCAACCTTCAAGCTTTTAGGGTTTAAATTATACAATCGATATCTGTTTTGTGAAAGAATATAGTCATTGTTTAGGTTTTGGGGCCTTTTGGATTGGTTATTGACATTTGTAGGAGTGTTAAATGTGTCAAAACTATATATTTTAAGCCTCACAACTCCCAAAGGTAGCAACAATTGCTCAAATATATGGACTCATGCAATTCCTTATAACACATAATAAATCAAAACACATATGCAAGTTTTTATCAATTCAAATAATCAAGGGAATGGTCATCATGAGGTCTGTGAAGGATCTGAAACATCATGAGGTGATCAAAGCTTTAAAACATTTACATGCATTCATCAACTCATAACCAATTTCAATCATTCTCATTAATATCTTATTTTTAGAAGTCTTTCCAACAAGCTCTATAGGCTCAAATATGAAAAAATGGCACAATCAACCTAAAACTTACCCTTCTAATCCCCATATCATGCTCTCACATTTTGTACACAAGCCTAATCAATTGTTAAAATGGCTCATTTTCTTATAAAACCTCATTTGCTCAGACTTCCACTCTATTCCACTCACTAGCTTTAAGTGTCTTAATTCCAAAAAAACAAATTTGGAATTTTTTGCTTCCATTTTCTCCTTTCAACTCTTTATATTGTTTCACCATGCTCAGACTAATATGAAACCATTCAACTCTTTATATTGTTAGAGACTGTTAGAGACTATTTACTTAGAGAATGTGTTGTGGTGCTTAGATGATTAATTTCAGTGGCTTATTGAATGTTGTATCTCTCTCTCACTCTCACTCTCTCTTTCTCTCTCTTTTTGTCTCACTCACTCTCTCACATTCTCTCTCACTCTCACTCTCTCCTTATCATTCTCTTACTTTCTATTTATCTCTCACTCTCCCTCTCTCTCCCTCTCATGTTTTCTTTCTTTCTCTCTCTCTCACAATCTCAATCTCACTCTCACTCTCTTTTCCTCTCGCACTCTCACTAACTCTTTATTTATTTTGAATCAAAAAAACTTCAGTTTTATTGACGACTCAACTAGGAGGGCATGAAAACCACAAGGAAACTTGAAGATTGTTTAAAATCCCTCTAGTCTACAGTAGTGATTACAAAGTGAAAATTGCTCTTGATCTTCTACACTACAAGGATCGGAAAACCTCATATATTTCCAGTAGGTCTCATGAGTGAGTTCATCTTTTGGAATATCAATATTATGACCATATTTCCTAGTCTTGTGCCTAGAACCATCATTGAGTTTGTTTGTACAACTACCTTGTTTATGAGGGGTGGGACAAGTAACTAAATGGATATGGCATCTACCTTGTGCCTTGAAATTTATATTACACATCTCTACTAAACCTATTTCTCCCCACATATACTTGTGCTCTTGAATGTCAATTTCTTCACACTTTGAAACAAATTTCACATTTCTCATATTTCCATGTATGGTATTATGCAAGCCTAGATGACCCATTCGAAGCTAGAAAAAATAACCACATGATCATATTCATATTCATGATTCACTTTGATACATGTTCATATTCACAAGAACCTCTTCTTCCTTGAAAGTTCTTGGTTTGTCTCAATAATGGTGTCTCCTTGTTTTTAAGGATCGAGGACCACTTGGGGTCTCAGTGGCGGGATTAGATATTCAGGAATCATCGAGTGTCTGAATCAGAATGTCATTACCTATGAAGAAAGATTTTCAAATATAGGTGTAATGTATCTTGGAAAATAAAATTGAACCTTAGAAATCCCCAAATTTTTAGCTTACACAAGCACCAGACATATCAAGCTCTTTTCTTTAAATGAAATCTTCATTCCTGATAGCTTGCAATTGAAAGAATTATTTAAAAGAGTGTAAAAAATAATTAAATTTTCTTGGTATCATAATCCGTAAGACCCAAAAATACCACTAGAATTTTTATTCTCAATTTAAGGTTTAGCATTTAGGGCACATGTTTCGGGTTTAGGGTTTAGGGTTTAACGCTTCGGGCTTAGGGTTTAGGGCTTAGGGCTTAGGCTTTACGGTTCAGTGTTTCGGGTTTATGGTTTATGGTTTAGGGCTCAGGGTTAAAGAATAAATGGTTAGGGTTTAGGGTTTAGGGTTTCGGTTTCGGGTTTAGGTTTTAGGTTTTAGGGTTTAGGATTTAGAGTTAAGGGCTTAGGGTTGAGTGTTTAGGGATTACGGTTTAGGGTTCAGGGTTTGAGTTTAGGGTTTAGGGTTTAGAATTTTAGGGTTTAGGGTTAAAGGCTCAGGGTTGAGGGTTTATGGTGTAGGGCTCAGGGTTTAAGGTTTAGGGTTTATGGTTAAAAGTTTAGGGTTTGGGGTTTAGGGATCAAGGTTTAGGGTTTATGGTTGAGGGTTCGATGTTTAGGGTTACCAATTTATAGTTTAGGGTTTATGGATTAATGCCCTAGGCTCAAGGTTTAGGGTTAGGGTTTAGGGTCTAGGGATCATGGCTCTATTTTTAGGATTTAAGGTTTAGAATCTAGGGTTTAGGGTTTATGGTTTAGGGCTCAGGTTTAGGGTTCAAGGTTTAGGGCTTAGGGCTTAGGGTTGAGTGTTTTGGGTTTAGGCCTCAAGGTTTAGGGTTTAAGGTTTAGTGTTTATGGTATAGTTTTTAGGGTTTAGGGTTTAGGGTTTAGGGATTGGGATTAGGGTTTAAGGTTTAGGGTTTAGGGTTTATGCCTTAAGGTTTAGGGTTTAGGGTTTAGTGTTCAAGGTTTATGGTTTATTGTTTAGGATTTAGGGTTTAGGGTTTATGATTTAGTGTTGAGGGTTTAGGGTTTATGGTTTATGGTTTAGCATTTAGGGCTTATGGCTTATGGTTTAGGGTTTATGGTTTAGGGCTCAGGTTTTAGGGTTGAGGTTGAGGGTTAAGGGTTGAGAGTTTAGGGTTTAGGGCTTAGGGCTCAAGGTTTAGGGTTTAGGGTTTAGGTCTCATGGTTTAACCCCAAACCCTAAGCCATAAACCCTAAACCCAAAATCCTAAGCCCTAAACGCTGAGCCATAAACCCTAAATCCTCAAACCTAAACCCTCAACCCTAAACCTTAAACCCTAAGCACTGAACCCTGATCCCTAAACCCTAAACCCTAAACCCTAAACACTAATCCCTAAACCATGAACCTTAAACCCTAAACCCAATTTATAAACCCTAAACCCTAAACCCTATAACTTAAAACTTAAACCATAAGCCATCAACCCTAAACCCCGAGCTCTAAACCCTAACCCCTTAACCCTAAACCCTAAACCATGAGCCTTAAACCCTAAACCCTAAACCATGTGCCCTAAACCCTGAACCCTGATCCTTAAACCCTAAACCTTAAACCCTAAGCCCTAAGCCCTAAACCCTAAACCATAAATCCTAATCCCTAAACCATAAGCCCTAAACCTTGAACCCTCAAACCTGAACCCTCAACCCGATTAAAAAAAAGATTCTTAGATGACCTAAACGGATATTTTGGGTATTAATATTAATCTAGTTAGGAGGGGAAAACACCGTAAATGAACTAAATCAATATGAGATAAATATAAATAAATAATTCTAAGTGAAATAAAACCTTAATATGCAAGAAGAGTAAGGAAAAGACTCGAGTTGATAACAAAAGATTGTCACACAATGCCTCGAGATCTAAAAATAAAATCAAGAAGTGCGAGACGAACCCTTAAGGACCTGTGAAGGGCATATGTGAATTGTCGAGAGATGACACGAGGCACTTGGGAGTATCTTGGGAACCACGAGGTGCCCTAGTTTGTAATTTGGGTGCTTGAAATAATGTAAATGATCAAAACCTCAATCCGGTATGGTTCTTAAATGTCTCTCGAGTGCTTCTTGTCAATCGTCTTGGATTTTTCGGATGAACTAGAGAATGACCCGTAATGTAAGGAGAAATATCCAACCCTATAAAAATGAAAGATACATATGAATGGGTTGGAATGACCTCAGCTGCCAAGGTAGTGGACTTATCACTAAGCGCTGTACTACATTTTGGACCCGGATGTAGTTCTGGTGTGTGTGTGCGCGTGTTATGCCCTAGGTGCTCTCGTGCGAGTTGCACTTTGTGAAGTAACGATCAATAGTAGCTATAGAAATGTAAGTAGCATGTGTGCATGTAATAGAATGGAATACCTCTCCTACAAAGTGTGTGTGATGTATATCTCCTAGCTTGAATGCATGGCACTATGTGGATGTAAGTGATGCAATGAATGTAACCCTAGATGGAGTGATAGTAGTGATAAGATGTAATGACCTAGGACCCTTATTATGGTCTTATAACTTTATATTTATAGGGATCTCAAGCTTAATTTTGTAATTAATCCCAAAAAGGCTGACTAAGAAGAAGATAAGGATGAACAACAACTAGAAGTGACCCAAAAAGAAGCGAAAGAGGTTATGCATAGACCGTGGCGCCTCGGGGCACCCCAAGATGCAGTGGGGCACCCTGATTTTAGGCTAGAATGTCAAAAAGGTCATGAAATGGGCTGATAGGTATCGGAAATATGCGGGAAAGAAAAAATAAAAGATAAGAAAAAGATGGCCAAAAGGTGGGATTAATTAGTACTTTGTACACTTGAGAACCTTCTAAATAGTAGTATAAGATCTGGGCTAAATATTGTCTAATGTGTAATATTTGTGTTTACATTTGCCCCCACTTTATGTTGGTGAGTAGAAAGCTCGGTAACATAAAGTAGATAGAGATGCGTACCTGATAACCATGTAGAGTGTAGAAGAAGATGTGTTGATGGACTAGACTTAAGCATGGAATGACAAAAATAAAAATGTGGAGGAGCATGGATTCTAAAGATGAAAAATGTGTATACAAGGTGATGAGAGTGAACCTAGGGTAGAATGCATGTGTGTAGCTGTTGTTGTGTGTAGTGTACCTATATAGTTAGTATGGTAAGTACCATCGTGGTTTGTTTTTGTTGTTGTTTCCCCCAATTTGACTGCTTGTTTCTCATACAATGGACCTGCAATGAGAAAATGATCAAGTAGTCAAATATGTATGTATGTAAAAATGTTGTGTAAAATACGCAAATGTAAAGTACACTAGAATATCAAATGTAAATGGAAAAAAAGAACACATGCACTTGATCCATTTCGAGAAAAAGGTGTAGAAGGATATCTGTAGTGTCACAAGTTTTTTGAGTGATCTCACGCCACCCTAGTTAAAGAAGTATAGGAGGAACCATGATGTATCCCCAACCTTTAACTACTTACTGCTGAAATGTTGGAAGAGATCTTTATATTGTCCTAGTTTTTGGGTGATCCAATGCCACTGGACCGAGAGGTGTAGATATGAAAACCCACTACAACCCATGAGCCTATAACCGCTCCACAAAATTTCCAAAGGACACCATGTCTGTTGAGGCCGTTGTATATGGAGTTCGTACACATGGTCTAAACTCACTCTCTATGTTTGAACCGATGTGTTAGTTAGAGAAACCCTCAATGATGCCCCCTCTTTGTGGCCACATATGATGACCCTAGAAGGAGAATGTGGCCCTAAAAGAGGACCAACCGCACTCTAACCCTTAGAACTCTACCCTATAGGGGAAAGGGAAACACTTGGTAGATACCAAGGCACAAAAAAAAAGGGGATGGCTAGCCAATATGAGTGCTACTCCAAACACATGCATGCAAAATAAGACACGTGTAAAATACGTAGAAAATGTAAAACTACCAAACAAATTGGTGTAAACACACAAGAAAGAAAATATACCACATAAAGTGAGTTTCAAACATGGGACATCACTCATGATGTTGAAAGACACGAAAGGCCATCATGGCCATAAAAAAAAGTCAAGTGTGCACATAAACAAAGGGAAAAGCCTGCATACAATGGTAAACAATGCCGACAAGCAAAAATAAACATGTATTCCTACAAAACAAGTGCTACACAGGGAACACCCATTAGTATGTCAGAGTGATAACTAATATGTTAAAGCATGTAGAAGTAAGTAGTAAAATATGCTAAGTACAAAATGAAACAATAACACTTGGATGAGACAAACGTGGATGCCCCAAGCGACCAATATAATAAGGGTAGAAGGTGAACATCCATACCACATGTAAATGTCATGTATCTGTGATCACAATAGATAAATGCATGAATGCACATGTGTGTATGATAATGACATATAAGAAAGTAATCTAACATGTGTAGCAGAATGAGCATGCAAAACACTAGTAAACAAGAGTAAATTCTACTAAGGCAATGCAATATGTTGTGGATGGATGGAATGGAATGCAATTTGGAATGATAGGAGCAATGAGCCCCCAGTGAATGGAAGTGTAAGAAATGAGGTTCATTTTGTTTTCCCCCTCAATAGTCAAGAATGAACCATAAACAAGAGTGCATCATCGTGAAACAGTTGAGTAGTGTAGGTTGTATTAAGCACGTCGTGATGAGTATGTGTATAGAATGGTGATGAAATGCGACATGTGTAGAGATGTGTGCGTGGACTTTATAGCCTAAGCGTATACCAAATTGATTTAATGAATGAGTGATGATTTATCCCTAAACGTATATGACTGACTGCGAAGAAGTGGATGGTGACGAGACATATAAGCGTGGACCCTATAGCCTAAGCGTATACCATGATGTGTTGGATGGATGAGTGATGATTATCCCTAAGCGTATATCACTATATGATGGAAGAAAAATGTGACGATTTATCTTATAGAGTATATCACTATGATAGATGGGTGATGAAGGTATATGAAGTGTGGATGAGAATGCGAGGGCTAACGGAAGGTGGTGATTTTAGTACTAAGCATATAACATTATGTGATGAGTAAGGTGAGGGTGGTGATTTAGTTTAAAGCATATACCACTAAGTGATGAGTAGGATAAATGATGAGGTAATAGAATGCCGTAGAATAGGATAATAAAATAGGTGATGATCGGATATAAGAGGATAGTGTAGAATTGAGGAAGGGAGTGGTGATTCAACCTAGGGTATATACCACTACGTGATGAGAAAACAATGATAATGAAATGGAATAAATGTGGAATTGAGAAAAGGGAAATGTAATAGGAGGATATAATAGGAGATGATAGAATGATGTAGGATTGATGCGTGGTGATTTAACCCGAGGTGTATACCACTATGGTATGTGATGATGAGTGCAGTAACGATATAGCCTAGAGCATTGGTCACAAGTTCGATGAATGTGGTATGATGACATGTTGCATGTAGGTGAGGTCCATTTGATTAGTAAACCCTCGGCAGATCAAGTATGAAACAAAGAACTAGAGTGCATCATAGGGTAGTGAGTGCGGTGCATAAGACAACGAAGTGTAAACAACCAAGGTATGTAAATGTGCAGTGTAGGAAATGTAATGTAGAGTGTGTAAAGGGTATGGAATGTAATGGAATAGGTGTGTAGGTAGAAATAGAATGTGTAATGATGATACGTAATACTAGATCCAAGTATAAGGAAATCTAGTGTAGGATGTAGAATAGGTAAGATGTATTGTATGAATGTAAATTGGGTGTGTAGGACGCATATGTAGTGTGGGAGATATGAAAATAGGTGTAGGTATAATATGTAGTGATGACATGGAAAACTAGACCCATATAGAATAAGATCTAACATAAATAGTGGATGTATGTATAAAATGTAAAACTAGACTCATATAAAACGACGAGTAGTGTAGTATGTATAAGATAGATGATGTATAAATGACTAATAGATAAGGTATGTATAGGATAATGTAAGATGTAGGCTATGTATAAAAATGATGATAAGGCGTAAATGAGTATAAAATAGCGTGTAGTGTGTGGGGTTTAGTATAATGGTAATCCCTCAATAGTCTAGTGTGAATCGAAGCACTAGGGTGCGTCATCGGGTAATGAGGGTATGATAATATATGATGAAAATTTTGATATGTGAAGAAATGAAAATGTATGAATGCAAGAGGTAGCGAGGTGAGAGTATGGAGTATGGGGGGGAAGTGTCAAATGGCTAGCCCCCTCCACTAGTTAGGAAAGATGAAAATAACCCAATAAGGTCGAGGGATGGATGTCCATCGACACAGTACATGAGAGGAGGAAAACATAGAAGGATGTTCTAATAATGGCGGTATAGGAGATAAGTGTTGTGTAGGGGAATGTAGCTGATATGCATGCGAGGGGTGGATATAAGATGAATGTCATGGCGTAGTAAAGTGTGTAGGTGAGGGAGATCGAAGAGATTTCATGCGTAAAGAGGAGGATGATCAACATTGAATAGAGAAAGGTGGTGAGTGGTGGTGAGATGTTGTAGTGGTCCAGTAGGAGGCCTATGTTGATGTGTAGGACTAACAAAATGGAGTGGTTAGAAAGAAGATAAAAGATGCATAGGAGGTAATGTAGATAACCTCATAGTAGGTATGGGGAAGAAGAGAGGATGTACAGGCAGCTAGACTAAAAGTGAGGATGAGGGAAGTGAAGAGTGTAGGAAAGGTTGTTGTTGAGGTGAGATGCAGGTAGCGCGAGTTTCCCCCTACGATGTGGGAAAACTAGGTGAGCAAAGCGTAGTGTAGAAGAAGAGCGTGTGCCATATGTAAGAAGAACTAACTTCCGAGCTCTCTAATAATATGGCTTGATTCATGGCAAGAATCAACATGATGCCCTAGAATGTGGTGGTAGCGGTAGAATGATGGGTCATGATAGTGGATTGGTTGAGGTGGTGGATAATGGTGATTAGATGGTAGATCAATGAGTTTATGATGAAGTAGGTGGCTAAGAATGTCCTGTGGTGTAACAGTGGAAGGAAGAATAAGGGGTGAAGGTAATGGTACAACTGTTGGGGTAGTAAGGGGGAGGTAAGGGATGAAGATTATGTAGGGTCTATAGTAGTAGTAGTGGGATTATGTGAGCTAGTGACATCGTGAAGTGGGTGATCTTAGCATGAAGAGACACAATTGTTGCCTCCATTTACCGACACTATGTTTGTAGTAATTGTATAATGCCAAATAAGTGGGTGGGAATGGAGGATGACTGGGGTGAGGTTCATCAACTGTGTGCTTTGGTGGATATAGAAGAGGGTATAGGTGGAGGTGGACTTTATGAAGGTTATGGCGGGGCAAGATCATCAAAGGAATCATCAAGAGCATTTTCAAAGTTATCTTGGACCGCTCGAGATACATGATAGGCAAGTGTATGTGGGAGGTCATCTAGATAACCATGAATGCGTAAAATGTACATGACCATGGAGAATTTATCATCCGTAAAGTGGGTAATGGGCATCCCTGAGCATACCAAATAGTGAGGTTGGGTGTATAGCAAGCAAAATAACTACTACAAATACTAGTTGTCTTTGAATGGCATGGGGAAGGTGATATCAATATGATCAGGATCAAGGGTACCCCGATATAATTTAACCAAGATTTGCCTAGTGTAAGTGGATAGGTAGTAGGATGGTGTGCGAGATGAACCACAAGGTGAAAAAGCAAAAACCATAAGCGGAAGTGAGAATAATAGAACCATGATACAAATGTGGATCACTCAAAGGAGTATGAAGGTCATCAAGGTGAAACCCTAGTCGACATGGAGACCATCATATGAACAGATGGTGGTAGGACATGAGGTGTCGAGTGGTATGTGCTCCCAATAGGAATTGTTGATGAAGAGAGTGCAAGTGAATGATGGGCATACTAAGGAGGTGGGGGATGGTGGCAAGAACAGGATGATATCAAGAGGTGGTGAGAAATATCGGTATGGCACAATAACAATAGTAGTGACAGGTGGTGGGGAAGAAACAATACTAATCATGTGAAGAGTTGTTGTGAATGGCATGTCATATAGAAAAGGGGACATGGGAGGAATAGGAAAAGAAACCGAGTAGTGCGGGGTGGGTGTAGTGGATGGTGTCGAAGTAACAAAAAAAGTGGAAGGGACTAGATTGACCATGTAAATAGCAGGGACTAGGGGAGGTGGATTTGGTTGAGGTAGAGACTTGATTGTGGGCGAGAGGAAGGAGGTGTAGGGCTAGAGTCATTTATGCCCAAGGTGGGAGAGAGAACAATAGGATTAGGAGGAAGAGCTTGGACTTCAGTGACAAGTTGGGCTAAGGTAGTAAGATTAATAGTGCATAAGTAAGAGGTAACAACATCCACAATAGCCTAAGGATCCATCCCAAAAGATGGAAGTTCAATAAATGAAGGACAAGGGTTAAAACCAGAAGAAGCAATGGGGGTATTGGTGAAAGCATGGCCATGACTATCAAATTGCAAAGTAACTAAAGACTTAGAAGAAGAGGACTTTCTATGATGCTTACCCATGGTGGAAAGTGCAGATTCGAAACCCTAAAAGGGGAAAGAAGAGAGGACAGGTTCACCAAAATGATTAACAAAAATAAAGATTCCTAGATGGCCTAAAGGGATATCTAGGGTATTAATGTTAATCTAGTTAGGAGGACTAAAACATTGTAAATAAACTAAAGCAATATGAAATAAATGTAAATAAATAATTCTAAATGAAATAAAACCCTAATGTGCAAGAGAAGAATAAGGAAAAGAATCTATTAATAAAATAAGATCATCACGCGATGTTGTCGGATTTGGAAATAAAATCTAGAAGTGCGGAGCGAACCCTCGGGGCCTTACGAAGGGTAGATTTGGATTGTTCGAGATGACAAAAGCACACTGGGAGTGTAGTGGGGTGCCCCGGGTTCCTTGGTCTACAATATGGGTACTCGAACAATGTAAATGCTCAAAACCTCAATCTGGTATGGTTGCTAAATGTCTTTGAGTGCTTCCTGTCTGGCATGCTGGATTCGTTGGATGAACTAGAGAATGACCCATAATGAAAGGAGAAGTATCTAACCCTAGAAAAATGAAAGATACATATAAATGGGTTGGCTTGACCTCAGCTACCAAGGTAGTGGACTTATCATTAAGTGCTGCACTACATTTCAGACCCGGATGTAGTTCTGGTGTGTGTGTGAATGTTGTGTTATAGGTGCTCTCATGCCAGTCACACTTTGTGAAGTAACGAGCAATAGTAGCTATAGAAATGTAAGTAGTATGTGCGCATGGAATAAAATGGAATTCCCTTTATGAAGTGTGTGTGATACAAATATCCTAGCTTGAATGCATGACACTATGTGGATGAAGGTGATGCAACCTTAGATGGAGTGATAGTACGATAGGATGCAATGACCTAGGACCCTTATTATGGTATTATAACTTTATATTTATACACTCTCAAGCTTAATTTCATAATTAAACTCGATAAGGCCGACTAAGAAGAATATAAGGATGACCAATAACTAGAAGTGACCCAAAAAGAAGTGAAAGAGGTTATCGTAGACCGAGGTGCACGGAATGGGACCATGGTGCCTCGGGCACCCTAGTATAGGCTGGGCACCCTAATTTTAGGCTAGAATGTCAAAAGGTCATGAAATGGGCTGATAGATATCGAGAAATATGCGGGAAAGATGAAATAAAAGAGAAGCAAAAGATGGTCAAAAGTGGGATTAATTAGTACTTTATACACTTGAGAACCTTCTAAATAGTAGAATAAGATAAGGCTAAATATTGTCTAATGTGCAATATTTGTGTCTACACAACTATAAACCATAAACCCTAAACCTTAAGCCCTAAGACCTAAAATATAAATCCTAAGCCCTAAACCCCAGCCCTAAACCCCGAACCCTAAACTCTAAACCCTAAACCTTAATCCCTAAACTCGAACCATAAAACTTGAACCCTTAACCCTAAACCCTAAATCCTAAACCCTAAACCATGAACCCTGAACCCTAAACCCTAAACCCTAAACCCTAAACCTTAAAACTTAAACGTTAAACCCTAAACCATAAACCCTAAACCTTAAAACTTAAACCCTAAGCCATCAATCCTAAACCCTGAGCCCTAAACCCTAACCCATAAAACATAAACCCTAAAACTTGAGCCTTCAACCCTAAACCCTAAACCATGTGCCCTAAATCCTAAACCATGACCCTTAAACCTTAAACCCTAAACCCTCACCCCTAAACCCTCACCCCTAAACCCTCACCCCTAAACCTTAAACCATGAGCCCTAAACCCTAAACCATAAACCCTAAACTCGAGCCTCGAGCCATGAGCCATAAACCCTAAACCTTGAGCCCTAAACCCAAAACCTTAAACCCTAAGCTAGAAACCCTAAACCCTAAACCCTAAACCCTGAGCTCTATACCCTAAACCCTGAGCCGTGTACCCCAAACCCTAAACCTTGAGCCTTAAAAACTAAACCCTAAACCCTAAGCCATAAATCCTAATCCATAAACCCTAAACCATAAACCGTAAAACCTAAAACCTAAACCCTAAACCGTAAACCGTAAAGCTTAAAATTTAAATCCTAAGCCACCAACTCTAAACCATGAGTCCTAAACCTTGAGCCTTAAACCCTGAGCCATAAACCCTAATCCCTAAACCCTAAACCCTAAACCCTAAACCCCGAGCCTTAAACCCTAAACCCTAAACCATGTGCCCTAAACCCTAAACCCTAACCCTTAAACCTTAAACCCTAATCCCTAAACCATAAACCATAAACCCTAAACCCTTAACCCTAAAACTTAAACCTTGAGCCCTAAAATCTAAACCCTAAACCCTGAGCCCTAAGTCCTAAGCCCTAAACCCTTAACCCTAAATCCTAACCCCTAAAATATGAGCCATAAACTCGAACCCTCAAACTTGAACCCTAACGCCTAAACTCCAAACCCTAAACCCTAAACCCTAAGCCCTAAACTCTAAACCTTAAATCCTAATCCCTAAACACTGAGCCCTAAACCCTAAACCCTCAAACCTAAACCCTAAACCATTATCCCTAAACCCTAAACCCTCAAACCTTAACTCTAAACTCTAAACCCTAAACCCTAAATCCTATGCCCTAAACCATTAGCCCCGAGCCTTAAAACCTAAACCCTAAACCCTAAATCCTAATCCAAAACCCTAAACCCTTAAACCTAAACCCTAAACCCTAAACCCTAAACCGTAAACCGTAAACCGTAAACCTTAAAAATTAAACCCTAAGACATCAACCCTAAACCCCGAGCCTTAAACCCTAACCCATAAACCCTAAACCCTAAGCCTTAAACAATGTGTTGTAAACCTTAAACCCTAACCATTAAACTTTAAACCTTAATTGCTAAACCCTAAACCTTAAGCCATGAGCCCTAAACGCTGATCCCTAAACCCCGAACCCGAAACCCTAAACCTTGAGCCCTAAACCCTAAACCCCGATCCCTAAAGCCTCAACCCTAAAATGTACACCATAAACCCTAAACATAAATTCTAAACCCTAAACCCTAAACACTGAACCCTAAACCATAAACCCTAAACCCTAAGCCCCAAAAATATTCCTAAATATTCCTAAATTACCTCTAAAACTTCCAAGATTATCGACATCAACTCCAAATGAGTAATATATTTCTTTAACTCTCCCGAAGGTGTTTGATTAGCTCGAATAACATTTTTAGACCTCTAGAGGAAGTTATCTTCCATCAAGTCACACTAAACTCATCAATCATCGTATCCAAACATCCTTGCAAATTGAAACAAACTTAAAAAACCTTGTTAATAATTTCTTTTTATCTAGGTTGAGAGTGTTACTAAGGCAAGGGTGGCCAAAGGAAAGATGCACCATTAACCAAGAAACGAAAGATGCATTCCCTAAGCTTTTAAAATAGGTATTCATCCATAGTATGATTTTACCATATTCCAAAATAAAATTAGGGATTCAACTTCATGCTCATGGGAAAATTCATGAGTCCATATATTCAATCAGTTATCGCTACCTTTGAGATTTGTGAGGTTTGTAAATTCTAATTTTGACAAATTTAACACTTTTACAAATGTCAATAACCAATCTAAAAGGCCCTTAATCCTAAACAATGACTATATTATTTCGTAAAACAAATATCGATTGTATAATTTAAACCCTTAAATCTTGAAGGCTTAATACTTGAATACTTGAAAACCCGAAAAATACCTATGTCTCGACCATATTATAATTTGAAAAACTATCTTCTAAACCGTGATAGATAGAGTTGTGAGACTAGTTCCATAAGGTGCAGAGTGACCCCGACATCTTATATTTACTAAAATAAATTTAAAGTAAAAGTTTTTCTTTTATTAATCTTTATACTTTTTTATAAGAAATAATAAACTATAACTATTAATCAAAGAAAAACTTATATTTAAACCTTTTATTTTAGTAAATATATCCCTCCCATAAGCACATACACCACATAACAATCTGAACGCGAGCGCGTTATAACACGATTGCATTTCATCTTCTTTGGGTTTGAAATTCCCAATCCATAGGCTTGGATTTTCCTTGGATATCCAAACCAAAGGTTTAGACTGTGTAATCCGTGTTTGAAAAAAATACATCAAAATCTCACGTGTTCACCCCAATATCTCATGCATTATAACATAATATTAAAAATAAATTATACTACGATGTCAAGCTCGTTTTTACCTTGATGACGATATAATTATTTCTAAAATTTGATTAGTTTAAGGCTTTCATCCATAATTTCTTTTACTAGTGACTTATTTTCTTACAAAAACCTATGCATACGTTTTGGTGCACAATTTATGATTTTTGATCCAAATTTGAAAAAAGTGGGTTTTTATAAACTTCATTTTACACATACTAAAAAAAGAACAAAAATGACTTTTTCTCAAAGTTATGGGGGTGAACACACAAATATTTCATTTTCGGATATGTGCACTTTGAAAATTAATAAAAAATTATATATTCATCCAAAAATTATGAAAAATTAGTGGGACCTCGTACATGGTCTTAGCTAACTTTATACTAAAGGGATTTGAATTTTTTTTATAGAACTCAAAAAATGGGGGCGCACACACAATAGGTTCTTATCTTTTTGACACAAAATAGACATACTTTGTGTGCGCACCACATTTGACCCTCTTAATCTCAACCATTTTAATTTTCTTTTAGTAGTTTATAAACTAGATTTTGAGCTCTATGGTAGTTATTCTTATCAATTTGTAGAATTTTGAGCATATGCATGCCGAATTATTTAATGAAGTTACAGCTTTCACTGATTTCCAAAAAAATGTGTCCCTTTTGACCCCTTTTTGGGCCCCCATTTACGTGCACTTACCCTGCTATCTAGTGCATTTTGCACAAGGGCATCCTAGGGAACCATTTTCACACACTCACAAGAACTACATGGAGTCTGAGATGTAGTGCAACACTTGGTCGTAAGTTCACTCAGTTAGGTGACCGTTGGGGTTAGTTCGACTCCCATATTACATCTTTATTTTTTGGATTTGATGCATTTTTATGGGTTTTGTAGGTGAATATATATTTTGTAGGTTACAGGTACATCCAACGATCAAGGTGTGACACACGATGGAACTATCAATGCCACTTATGCGACACAAGAAAAATTATATTTCAACTATCTACACAATCACATGCACCTAATAGAGATCTCTAGTGCCTGTGCACCTCGCCCCATCCGACTTTGTCCAAACATTCCAGAATTTACCACTGAGCGATTACGACACTATTATGTTTCTCAATGAGTTTTCCTAGTTTGCACTAGTCCAAGATCAAATGAAAATAAACTAAGTCCTTTCTTCTCTCTCTTGCACTCGAGTTTCATATTTTATTAGCTTATTTTTTGTGTCAAATTTTATCTAAAGATTGTACTTTATTGTTTATCGGTTAGTATGCAATATTTGGGTTTTACAAAAAGATATATTTTTGTTAAATCATTAACTAAACTTACTAAATAGAGTAGGATAACAAACCCACTTCAAGTTGAGGTCAGCCTATGGCTACACTAGAAAGGGAGGCAAACGAAGAATGTCATGTTATAATTCCCACAAGTAGAAGAGATAAAAAATGTTGGCTACCCAATGAGATAGAGATCATTGTGGGACAATGTCTAATAGATAGTAGACTACAATGCTCATTATCTCAATACGATAGATTAATGAAAGAATTACGAGAAATAGTGAACAAAATAAAACCAAATACTAGGAGGATTCTAGTAATGGAAGAATGGGAAAAATGCAAATCCAAAGCTAAATTGGTGATAAAAAAGGTGAAGAATAAGAATTTGATAAGATGAAGGAAATTATAATTGGGGATTTAGAAGAAGAAAATAACTTAGGAGAAGATATAAGAAAATTAATAGTTAGGGTTGAAGAAAATAATATAGATTAATTGGAGAAGGGAAATAAGAAAATAAGAAGTGGTGAAGGATACATAGGTTTAGAGGAAAGTTATAGATTAAGATATGTTAAAGGTGGGAAGTTATTTGTGTATGGAGATAATTATAAAGAGGTACCACTAAAATATGTATACCCCAACCATCACACAACCCTAAAGGACATGACCTCCTCGGAATGATCATCATCCCATGTGCCACTTGACACACCATTTGAAAATTCCCAAATAGGATAAGTTTTAAAAGATAGATTGTTGGATAGCATGGATATAGTTCATGATTTCACAATCCTCTTTTATGTATATAGTTATCTTTGGTGAGAAAATTTGTCGGGTAGACAAATCTATGGACTTCTTACCAACGCTTTGGGAATCTAAGTCCCTCTACTTGAACGGTGCAACTCTGTGTTTACATGCATGTGAAAAGTGGTTTCGTGGTAGCCTTTTGGCTGGGGATCCAATAGGGGCACTCCATTGACCTTATGGAAAAAGCTAGCAATTGATTTCTAGGGAGGAATTTGCTTAAGATAATGAGAAAGGGAGTGAGAAAAAGGGAGAGGGATTAATGTTGTAGGTAGAAAATTAGAGTCCTACACCCATTAATCGAAAGTTCCAACATGCATAAAATTAAAAGAAAATAACCCTGCAAATGGCAACAAGACTAGTTAGGATTTATGAGCACAAAGTATCAGTAAATCCCCTAATAAAAAAGGCTATAAACTCCTTCTTCTTATATTGATGCTTGAGAATAAATTTTACATGACAAGAATGGAAGAATGCAAAAGTGGGAAGTAGAAGAATTTTCTATCTCTTTGTTTCTTCACAAGGATCACTCTCTCATGAACTCACAAAATGACCAACCCCTTGGAAAATAAAGGCCTTTAAAATTTATAGAAAGAGAACGGACTCTTTTCCTACCACCAACGACTTTTCATATGTCTCGAAACCTTCCATATTCCTAGGAATATTTAAGTCCCTTTTTATAAAACAAAGGTGACTTATTAAATTAAAAAACTTAAAGTTACTTTTTAATTAAAAAATGAGGCATTATGAAAAATTTCAATCCCAACAAAGAATTAGAACATGAAGAGAGAGAAAAAGGGGGGAATAAGAGAGAGAGAAAGAAGGGATGGAAAATAATATGTTGATGAAGAAGATACTCCCGCCGATCCTGCCTCACTTCATGACTGTTCTTTGACTAGCTCCAATTGGGAAATCTCAAATCCTTTGAACTCTTTACTAAATCATGTCGCTACAGCTTCTACCTTGTCCACGTGAGAAATGTGCCTGCAACTCAAGGATTCAGTCCAATCATCAGTAACATCGTTGATATATTTTCATTCATCAAACCATGAATGATGTTTCTCCATGATAAATGCAATAGTGGCTCAAATCTTAGACAAAGACTCCAAGGTGTCTTCATTAAAAGACAGTGGATCTTGAACCACTTTCTTGACTTGTTCCTCAAATGGACACAACAGTTCATCTATAGTGGTATGTTCCTCCATCATGGGCACTCCAAGTTTATGAATTCTTTGGTTGACATAATCTTGTAACTTGTAAGCTTGCTCTTCATTTGAGTCCAACTCATTTATGGCCCGATTGATCATTTCATATCTGGTGATGAGAATCCTTGCCCACACATGTGACAAGTCCTTCGATAGGGTGCTAAATATCTTCTTACTTATTAGTTCTCTAGAAAAATGTCTCCCATCTCAACCACCAATGAGTGAATTAGGTCCCAATGCTCCTTTTCTCTTTCTAATTCCTCCATGAGTAGTCAATTTTTCTCTGCAATTGCACACATGTATTTGAAAAGTGAGACTACCTCTCGAGATCAAGGTTTTACCTTTCTCTAATTTTTAGTTGTCCACTCATTGGTTTCTCTTCCCTATGGGTGAGATCTTGAGTCTTCTTGATGGATTCTGGATTAATGTAGCTTATTGGAGCTACTTCATCCATTGAAATTGATGAAGTATTTGGATCCACAAGATGCTACATGTAGGAGGAGAGCATTTGCACATGTTCTTCCAGTTGTTATATCCTTTTCTTATATTCTTAATTTCTCATCATGAGGTGAGTGGAAGATTTCTGAAACATATGTTCATCTCCTTCACTGGAATGACACTCATCTCGTAATCAGCTGGTGTCATTTCTTTCACTAGCTTTATTGCCTTGGGTCGAGCCACTTCAATATATTTTTCACCTAATTCACCACTAAAAAAGTGTGAGGTTGTATGAGAAAATTTCCTTTTCTTTCCTCTCGGCAAATATGCTATTGCTTGATAGGTCGTGGGATTGTGATATGTTGGACAATACATGTTTCCTTTGAAATCATCTCTTTCATCCATGAGAACATCTCACCTTCTTATAGTTTTGTAATCTGTCATCCTTGTCATTTCTTGCTCGATCTCAGGCAAAAGAGTTATTTCTTGTGAATGAGGAGCATGAGAGACAACAAGGGGTAGAAACTCATGTACATGTCTAGGTACTGAAATCTGGACAAGTTTAGTAACTTCAACCTACACATCTACTACGTATTCTTCTGCTACTTGAATATTATTTTGTGGCCTCTCACAGTAGGGGACCTCCAACTCTGCGATATTTCTCTTTGAAATTCCCTCAAAATGTCCTGAACTAGAAGTTACCTCTACAAATTTATGTGATGAATGATACGAGGCATGCCTTTCAAATGTGGGGAAACTTCCTCTCATGAGGGCGGTAGCATTCTTATTTTGAAAACAATCCTTTGTTCTCTTGATCACCTTCTCTGTTCACTCCACGATGTCGCCCGACTCACGAACACTTCAATTCACTTACAACAAAGGGGAATATTTCACCCGCTTGTATTCTGGGTGATAGAGCTCAATTTCATCATCATAGACACCTTCTTCATACCATTGAAACTTGTACTTCTCCATCTCACTAATTTTCATTTTCATATAGTCTCGTTCTCAAACATTGAAATCATCCACATAATTGGCCAAGAAATATTCTATTTATGGAACATGATGTAATTATGGGATGTGGAATGTGTTTGGATGAACACGAATGTCAAAATTGGCCTGGGGTGTATGAAAGAAAAATTAGGTGTGTGAAGGAAGCCTCCAAGTGTGATGCATCATTGACATTTTTACACGTGAAGACCCCCAATGAGATGGGGAAAGAGACAAGCTTCTTCTTTTAGTTCCTAAGTTTATTGTTCACATGCATCAACTATCTACAAACTTCAAATAATACTATCGATCACTAAGGTACCGAGGTAACCTCAGTGGGGCTTGATAAAAATGAGATACTCAAATATAAGATAAAGTGTGGAACTGAATGAAAAATGAGACATAGCTTTTTATCAAAGAATTTGCTTGCGACGACATCCTTGAATGCTAGTTTCCTTCCAAAGTCTTGATGACCAACATCATTAAGACATTGTTCACTAGGAGAAGTGTTGATGGCTCTCCTTTAACACCAATTGAGGAAACTTCTTAAATGCAAGAGATTTTGAAGATATACCCTAAGTGAGAGTCAACCCCTTGAATGGTCATGAATTGGCGAGGAGGTACACCAAGTAAGAATTCATGGAGAACTTCTTTGACATAGGCACTGGAGTAATTGACAATGTAAGTTATCACTTATGATTTAAGCCCGCTTAATCTTTTTCTCTCCTTCGAGTGATCGTTAGGATGAAGAGTGTAATCCATTCTTGGAAATCCCTTGTGTTTTTTTCTCCCATCACTCGAATGAGAATGGTGATAGCATCGAAAATCATTCACGGAACTCACTCCTCGAAAGAGTTTTGGGCATTGTGGATGGTTTTCTTCTCGACTTCATCCATGAGTCTAGTGTAAGGCCATGTAGATATGACTCTGTATTCTTCCACTCTTTCACTTGCCATTTATTTTGAAATGACCACCATGTTACTCTAGGTGGGAATTTGCATGGAAAGAGAAATAGTCCTTGGAGTAATGCGACATGGATGTACCATCATTTTCTTGGATGGTTCATGTCTCTGTTCATAATGATGTGAGCAGGCCTATAGAAACTCGATACTTTGTGCAGAGACTGGTTATCCACCTGCTGTGAGTAACCCACTTGTGAACACCTTGCCTTCAATTTTCCTTCTCGGGTTAACTAGCATGCATCACTTCAGTCCTCGAGATCTATGTAGCGACATCACTATCACCTACTTTGGCATATTCGGTTGAGAGGGCTTGCACTAGTTTTACCCCATGAACTTGAACTTAATGTTTTTTGGATTATTTACTATATATGGAAAGAGGGGGTTACTATTTTTAGTAAATGGAAATTTACCCTCTTTTCGGTCCCGCTAATGAGTTTAGCTTTCCAAATTACCCTTGTGTATACTGATCCCTCTGAAACCACTCTTTGAGATGAGATATTATTTATAGCTAGTGCTCGTATAGGGAATTTACTATTTTTAGTAAGTGGTATTTTTACCATTTTAAACCTTTGATTAATTTATCGACCTTCCTCGGTTATACTTGGTGTTGATTAACAAAAATAAGGCCTAAAGGAGAGTGTAGGGTATTGATTTTAATCTAATTAGGAGGACTAAAATGTTGTATAAATGAAACTAAGATAACATGAAATGATAGTAAATAATTATTCTAAGTAAAATGAAACCCTAAGTATGCAAGAGAAGGAAGAGAAATGGCTTAGTTGATTTAAAGAGACTATCACAAATTTTTGCAGGTCTAGAAATAAAATCTGGAAGTGCAAATGATCACTCAAAAATCCTACCAAGATCGATCTAGAAGATCTAAACCGACTGGGTGCCAGGAAGGTATTGGGCACCACAGGGTGCCCTAGTTTGTAGATTAGGCAGCCTAGTCTCGTAAAAGCTCATAAACTAATTTCAGTATGGTCACAAGTTGATTCAGAACCCTACCTATCTATTGCACTGGATTCACCGGATGAGTTATATAATGACCTGCAATACAAGAGGAAGTATCAAACCCTAGAAAAATAAATATACAAATGAATGGGTCGATGACCTCACCGAAAAACTAGTGGTCTTATCACCAAACGTTGCACTACATTTCAGACCTAGGTGTACTTTTGGTGAGTGTGTGCATGTCGTGCCCTAGGTGCTCTCATGTTAGGATCACTTTGTGAAGTAGTGAGTAATAATAACTATAGAAAATATAAATAGCATGTGTGCATGGAATAGAATAAAATCCCCCTTATGCAGGTGTGTGTGATACCAATCTCCTAGCATTGATGCATGACACTATGAAGATGCAAGTGATGCAATGGATGTAACTCTAGATGAAGTGATAGTAGTATGTGACGCCAGGACCTATCACTAACTTCTTTCGAGTTGTTATGCTGCCGCATTATAACCATACAATTGTGATATTTACATCTTCTTTCCATTGTGAAACTTGGCCTAAATCTCTAAATTGTATTGTTAAGCTACTCACATGTATAGTAATTCCTTGATATACTTAGGCGTAGTTTTACATCCTAGCCTTTTCTTGAGTTTTGTGAGTATTGAGGTTACTTTTTTAGCATCACTATAACACCATTTTGATACTAAAATCTTGCTTTCTTGAAAAGTTTGATTAATGTGTCCAAATAGCGTTGTTACACTGCTCACATTTATAACTTCCATTTTACAAAACTTAGACTTTGTTAGTGTCGAAAAACTAGATTTAGTATACCTTGTTGGAGGATTGTGTCAACACTCTCTTAGTATTTAGGTCTTGTTTGCCTCAAACTTGGCCTAACTAGTGATATTGTGTTATCACTATTTGTTTCAAACCTATCTCAAAAAATCATAGGGAGTAAACTTTTTTTGTGACTAGATTTGAGTCTTATATGCCCTTGTATTTTCTTAGAAAAATTAGAGTCATATATTACCTTGTTAAGGTAGGTCACTCTTTGTTCTTTGGTGTCCTTAGGTTCATATTGATCCTTTGGATTCGTGACCATTTATTGTTTGGTATTCTTTGTAATGATTTGACGTCGTTATGCCACTTTGTTTATTCTAAAGCCCATATTTTTCAAATGTATAGTTGGTTTCCGTTGTGTTGCCCAAATCAACACAGGACTTCCTTCTAATCAAAGGAGTTCAATCACATTATCTTGGTCTAGACATTTGTATCCCAAAAATGCCAATAATGACTTTTGGTGCTCAAATGTGCACCCGTGCAAGAATAAAAGACAATTTGGGATTTGAGACAACATGGGAATGTCTCCAAGTTGTGGGACTCGAATTGAGATAGACCTCCAAAGAAGGTTGGCTTCCTCTACTTACTCCTAATACTAAACTACTCCTAGGAATTAAAATGCAACTATCTAGCTCTACTATAACTTTCCAAGGGACCAGGGTGAGAAGGAGAAGCATAAACCAATAACCTAAACTAAAAGAGGTGATAACACCAAAAATAAGGGGATGAACACTTTAGCAAGAGAGAAAATGGAAGAAAATGATGATGAAGAGGGCTGAATGAAAGCCATAGATCAAAACCACATCCAAAGTTCCATTTTCATGATGCACAATGAACAAGATTATGAAACAAAGCATACAACACACCTGTAGATGAATGAGAGGAAAGAGAGTGCAATAAAACAATAGCTAAGGTAGGAATAAGCCACAAAACTAGAGATTTTATGCCAAGAGATCATGCACGAGATCATCATGATGCAAGGGGAAGATGTAAAACATTTATGAAGACATAGCCCAAGGCATGCAACTCTTAGAACACTTGTGCAACATAAAATGATGCCCTCGCATTCTCAAGTATCCAACATTAAAAATAGGCATCACTTTACAATATATAGAATAATGAAAGAAGGATAAGATAAGAATGAGAGGGAAAATTTGAATTCTCCTTCCACCAAATGACTAACCAAATTTATTTGATTCTCTAAAAATATGTGATTATCTTTGCAAATTCCACCTCCCCATGCCAATTTTCTTGTTGAAGAAGGAACGATGCCCATACTACATTTAATTCTGGTAGTTGGGCTGACTGGAATAGACCCTTTGCATGTTTGAGACGTCTCCCCTTTCCTTTGCCCACCTACCACCTACCTAATTTAGAAAATCTGATCTCATTCCACGAGAGGAGGACAAGATTTCTTCAATGATATTAGATTTACAAAGATCTAATCATCAGATTCTAAATCTATATCAATTTCAACTCCCTGCAGAAAAATGTTGTTTTCTTTGTTATGTGACTTTTCTCTTTCACTCTGTGTGGCTTTTGACCTCTGTGGATTTGTCTTCATGTTCTACTTCTCCACTAACTCTTTCATTGGACCCACAATCCATACATTTGTTATGTGAATTTAGCAACATCTGTGGGCTTATTTTCTTTCAATCCATGTCCTTCTAGATTTGCTTTTACATGTGGCTTTTACTTTAGTATATTGCGGCTTCTTTAAAACATCCACGACCTCTTTCTAACATTTAATAGTATAACTTAGACCCTAGTGGCCCTTCTACTTTTCCCTCGTCTTAATTAGAGCACATTCCTCGCTCCATGACTTTCACTCCTTAGCCGCACATTTCCTTTCATCCGTTTCTAATAAATTTAAGTCTGAAAAACCAAGTTGCTCTATTTTTTTAAGGGCACAATAACAACCACCCCACACCAATGGTATGTGCAGTCCTCTGCGCATAAAAATACTTCATTATAATTAGCTTCTAGCGTGCAAATGTGCTCTATTTTTTTCAAGGGCGTAAAAATAGACAACATTTTGGTGACTCGTAGGGGGCCATCTTCCAGGCTAGGTGAGATGATCGAAGAACCTTAGCATCCATTGGGCATGGAGTCGGTTTGAAATTTCTTGAATCTGATTTAGTTACTCGTATTTGATTTTACTCGAAATTGATCAGTAACAAATCTTTGATATCTTGAAACTCCCTCCTTCAACAACCAACATATAAAATAGTGCACAAGAACATCCTCAAGCAACAAGACCATGCGAGCACTTAGGGAAAGAAACATATACTACCAACAAAATAATGTGCTGAAAACACTTGAAGGAATTGAAATTATAAGCTACTATATACAAGATGCAAGAAAAAACTTAATGAGAAGGTTTAAGATGAATCCCATTGAATGGGATTTGAAACATGTTCCCATCAAGATTAGATAACTCGAATGAGTTATCGCCTTGCAAGTAGTGATGATATATGGTCCAATCCAAATAACATCAAATTTGGAGTGTCTCCTTGGTTTAGCTTGATCCGCGTCCCATTTCAAAATGAGATCCCTAACTCTCGAATGTCGATCTCGAGCTTTTATGTCAAATCACTTGTTTGGTTGAGGCCTGATGTTGTTCCATCCTAGCCATGTGACATTTCTATTTTCCTCCAATCTCACCAATTTCGCTATTCTAATTTCCCTTTGATCCGTGCCTTCAAATTCCAACTACTAAGCTAACTCAAATGAAGGAAACTCAAGTGAAAATGGAAATCTTGCTTCTTTACCATATACCAGTTTTTAGGGAGAAGTGCCAATATCCTTCTTCATTGTTATCCTATCTCGCCCAAAGAGAATTTTTTACCTTTGTGTGCCATTGTCTTTGATTGATGTCCATTGTCCTTTTCATGATTTTGATCAAGTTTTTGTTAGTGGATTCTACCAATCCATTACCTTGGGGGTAATAATTGGAAGAAGTTTTTAGATAAATCCCAAGTCCCAAATCCCAATTAGAAATCTTGGATCCCAGAAAATCTTTTGCATTATCAGAAATGATAGTCTGAGGAACACCAAACCTTGTATCAATTTCTTCAAGAAATTCTAGAATAGCTGATTCATTGGCTTCCTTCAACAGTGTGGCTTCTATCCTCCACCTGGTGAAATAGTTTGTTGCTATGAGAACCCATTTGTGACCAATACTAGATGGTGGGTTGATTATACCAATAAAGTCAAGACCCCATTGTGTAAATGGTTGATCTTCCTAGATCAGGTGAAGTTGTAGGGCTGCTAGTCTTTTCTTTCTAGTGAAGAGTGCACATTGTTTGTATTTTCTAACCCATCTATGTGCATCCATGAACAATGTGGGCCATAAATACCCTCTTTTATGATTTTCATGGCTATAGATTTATCATAGAAATGTCCACTTTGAGAAACCATCACGGAACCCAATTAACACCTTATCACATTGCTCACTTTCGCATGCACCCGAGCAACACTCCATCAATATTTCTTTTGAACAATATGCCACCAATAAGCACATAAGGAATGGATTGCAATCTTAGATGTCTTCTTTTTGTCTTATTAAAAAAAAGAGGGTATAAATCAGGTAGATAAGAACTTAGTCATATCAATAATACAACTACGCTTGTTAAACACATTCCTTTGATCATGCTGTCATTCAACATCACACAGAAGCTCATCATTTGAAGGTGCCTCATTCATGAAGGCGATCTCTTGAGATTTGACAACATCTAGAGCCAATGCTTGTAAAAGTGCTCTTCCTCTTACCAATTTTCTAGCCTTAATGGTCACATCATACTCCATGATCTTAGTTACCCATCTGTCTCATTTCTCACTAATCTCTACTCCCATGATGAAATATATGACGTCGAATGTGACACCATAACCTTTACGCAACTAGTAACAATCATAATTTTGAATTTCTTCAAATCTCTCATGACGACAAACACCTACTTTTCAATTTGAGTGTATTTGAGCTCATAATCTTTTAGTGTTTAACTAAAAAAATGATAGAGGCTACTCCATTGCTTGATCATTCAACCTGTGTCAAAATTGTGGCTATGCTAGATTCCACCCCATGATCATAAAGAATGAAATCGTTAGTATAATCTGGATGAATCAATGTTGGGGCTTGAACAATTTCTTGTTTTATCTTTTCAAAGACATTTTTTCCTTCCACGGTCCACTTGAATACTGCATCCCTCTTGAGCATGAGAGTAATAGGTCTTATCAAACTCGTGAATTTAGGAATGAATCACCTAAGAAAGTTAATTTTCCCAAGGAATGAATGGAGATCCTTCTTGTGAAATGGCAAAGAAAGAGCCACGATAGCTGCATTTTTTTGGGATCAATGACAATGCCTTCTTTTGAGATAATATGCCCCAAAATTTCACCTCTAGGGACTGTAAAGTTACATTTATTAGGATTAAGGGATACACCAAACTCCCTACATCTTTCAAATACTTTATCCAAGTGCTTTATGTGATACATGCTCTGCTTGGAGAAAATAGTGATGTCATCTAGGTAAACTAAGATGAACTGATTGATATACCCTTTGAAAGAAATATCCATTACTCTTTGGAAGTTAGAACTTGTGTTTAATAAGCTAAAGGGAATCTTTTGATAGGTAAACATTCCCCATTTGGTGGTGAATGTGGTCTTATACTGATCCTCTTCTTTTACTTTGATCTGGTTAAAACCAGAATAGCCATCGAGCACGAAGAACCTCTCTACTCCTGCTACTGTCTACAAAATTTGTTCCATGGAGGGAAAGGGATAGTGATCCTTCAGAGAATCCTTGTTTAAATCCTAGAAATCCACACATAGCCTGATTTCACCATTTTTCTTCCTTCTCGGGACCAGATTCACCACCCAAGTAGAATACGATAGGAAAAATTATCTTGGCCTCAATGAGCTTCGAGAGCTCCTTTTTCATGAGGGGTTTAATCTTGGGGTTGATTGGCTTCTATTTCTTCTGTCGAATTGGCTTGATATTGGGATTAAGATCAAATGAATGCTAGACTATGCCGATTAAATTCCTTTAAATCTTAATAGTCCCATGAAAACACATCGATGAACGTCGACACAAGGAAACAAAATCTTTCCTTTTGTTTTCATTACATACATTTCGAGTAGAAGTTATTTACTTGGAGTGATTAAAACTGGTTGAAAATACTCTACTTTGCCACCATGTTATTTTATATTCCTTTGAACTCATCATCTGGACTAAAAATATGTTCTAGAGTGACTAATCCCTTAGGCAACTTGTTTGATTTTAATTGAATAATTTGGTCCCCATAGACCTCTTACAAATCAGCTTGCATCTTTGAGGATAATTCCACCTCATTTTGGATGAACTGCATAATTTTTTCATCACTATCAAATACTTGCCAACAAGCCTGATTGTCTGGAATAGATGGCCTAACCACCATTTTGATATATTGAGCATTCCCTCTGATCAAATCCTCAACAGGTGAAAATTAAGAGCCAAGGGCCACCATTTGGTTTACGTCTTTGTTTAGATTCTTGGGCACAACTTGTAGGTTAATGACATCAAATATTTCTAATAAATCACAAACTATATAATTGTAGGCTTTTAGCAGCTTGTTTTTTTACACACCTGCCACAGACTTGGTGAATAACCAATTCAGTGTCTCCAAAGACTTGCAAATTTTTGATTTTCCTCTTTTCCGTGATCAATAGACCATGCACTAATGCTTCATGCTTTGCTACATTATTGGATCATGCAAAATATAGTTCATGAGAAAAGAAGAACTTTTTATCTCTTAAAGAAATGAGCACAACACTCGCCTTGGCTCCATTTCTACTTCTAGAACCATAAAATAACATCCGCCATAGTCCATAAACATTTTCCTTTTCTTGTTTGAATGTTGTGGGTATCACATATTCCTCTTGGAGAATGCAATAGGTTCCTAGACCACTCTAAAAGGTTTTGAGTTCTTCATCATAAGGATCAAACTCATGATCTCTCTTTTCCCATTCATCTATAAATAAATTAGGCATGAGAGGAGGAGTGGGTTGCTCTTCTATAATCGAGTTCTTTTATTTTTCTTCATGGATTAGACAATTTTATTGGATGGGCATGGGATCATATGGCTCAATATGGTAATAAAATATGGGTTCAACTTGTATTGTGAATCGGGTACCATATCTGGTTTCTCGAAGCATGTGAGTCCAATTTGAGGATAGGTAGCCACCTACTTTAGTAGTGAAATCTCTAGAAAAACATGGGAGGAAGGTCAATGAATGAAATATCATGAGTTATGGTGAGGCTTGGGTAGGCATGAAGTGTTAACTCAAGGTTTTTTATTACACCTAAGACATTCATAGTTGACCCATCAAGTTGTAAAACTCCCCTAGACACAAGATTGCATTTGAGAGTTAGGATATCAACAATTTTCTTAGGGATTAGAGAGTCTAGCTCTTGAATCAATCATATGGTTGTGAACTAGATACTTACCCACAATTACTAACATGTAAAAGGGTTGGGTTTTGATAGTTTTAATTACTTGATCATCCTTTTCTTAAAAAAACATGAATTGCATCATGAATCTTTTGCATTGTTGGATCCACTAGAGGTAATTGTTTGAGGGCTTCACACATGAGATCACGCTATGATGGAATAGCAAGCACATCCCACATTGAGACATTAACGTTGGTATTATTCATTTTCTTCACAATGTTGAATGGGAGGACCGAAAAATTCTACATCTGTAACATACTACCTTCTTTTCTCTATTTTGGCGGTGTTTGATTCGGTGACTTTGGTTGAGTAATAAATCCTTCATCCACAGATTTCCAAGTACCTCAAGTGGCTTACTTTTGTTCCCCATGGATTCCTTTTCCTTTCCCATTGCATTGGAGTGATCTGTGAAAGGTGAAGATTAGGATTCCAACATCCTTTTCTTGTATCGCGTGCTATCGCAACAACACTGATCGATGGTCTATTGGAACTTCCTGCTACTTGGTTGGTCAGCAAAAGTCCTTAACTCAAGAACATAAAGTTTGTGTCATTGTTGGTCTCTTGACTTACTTCTGCAGTTGGATTTGGTTCCTTTAATAGTGGTTCATGTTGACTGGAAGATCCTTGAACCATGTATGCTTGGATGCATTGCCCTTTCACAACCAAGTTGGTTATATGACATATTACATGGAAAACACCACTCTATTTCTTGTGCCATGTTATTTTGCACAAGAACTAAAGCCTGACTTAAACTAGGAGCTGGAAGTACTTATGGAGGAGGGATTGTTGCCAATGGAAGAGGAGCACTTTGATTTTGCTATCTGTTATTTTTCTAGTTTTATGTATATTTTTTATTAGGTTACTGGTTTCTATATGGTTGATACCCCTGATTAGAAGGTTGCCCTTGATTTTGATAATTCTTATAGTATTGGGCTTGTTATTTCTCTAACGATATAAATTTGTTTATCAAGTTTCTAATCAGAGCCTTCATTTCTTCATCCTCCTTTTGTTGGGCAAGAGTTTGTGAGGTGGAAGCAATAGGTTTGTAGATTTGGTAGGGGAATAGGAGAAATGGTGAGTTGGGAAACTTGTGGGAAGTCAACATTTAAGGGCATAGGCAGCCTAGGGGATAATTTCACAACTTGTATGAAACAATTTTTTTCCCTTATAACCAATGCATAAGATATTGGTAGCGTTACACCTCCCATAGATTGCACCATAACAACAATATCAAAGTTAAGAGCTTTCAAAAAGTAAATAAATGCACCTTCAGCTATAGGCCTGACAAGAGCTGGAATTCTATCCTAGGTTCTTTGGAATCTGAAGTTAAAATCTACCATGAGTTCACTTGGGGCCCTTTTGATGGTGGTTAGCTACTCTAATAGAGACAAGTTATCTGTTCTTTCTCCAAATTGATTGCACAAAGTTATACATAACTCATTCCAATTTCTAACTGATCCTGCGGTTTACGCTTTTAAACCATTACAAAGGGTTTCCTTTAAAAGATGAAGCCAACAACTTAACTACTACATCCATCTCAATAATTTCATGAATTGTACACACATTTGCAATATCTTGGATATGATCAGTTGGAGTGGTATGATTTTCTCTTGTGAAGAACGGGATATTATTCAAAGCTACTACAAGAAGAATATTTTGAGCATTTACGATGAGTAGACTACTTCCTGTGAAGTTTACAAATGGATTGGGTTGATGTGCAACCATTCTGATGGGTCTGAGAACTCTAGTTGATTGTAAGAAGGGTCTACCAGGTGGAGGTGTGGAGAGAGTTCTATTTGGTGGAGATGGAGATCTCTGAGTCTGTATTCATCTTATCTATTTTCCTAGAGATAGCTACAAGTATTCTAATACACCTTGTTCTTACATTTTTGACTGATTTTCTATCCTTCTCATGAATTGGGGATACTTAAGTCACTAGTATTGCTTTGAAACCAATTGATATTTTGAAAGGAGTTATCATATGTGCTATTACAGAGCCTCGGAAGGATAGAGCTTCATCAAGATACATATCAAAACTTGGTAAACCTAGAAATATTGATTTCAAGCATCCCACCGGTGTGCAAAACTGTTAGTGCTCAAATGTGCACCCGTGCACGAATCATAGACACATTCCAGGCTTTGAGACAACATGGGACTGTCTCCAAGTTGTGGGAATCGAATTGAGAGAGACCTCTGGAGAATTTTGGTTTCCTATTCTTACTCATAATGCTAAACTACTCCTAGGAATTGAAATGAAACTATCTAGCTCTACTCTAACTTTCCAAGTGACCAAGGTGAGAAGGTGATGCATAAAACGAAAACCTATACTAAAAGAGGTGATAACACCAAAAATAAGGGAATGGACACTTCAACAAGAGAAAAATGGAAGAAAATGATGATGAAGAGGGCTGAGTGAAAGCCATAGAGCAAAACCACGTCTAAAGTTACATTTTTATGATGCATAATGAACAATATTATGAAACAAAACATACAACACACTTGTAGATGAATGAGAGGCAAGAGAATGGAATAAAACAACAACTAAGGCAAGAATAAGCCACAAAATGAGAGATTTTATTGCTAAGAGATCATGCACATATCATCACAATGTAGGGGAAGATGCAAAACATTTACAGAGACATAGCCCAAGGCATGCAATTCTTAGAACATTTGTGCAACATAAAATGATGCCCTCGCATTCCTAAAGTATCCAACATTAAAACTAGGCATCACTTTACAATATATAGAAAAATGAAAGAAGGAGAAGAGAAGAAAGAGAGGGAAAATTTGAATTCTCCTTCCACCAGCACCAAATTCATTTAATTCTCTAAAAATATCTGATTATCTTTGCAAATTCCACCTCCCCACACCACTTTTCTTGTTGAAGAAGGAACAATGCCCATACTACATTTAATTTTGGTAGTTGAGCGGACCGAATATACCCTTTTCATGTTTGAGACGTCTCTCTCTTTACTTTTCCCACCTACCACCTACCTGATTCAGAAAATCCGATCTTATTCCATGGAGGAGGACAATATTTCTTTAATAATATTAGATTTACAAAGATCTCGATCATCGATTCTAAATTTATATCAATTTCAACTCCCCATGGAAAACTACTATTTTCTTTGTTACATGGCTTTTCTCTTTTAGCTCTGCAAATTTTAACCTCTACGGCTTTGTGTTGTACGTTCCTCTTATCCACTAACTCTTTCACTAGATCTCGTGGTCTATACACTTGTTGTGTGGATTTAACAACATATGTGGGCTTCTTTTCCTCCAATCTGCATCCTTCTAGATTTGCTTTTACCCACGAATTTTGATTTAGTATATTATGGCTTGCATTGAAACATCTACGACCTCTTTCTAACATTTCACGATTTAACTTAGACCTTGACTTCCCTTCTCCTTTTACCGCAGCCTTCATTATAGCACATCCATCACTCCGTGACTTTCACTCCTTAGCCGCACATTGCCTTTCATTCCATGGCTAATCAATCCAAGTCAACGACAAACCAAATTGCTCTATTTTTGCAAGGGCCACAAAAATAGACAAAAATGACTAACTATTGCGAGGTTCCTTATATGTACGATAATAAGGAAACAAAGTTTTGGCATTCCCATCATGGCTAAGCCTCGTTTGGTTCTTCATGCTTTGGAGAACCCATTCGGGTACTCTATTCCCCACATTAATCTCATAGTGGTGGTATGATTTGGATGCTTCTAATCCAAATTATTATTTAGGTTCCCCCACTATTCTTTTGATTCCAATCCAAACTATTATTCCGATTCTTTGATTCACCTTGGCCTTCTAAAAATTCTCATCAGAGCTATTCACTTCATTCGACTCTTAAGTTAGAATCCTCCCTTTCTTCGCATGACTCTCCTTATTAGTCACATAAATTACATCTTCCTTTAAATTTTTGTGCGGCTCTAAGATCCATCAATCAAACATCCATTTGGTTCTTAAGTCATGGTCCTCCCTTGCTTTGCAAACCTTCCCTTATTCACCACCTTGAAAACCTCTTCATCCGTTGAAGATATGGGCGAATCCAAATTCATCTAAGTCGACACCTATGTTGCAATAATCTAAAACGACTCCCATGTCGCATTCATCTAAGTTCGACACCCATGTCGTAACCTTATAATTCGACACCTATGTCGCAATCATCTAAGTTGACTCCTACGTCGCAATACCTTTCCTAGATGACTGATCCTATTTCTCTACCCACAATATGTCATCTTATAGGCAAACCTATACCAATCATTTAAAAATCTACATCTTCTACTTTGAAGTGACATCTAGATCCAAATCTACTTCATCTCTTGAGTCATCATCTTATCAATATTCCACACCTGTTGGACCCATTTCTTCTAGTCAACCTCCCATGGTCAAAGAATAAATGCCCATGCCGATCGATTCATTTTAGAATGAAGAAGTGATAATAGAAATCATGGGGTCACATGATGAAACTCCCCTAGAGGATCATAATCAAGGTTTTTCTTTAGACACTAATACACTCACGTATTATGGGGATGAAGTTGATTCCATTTTTCAGACCATAGAAGAAGACCCTAGGATCATCAAAATCGGTCCTCCTCTTATTCTTCTCTCTTAAAATTCTTCATTGTGTAATGAAATTCCTAGGTCTAGCATTGATCCGTGACTATCTCCTCATTACCCAATCTTTCTTTATCTATCAATATTCCTCTATCGCAATCTCACTTTGGGTCACCACTTGGTAGTCCATCTGTTTCTATTCTTGGGCCACATCCTAGTAGCCCATCACATTCCATATATGGGACACCTCCAGGTATCCCTTCATCTTTAGTTTATGGGACACCTCCCAGAGTAGCCCATCCTCTTATATACTTGGGGCACATCCTAGTAGCCCATAATCTTATATCTATTAGACACCTCCGGGTCCATCATCATCTTCATCTTAGGGCCACATCCCGGTAGTCCTTTATCTTTAGTCTATAGGACACCTCCTAATATCCCATCCTCTTCAATTCTTGAACCGTATCCTTCGCTTCCATCATATTATTCTTCTATCAATGATTGTGGAAAACCCACCAACATTTCTCACATTAATTCTATTCATCCACTTTCTTCTCTTACTTCTCGGATCGACAAGTCACATAATAACTTACAAGAAACCCAAACGGTTACTTCATCCAACTACAATTAAAAATTCCAAGAGCTCTAAAGCTCTCAACAATTCAAAAAACCATAAACTTATAAATCAAATGCGATTCAAAATGAACATCAACGCAATCATCAAGTATAGCGTAAAGCTCATAAACCTCTAGATAGGGAACTCAAGCTCCCACTTACAAAATCCACCTTTAACGATTAAACATAGTCATGTGTTGAGTATGACCTCACCATGATTATCGAGATCGGGGATAATATGAATCTTTATAGGAAAACACACCTAGTCTTCTTTATCAAGGAAATTGCTAACATTGTTGTTGGATCTTATCATGCCGAGTGACCTTGTCAGTCCCACCTTTTCAAAAAAAGAGAAAACATTTTAAAAATATATCAAAGGTAAAGATCATGCATTGCACTCAGGTATTATATACACATGGATGTTCTTTCTTCCCTTCGTTGTTATTCTTCTATAATTCTTCCTACCATTTTCATCCCTTCAATGATATTTTGGTTATCCTTTTCACATGCACTTTGCAACATTTATCTCTAAGGTATCCGTTTGACCTTGGTCTTTTATCACCTTGTAAATTAAATAATGATTTCCCTCTTAGAGATATTATTACAATCAACATCTAATAAAATTGTTACAAATAACTTTTGGATGTATTTGTTGACACTAGCCAATGTCATCATCACAATCACTTCCTCCACCTTCCATCAAGCCATCAGGTTATTAACCCTCTTGTCCAAAGAAAAGAGCTGAAATAAGTTTTCAAAAAGAAAAACAAAATCAATCAAATAAAAAAGCCAAAGCTAAAATCAAAAGAAAATTGATATATAACTCTCTCTTGGGGTATTTCCAATAATCTCTACCAGGGCTATGGATGCCTGAATGACAGTAAAACAATGTTGTGATTATAATCAAATGCATCTCCATCGACGCTATAGATTCTTGGATGGCGAGGAGCAATGTACACCTCTCCTTCCATAATCCATTCACAAAAAAATCAACTTTGAAAAATAAATCATTCTTAGACATTGGCTAGGGTATCTTCACTTGTTGTCTATCAAATCTTCCCTCCAAGAGGTGATAAATTTACACGTGCACACACCGGATCTCTATGAACAAACAAGATTAGTATGTTACCAAATGTATTTTATTTTGGACCTTGTTCGACTCTTAGTCTAGTCCTTATCTTGTCTCACAATTCGTGCCTTTGGCTAATTGCTTCTTCATCATGAGGCTTCCTAAGATACATTCACAACATTCACATTGTTATTCTACTTCATTCGAACATCCATGTCTATAATAGTGCCTTTTTTCCATGTTTGTGGGCACCTTTGTCCCCTTTCTCAAAATAATCTTTCACTTCCTTCTATTATGTGCTTCTTGGCCACCTTAAGCTAGGGGCATCCCCTGCTCCTTCCTAGCATGTCATTGGGTTACATTCATAATCATGTTGAACCTATCTATATTGGCCCTAATCCAAATTCTACGTGTGAATAGTTTGCCTTTGAATATTCCCATCTAATGCTGGGGGCAATTTCGCATCTTCATTTTCTTGTGCATACGCGTGACATTCTACCCTTGCACATCCCATTTGTTGCTAGGCATCCACGTTTCTTCATTTCATATACATAGCTTTAGAAAAATTCTAAAAAAATAAAAAAATTCAAATATGTTTCAAAAAACCCAAACACATTGGTAAAACAATCAATTTTATTTTTGTAAAATCATCAAAATCCCAAAAAATTGCAAAAATTCATTTTTTCAAAAATTGGTAAATGACATACACACAATTGAAGTCTGTATCAAATGTATTGTCCTTGAACATCAAAAATTTTCCTACAAAAAATCTTTCTTAGGTTATTTCTTATTCTTGCTCAAACGACTTGCGGATCATTGTGATCTACCTCCATGAACAAAGTTGGCTTGCTTACTATGTCGATACTCCCATACAACAAAGTGATTCGCCAGAGACTATGTCATAGTGCACGAATGATTTCCATGGGATTACTTGTGTCCTCTCGTTATTCCCCTCACATGTATCCTTGCTCGGGAACCATTTTTAACCCTTTTCGTTACAACACGACACTCGGGAGCTAAAGATTGATAACAAAAACATTGGTGTAACTGTCTTGAACATTGTTTGTTTGAGTATGTGTGATTGTAATTATTTTTCTCGTTAGGTTAGTTGGTTTACTTTCTCATATTGTATTGCATTATGGATGTTTCATAGAGTTAAACATCATTTTACTTTCTTGTATTGCATTGTATTATATATGTTGCATGGAGTTACATATTTTTAGCAATGAACAAATGTTAGTAATTTAACTTTTCATGTTATCTTACACTTTATTTTATTTTAATAAAGGTCGATTGTGTAGATCTAGGGGAAAAATGATACAATAAATTTTCTTATTGAAAGATTAGATGCAAAGATTGGGCTTGTACTATATTCTCCATTCTCATTTCTTCTCCATTATCATTTATTATCACTGCTAATTTTTCTTCCAAATCACCCGGCAATAAACAACCATGTTTATCCCTATCCTTATTTCTTTTATCCATTTCCAACATATTTTTCTTATCATCGATTGACTTCTTCTATCTCCCCATTGATAGTCAAGGGGCATCCTTCATTCTACAAATTTTTCTTCAAAAAATTCTTATTTATGTTTGTCTACTATATTCGAATAGAAGTTACTTACTTCACCTCAAACAGGGGCAAATATAGACACCTAAATTCCGCTTTTGTAATATTATTGCCAAAATGCACACAAATCACTCTCATTCTTAACATTTCCATTATAATTAGTGATTTATGCTAATTAACTAACGTTTCTTACCATTTCATTCAAATAACAACACACCGTTGATTTCCTAACCTCTTTCACATTCAGGATGCCACTTTATGACAAATCGTAGGTCAAAATCCTCATCCAAGCGAAAATTAGCAATTATTAGCTAATTAAGCCTATTTTACCCTTGTTTTGGTCAATATACCCTATTATTGGCTCAAAACCCTCTTCCAACCACTCAAAATCACGCCAATTCTCTCCACAACATCTCAAAGAAAGCTTCAAAAGCTTATCCTAGCCTCTTAGTTGACCCTAAGTGGTTGATTATGGCTCCTCACATCCTAATAAGTTGTTAATTCACTAATTATGATTATTAAATTCTTAATCATGATTAGAAAGTCTTAATATTATTTGTACTTTTAGTCCCACATGCACCAAGATGCAAGTTTTCCTCAAAGGAAAAACTATAAATAAGACTAAGTACTACCTTCAAACTTTACACCATGCTTTGATTTACATCTCATATAAGAAATATGATTTATAGCCAAGCTCAATCCTTGCCTAAAGTCTTCAATGGGGTTAGTAGATGGGTATCCAATATGATCTTGTAGTCATTTGGAGAGACCATTTCACCTCTATTAGACTAGAACAAACCCAATTTGATTTACTTCTTATATCTATTTAGGTCTTTGTTAGTTTAACAATTCAATACATAGTAAGGATGCTTTGTAGATTAGTGTTTAATTCCATTTAGTTTACATTCTTAACATGATTTTAAGCTTTGATCATTGATGTTACATTCCTAAAACTTAGAGCTTGACTATAGGTGGCAATGGTGTTAGCCTTTCCTAGTTAGTCATACTATTTGCTTTGTAAATTTTGGGGTGTTATTAGGTTTCCCACTTATATTTTGTGTTATGGTGTTACTTCTCTTGTTCATGGTTAATTGAATTTATGTTGTATGATTTTATGCACACTCTAATGGATGGTTAATTGATTAATGGTTTATGTGAGAAATCTTAAATTGAAATTAAGTATGTAAGGATTGATTCACCTCCCATCTCAATTCAAAGGTGTTTCTAACAATTGGTATCAAAGCGGGGCATTTTGGAGAATTTTAATCACTTGAAAGGATATCTTCTGAAGCACTATTATGGACAATAGTCAAGTGTGAGATGGAATATCTCCCATGATCAGAATGAGGGATTATTTGAAACCCATAGGGTTTAAAATATGAGATTATATCTCTGAAGTGTGTAAATCATCCTCATCTATCTTAAAGAATAGTGAAGTATGTGGAATTTCTTAAACTAATTTTCATAGTTAAGATGAAAATCTAATATGGTACATTGATAGTGGGTGTTCAACTCATATGACAGGTGATAAGAGTAAGTTTATCTCCTTAAGAAATAATGCTACACTATTAGGTTTGGTGATAATTCTACCATAAAGATTGTAGGGAGAGGTTCTTTGAGTTTGGATAATGGAAAACCCTTACCAAGGATGTTTTATATGTTGAATGTTTGAAGCACAATCTACTTAGTGTAATCCAAATGCGTAAACACGGGTATGTTTTATCTTTTAATGATAAGGGTTACAAAATTAAGAAAAGAGAAACATGTAATCTGTCACTAAGGCTAAGAGGACTAAAAATAACTATATTCTTAAGGAAGTTAACAAATAAAATTGCCTTATGAGTATGATGAATGATAATTGGTTATGACATAGGAGATTAGGTTATGTAAAATTTAAAAATGGGGAGTTCTATAGATAGGGCCGATGGCTGAGGCCATGCTAGAGATGCCCTGAACTCTACAATGGCCCTATACCTATACAGGCCATTATCAGATCAGATCTAACAATTATGTAGGAAATATGCCAAGAATCAGTAAACTAGAGGATACATTGTGCAAAACATGTCTTCATGGGAAGAAAACTAGAAGAAGGTTCAAGAAAAATGAGCATGACTCCACCATTAGTCCACTTCAGTTGATTCATAGTGATCTTTGTGGTCCTATGAGAACTGGGAGCATTTCAAGTGATTATTATTTCATGCTTCTTACTGATGATTTTACTAGATATACTTTGGTATCTTGCTTGAGAAAAAAATCATATTCTTTTGATGTTTTCAAGTCTTTTAAAGCTCTCATTGAAAATGAGAAAAATGGAAAGATGAAGTGCATTAGATCAGATAATGGAGATGAGTTTTGGCCAGATTATTTTTATGAGTATTGTAGAGTTCATGACATTAAGAGGTAATTTTCAGTATCTAGAACTCCTCAACAAAATGGAGTGGTTGAAAGGAAGAATAAGACTATTCAAGAGATGACAAGGATTATCTTGAATGAATCTAAATTACCTGATGGCTATTGGAAGGAAGAAATTTGTACTATTGTCTATATTCTTAATAGATGTCAACTAAGAGTGAATAATGACAAGACTCCATATGAACTATGGAAAGGAAGACCAACCAATGTGGAACATTTTAGAGTCTTTGGATGCATGTGATTTATCAAAAGGATTGAAGACAATCTAGGTAAGTTTGATTCCAGATATGATGAAGGTATATTTTTAGGTTATTCCTCAAGAATTTCAACCTATATTTTCTATAACAAGAGGTTAAAAACAATAGTTGAAAGTGCAAGTGTGAAATTTGATGAATCTTATCCTATGAGATCTATTCACAAGTCAAAGGAAGCATCTCATGAGACTGATCCTAAAGAAGAAGAAGATGATATTGCTCAAGAAAATGAAGGAGAAGATGAAGAATAAGAAAGGAAAGACACCAAGGCTCCATCAAGGAAAATTAGGAGAGATCATCCTGAAAATCAGATCTTAGGAAAGAAGGATGCTGGAGTTACTACAAGGAGGAAATTGGTAAGTCTTCAAAACCAAGAAAAATTTGCTTTTCTATCAAAATTTGAGCCTAATAATGTAGTAGAAGCAAACAAATATGAATTTTGGATAAAGGCTATGAATGAAGAGCTAGATCAGATTGAAAAGAACAAGACTTTGGAATTAGTACCTAGACCAAAGGATAAAAATGTCATTGGGTATAAATGGGTGTTTAGAAGAAAACTTAATGAGGATGGAGAAGTCATAAGAAACAAAGATAGATTAGTTTGTAAGGGATATGAACAAGTTGAGGGAATTGATTTTGATGAGACCTTCTCTCTGTATCTAGAATGAAAGCTATTAAATTATTCTTAGCCTATGCAGGGTTTAAGGGATTTAAATTCTATCAAATGGATGTAAAATATTCCTTCTTCAATGGCTACCTAGATGAGGAAGTTTATATGGAGCAACCTGATGGTTTTTCCTTGACTGATAAGAAAGATTATGTATGCAAACTGAATAAGGCTCTTTATGGCTTAAAAAACTCCCCTAGGGATTGGCATGAAAGGCTTACGACATACTTGATTGAGCAAGGATTCAAGAGAGGAGTTGTTGATAGCAACTTGTATATCAAAAGTGAAGGAGATCATTTGTTGATTGTTGTTATTTATGTGGATGATATCATATTTGGAGGAGGTAATGAACTCATGACCCATGATTTTTCTAAAGTTATGAAGAGATAATTTGAGATATCTATGCTTGGTGAGCTTTATTTTTCCTTGGATTATAAGTGAATCAATCAAATGAGGGTATATTCATATCTCAATCCAAGTATATCAAGGAGATGTTAAAAAGTTTCAAATGGATGATTACAATCTTGTAGGTACTCCCAGAGTTATAAGATGTAAGCTTAGGAAGAAATATGATTCTCCTAAACTGAATCAATCTAATTATAGATCCATGATTGAAAACCTACTTTATGTAACTGCCTCAAGGCCAAATATTGTGCAAGTTGTTGGTCTAGTTGGAAGGTTTTAAGAAGATCCTAGAGTGTCACACCTTCAAGCAGTAAAAATGATCTTTAGATATCTTAAAGGGACTATTAAATTTGGTTTGTGGTATCCAAGAAGTAAAATATTTGAATTAAGGCCCTTCTATGATGTTGATTGGGCATGTAGTATGGATGATATAAAAATGTATTAGTGGTGGTGCATTATTTGTTGGAGGATGTCTTGTTTCTTGGTCAAGAAAGAAACAATCTCTTGTGGCTCTTTCAACATGTGAAGCTGAGTATGTAGCTGCTACATAATGTTGTTCTCAATTCATGTGGATGAGGTAAACTCTTGAGGACTATAAGGTAAAGTGTGATGGGCCTACACCTATTCTTTGTGATAGTACTAGTGCAATTAGTGTGTCTAAGAATCCAGTTTTGCATTCTAAAACTAAGCACATCCCTATTAAGTATCATTACTTAAGAGATCAAGTGAGTAAGAAATGTATCAAGTTGGAGCATGTATCTACTAAGGATGAAGTAGTTGACATTATGGAAAAGCCTCTACCAAAACCTACCTTTGAGTATCTAAGAGAAAATCTAGGAGTGATCTTAGCACCTGGAAGACCTTGAATGGTTAAGAAAATTGTGAAAGGGAGAAAGAAGAGAAAACCATATGCTCCAAGGAATTTTGATGAATGTGTATCAGTAGAAGGTTTGGTCATCATGTCAAGGTATGTATCTTTCTTGATAGTCTGTGTAGTTGATCAGTTTAAGTCAAGTCCAAGTTGTTGTTTGGTTGGTCATAAGTTGGTGTTAAAGAAGACAACGATGAGTTAAGATGTATTTTTCAAAATGTGTGTAGGGTTTCTTAAAAAGTGTTCTAAGTCAAGATCTCGAGTCTTTGTGTCTTGGTACGGTGAAAAGTCTATCATAATTATCTATGTCAAGCTCTAAGTAATTGCATTCATGTGTCTTTATTTTTTGTGAAGTGTGCCATGTCATGACAATAAAGTGATACGAGTGTTATTGGTGGTAAAATGTTTATGGTATGAGTTAAAGTCACCGAGGTTATCATATATTCAAAGAAAAGAAAAGAAAAAGGCCAGGAAGGAGAAAGGAAGAATAAATTAAGGAAGTTCAAGAAGGATGAATTCTCACTGGTAAGGAGATCATTTGAAAATGAAATTAATAGACATGTAGGAAACATTTGGTACCTTGAAACCTAAATGTGTGCATCTATAAGTACTTTTGCCTTGACTAGGTTTTAGAAGATCATAAGAAGTGGTATGATGGAAATTTCATGTTTGAGAGAGAAAATGAGTGAATTGAAGGTCAAAATGTGAAACAAGTCATCTTCACAAGGAATACATTGATATTTAAGAGGTTTTTTACCTTGAAAATTAGAGCTCCTTGGAATCCATGTCAGTCTTTATATTTGATAGGGTAGAGTGATAGAGGCTTAATTGTGAAAGAGTGAAATTGTAAATAGGGTTATGCATCGGGCTCATGGAGGTGAATAAATGGCCAAATGGGTGGTGAAAAATGGTAATATTTCTCCAAAAATGTGGGTACATTAAAAGATAGGCGAGTTTTTCTCATATGGAAGAGCTAGTAGTTTGTGTATATAGTATGAAGAGATGATAATGGTTAAGAAATATTTCATTATGCTTTAACAAGTTTTTCAATGCATGAACAAGGTTGTGAAATCTTTGTATGAATTCTAGAAGATGTGTAATGCCGAGATATGTGGTGTTTGTTACCATTGCTATCTTAAAGCAAAATATTTAGTGTCAAAGTTGAAAGACTCCATACTAACATATAGGTGGTATTTTATTTTTGCAATGGTCTTTGTGAATTCTTTGGGAGTGTGCATGATTATTCATGGTATTAGATAGTGTTTTGATCAAGTTTGTGTGGCCTACATGATCCATGCCTTCAATTATTAAATCATAGTACCCATATAATGAAGAATATTATGAGGAAAGAAAGTATTGTGTTCTCATAGGTTTGGTATGAGCTTCAAAAAGTACGAAGGGGTTGTCAAGTTCTTTTGTGATGTATTAAGAATCTCTTAGATTGTTTAAAGAGTGTGAGGTTTCTTAGAGGAGGTCAAAAGGATGGAAATTAATGGTGATGGTAAGTTCAAAGTTTCCCATGATGCTACTATGTTGATTAAAGTTCAAAATAACACCCTACATGTCGTAGGTGATGCTCAAGATAAGGGTAGTCTATAATGGACTTAGTCCATATGACTTATGCATTCAAGATGGCTACAAGGTCTCCTTGACCCAAGACAAAGTATTGTGAACCAATGAAAGGAATATGAAAGTTTCAAGGGCATGATTGATACTTGATAAGGTACTATAAGCGGGGTGCGAAAATAAATAGAGGCATGCTATAGGCTAGAATAGATCACCAAGACAGGGGGAGAATTGTGCATTTCTCTATTTTTTCTTTAAGTTGTTCAGGGGTAAAAATATAAGCATATCACTCATGGTTGCAAAAGAAAAAGGTGAGTAGGATTGAGCCAAGTCTTCTTTTGTTCTCAAAAAGTAGAAAAATGAAGACCTAAAATTATGTGGAGGAAGAGTATGAAGTTACTTTAACATTAATGTGTTGATGGAGTGTCCATTAGGGGATTTTAATAGTGATTGATGAATGATTGGAAGGAAGGTTGCAAGGGATATAGAAATTTGAATGAGTTAAAGTACCAAGAAGATCCTTTCATAATCAAATAAGGTAAAGAAGATCGAGTTGGTGCTTTAGGACAATGATTAAGTGTTTGTCGATCCTCCAAGGCAAGTAGGAAAATTTTGTGTTTCTCTACTAGAAGAGTTGAATGGCCTAAGTCTAGGGGAGTTGTGAGATATTGTGTCATAGTGTGTATAGATTTCTAAAGCTCATCATAGTTGGTTGTAATTACACTCAAGAGTTAGAACATAGATCTTAGTCTTTGAGAAGGTTTGTGGTAAAAAATGGTAAGAATAAGTCAATTTGAGCCTATGAAAAGAAGAGTTTTCTAAAGAGTGGAGGTAATCATTGAAATTTTTGGTTCTCGTATGTAATATTGGCATGTGTGTGAATACTATTCATTATCCAAGCTCTGGTACATTGACCTCGAGAAGTTGAAGAAGGTCAAATCAGGGCATATAGTGAAAACATGCTCTTGAGATTTAATGTGGAGGTCAGTAAGGTACTTGTAATCAAGAGAGAGGTAAGAAATATTATCTTAGCTCTAGATTCTTCATTGTTGGTATGTTTAGGTGTTGTGGATGATTCTTCTCAAGGGGAACATAGTGTTGATATGCCTTGAAAGTGACAAAAATTAGTTTTTGTGAGAAATGATTAGTTTGTTAGCTAGTATGAAGATTTTTGTTGATGTTTCCAATAAAGAGGCGAATTCTATAAAGAAGAGGAATGTGAAGAACATGTAGGTAAAAGCATTATTTATCATTAATGTAAAAGGGGGAGAATTTTAGGAGGTTTTCCATCAATGATTAAGGGGCGATTGTTGGAATGTTGTGTTCTAGGTTTTTTATTGATGTAAAAGCCCATTAATGACAAAGAGGATGATGGTGAAGTGTCGAGGAGGCTCAATAGGTGGAGTATGTTAGGAAATAAGGGATAAAATATGTGAAAAAATCCCATATAGAATCACAATAGTAGAAACTAATATGCGAGAAAATATTACAGATCTGAAATAAAAGTGCGAAAAAGTAAAAAAACACGATATAGAGATAGTATTTAACGCGGTTCACCCGATTTGGGATACGTCCACTAAGAATCACTTGCTTAGATTTTATTACAAGCCACCTCTCTCTCTCTCTCTTGAATTCACACTTGAACTCACACGCACCTATAAAAATGATATGTTTCACGTATTAAAAGTACATTAATAGGAAACTACTGAATTAGGTCTACAATACTACGGTACCAAAACCATGGGCCAAAACCAACCCATAAACCTATGGGTCAAAAATCCCACCCGTATGAGAAGAGCATGTTTCTGAGATATCGGGCTTGTTTTTGAGGACAATTTTTTTCCTTGGGGTTGCGCCATCAAACCCCTATTACCCGGGATTGCCACTCCCGCACCCCCCACTCGGGCCCTAACCCGACCCTAAACCCCGGTGAGAAAACTATGGATAGTGTACAATACTTTTAATGTATAGTATTCTACACTTCCAAACATGAAAAAAGGTTCCACAATATAACAATCTCCCACTTGGAGACTAGTTTTCCTGTAAGCAAGCTTCTTAACCCTTCATTGCCATCCATGAAGACAAACCAAAGATGAACACAACTTCAATTTTTACCTTGTGACCACCTTAGTCATCATGTCAACAAGATTGTGATTGGTATGAATATTCTCCAACTTGAACTTCTCTTCCTCTAAATTTGCCTTGATGAAATAATACCTAAGTTGTATATGATTTGTCCTAGAGTGGAAATTAAAGTTATTAGCTAGGTGTATAACACTCTAACTATTACCATGAAACTTTCCCTCCTCCTACTTATGCCTCAAATCCTCAAGTAATTGTTGTAACCAAATCATCTCTTTTCTTTCCTCTCGTGGGTTAACAAAGCCACAAGCTTTTGTAGTCATGAAATCCACTCACTATTTGTACCACCTATAATGAAAATATAACCTATTATGCTCCTTCTACTATCTACATCTCTAGCCATATCTAAATCTACATAATCACACAAAGTGGTGTCTCGATCCACTATAGCACACAACTACCCCATGGTCCCTCTCAAGTCTTGAAGGATTCACTTTACTACCTACCAGTGATCTTTACTTGAATCACTAAAAATCTACTCACAGCTCTCATTGCATGGGAAATATTAGGCCTAGTGCACACCATGGCATACATAAAACTACCAACTGCTGATGAGTAAGGTACCTTGGACATCTAATTTCTCTCCTACCTGTCTTGGGACATATCTCATTTAATAACTTGAAATGGCCTACCAAAGGAGTCCCATTCGATTTAACATCATGCATATTAAACCTCTCCAAGACATTCTTAATATACTCTTCCTGAGATAAAGTGAGCTTTTGTTCCTTCCTATCACGAGATATCCTCATACCAAGGATTTTTTTGGCTGCCCCCAAATCCTTCATAGAAAAAGATTCAATTAACTACTTCTTGATTACTTTTATTTGATGCATGTTTTTTCTCGCAACCAACATGTCATCCACATACAAGCACATGATAATATAACGCCATCTTCAAATTTCTTTGTATACACGAAATGGTCAGAATGACATCTAATATAACCTTGCTCCATCACAAAGCTATCAAATTTCTTATACCATTGACGTGGAGCTTGTTTTAGGCTATACAAGCTCTTCTTTAGTTCACACACCATATCCTCTTTACCTTTGACCTCATAGCCCTCTAACATACTTTGCATATATAGATCCTCCTCCAAATAACCATGGAGAAATGTAGTCTTTACATCTAGCTACTATAAGTACAAGTCTTTTTCTACCAATATTTCAAGAACAATTTTAATAGAAGTCATTTTTACTACGGGAGAAAAAATATCATCAAAATCTATACCTTTTTTTCTCGTGCAAACCCTTGACCTCCAACTGGGTCTTGTATATTTTCTTGCCTCATTCTTCCTCTTTAACTCTGTGCACACACTTTTTCTACAATGCTCTTTTACCTCCGAGTAGCTTCGCCAAATCCCAAGTCCTGCCGGTTCTCCATGAGATCCTAATGCTCCTCATCAATGGCTTGCTCTAGTTCTTCCCGACATCTACCTGCATTGCTTTATCAAAGCTCTCGGCTCTCCACCGTCAAGTGAGTAATAAATAATAAAGAGAAGGAGAAAAATATTCAGGTTCTCTTCTTACCATAAAAAACCTCCTCAATATAGGAGTTTGGGGTTCATGTTGAGTAGGTTCGTGAACTGATTCATGTGTCACTTCCCCATCCGGAAGATCCTCTACCACTGGATATTCTTTCTTGGATTCTTCCATATTTTCCTACAACTGTTGCTTATACATAAATTTCTCATTAAAGACCACATCCCTAGATCTAATGATTTTCTTGTCTTTAATACTCCAAAATTTAAATCCTAAGTCATCACCACCATAACCAATGAAAGTGCATTTTTTGATTTAGCCTCTAACTTGGTCCTATCATCCTTGCAATTATGAACAAACACCTCACATCTAAATACTCTAAGAAATGAGTAATCAAATTTCTTACTGACAAAGCCTCCTCAAGTATGCCTCCATTCAAGGTACTTGAGGGTCCTTTATTTATTAAGTAAATAGTTGTCCTCACCGCTTATGCCCAAAAAAAAAGAGGCAATCCTGCATGTAACCTCATGCTCCTAGCACATTCCATTATTGTCTTATTCATCCTTTATGACATCCCATTCTGTTGTGGAGTTCCCTGGAACCGTCTTTTTCCTACGGATTCCATTCTTAGAACAATAATCATAAAAATCATAGCTGCAATACTCCTCCATTATATGACTCCGAGACATTTTAACTTAAGACTTATTTTATTTTCTACCAAAGATTTCCATTTAACAAAAATTTCAAATACATCATATTTATTTCTAATGCAATATACCAAAAATTTCCTTATCGCATCATCAATAAAGATTACATAATAATTTGAACCCCGAAGAGATGATACCCAAGTGACCCCCACACATCGAATGTACCAACTCTAACTTACTCTCTTTCTTTGTAGGTCCAAACTTGAGAAACCTTACTCTCTTCTATTTCTCATATACTCATTTCTCACAAAAATCCAAACCCGTTTCTATATATCAGGAAAATTATTCTTTATGATCTCCATACCCTTATAGATCATGTGGATCGAGCCTATAGTGCTACAAACTTGTATCTCGTATCTCGAATCCACAAGATTACAAGCATTAGTGTTATCGGTGGTTAAATACAAGGTTCCAACCTTCTTACCTCTTGCCACCACAAGAGCACCCTTGTAACCTTCCAAGAGTATGCTATAAATATCATAAGTACAACCATTACTTCCCAACTACCCCACTTATATCAAATTTTATCTTAATGTAGGCACATGTCCGACATCCATCAATAACCATGTATTCCCATTCTACATCTTTACAGAATGTAGAACCTTTTCTCGACTATGTTGCAAGGCTCATCATCACCAAGAAAAATGCCCAAAATCCCCTTGAACATAATCAACAAATTAATGCATATGTGGAGTAAAATGGAAAGAACCCCCAAATCTAAAACCCAAGATTCAAAAATAGTATGCAAAGAAAGAATCAAAGCATCCTAACATACATTACTCATTTCCACATTTATCTCTTTGTTTTCTTTCTATTGTTTCTTCTTGTCCTGAAGCTCCTAACAATCCTTCTTTGCATGCCCAAACTTTCCACAGTGCTAGCATACCATCTTGCTTTTGGATTTTGACCTTGCCCGATCTTTCAATTTTCCACGGCTTCCTCTATTCTTCTGTCTCCCTCTAGTTTCCATTGTCAAACTAGTCCATGAAGTAGAATATTCCCTGAAGATTTTTATTCACATTTCCTCACTTAGAATCACCCTTACAACATCCTCAAACTTCAACTTCGAGTTAGCTATAATCGAGTTGCTTCTTTGCCATTACTGTGCTATTCCAACTCTCGGGTAAAGAACAAAAGATTAAACAACTATATTAAAATCATTTAAATGATCTGCTACTAAACCATTCTCATACATCTTCATATTAAACAACTTTTTCATTAAAAATATCTTGTTAGAGGTAGAGGGTTTTTCATACAACTTTCCTAATGCATCCATAAGTTATTTTGTAGTCTTTTCCTTTGAAACATTAAATAATACCAAAGATGCAAGACATAGCCGGATTGTCCCAAGTGCCTTCCTATCTAGAAAATCCCATTCCACATCCGTCATACTCGAGGGTTTGGTCCCTTTTCCAGACAACATAATATAAATATCCTTCTGATAAAGGTAATCTTCCATCTACATCTTCCAAAGAATAAAATTCTACCCGTTGAATTTATCAACCCTTGATCTTCCATCATCTACCATAGCTCCCACTCAAGCTAAAACTTTCCCTACGATTCAACACTTTAGCAAACCAAACCAAGATCTGATACCAATTGTTAGGAAATAAGGGATAAAATATGTAGAACAATCCCACACGAATCACAATAGTAGAAACTAATATGCAAAAAAATTACAGATATGAAATAAAAGTGTAGAAAATTAAAGAACATGATATAAAGATAATATTTAATGTGGTTCTGTCGACACTAAAATTTTCCTCCATAATTTCTATTTCATTAATGTATGTATTAGGAATAGGATGTTGTTAAGTATAATTAGTAGTAGTGTCGATAGAAGATAACGGTTCCACGATGCGGTGCCGCCAATAATGTGGAGTACGTAGAATAGTCAAAGTACAATAGGAATGTTGTAAAAAGTAAATATTTGTCGTAAGTGGTCCGGTAATGTTAAAATGTCAAAGTTTGGGTAATTAGAGAAGTAGGGTCTACATGATTAGGAATTAGAAATATTATATTAGTAATAAGGATAAGGAGTGAGGTCATAAATATTTTGTGTATTTTATTTGTAAAAAGTCTAAAAATGTGGAACCCATGTAAAATGATAAGGTTTATCTTATCTTAAAAGATAAGCTTACATGTACAGATAAGAGTTAAGGTATGGAATATGATTCGTCAGAGTGGATTTCTTATCCTATCTTAGAGATAAGATGGATAAGCCTAGAAGTTCTATAAATAGAGAGGCCACCCCCCTCATTTAGCATAGAAAGAAGTAGTGAGAAATATTGTATGAAGTGTGTAAAGGAAGCATCAGTTTAAAGGTGTGTTGAAGAAGCCATTAAGAGGTGTAATTGTAAAGTTTCTCCCATAGTATTGGTGGAAGGCAAGTGAAGTCAATAACACTTGAAGTTCCTCATGGGTGAGATTGTAACAATTTCATGTTAATATTATAATTTACTTTGATATTTCAGATTTGTCATCATTATGTCTTATCACAGTCGATGGTATTCTTGTGTTATGTTGTTGTTTTGTTTTCGATTACATCCACCAAACTAAAGGTTGTGCATTAGTAAATAATTATAGCACGAGGAGTTCCCGTGAAGAATTATCATAGTGCCGGATTGGTGATGACATTTTGGTTCCGTTGCGGGACCATTCCTCGTTGGTGGATTTTACGGAGAGATATTCCCACTTAGTCAAAAATTAATTGGAGGGTAACCTTGTTTTTACTCTTGTGCATAGTAGTTACCATGGTAAAGTCATTTTTGCCATGAATAGTAGTTACCATGGTAAAGTCATTTTTGCTTTGTGAATAGTATTTGCCACAAGAAAGTCACTTTTACCGTGAATAGTATTTACCGCAGAACTTCACTTTTTCTTGTGAATAGTGTTTACCAAGAAAGTCAATTTTTACCGCATGAAAGTCAAGTTTTACCATAGTTTACCGTGGTCATTTCTATTTTACTGTAGAAAGGTGTAAAGTCACTTTCTAGTATAGTGATTCCAATTATTTGTGCACATAAGTCTTGTTGATTGTACTTGTGGGTTGGTATTTCATGGTGGTTACTTTTGAAAACGGAAAGATTCCTGTTTTTCAGCTCAATCTAATGAAGATGCTTCTTCTTTCATTCAAGAGTTTGAACGATCTTGTATTTGTAATGGCCTCATAAGAAGGGAACAATGGACTAAATTTTTTCCTACCTTTTTGGATGGTTCAACACTTAGGTGGTTTGAAACACTAGGTGATAATGTGAAAAATTCATGGGATTTATTAACTAAAAGTTTTCTTAAAGAATTTGGTGAGCAAAGAGAGAATATGGAGATCTCATGATCAAGATCACAAAGCTATCCCAAGGAGAAAGGAGAAGATAAGGGATTATCATGCTCGTGTTCTGTAGCTAAGGAGGAAGCTCAATGCCCGATCCGGAAGGAAGGATTAGCGGATGGGTTGATGAATGGCATGGATAATCTCCTCTAAGCACTTCATTCTTGGGATGAAGCCGGAGATCGAGACAACGAGTGAAGTATGACCGCCTGACTACCATTGAACAAGCAAAGGAGATTGCAAGAAGGCAAGAAGAAAGCATGGAAGAGGAGCCCAAAGAAATTGTTGCTAAAGTAGAGCCTACACCAAGACCTTTGGTCCGTAATCCACAACCACTCCCAAAGTGAGCACAAATATTTCTCCTAGTACATCTACCGAGTATGAAGATCGCTCAAAAGGTGGGTCGGAGTTAACTATTAATCTTTTTCAAGGAAAAGAATTTAGTTCTCGGGAGGAGATAGAGGTACAAAAAGAAATATTTCTCAAGTTATATGTTATGGTTGTTATAAAAGGGTCATTATAAGTATAATTGTCCGAGATAGAGCTTCTACATCCGGTAAAGGAGATAATGATAAAGGAAAAGCACCCAGAATTCTTTTGATGTAGTAGATAAGAGTAGAAATAATGAAGTAGATGTGTTTGTAACAAAAAGAAAGAAAGAAAAAGATAATCAAGATGGAAAAGATCCTAAGAAGATGAAAGGAGAAACTAGTAAGAAACATAGGAGAAGAAAGTTGGGTGTGTAGGATTTTCTGATTTCACAAGGGCAAGGACCATACTCCATCTTGGAAGATCTGTCTAAAAGGCCTACAAATATTACATATGGTCAACTCTTGGCTATGTCTTCGGAGAAGAGGCGGGAGCTACGAAGTGGAATCAATGCTCGATGAAGAAAGGAGGTTGAGGTCCCCTGTTTTGGAGGCGAGGCGGATCCCTATGCTCCACAAGCCGAGGTATTATGTAATAGTATTTCAATTCATGATGTCTTAGTTGATGGAGGTGTTGCGAGTTAATGTAATGACCGAGTCTGTAATGGATATCTTGGGTTTAAAATTGATCGCCCTTCAACACTTATGTTAAGGTCATTAAATAAAGGAAAAACTAAACTAGAAGGTGTAGTTTCAAATGTGGCAATATCTCATTATGGGTGTTGTATGTGTGGTAGACTTTCAGTGATGAAAAATGGTACTGTTGCATACCCAATGTCATTGTTGGGAAGACCATGGCTAAGGAGAGTTCATGCAAAAACTCTTTGGAATGAAGGTTTCATGACACTTGGACGTGGTAGAGAGAGGGTGAAGATAAACGTGATCCTTGACATAATAAGGCGTAACTGTGGATTCAAGTGATGAAACTAATGATTGGACATCCTCGATTACTTTAGTACCAAAGTGAAGTGGACACTAAAGATGAAGAAAGTGAGGTTGATGTTTCGAGTCATGAATATCCTTCCATCACACCAACTCATGACCCTATAAAATTATCGAAGAAGAAGTTGATGATCGTCTCCAAAAATAAAGATTGGTGATCTTTGTGATGGAGAGTGAGAAGGAATCCTACCTCCAACTCTTTCGAAGGTACATACACATATTCACTTTTATTACAAGGAACTCCGTCAAGTAAGTTGGGTATAACATTCTATTGAGTGGTAGATGGTGCTAAGCCCATAAAGCAAATGCCATATAGAATGAATCCTAATTTTTCCAAGACTGTAAAAGAAGAAATAGATAAGTTGCTTGATGCAGGATTCATATTTTCTGTGGAGAATTTAGAATGGGTTTCTCCCATTGTGATCTCAATAAAAAGAATGGGAAGCTACACATTTGTGTTGATTACAGGAAGCTCAATAAGGCAATAAAGAAGGATCATTACCCTCTTCCATTTTCAGATTAGATCTTGGATGAAGTAGCTGGCCAGGAGTGCTATAGTTTTGCTGATGGATATAGCGGCTACAACCAAGTTCATATAGCAGAGAAAGATCAGCTGAAGACCACGTTCACCACTCCTTGGGGAACGTTTGCTTATAGAGTTATGCCTTTTGGGTTGTGTAATGCTCAAAGAACATTCCGAGTTTTATGAATAGGGTGTTCGAACCCTACATTGGGACCTTCATCGAGTATTTCGGATGATTTTTGCATCTATGGGAGCAAGTTGGACCACCTGCACCAGATGGAGACAACATTTCAAAGGTAGATGAAGCACAAGCCTCACTAAACCCTACAAAATGTGTCTTTGGATGTTCTAAAAGTGTTTTGTTAGGGCATGTTGTATCCAGAGATGGTATTGGTACTGATCCTGATAAAGTTTCAAAAATAAAAAATTTACCATTTCCTATGAATAGAAGTAAGTTGAGATCATTTTTAGGCCATGTGGGTTACTATAGAAGGTTCATCAAGAATTTCTCAAAGATTGCACAGCCACTAACCCAGTTCTTGAAGAAGGATGTTACTTATGAACCAGAAATAAGGCGCATGAAGCTTTTGGACAATCAAGGAAGCCCCGTGTCTTCACCTGTTTTGAAGAATCCAGATTGGAGCAAGCCATTCATTGTGTACACTGATGCCTCAGATGCAACACTAGGAAGTACTTTGAGCCAAAAGGATGAAAATGGGAATGAACATCCAATTTACTTTGGGAGCGCATAAATGAGCAAAGGTACTTTGAGGTAAATTATACAGAATCGAAAAAGAGGCTCGCTATCATTTTTGTCTTTGTAAAGAAGTTTAGAAATTACTTGCTAGGGAAAAAATTTCTAGTTGTAATGCATCATCGAGCTCTAAAATATATTGTAAATAAGCCTAACCCATCGTGGGAGGATAGCAAGATGGATAATTTTGCTACAAGAATTTGAATTTGATATTATAGATAGGCCAAAAAGAAGCATGTCAATGCGGATGCACTCTCTCGAGCCTATGATGGTTTAGGATCATCTTGTGATGATGACGATTTCCTCGATGTAGCATTGTTATCCCTTGACACAATCCCTAGTGAATACATAGATATTTGGAATTATTTGAATGAATTCAAGTTTCCTGATGGTGCCAATGCAAAGACTAAGAGAAAGATTACTCAAGCCAGTCGTCCATATTCTATTCTGCATGGAGTATTATTTCGAATAGGACCTGATGGACAGTACAAAAGGGTAGTTGGACGTGATCAAGGGAAGGAACTTCTAGAAGAATTCCACAATGGTACATGTGGAGGGCACTTCTCTGGACAACTTACAGCAAGAAGGATCTTGGATGCAGGTTATCACTGGCCCACTCTTTTTAAAGATTGTTATAATTATTGTAAGACATGTGATATTTGTCAAACACATGGTAACCATAAGACTTCATCAGCTCCATTATGCCCTATTCTTCCACTTGGTCCCTTTGAAAAGTGGGGAATAAACATTGTAGGTCCACTTCCAACTACCTCATGCCAAAATAAGTATATTGTAGTTGCCACAGATTATTTAACCAAGTGGGTTGAAGCTAGGCCATTGAAAACAACTTCCATGGATGAAGTGGCAAGGTTCATATATGAACGCATTGTCACCAGATTTGGTTGCCCATTAGAAATTGTAACAGATCAAGGAAGTCACTTCATTAATGAGGTGGTAGAAGCCCTAGTCAATAAGTTTTCTATTAAGCACAGGAAGGAAACAACATACAAGCCAAGCACAAATGGACAAGTGGAATCGAAATTTTTTTGTGTTGTGTCAAATTCTAGCAAAAGATGCAGCCTTGCAGGTACATAAGTGGGATAAAAGGATTCATGCAGCATTATGGGCATATAGGGAAACATCAAAGTCAATGCAACATGATACTCCCCATTTCATTGGCCTATGGCATTGATCCAGCTTCTTCCTATTGTGTTTGATATTCCCACTTTGTGAGAGTTATGAAGAATGAAAGGATGGATGAAAGTGATTCAAGAAAAGAAAGATTGGTACATCTTCATTTGCTAGAGGAAATGAGGGAAATAGCAAAGGATATAAGCTATAAGAAGAAAATGAAGCGAAGGAATACTTTGATCAAAAGATCCGTTGGTCTCCATTTCATGTGAATGACTTGGTTCTAGTATATGATTCCGAGATACAAAAAAGAAGACAGAGAAATTTCTTCCAAAATGGATGGGGCCCTACAAAATAGCAGAGCAGTGCATGCATGAAAATGGTACGTCACTCGACTAGAGGAATTGGATGGAACTCCCATTACGAAATGGGTCAACCACGACAAGTTGAAGATTTTCCAAGCACTGTAATAGTCTACTCCGGGACGAGTAGAAGCTAGGAAGGGGGAAGATGTTGACACTAAAATTTTCCTTCGTAATTTCTATTTCATTAATGTATGTATTAGGAATAGGATGTTGTTAAGTATAATTAGTATTAGCGTCGATAGAATATAACGACGCTCCAAGTCGATCGCCGCCAATAATGTGGAGTATGGTAACGTCAAAGTACAATAGGAATGTTGTAAAAGTAAATATTTGTTGTAAGTGGTCCGGTAATGTTAAAATGTCAAAGTTTGGGTAATTAGAGAAGTAGGGTCTACATGATTAGGAATTAGAAATATTATATTGGTAATAAGGATAAGGAGTGAGGTCATAAATATTTTGTGTATTTTATTTGTAAAAAGTCTAAAAATGTGGAACCCATGTAAAATGATAAGGTTTATCTTATCTTAAAAGATAAGCTTACATGTACGAGATAAGAGTTAAGGTATGGAATATGATTCGTCAGAGTGGATTTCTTATCCTCTCTTAGAGATAAGATGGATAAGTCTGGAAGTTCTATAAATAGAGAGGCCACCCCCTCATTTAACATAGAAAGAAGTAGTGAGAAATATTGTATGAAGTGTGTAAAGGAAGCATCAGCTTTAAAGGTGTGTTAAGAGGCCATTAAGAGGTGTAATTGTAAAGTTTTTCCCATAGTATTGGTGGAAGGCAAGTGAAGTCAATAACACTTGAAGTTCCTCATGGGTGAGATTATAATGATTTCATGTTAATATTATAATTTACTTTGATATTTTAGATTTGTCATCATTATGTCTTATCATAGTCGATGGTATTCTTGTGTTATGTTGTTGTTTTGTTTCTAGATTATATCCACCAAACTAAAGGTCATGCATTAGTAAATAATTATAGACGAGGAGTTCCCGTGAAGAATTATCATAGTGCCGGATTGGTGATGACAGTTCACCCTATTTGGGCTATGCCCACCAAGAGTCACTCGATTTTATTACAAGACACCTCTCTGTCAATACAATACCTAGATATTTTTGGAGCTTTGTTCAACAAACTATCCCGAATTCACACTTGAACTCACACACACCTACAAAAATGATATGCCTCACCTATCAAAAGTACATTAATAGGCAACTACTTAAGCATTTTTACAATACCGTAAGTACCAAAACCATGGGAAAAAACCACCTCATAAACCTATGGGTAAAAATCCTAGCCATATGAAAATAGGATCTACAACATAACAAAGGATACCATGTTTTAGGTATGTTCATGATGGCATGAGGTGTTTAAGTGAGAATGAATTGTTCTAGCAAGCCTAGTCATTGGGTGTAACTAGTATAGGAGATGGTGTATGGTGGTTATATATTCTTGGTGACTTGAGGATCATGTTGGAAACTATTGTGGCAAATCAGCAAAGACACCTGGATGCAAATCGGGTTTCTAAGTTGATGTTTTAGGCATCCAAAGTGATTGCACAACATTGAAACCTCTCTCCAAGTGTGGGACTTGTAAAATGAGAGAGGAATCTCCAGATTAAAGGCTGGTTCCTTAAACTCCTCTCGATCAGATCTGTTATTTGCACAATTGCAAAGGTTTGAATCCTAATCCTACTCTAAATTCTAAGGAGACATAGATAGAAAGTACAAAAATTGAAACTAAACTAATAGGTGATACACCAAAGGAGTGGCGAACACTTCTTGTTCATGAAAATTGACACAATTTCATGAAATGCAACATGAAACATCATACACAGTTGATAAGATGTAATTAGAGGTCTGAAATGAAACAAGACAATACAAACAAAGGACTGAAAATTGATCACAGAGTCTGCACTGTCATTTTCACTGTCAAAATCCTTGCATTTGCAACATCAAAGAGACAGAAACTCGTTACAATCATGAAGAAGGTCTAATACTTGCAAAAATCACTTGTTGAAGGTGAAAGAAGAAGCTTGTTGTCCCAAAAAAATGTTCAACAACAAAAAATGAGCCAAATCTGGCTTTTACAACGCATGGGTCGAGCCCAGGAGAGAGAAAACATGTAAAAATGTGGGAGCCATTCCCCATTGAATGAAGATGCATTAAAATAGCATGGGAATCCTTACAAACCCATGCCCTGACATTTTTGGCCATGCTGAAGAAGAATGCGACCCATTTTGCATTAAAACTGGTTGTTGAAACGTCATTTCTGGCCATTACCACGTGCCAGAGATGTTTCTTGATTTTATCTCTCCAAACTGAAATGAAAATGCAAAATTGACCCTGGAATCATGTAGAGAATTTTTCCATCTTTCCATTGATATAAAGAACGTGAAAATCCGAGCTCTAGATCGAAAGATATGGTGATTTGAAAATTTAGGGCAAAAACAGGCCAAAATCGGATCGGCGGGCAAAAAGTTTGAATTTTTACCCGTTTGGTCTTTGGAATTTTTTTCAAATTTTCCCGCACTCCACCACTCCAGGTGCCACGTGGCACGTTCTGATTGGTTTCGGGCCTTCTAAGGAAAATTTCCCACAAAAACTCCGTGAGCCATAACTTGATAAATATGAGGAGTTAGGAGGAAAACTTTACCTTTCTGGAAAGCTGAGAGAGAGCTCTATCCAATGGTGCCATTTCCAGAAGGTTTTGAGTGCTGGAAAAAAATATTCTGACTGAGGCACAAGAGAAGGAAATATGTAAAGGAGTTAGCCACAAAATGAGCAGGGGGCACATTTGGGATAACAATTTTGGCGACTCGAGAGGGTAATCTGCACTTACGCTAGATGAAGTTACCGATTGCTAAAGCAATCCATTGGGCATGGAGTCACTTGATTCTCTGTTTAATACCCCAACTGACTAGAACGTTGCAAAGAGGAACATGGAAAATCACCTGATGGAGTAAGGCTTGCAAACACATTCCCAGAATGAATGTTAAGTTGTGCCAAAGCACTTAGGAAAGCAAAACAACCTACAACAAAACAATGTGCACAAGCACTTGGAGGAATGAAAACCTAAGCTAATATTTACAAGGTGGAGAATTTCCCTCTAGTAGCAATGCTTTAGATAGATTCCATTGACTAGAATCTGTAGTTCTTCGCCATCCAATGAAGACAATTGGAAGGCATTACGTCCTTAAACTTTGTGACCATGTATGGGCCACTCCAAATGGCATCAAATTTTGAATGCTTTCCCGGTTTTTCTCTATCTGCATCCCATTTTAACACTAGATCTCCAACTTGGAAAGATCTACTCTTGGCCTTCCTATCAAAGGTCTTCTTGATCAAAGCTTGATCCTTCTCCATTGCTTGGGATGCCTGATCTCTGATCTCTTGGAGCTCCATCAACTCTGCATATCTCACCTCCATGGGCCCAAACTCTAGCAACTCTAACTGCTTCATGAGTTCTAATGTTGGAAACTCAAGTGACATGGGCAAGATTTCCTCTCTTCCATAAACAAGCCTAAATAGAGAGTTACCTGTGGATCTCTTGGGAGTTATCCTATCAGCCCATAAGGCTGATTTCAGTTTGGTATGCCAAGACCTCTGATTCTCATCAAGAGTCCTCCTAATGATACTCAACAAGTTCTTATTTGTAGATTCACTGGCCATTACCCCGAGGGTAGTAGTTTGATGAAGTACTTAGGTAGATCCCGCTCTTCTTGACGGACCACTCGGTCACCTTGGATCCAATGAATGCTAATGCATTATCGAGATTATTGTAGCAGTATGCCAAATTTGGTTACTATCCCCTCATAGAAGTCTAAGATGCTAGACTCATTTTCTTCCTTGAGTGCTACTGCTTCAGTCCACTTGGTGAAGTAGTCTGTGGCTATCAAAATCCACTTATACCCTTGGCTTGAATTGGGATTAATGACTCCAATGAAGTCCAAACCCCATTGCATGAATGGCTGGTCAACTGAAATTGGATGCAATGGAAGGGCAACAAGCCTCTCTTTACTTGTGAAGAATGCACAATTCTTGCACCTTTTGATCCACGCAAAGCAATCACTGAAAATCTTGGGCCAATAATAACCAGCCTTCATGATTTTTAGAGCTGTCACTCTTGGTGCAAAATGACCACCAGCTGGTCCACCATGGAACTCTTCCAACACCCTATGAATCTGATTTGTGCTAATGCATCTCAGCAACACTCCATTCACATCTTTCTTGAACAAAACACCGTCTACTATGGCATATGGGACAGCCTGCAATCTGAAGTGTCTTCTTTGGGTTTTGTTCATCTCTGGAGGGCATAGGCCTGTGCTTAGGAAATGCATTATACCTTGGGTCTAGCAAGGAGTGGGGACAACATTATCCTCTTCTTGAGTGCTACCTTGCACATGGCTGTCTTGAACTGTCAAAACAGCCTCTTCTTTATTGCATACTCCTTTTTGCTTTCCCAGAATCAGCTGCTCACACAATCCTTTTCCTCTTACCAACTTGGTGACCTTGATCTCAATGTCATACTCCATGACATGAGTGATCCAACCTACCCTTTTCTCATTCAAATCCTTGTTGAGGAGGAAGTCCTTTACTCTCGCATGAGAGACCAACAACTGAACCTTGTTGTTTGAGACTAGATGCTTGAATTTCTTCAAGCTTCTAATTACTGCAAGTACATGGTTCTCAATAAAAGAATATCTCACCTCATAGTCATCTAGGCTTTGGTTGAAGAAAGCAATTGGCTACTCATCATTATCCTTGTTCTGCTGTACCAAAATGGCAGAAATAGTATCATTACCTCCAAATGCATAGAGGATGAAATCCTTGGAGAAATCCGGGTTGATGAGAGTTGGTGCTTGGGAGATGGCTTCTTTGATTGCTTCAAAACTCTCCTTGCCTTCTGCTGTCCACTTGAAAGCCATGCTTTTCTTTAACATTTTGGTGATAGGTTTGACAAGGGCTGCAAAATCTGGGACAAACCTCCGAACAAAGTTTATTCTCCCCAAGAAACTCTGAAGGGCCTTCTTGTGGCTTGGCAATGGTAGTGCTCTTATGGCTTCAACCCTCTCTGGATCAATTGCTAATCCTTCTTTGGAGACAATATGGCCAAGGAGATTTCCTTCATGTGCTAGGAAGATACACTTCTTAGGATTCAAAGACACTCCAAATCTCCTGCACCTTTGGAAGACTTGTCTCAAATGAGAGAGGTGGTCTGCTGCATTCTTTGAAAAAATAGTGATATCATCAAGGTATATCAGCACCACGTTGTTAATCAAACCTTTGAACACCATGTCCATTGCTCTTTGGAAGGTAGCTCCAGCGTTGGACAACCCAAATGGAATTTTCCTGTATGCATAAGTTCCCCATTTGGTTATGAAGGATGTCTTGAACTGATCTTCTTCCTTCACCATAATATGATTGTAGCCCAAGTAGCCATCAAGTAGTGAAAACCTCTCGAGCCAACCACAACTTGCAAAATTTTCTCCATAGAAGGGAGTGGGTAATGGTCCTTGAGAGATGCTCTATTCAAGTCTCTGAAGTCAACACACAATCTGATCTCTCCACTCTTCTTTCTGACTGGAACTAAGTTGGCAACCCAACTAGAATGCTTGATTGGGAATATGATTCTTGACTCAATCAACTTGTTCAATTCCTTCTTCATGAGAGGTTCCATGTGTGGATTGACTAGCCTTTGTTTTTGCCTGATGGGCTTAGTATTTAGGTCCAACTCAATGGTGTGCTGAGCTAACTTGGGATTGAAACCTTTCAAATCTTCGTAGCTCCAAGCAAACACATCAAGGAACTCTTGACACAGGCTTTGATGAACTCATACCTTTCTTGTTCGATTGTCATCTTTCCAATTTGTAATGGTTTGTTCTCTTCCACCAAGATGGATCTTTGAATCTTCTCTCTTGACCGAATGTTTGCTTTCTCTTTCCTAAACTGATCATTGGGATTGAAAATGGACTCCAAAGTGATAAGTCCCTTGGGTAGCTTGTTAGTTCTTAGCTATACCACTTGGTCACCATACTGTTGTTCCAATTTTTCCTGATTTTTAGCTAAGAACTTAGCTTCTTCTTGTAATAAATGGATGATTTGCTGGTCATTCTCAAACACTTACCAACTTACATTGTTATCCGGCACTGAAGGCCTCACAATCACATGGATGTTTGGCTGTACCTTATCTTTTTGAATGCTCTCCACAACGTCAAAGGCTGCCCCAACTACTGCAAGCCTGTCAGCAGCTTGGTTCTCTTTCCTAGGAATTGATTTGATGCCAAAACCCTCAAAATCTTCAATGAGGTCCCACACCCTGTTCTTGTAGCACTTGAGTAGATCATTCTTGACAGCATGCTGCCCCTTGACCTAGTTGACAATCAACTCACTGTCACCGAAGACTTGCAAGTTCTTTATTCCTCTCTTTATTGCCCAATGCATCCCTTGCACCAAGGCTTCATATTCAGCAGTGTTATTGGAGCATGCAAACTGAAATCTAAAAGATGAATAGTACTTTACTCCTTGAGGTGAAATAAGCATAGCTCCACCTCCTGCACCTTGTCTACTCCTTGATCCATCAAAAAAAACCCATACCTCATTGTCATCCTTGTGGTTTGGCTTGGTGATGCTTAGGAATGGGCTGATCTTCTTGATGTATGCAATAGACCCTAGCTCAAATTCTTCTACTTCTTGATAAGGATCAAAAGCATGCACCTTATTTGCCCATTCATCAAGAGTTAGATCCGGGATGCTTCCAACCTTGGTGTCAGCTTCATCAGTGCTTGGGTGATCTTCTTGATCAAATGCCGAATAGTTGGCATTGATCTGACTTGGAGTGTAGGGCTCAATGTGGAAGTTTGCAATAGGTTCAGACCTGATTGTAGCTTTGGTTCCATACCTCGTTCTAAATAGCATGTGTGACCAATCAGCAGACAAATATCCTCCAATCTTGGCTATGAAATCTCTTGAAAAACATAGGGAAAAGAGTGGTGGAAGGTCTATAACTGATACATCTTGTAAAACAACAACATTTGGACATGCATGCAAGGTAAGACTCAAGTTTATAATCACCCCAACTATTGTTATTGTTGTCCCATCCAACTGCACTACTCCTTTGGATATGGTTTCATATTGAAGTCCTAGCTGATCAGCTATTTTCTTGGGCATCACTGAGCTACTTGCCCCGGAATCAATCATGCAATTGTGCACCAATTGGTTTCCAATGATTAATGAGACATAAAAAGGAGGGGGCTTCAACATTTTACCTTGTTGTCCTCCATGATTCCCTTCAAGCTGGGCAGCATTTGTGAGCACTTTCTCTTACATTTGGACTTGCTGATTCAAAGTTGGCCAGTCCTTCATGGCAGCTTGTAGCAAATCTCTCTGGCCTGGGATAGATAGGGATTCCCACATTGATATATTTACATTTGTCTTCTTCATCTGATCAATGATACTAAATGGTGATGAAGGATCTCTTTGTTGTCCCTTGGTTTGCATATTCATCCCTTGCATGTGGGCAACAACAACTGGTATTTGAGTTGGTCTAGGAGCTGTTCTTGGCTTCCCTTGTGCATTTACAACTGGATTTTGTTTTCCAACCATTTGTGGAGCCATAAAAGGTTGTGGATTGGTTGGAGCTAATGGCTATTCTTCACCCAAATTCCTTCTTTTTGACCTTGTGTTGGCTACAACACCTTGAGAGACTGTTTGATTTATGTCACAAAAATCCTCTGCCTGCCAGTTCACAAATGTGGTGTCATTTGGAGCTAATTGTTGCTGAAATGTTTCTTCTTGTTGGTTGTTTCCTTGACTGCCCTCACCCTCCACACTAGTAGTTGTCACCATTAATGCTTGATTCAAGGCACCGTTGAAACACATAGATTGGTTGTGAGGTTCATTACATGAAAAACACCAATCATACTCCTGAGCAACGTTGTTTTGTGTTGGCACCAATGCCTTAGAGGCAGATATAGCATTTGGATTATAGGGCTGAAATGGTCTGTTGGCAGGAGGCCTTGCTTGATTTAGATTTGCAGCTGGATTGGGTGGTCTATGAGGTTGATATGGCTGCCTATTAGGCTGAGCTTGAGGCTGGAAGGAAGGTCTAAAACTTTGGGCTTGTTGCCTCTTGAGAGTAACCAGCTCATTACCTAAATTTTGCAATTGCTTCATGACTTCTTGAAGTTCATTTGAGGCACTAGAAGATGAAGTGGAAGCTTCACTTGAATTCTGATTTCTAGGAGTGGGAGAAGGAGACAAATTAGGTGCTTGATTGGTGTTTGGGCTCTCTAAACTTGGAAACAATGGCATGGGAGGTCTAGGGGCTAGTTTGTCAGCTTGGATCAAACAATTTTAAGCTCTAATGGCAATGCTATAAGCAATGGGGATAGTTGTACCTCCCATGGACTGAATTAACATAGAAATATCATAATTTAGAGCTTTGAGATAGTAAAGAAAAGCACCTTCTTTGTTGGCCTAACTGCCACTGGAATTCTCTCCCAAGTCCTTTGAAATTTGAAGTTGAAATCAGTCAGCTACTCATTGGGAGCTCTCTTGATGGTTGTCAGCTTCTCCAAAAGAGACAAGTTGTCTCCCTTCTCTCTAAATTTCTCATGAAGTGCTACACATAGCTGGTTCCAATTTTGAATAGAACCTGAGGCAAGGCTTCTAAACCATTGCAAAGCCTTCCCCTTGAATGAAGATGCCAAAGAATTTGACAAAGTGACTTGCATCTCATTGATTTCATGAATTGCACAAAGGTTGGCAATGTCTTTAACATGATCACCGGGAGTAGTCCGATTCTCTCCGGTGAAGTATGAAATGTTCTTCAAGGCTGCAATTAGAATTAGATTTTGTGCATTGAGAGTAAGTGGAGCTCTTTGCCGCTGAAAATTGACATAGGGGTTGTTTTGTGCCATTCTAATTGGCCTTAGAACCCTTGTTGATTGAATGAAAGGCCTACCAGGTGGAGGAGTTGAGAGAGTTCTGTTTGGTGGAGATGGAGACCTTTGGATTCTCCTCCCACTTTTCCTTACTCTTAGAGATAACTGCAGATATTCAAACAACACCTCTTCTTCTCTAGCTCTTGACCTTGTAGTGATTCTTCTCATGAGTTTTCAGGTCTGCACTGCTAAAACCAGCTGATTCTTCTTCCTTGGAGTCGCCAGATGTGTAACTTATAGCTCTTTTAAGCAAGAAAATTGCAGCAGATGCACATCAACTTTGCTACAATGAAAATGAGACCTCTAAGGTCCCACCGGGCGTGCCAAAACTGTTGTGGCAAATCAGCAAAGACTCCACGGATGCAAATCAGGTTTCTAAGTTGATGTTTCAGGCATCCAGTGTGATTGCACAACATTGAAACCTCTCTCCAAGTGTGGGACTTGTAAAATGAGAGAAGAATCTCTAGATTAGAGGTTGGTTCCTCAAACTCCTCTGATCAAATCAGTTATTTGCACAATTGTAGAGGTTTGAATCCTAATCCTACTCTAAATTCCAAGGAGACAGAGATAGAAAGTACAAAAATTGAAACTAAACTAATAGGTGATACACCAAAGGAGTGGTGAACACTTCTTGTTCATGAAAATTGACACAATTTCATGAAATGCAACATGAAACATCATACACAGGCTGATAAGATGCAATTAGAGGTCTGAAATGAAACAAGACAATACAAACAAAGGACTGAAAATTGATCACAGAGTCTGCACTGTCATTTTCATTGTCAAAATCCTTGCATTTGCAACATCAAAGAGGCAGAAACCTGATTACAATCATGAAGAAGGTTTGATACTTGCAAAAATCACTTGTTTAAGGTGAAAGAAGAAGCTTGTCCAAAAAAATGTTCAACAACAAAAATGAGCCAAATCTGGCTTTTACAATGCATGGGTCGAGCCCAGGAGAGAGAAAACGTGTAAAAACATGGGAGCCATTCCCATTGAATGAAGATGCATTAAAATAGCATGGGCATCCTTACAGACCCATGCCCTGACATTTTTGGCCATGCTGAAGAAGAATGCGACCCATTTTGCATTAAAACTGGTTGTTGAAACGTCATTTCTGGCCATTACCACGTGCCAGAGATGTTTCTTGATTTTATCTCTCCAAACTGAACCAAAATGCAAAATTGACCTTGAAATCATGTAGATAATTTCACCATCTTTCCATTGATATAAAGAACGTGAAAATCCGAGCTCTGGATCGAAAGATATGGTGATTTGAAAATTTAGGGCAAAAACAGGCCAAAATCGGATCGGCGGGCAAAAGTTTGAATTTTTACCCGTTTGGTCTTTGGAATTTTTTTCAAATTTTCCCGCGCTCCGCCACTCCAGGTGCCACGTGGCATGTTCTGATTGGCTACGGGCCCTCTAAGGGAAAATTTCCCACAAAAACTCCGCCGAGCCATAACTTGAAAAATATGAGGAGTTAGGAGGAAAAATTTACCTTTCTGGAAAGCTGAGAGAGAGCTCTATCCAATGGTGCCATTTCCAGAAGGTTTTGAGTGCCTAGAAAATAAAAATATTTTGACTGAGGCACAAGAGAAGGAAAGATGTAAAGGAGTTAGCCACAAAATGAGCAGGGGGCACATTTGGGATAACAAAAACATGGAGAACATGTTTAGGGGTTGTTTAGGCACTCACATGAGTTCCATGGTGTAGGTACAAGTTGAAGACCAAGTTTCAGTGCTCATCTAGACTAGGTCTAAGTGCTAGGAGGTATGAGATTGTGATTTATAGCTATGTGAGCTCATGGATGCATGTAAGGATTTAATTCAAGTTATTCCATGTATGTTAGGTCCTTTTAGAGAGGTTTCATAGTGAGTTATGATGTTGTTTCAGTTAACCCTAGCCTAGACTATGCAAAACCCTAAGGGATAACCATGTAAATGAGATGTGATAGAAATATAGAGAGATATTTGAGCCATGATGATGATTGAAGATGATGAATAGAGATTTCCTGAGAGTGTGAGAAATTATTTTAGTCTTTCAAGAGAATTTTACAAGTTAAATCAATTTGTGTGAAACAGAGTCCAAGAAAGGGTGTTTTCTAGCTCAAATTTCACCTTTTGATGCTCACCCTAAATTGTGGGCTTTGTATGGACATTTTGGATTTATAGTATGTTTATAAATTGAGTCTATAAGGTTTTAAAAAAATAATAAGGTCATTTCATTGTCACATTTTTATGAATGAATGTGAAGAAGGTAATTTTTTTTTGTGTGCTTGAAATCGTAGCTCAAAATCGGTAGGAGAGATAATTATCATAAGTGACCAAATATAATTTCTAGTGCATGGATGATGTAGAGGAATCCTCTAGGTTTCCAGAAAGGTATGGTAGTGGATGTGGTGATGAGTGGACCCCACTCAAATAGGTATGTTTTTGAAGAAGTTCAGTTTGGGACAAGGTTGTTTAAAGGAGTTGAAAATTATTTTTAGTATGTGATTTTTTCTTGATGTCCATGATGGTTTTAGGTCATGGTGATGAGTACAAAATGGAAAAGTGTGCCCTATTTGTGAAGACTACTTAAAGGGCGGTTTTGGACACTTTCAAGCAATTTGCAGAGATGAGCTTGGTTGAAGGCCTTTCACTTGGATTTGGAAGGAGTTCCATATGTTATTGAAATATAATTTAGAGGTATTTCCATAGCTATAATTTTTGTCTCATGAAAATGAGAGTGGATGGATCATCCATGTTAGTTTGTGGAGATGAAGGTTTCTTGATTTTCAGGATAAGATTGCTCAGGATGAAAGAACGAGTTGGTTAAGGTATGAAATGGATTGGTTGATGATTTATATCACTTAAAAAAGTGAACCAAGGATTAATTTTGTTCATATTGAAGTCCTTTGTAGGTCTTGGAAGTGTTAGAAAGGGTGACAACTAGTTGAGTTTCAAAAACATGTTTGTGGGAAGCATGGTTTAGAGAAGAGGAAAGTAGTTGTGGTTTGAACACTTAGATGTTTCATGAGCTATAAATTAAATGAATGTGATGTGTAGGTCCAAAGGATTCTATATAGTTGTTGAATGACATAGATGAGTTGATATTGGGTGGTCTTGAGGCCCAAAGGTGAAGACATGATGCTAGAAATAGATGTTTGGTAAAGGATACAAGCCTTTTGACCCATGCTATGAAATATTTGATTGGTTCAAGTAAAAGTGTGACCATGGATGATGTTTAAATGTCATATTACACATGTGTGATTATTTTTTAGAGCTTTAATAATCATGGTTTTGGTGTTAGTGGATTTTACTCATCCTAGTGATGTGGTTTTGAGCCTTTTTGGTGCAAGTTGGATGGTTTTAGGCATGGTCGACCTTTGTGGGTCATATGTGAATGTTTTAATGATTAATTTGGGATGTTTTTAAGTTTACTTGGTCAAACCAAAGGAGGGAAACCAAATTAGTTTGGATTTGAATCATGAGAAGGGTATACAAGTGAGTTTGTAGTTCAAATTTGAATTAGTTAAGCAAGAGAAAGTGTAACCTATGTGAGAGTGTTTTGTAGGGTACCACTACCAAGGCATGTATTGAGATATTAAAGAGTGTATAACAGGATGAATTTTTTTGCAAGAGAGTGTGTAAGAGTAAGAAAAGAGAAGTGGAGAAAGTGAAAGATAGAGTAAGTTTGAGAAGCTCAGGTTTGAACAAGGGTTTCAAGGTGAGCCAGTTGAATAGGTGATCTCAATAAGTTGTGGAAACAAAAAAAACATCAGATCTATCCTTCAAAGGTAGTTGAGTGGGTGTTTTATCATCTTGGGGGTTGTAGCCTCCTTGTGGAGTTGGTGCTTCACAAAACTAAGGGTTGGTGCTCCTTGTGAAGTTGGTGCTTCACTAAATACTTTTGATTTGAGTAATATAATTAGAAGTTTCTAAAGGGGTTTTCTTCCCCTTGAGGTTTTCCCACTTATATCTTGTGTTATGGTGTTTCTTCTCTTATTCATTGTTAATTTAATGTATGTTGTATGATGTTTTGCACACACTAATGGATGGTTAATTGATTAATGGTTTATTTGAGAAATTTGAAATTGAAATAAAGTTTGTAAGGACTGATTCACACCCTCTCACCCATTGTACTTCTAACAATGAGGCCATGGTCCAGGTGTGTATGTGTTTAGGAGACCATCCAATTTTTCATCTTTTATCGTGGTAGTAAACCATTTAGTCATACAATGATATTTTCTCATGGGTGGTAGTCCTATCAAATCAACACAATCATCCCCATCATCATTGTCTTCATCAGAGGTAAGATCATCATCTATTTTCACATCATGACTGATTTGATCATCGGATGAGATTTTTAAGGAGATTTCTCTTCATTTTTTCTCAAAAAACTTAACATCCCTACTTGTGTAGACTCTTTTGGTTTTTTGATCCATCTATCTTTAGTCGAGAGCTTCTTCATTATACACAACAAGTTATAATTTTCAAATTTTAGTTCAACTTTTGTTCTCTTCTTCTTAGGAATGTGCATGATTTCTTTACATCCAAAAATTACAAGAAGTGCAATAGATGGTTTTCATCTTGACCATTATTCCTATGGTGCTACCCCATCAAGATTAAAAGTGGAACCTTTGTTCAGTAGTTATAATTTCATTTTGGTTTCTTTGGCCTAACATTTCTTCATCAAACCATAATCATTGATCATACATCACACCATTTCCATGATATTATTATTTCTCCATTCAATAACACCATTTTGTTATGGTGTATGTGGAGGAACCATTTTATGAAAAATTTCATGAGTTTCCAAGAATGTGTTTAACTCATTGTTGATGTATTTCCCCCTCAATTTGAGTAGAGTGATTAAATTATACAACCAAACTTGGTTTCAAATGTAGCTTTGCACTTCTTAAAATTATCAAATGATTCATCATTAGTATGAAGACAATATTTCCACATTTTTTTGAAAAATCATCAACTTAAAGCATAAAATATTGAAAACTAACATGCCTAGGTCTCATATGTCCACAAATATCGGTATGCACCATATCAAGATTACCTAAAGCCAAAAATGTACTATTATATAATTGTGTTCTATGTTGTTTCCTACCAAATTATTTTGGCACTTGTCTATGTCCTTTTAAGAGGTAGAATCCTCTCATCATATTATACCAATGAAGTATGTTGAGATATCCAAAACAAATGTGGCCAAGACTTTTGTACTTGCCCGAAGACATGTCTTTTACTATAATATCTTGATCGTCTCTATGGAAAAAATCACGTTGAAACATACACTCCACATTGGAAGCTTATATAATAATTTTAGAGATTATATATTTATCTCTAATCAAACACAATTTCTCACCACCTTTACATTCAAAATCAATCTTCAGATTGTGATCCAAATGTTGATTAGATGATAGGAGATTTTTTGTCAAACCAAGGACACATAAGACATTAGTTATTTTACAATTATGTGTATAAAGGGGTAAAGAAAAACTATCAATACCTTGAACAATGTAGGATTTATCATCACCCAATGAAATAGGGTTTTTGGTAGGTATGTCACTCAAAGTGAAGAACTAGTCCTTGTATCTAGTCATGTGTTGATTTACGCCCACGTCAACGTACCAAATAACATTGTGTGAAGAAGATTCTTCATGTGAATAAGTAACATACACAAAGTCATCATCATCATACTAATCTTCTTGTTCAGTAACATTTCCTTGTTGTTGGGGAATCTTCTTCTAATCCCCGCATTTTTTTGTTTTGTTGTCCCTTATGAAATTTTTGGTTATTTTTATTATTTCCTCTAGAGGATCCCCATTGTAATCCATCATACCAACAACCTTTCAGTTTGTGGCAATTTTTACCACAAATCATAATTTGTTTATGTTGTTTATTCCTTGTTGATTCTCGTTGATTGTTCTACTTACAGGATTTATTGGAATAATTGTCTGTCTCTTCCCTTTCTACTATGAAGATAAGGCATGCTATTCTTCTTCTTCTAATTATTTTTCATGTGTGGAATCCTCGTGTTGTAAACATGTTTACCAAATTTTTAAAATTTGATATTTGACTGTGACATTCAATGTGGTCACGAAGATCTCGTAAGAGGGGGTAGTGCTCTCAAATGATGAGTATAAGAGAATCATTTGTTACATCATCTTCTAATGTTTGCAATGAATATTTTAATGTTACAATACATTGAAGAAAGGCCTCAATTTTCTCACCACTTTTCAGTTTGAGGTTGTGAAGCCAACTTTGTAGGTGAAAAATGGTGTTTTTATTTGTGGCCTCGTAAATCGTGCTCAATTTATTTCATGCTTCTTTGGTCGGTTTGGCATCCTAAATGTGTGGTTCCACGTCATATGAGACTACAAAAATAGTATCACTTTGGCCTTCTAATTAGCTTGATAAAATTGATGTTGTGCAACAACATCTCGCATATGGTCTAGTGAAAAGCCTTCCATAATAGATCACATGTCTTCAATTTCAAGTTGAGTTTTATTTTAGTATTTTATGCCGCATAGTTATTCCCTCTTAAGAGATTCAAATTTGGAAGAAAGTTTTTAGGATAATTTATAACCGCGATGGATATTACGGGTGACAACAATGCTTCAGATTATTGCTTGATGTTTTTGATTTGCTTGTTTATGCTTAGAAAACTCACAAAAACATCAAAAACGTTATTTTTATGATGATTCAAAGTATTAAAATGTATACACAATTTTTAATAATAATTTCAACAAATGTAGCAAAATTTCAACTGTTGGTTTCTTTCAATTAATTGTGATTTCAGGCTTTATGATAAAAATCAATTAATTGTGATTTCAAAATGGCTTTTAATATGATTTTAGGAACTATCACAAAATTTCAAGTCCTAACTCCTTTTGGTTTGTCTTATATGAAATTTTAAACAAACAAAAAAAAGTTTGAAATAAAAAAAGTGGCTAAAGACACAATGTGGCCAAGTTTTGTCTTTTGAATCCTCTTTTTTTTATGAGATATGAATTAGTTGGATTTTCGGGTAGACTATAGGGGAACACAATAATTTTCTAAAGTTTATTTTTCCATAAAATTTGGAAAAAGTGCACTACCCTAATTAATATGCGCATTAATAAAAAATTAGTTAAAATGTTGAAAAAGAAAATAGACCAAAGGAGGAAGTACATAAAGCACATATGCCTTGAAAAGTCTTGGCACAGGGAATGCTTTTTCCTCTTCTTATTTTTAAGCAATTGTATGGATTCTTCAAATGTGATGAAAGAGGCAATGCTTGATCGAATCCTCCTTGCCCACTCTCTGCAAATGTTAAATTTTCTGAATACTCGTAAACAAGAAAATGAATTATCTTATCCTTCCTATTTTTTACAACAACTAAAATGCATGTGGACATGGGTTGGTCTTGGGAGGAGGTGGGAGGATCTATGGATCTCTTGTTTCTCAAAACATCTCCAAGATCATCTCGTTATACCTCTTGCAAAGTATTACACCTCATAGGTACAAATTATCCTTGCTTTGATACCAAATGTAATTCTAGAATCAAAATGGTGCCTTAGAAAGCTATATTGATGTGTAAAATATTGCATTACAAAGGAGATAAGGGGTTGCAGATGTATACAAGCATTGCACAATGTTCGTTAACCAATTTTTTTTTCATATGGTCAATAACCCAATATTGTACCAAAATATTACATCCAAGAATAACAAGTGTTATTCCAAATAATAAAATAAACAAATATTATTTTAAATATATAAAACAATAATATATGTACTAAGGTAAAATCAAACTAACCTATTACACTTAGAATTAATTATTACTCTAGGCATTTTCCTAAAAATTGTCTCTTAGTTTTTTTCCTAAGTTACCTATTTATGATGGCAAGAGTGATCCCATATAGCACCTTCAATCATTCCATGTGGCTTGTTTTCACTATGCTTCTCATGACATATTGCTCACAAAATTTTCCCTATAAGTCTTATAGACTTTTCCTCGCAATGGTTTTATGATCTACCAACACATTCTATGCAATCTTTCAATAGTTTGGAAAATTAGTTTATCAAACAATTATCTATAAAAATTAGTGACATAGTTTTATATGCTCGAATGTATGAAATCCGCTAAGGATCTAATGAACACATTAATGACTATGGTTTATGTTATAATAATGCTTATTAAAATGAATAATAACTTAGCTAATAGCGAACTTCAAGACATCTTCACATAAATTTTGTTTTCTCCGTTGTAATACTTTGTGAACTTTGACAATTTCCCTCATTTTACGACCAAGTTACTACGTATGAATAAGCTTAAGTACGATCCTAGCTCATCTTCTACATCGAATTTCAAATTCCCAACCAAATCTATGTTTAAAGGAAAAACTATTAATAATAATGCTAATACTAAGGAAACTCATAATGTCATCTCTTGGAACCTATTAAGCTACAATTTCAACCTCGCATGGAGCCAATTCACACTCAACCTTGTGCCCCAAAATTATATTAAAGAAATTACTTGAGTACAATCTTGTATCTTCTCCATTGCTCGAGGTTGATGCAGCAAGAAACTTCATAGTAAGCATTTTGATCCTAATGCTTACTATGACTATCATAGATGTATTCGTCATCTCACTAATTGTTGTATCAATCTAAAACATGTTGTATAAGCTCTTATTGATACCAAAGAAATAGAATGGGATGATCCCACCGAACCCTCTAGTCCTACTAATGATAATTCAAAGATAAGAAAATATTCAATGACCCATTTCTTAGCCATGACTCTAAAAATCTAATTCTAAATTACATAATGGTTATCATGTGGTACCACCATCACCTTCTTATATCAACCACTTTATTCAATGATTGACACTATTGTCCCCACACCACTTTCTACACCATTTATTACTTTTGATTACTCGAGTTTGGATACTAATATTATTTTAGATACATTCATGCATTTATCAATCAGGTTCCTATCCATAATGTTTTGGTTGATCCATATAACAAGGATAATTTATGAACTTTCATGTTACTTCACTCCCTTAGTTATTATAAATAACACATTGCATGCAATTCTAATTCTTCTTATGGACATATTATTATAACCTTCATTGGTTGTTTAGTTACTACTCAGGGCCATTCCTCATTGCTTCAACTCTTAGTTTAGGTGACATGCATTTAGTTCTACCTTGGTTAAACACTCTTAGGTTGTCCTTCTATGTTACACCAATGTGTTCGGTTCATTCACAAAAAAATTATCACAATTTGAGGTATCATTCTAAGGCTCCTCTTCCAATGTTATCTTATCATGCTTATATAATTTATCCATTTAGGTCTCTTGTTAGGAATTTTGGAACACATGTTATATCTAATGGCTATATCCCTCTTAATTCTATTGATAGGATCTCTAGAACACATGGTATATCTAGCGGCTCTAACCATCCTAAGTCTTCTAATAATTATCTACACACACATTTTACATCTAGTGGCTCTCGCCCTCCCAAGATTCCTCATAAGTCTTCTATTACACGTCTCATCTCTTGTGGATCTCTCTCTTTGATCCCTCCTAAAACATATAATCCTTCACACACTATCTCTCAAGGATATATTCCACCTTTCTCTCCTCCCAATATTTCCATAGAACATGATATTGCTATGACATCATTTATATATGATGATTATTCATTGGCATAATTGAGGCCCATGCCTATAGCTTCTCCCACCTCAGCTTTTCCTCCTCATGAGGTCCTCACCGGGTATATCTTGTTCTACCCATCCCTCTCGTACATAGTTATATATCAATAATACAACAAAATTTATATATTTGTGAAAATATTAAACCAAGACATGTACAAAAATTCATTGTTAGCATTTTACATTACATATGTTATTATTCATTATGATTTGATTAATGTCATATAATTTTAACTCTTTACCGACATGCGTTCAGGATGTATATTGAGCTTAATGTAGGAAACATAGGATTGTTACATGTAATATGATATACTATGGCTCCTTATATTCTTATCTTGGGGTATCCCTCCACACTATACAAATGCTACTATTTCATTAAAGTTCATTTCTACTTCCTCATTATGTTTGATTACATCTATTGTGTCTATGTTATTTTTGAACTTACAAGACTAACACATATATCTTGTGCAACATTGAGATATCTTACTTCATGTGCTCTCTTGCTAATTATTAATTTTATCACTATTTGAAATTACTACTTATTTTCTAGTTGTGTGTGTTACTACTTGTTTTCTGCATTGTCTGTGGTCTAAGTATCTTGTTTGTCTTGTGACACAGGGGTGTCCCATGTTTATGGATCTATCCCTTCCTTATGTATCATTTCTTCTCATATATACATTTTAAATACCTTGATTGTATTGTGACACCATCTGTGTCCCATGTTTTTGGTTTTATGCCTTGGTGTGACTCTAATTTACATGATCTTGCTTGTGTTTGCTCACTTGATCATTATTTTCCCTCTATTCTAGTTCTATTACATGCGTGTTTTTTTAATTGTTCATGTTTCTATCTATATTATTGTTTATCTTGTTGATATGGTTGTTTGTCTCTTTGTGTACTATAGTTTCCACTATGCACACTCCCCTTTTAATAGGTATGGGTTTTATAAGGTGGATACCTCTTCAACATTATACACTCTCCTACAAATTATTAGACATACAATGCACATGCACATATCTATTATTTAGAGCCTTGTGCTCACATGTTTTTTCACATGCACCTCAAAAAAGGGGGAATTCATTAGGGTATATTATACACTTATAGGAAGAATCATAGGTTTAGACACACATTTTCATAGTAAAAATATTCAAAAGCAACTTCAAATATCAAATTTTGGCAGAAAAACACACATGGTAAAAATCGTATAAAAGGGTCAAGAACGTATGGATGGTCCTAACCATAAAATACATTTTTTCCTAGGGGTAAAAACACCCGATTTATCTATAGTTGTAGATTCCTCAACATAAATACAAGTTTTTGACACAATCTCAAACTCACTTGACAAAATTCAAATCATTTTACTAGTGGCACGAAATATTTTACTTCTCTTTAGTACTCAGTTCTCGTCGCAAAATACATATGTTTTGGGGGCATGAGTCTCTTTCTCTATTGATATTAATCATATTGTACACTCCTACTCAACAATAAAACACACGGAAGAGTATGAGGTCACTCATTCTCTTTATATCGTATGTTTATATACTCAAACATTGTGCCTAGATCCATCTGCAATGGTGTGGTTTGTGGGTTATGTAAAGTATCGAAGTGACTAAGTTCTTTGTAGGTAGTACCCAATTTATCTATAGTTGTAGATTCCTCAACATAAATACAAGTTTTTGACACAATCTCAAACTCACTTGACAAAATTCAAATCATTTTACTAGTGGCATGAAATATTTTACTTCTCTTTAGTACTCGCTTCCTATCACAAAATACATATGTTTTGGGGGCATGAGTCTCTTTCTCTATTGATATTCATCACATTGTACACTCCTACTCAACAATAAAACACGTGGGAAGAATATGAGGTTGCTCATTCTCTTTATATCTTATGTCTATATACTCAAACATTGTGCCTAGATCCATCTGCAATGGTGTGGTTTGTGGGTTATGGAAAGTATCGAAGTGACTAAGTTCTTTGTAGGTAGTATTTATTTTCCTCATTATATAAAGGGAAGATATAAAAGTTACTAAAAGATTTTATACATGGTCATATTCCATCACAAGTTACATTTTTACATATCTCTACCTTCTATTCAGTGTTGGGTTGCATGCACCCAATACTCTAGTTTCTCCTTCAACACAGTTTGGGACTGATCACCCCCAATCATTAAACATATTTCAAATGACAACACAATTCAAATCTCTAACTATATATAAGGAATTAGAAGTCATTCCCTTAAAAAAAAAAACATCTATACTCTTTCCTTGTTTTTGTCTCTTTATTTCACTTTATGGAAGTTCTAATTCTATAGATACCATTGAGTTATAGTTCAATCTCTACTTTAGAAATTGACCACTCTCCATGTTGCAGGTTTCATCATGGAGTGTGCCAACACCAACACATCTAGACAATAAAAACTTTAAGTGAAGACAAAGTGTGTATACACACTCAGGTATCTTTTCCTTTAAGCATGTAATTTTCATTTCATACTTGAGGGAAATGTACACACTCAAATTTGAAAATTTAACCTTTTGAAACTACTTATTACAATTATGTTTCTTAGCTAAACACAAACACACATCCTATCCCCACACAATGTATGTTACTATCTCTTTCCCAAATTTATATTTTACATACACTTATGTTTTGGAAAATATGAATATTAATACATAAGATCAATTCTTAAAGTCTTATTTCTAAGATGTAACTTTTAGATTTTACTTAGCTCCTTTATGTCTAAAAAGTATAGTTCAATCAGATTATATAGTCTGGTCCTGTCCGACCTATACATTCCTGCACCAATACATTTTCTAACTCTGCTTTTGATGCAATATCATTTGATGGGTAGTTTCATCTTCCCCAGTTGGCCTTATCATGATAATTTACCTTTGAAACCCTATATAAGAAAGTTAACATTACCTCATTTACTAACCTAGAAATCACATGGAATTCTATTGACACACTCACTTGTAACACTCACAAAAGTACTCAAGGCTCCCTAAATCCTCCCATAAATATTGCACATCCATTAGGGAAGCCACTACTAAATTTATTAAGCACTCAAAACTGTCAAGGATGTTATCTTAACTCAAATCCAAGCACACCAAGTTCCCACTTCCAAGTCTTAACAAGAGCACAATTCTATCAAACATGATCAAGAGGTTCAAGTTTCCAACTAGATGCATTCATATAAATGTAACATGTTATGCAGAGAATCGCATGTGGTTTGAGGCCTCTTTGGAGTAGTTTTAACATAGGAAATTCATGGGTGCTTAAACCTAAATACTAACCTTCTTGTAAGTTATTTTACACATGGTTAGGGTTTTGGAGTGATTCAGATGATTATAGATGATATCAAGATTTTGCGATAACTAGGGCTCGACAACGAATTACATTTTCAAGCCACCGAAGGTCCTAAGAAGTTATAAAACCCCATTCTAAAGGCATCCAAGACTGTATAAAAGGGGTAAGAGTGGATTATACATCCTAATCAAATTATACGTTCCTACACTAAGGCATTTTCAAGTCACGACTTCAACAAAGGAAAAATATCTAGGATTTGCACTCTAAGATTCTCTAATTTTTCTTCGCACATTCTTCCCATAGCTGAATTCATCCACCTTTTGTATATTTGAGCATTGAAAGAACCAATACATTATTTTGATGTTGTAAAATTAATGTTGGAAGTTAATTAATCATAATAGCTCCTAGTTTCCTAACCTTACATTCCTTTTTATTTTTGTGTATGTCGTAGAAATTAATCTATCTATTTTTAAAAGGGTGTAAATAGAGGGCATCATAAGATGGTGAAGATTTTTATGTTGATGGAATTTTTTTCTTAAGAGTGTTGACCTTGATCTAGTTTTGGATTAGTCTAGTCATGTTTAGGAAAGGGGTCTTGCGTATCCCAAGATTTTGGTTTTGTGATTTTGGGCTTCATGTCATTTGAGTTCAATGTCCCCATAGTCGATTAGATATAGGATGCAATTTTTTAGTTTCATGCACTAATAAATTATGTGTCCTTTCATACCATGGTAGTAACAAAATTCTTTGTCCTTATACTAAGCGAGTTTGGATTTTATTTCATCAAAAGGTTTTGTTTATGGATATTAAACCATGTTTGATATTTCTAATTGATGAAATATGACATACAAGGGCTCACCTAAATGCATTTATTGTATTCATCATGTTTATTACCTAGGTTTCCCTAGGGATGATTAGATGAAGTGTATTTTGAGCCAATTGGATGTGTTTAAGTCAATGAATCCATCATTGATGACATTTTTATTTTTGTTGAAGAATTGAGTTTTTCAAGTTATCTCAGTGATCATGATGGTCTTTATTAAAAATATTGATCAATCCTTTTACAATGACATATATTTATATTTGTGGTCCTTGATCAATAACCTATTAAAATTTTTAAACACAATGCATTAAAAGATGAAAGGTGATTTCTTGATTAAGATTAGGACCAAAAATGCTTACTAATCTTTATTTGGGGATTAAGCAAGGAAATGACTATCTAGGATTCTCCATCATTGAAAGTATGAAGGAAAGCTTCCATCATTATGATTTTTGTGTCTATTTTAAAATAAAAGTGCCTTACAAACCTATATGATAGGTCATAAAAGGTGGTAATAGAACCTTTAGGAAGGTGTAAGAACCATTCTAATGCTTTTTCACCTAAGCTACAATGGAAAATTGAACTAGATATTTATCTTTGTGATTAACCCGTTGACACTTTGCATGGGGAAGCCTTTGACATGTTCCCGTAGATCACCCTTTCCTTTATTATTTTTTTTTCATAGTTTAGTGAATTAAAGTAAGGGGAAAGGAAATGCACAATATTTCTCAATAAAAAGGACAGGAACACAACTCCTCAAATTTATATTTCTTGTTTTAAATTTGGTTACTCTCTTGTAGTTTTTGTAAAGTGTCATTTATAGTTTGCCATTATTGGGAAAATTATGTACCCTAATTGTGATATGGGAGGTAGGATGAAGTTTGATTTGGGTGGATCATAGGATTGCTTTTCAGATTTTTAGTATTATTAAAGGTTTTTATTTTTCAGACTAATGTGAGAGGCTAAATTATCCAATCGGTGGCTCAATTGTTGTATTTAATTGTGTATGTTTTGACTATGGTTGATGAGTTTTTATAAGTCTTTGACTATTTTACCTTTTTCAACAAGTTGTTTTAGGATTTTTACTAGTGGCTTATGAATTTTATTGTGTCATGTCTTGAGGCTTGCTAGATGTAGTGTGTGGTTCTTGGTTGGAAGTATATTTATCACCAATGATGTTTTCTATGGATTATGGATTAAAATCAATAGGGATTTTCGCTCCTAACTTAATGAGCTTAAGAAGGATGTTATCTTTGTTTTGGTATACAAATTAGATAATTTGGGAATGATTAATCTCAAACAAATCATGATAAGAATTGTTTTCACTTTGTTCGAAAGGCTATCATCATCATCATTTTACTCAAGGGGGTCCATGGTAGATGAATGGATTGGTGTCTAAATTGTTAAGTTGATATCATGTGGTTGGTGTCATAGTTTTGTTTGAGTTTGGGTTAATTTTAGCACTAGTATGACATAATGGAGGAGACAAGCACACCATAATAACAATATATGCTAGCCACATGGGTGTACAATGATATAATGACCCACAAATATATTAGAGGGTATGATTGGGTATCACAGGGAATTTTTTTTGGCACCACATTTGTAGTAAAAAGTCTCTTAATTTAGGATGAAAAAGGATACTTTAGGAGTCCTTGATATGCCTCAGCAGTACATAAGGACCAAATCCATGCAAGGGTGATGTATAAGGCCCGTGTATTGGTGTAAACCACCTCACTTCATGAGAAATAGGTAAAAATGAAATCCCCCTTAGCAAAAATGAAATATCTTCCAAGTGTATTTATAGTTCATCGGAACACAAACCTTGGGTAAGTGTTTGGTGGTCAAATCTAAGTCACCAAATATTAATAAATAAAAATAATAATCACCCTAACTATTTCTAAATCTCAATATCACCTTTTGATGTGAGAGAAGATAATTCACAACTAAGATGAGGGATACACACACAAACAAATGAAAAAAACAAGATCAAATACAAAAATGATTAGATTTACAAGTCTTTCGAGCAATGAATCTACACACAAATTTTAGTAGATAGATATTAAAGGATTTGATGTGTGATTTTCAATTGAAAAAAGGTTAGAATAAATCCACAACAACAAATAAAACATACATGTTAGATATTTAAATGATATGATAAGATAATATTTGCTAAAGAACCATAGAATCATAAACATCATTCTAGAAAGTAAAAATATTATGAATTAGAGCAGAAATGATATGATAAACTCAAAAATGTTAGAATCATAGATAAAAACATTGAATAGATGTAATAAAAATTATAAATGTACACAAAAACATCAAAAATTAGGAGCATAGACGTAAAGGATACACATATGTTAAAATTATTAGAACCTTTCAAAACAAGTATGAATTAAAAGCATTACATATTTGATCTAAAAAGTTAGGAGCGCAGATAAAAACAATGCACATGTCAAAAATGTTAGAACCTTAGAAGATAATATCGAAAATAAAAAAATGGTTATAGATCCGATTGGAAATGTTAGGATGAAATCAAATATGTTGTGAATAGATCAAGAATGCTACATCTCTCTCAGTAAACAAATCTACACAAATACAAAGGTCATAAATTTCACTAAACTAATCACAAAATCTATCCTCAAAGGAAGAAATGTCAACAAATAAAATACAAACATCAATGTATCAACATACATAAAATATGAACAAGTACTAAGGAAAAAAAAAAGTATTGGTAAAGATGAGATTTTGGCTAATGAGAAAAACTTGTGTACCTAAAAAAATACATAGAATCACAAAATTGAAAAACACACAAATAAATATTAAGGGGATAAAGGAGTCACCTACTAAGCATGTCAAATGTATACATACAATATTTATAATCATAAACTAGGAAATGAATACCAACATATTCTTAATCTAAATCAAACATAATACCTCGTGATCGATTGAGCAAAGAAGAAATAATTATCCAATCACATCAAAACACAACATCTCCTTTTTACATGGATTAAGCATGGAAGCTCTTAGATTTTGGACGCTCAAGTGAATTGTGTAAAATTACAGCAAAGTGTACTTGTTAGATGGAGTGAAAGTAGAAATCTTTACCAAAATAGAAAGGAATGCAAAATTAGAATGGCTCCTACATAGGATAATTTTTCAATTTTGAAAGGGTTTCTCAAAATGGAAATATTTTCTTTGGGTGGTTATTGTACAAGATACTTAGGAGGTTCCTTTTATAGGTTCCACGTATTAGAGGTGGGTTGTTTTTAAGACAAGTGGATAATGGAGATGTAGGGTTAGTGATTAGTTAAGTGGGATTAACTACCGATTAATTAATTTTGGAATGTTGTGGGATTTTGATGGGTTAGAGATGGTTTATTAATTAATTTTCATTATGGTAATATGATGTTTAGATAGAAATCACTTATTGGTGGTGGATTTGGGGTGTCTATATAAAATTTTTCTAAAACCTTTCAGGAGAAACACTAAACCTTATATTGTAGATTGGGATTCAAGGCATGGAGAACAAGGTATAAGAGACGTTGTTCATTGGCAATATGAATATCTTTTCTTCCCATGAATTTCCATCTCTTTATGAAGTCCTAAACAATCTCATTGGGAGATAGCTTCATGTTAACAAACTTTTGAAGAATATTATTAGGAAGTGTTAGTAGTTGGAATTACTTCACTAAAGGATTCTAAATAAATGATTGAGTGTTTTGGAAGTTGATTATACTTGTAGTGTCCACACATGTGGGACCCAAACACATGACCAAATATATCAAGATTTTTTTTACCTTTATTAACTAAAATAACTATGTGGGTAAGTGCAGCAAGTTGGTGGACAAAAGGGGTCATAAGTGCACGTCATATTGTAAAAACAACGAAATCTCAACTTGTAGGGATTATTAGAAATATGTGCACTCAAAATTAGAAAATTTTATATAAATATGAATCGTAGCATCCGGAATCTAGTTTCTAAACTACTATTTTTTTTTAAAAAGGACAAGTTTAGCTATATTAAACACTTAAAATTATATGACTTGGTTTTTGTTTTTGAAAAAACCTATAAGATTGTAGTCCATTTGCCCGCGATTTGGATGACCAAATCTTGTTATTTTTTTCATTTGGTGAAAATTTAGATGTAGTTGTCTATCTTAGGATGGATTTTATTTTGTATTTTTTCAAGCAATATTTTTTTATGATTTTTTCTATGAAAGTGGTCTAAAAAGATTTAGAAAACGGAGTACTTTTCATTTTCCCGCCATAACTATATCAAAAAATATCAAAATCAAATATTTTTTTAACGTGTATAGAATTTCTCCATGCTTGGGATGGTATAATTTTTATCACATTTTGATAAGCAAAACAAAAGTTGCAGTCTTAAATGTAGACATGAACATTCATGGGAAAAAATGTCTTAAAGACCTATTGTTAGTAAAAAATTAAAAAATTATATTTATCTTATTCTATTCACTTTAAAATCAATATTTCTATGAAGCTAATAGTCTCCCCTATGCAATGACACCATTTTTGTGAAATGTTTTCAGTTTTTCAGCATGGTTCAAGTCTATGGAAGAGCAAATTTGAAGTTTTTTGACCTTTTACACTTCATAATGACCTTCCATAGCTTTGGTTGGGGCAAAACAAAGATTTCTTGAGCCTTAGGGTCGGATTTGATGATACAGATAGAACCGCGATCGCGGTTTACAAACCGTGATTGTGAGTTTTTAAACAAGAACAACGATCACGCTTTATAAAGCGCGAGTGCAATTTATACAGAACGATCGCAATTCCTAAATCATATTTACACACATCCCAATGTTCTAATTACCATGTGATTTTTACTATTTGACTTTATCGTATGAATTACTACAAAATTCTATCATTTTTTGCATGTTTTTCTTATCACTAGAAGTAAAACATCATGGGAGATAAGAAACGAAGTTAAAAAAGAAATTCATTAAGTAAAAAACATCAAACGAATTAGACGCAAACAAATTTCAAAATACCGAGAAATGCGAATCTTCGTGAATCAAGAAGAGGTTCATCTTCAACCTCTACTATTGTAAGCAATGAGGAACGAAGTAATGTTTCTATCACAATTTTGAAGTTGAATTAAATACTCGTGATGAAAATGTTTTTATCACAATGTTGAAGAAGAATTAACTACTCATGATGTAGAAAATGTTGAAATCAAGGAGACAATGAAAATGTGAATAAAGAAATTCAGGTTGAAATTGTAGACAAGCAAAATTTGACAAAAACACCTCTTAGGATTTTCCATAAGAAACCTAATTATTTTATTGAAATTGAAGAAAACATTTTGAAACCAATGTGTGACAAACTTTCTAAACGGAAAATTAGAAGAAAAGCCACTAAAATTTGGGATAATCATTTTGAAAATTTAAATGATTCCTATTAGTGCAAAATCACAACACCCCTAAATGAGTTCTATAGATCTACTTTTCTAAGGTAGAGTCATTTGGTGTGATCTGCATAACATTGAAATTTCCCAAGATGTTGGACCTTACAAATGGAAAAGCTCTCCGTTAAAGGATGGTTCCTATTCCTCTGTTTAGGTGCATATGTGAGAACTTGCAGAGGATCTATCTCTATACCTAATCTAAAATTTGCCAAGGAGACATGGATAAAAAGGGATATAAGAAATAAGAAATGACTAAACTACAAGGTGATGCACCGAAGGAATGATGAACATTAGTTTTGCTGATAGACACAAACCAACAAAATACATACAATAATCAAGCACAAATACCTAGATTTATAATGAAATACCGATGTGAGCGTAAGAGACAGAAAGGATCTGGAATCCATCACAAATGTGTTTTATTGTTCTGCAGATTGATACAATGCATTACAAAACAACCAGGAGGAAAGAAAATATTGTAATTTTAATGGAAGGCTAGAACTCCATGAATTCCTTTGTTAGAAGGAAAAGGGAGCCTGCAAAAAAAAAGAATGTCCAACCCTTTACAATGAATCCTTCCCCTGCATTTATAGATTTGATACAGACGGGAGAAAAAGAAAGAAGTGGGAAAACAACTCCAAGCTCAACCACCACTATTTAATGTCTCTCATAAAATTTGTTCCAAATTTGTCTTGATTGCATCAAATTATTATTCGGTGCCTCGAAAGAGGAAGAAGCGGCAGAGCAAATCAATCCGACTGGTTGTTGAGGCAAGAAGATCCTGCATTAAAGGCCCGAAGATGTTTCTCCATTTTCACCTACCAAGGCCTGAAAAAATGATTTTTTATCTTTCTATAGCATAGAGGATGTCGAGATGCTTCCAACGGTGTAAGATTTGCAATATTTTGAGCCCTGAGTCGAAAGATATGCCCCTTTGAAGTTTGTATTAGGTCTTTACAAATGGGTGGGAAAACAATTTGAAAAATGGATTTCCTTTTTAATACGGGGCATGTGGTAGCCAGATCAGGGAAAAATTGGGTTTGTGGGTCCGTGATTTATTTTTTTCCCACTTTTCTGCAAAAAAATGCAAAACTCAGAAAACTCCCACGGCCCCGATGCTCCACTTGGACACGTGACACCCTTTGGTTGGTTGGGGAGATGTGCTTCAATTTTTATCTCTATGTCTTGACAAAACGAAAATTTTCACCTTTTCCTCGCACTCCTCACTTTGACCTTGACTCGGGATAAAATGATGACTTTTTCCTTTGGGTGGAGTTACGGCCCATTTTGCAACTTTTACATCTTTTGCTTAACAAGGGAAAAAAACCAACTTTCCCCGATGGCCCACTTTAGCACTCGCTAGTTTAGGCTTGCCCACGTGGCACTTCCTCCGCCGCCTACCTAATTTCTATATTTTTGGTTAAGCCCTTTACTTGGTGGGGTCATATTTCTTGACTCGGGACACACGACAGTCTGGCACTCGGTTGAAACCCTCTCTTAATTCGATCCTTGAATTAGCATCGTTCGGACACTTGGCACTCTCTGCTGGTCTACCCCATGCATTGACTATTCAATCGAATCTGCCCCTTTTGAGACTAGACATGTGGAGGCACCGCGCTCACTTGAAAGCCCAATTCAAAATTTGCCTTTGAAGGAGCGTCGAGTTGACACTTGGAAGCCCCCGCAGTCTGTAGGGGCTTTTCAACGGTCCCTTTTATCCTTTTGGACTCTAGGTCACGTGGAGAGCTCGTGCTCATTTGGGTCTCCACCTTTGGACTAACTCTTAGAGATGCGCCAAGTTGACACTTGGCGACCTCTTCTTGCACTTTATACTTAGCCAATTTTGGACTCTTTCCTAAACAATTTCGAGCTCGAAAAAAATTGGAACTTCACCATTTTTTCCCCTTCTTGCTCCTGGTTCCTCTATGGCACTGCCCCTTCTTTTCTAACCCTACTATTCCATTGTTGAGTCTGACTCGGACCTATTTACAAGGTCTGAATGAGGTTTCTTAGGTTCTTTCTATGTGGAGTCATGGTTGATCCAATATTTTTTGGGGGTGAAATATGGATAACAATTTGGCGACTCACAAGGGTATCTGCCTGCTAGATGAAAAGACCAATTACCTTGTCATAATCATTGGGCATGGAGTCAAAAACAATGGTCTGATACTGATTATGCCTCTGATTCATGGGCCTAACTATTTGTACTCTCGATTTTCATAAGAAATCTCGAAATGAAGGTTTCTGAGAGTAGAAAATTGTTTTGACCCGGGGCTTCATCTATCTCTTTGAATGGATTGCATAAGAGCAACAAAACAACACCACAACTATATACAAAATTTGAAATCATACATAATCCAATAAAACATGTACAAAGATGTAAAGCAATTGGGAGAAAAGTAACCTAAACTATAGAAAGACAATGTGCACAAGCACTTAGAGGAAAATAAATTAACTAATATGTACAAGGTGATAACCTTCCTTCTAGTAGCGGTGTTTAAGATAGATTCCATTTACTGAATATGCAATTCTTCTCCATCCAACATGACAACGGTTGGAAAGCATTGCTACTTTTACATCTTATGACCATGTAGGGGCCACTCCAAATGACATCAAACTTGGAATGACCTTCCAGCTTTGTCGATCTCCATCCCATTTCAAAACCAGTGTCTCCTTCCCTGGAAGATCCTTATTTTGCCTTCTTGTCAAAGCATCTCTTGATTGAGGCCTAATACTTTTCTTTTGCTTGAGTGCATGCTCTCTGGTTTCTTCCAATTCTATCACTCCACATACTTGGCCTCCATCGGTTTAAATTCAGACAACTCTAGCTAGCTTCGAGCTCTAATGTCCGGCAACTCAAGTGATATAGGCAACACCGCCTCTTTCCCATAGAAAAGTTTAAATGGAGAGCTACATTTGGATCTCTTGGGTGTTATCCTATCAGCCCATACAGACGATTTGAGCTTTGTGTGCGATTCTCCGATTCTCATCAAGATTTCTTCGTTGATCTTTAGCAAGTTCTTGTTTGTGGACTCACTTGGCCATTACCTCGAGGGTAATATTTTGAGGAAGTGCTCAAGTAAGTCTTATTCTTAACAGCCCATCCCGTGATCTTGGAACCTATGAATACCAATGCATTGTATGATATAATGGTGGTCGCACTCCAAATCTGGTCATTATTCCTTCATAAAAATCTAGTATACTAGACTCATTATGTTCCTTGAGTGCCACCGCCTCACCCACTTGGTGAAATAATTTATTGCTATCGAATCCATTTATGGCCCTCGGCTTGAATTTGGATTGGTGACTACAATGAAGTCTAATCCCCATTGCATGAAAGGATGGTCGATCGAAATTGGGTATAATGGAAGTGCTTCTAACCTTTCCTTGCCTTTGAAGAATGCACAATTCTTGCAATTTTTGATCCATGCATAGCAGTCACTAAACACTTTGGGCCAATAATAACCCACCTTCATGATCTTGAGTGATGTCACCTTTGAGAAAAATGGCCTCCACTGCTTCAACATGGAATACTTGTAACACTCTCTCAACTCGATCTCGTATCAATGCATCTCAACAGAATGCCATTGATGTCTCTTTTGAACAAGACACCATCAATAAGAACATATGGGATGGCCTATAGTCTGAAATGTATCCTTTTTGCTTTACTCATCCCATGAGGACACATGTCTATTTGAAGGAAGTGCACCATGTCTTGAGTCCAACAAGGATTAGGTACATCATTATTTCCTTCCTCTTGATTATCCTGTAGAACAAAAATAACCTCCTTTTCACTGTTTGCTTCGTCTTGTTGACTTGAGGCTAGTTTTTCACACAACCCCTTCCCACAGACCAACTTAGTGACCTTGATCTCAAAGTCATATTCCATGACATGAGTGATCCATCTTGCATGTTTTTCATTTAGATCCTTGCTAAGAAGGAATTCTTTAACTCCCGCATGGGAGACCAACAATTGGATTTTATTATTTGAAACCAGATGCTTAAACTTATTTAATCCTCTTATTACTACCAGGACTTACTTTTCAATGGAGTATCTCACTTCATAGTCTTCCAGACCTTGACTGAAGAAAGTAATTGGTTGTTCTGTACCTTCTTTGTTCTACTGAACTAAGATTGCAGAAATTGTGTCACTACCACCAAAGGCATACTAGTATGAATTCTTTAGAGAAATTTGGATTCACGAGAGTTGGGGCTTGTGATATAGCTTCTTTGATGGCCTCAAAGCTTGCCTTTCCTTCAACTTTCCACTTGAATGCTAAGCTCTTCTTCAACATCAACATTATTGGCTTAACAAGGGTAGCAAAGTTTGGTACAAACTTGTAGACAAAATTGATTTTTCCTAGGAAGCTTTGAAGAGATTTCTTGTGGCTTGGAAATGACAATGCTCTTATTGCTTCAACTCTCTCCGAGTCAATTTCTAATCCTTCCTTTGATACAATATGGCCTAAAATTCTGCCCTCATGGGCTAAGAATATGCATTTTTTAGGGTTCAATGATACTCCAAAACTCTCGCATCTTCAAAACACCTGCCTTAGGTGGAAAAGGTGGTCTACTACATTTTTGAAAACACCGTAATGTCATCCAGATAGATCGTAGATTATTTTTTTGATCACCTTTGAATTCCATATCCATTGCCCATTGAAAAGTGGCTCGACACTTTGACAATCTAAATGGCATTTTTTTGTAGGCATAGGTGCCCCATTTGGTGGTGAAAGTTATTTTGAACTAATCATCTTCTTTCTCCATAATCTGGTTGTACCCTGAGTAGCCATCTAGGAGGGATAATCTCTTTAATCCAGACACCACTTGCAAGATCTCGCTCCATCAAGGGAGTGGGTAGTGATCTTTGAGGGAAGCTTTGTTCAAGTCTCGAAAATCTACACACAACCTAATCTCTCCATTTTTCTTTCTAACTGGGACCAGTTTGTAACCCAACTTGTGTGTTTGATTGGAAATATGATACTTGCCTCTATAAACTTGTTCAACTCTTTCTTCATTAGAGGCTTAATGTGTGGATTGACTCTTCTCTCGATTTTTCCCGATGGGATGAGCAAATTGGATCTAGTTTGATTGTGTGTTGTGCTAGCTTTAGATTAAACCCTCTTAGGTCTTCATAGCTCCAATAAAATACATTGGGAAATTCTTGGAAAAGTTGTATGAATTCATACCTTCCTTGCTCCTAAGTGGCCACTTTGCCAATTTGAAGTGTTTTGCCTTCTCCAACTGGTATTGACTCTAAATCTTCTCCCTTGATCTGTATGTTAGCATTCTCTTTTCTAAACTAATCATTAGGATTCAAAATAGACTCCAATGTCACTAAGACTTTGGGAGCTTGTTTGTATGCAGATGTGCTATTTGATTCCCGTATTGCTACTCTAATCTGCTTTGATTTCTAGCTAAGAATTCAGCTTCTTCTTACAAAAAATTAATGATATGTTAATCATTCTCAAACACCTGCCAGCATGTGTTGTAATCTGGCATTGATAACCTCACAACTATATGGATATGTGGTTGTTCTTCATCTCTTTTGATGTTTTCGACCACATCAAACATTACTCCAACTGTTGCAAACCTATCGCAGTAGCTTCGTTTTCCTTCCTAGGTATGGACACAATGTTGAAGGCCTTGAAATTCTCCATGAGATCCCATACCCTACTCTTGTTGTTCTTGAGTAGGTCATTCTTAACAAAATTAAGTCCTCTGACTTTATTAGCAACCAGCCACTGTCGCCAAACACTTACAAGTTCTTGATTCCTAGCTTCCTTGCCCAATTAATACCATGGACTAAAGCCTCATATTCAGCAGTGTTATTTGAGCAGGAAAATTGAAATATGAAGGATGAATAATATTTCATACCTTCGGGGGACACAATCATATCTCCTCCTCCAGCTCTTTGTCTACTCCTTGAGCCATCAAAGAACAATTGCCATACCTCATTGTCATCTTTATATCCTAGCTTAATTAGGTCAGGAAGAGGATGATTCTCTTCATGTAGATAGTAGACACCTAGCTCAGATTATTCCATCTCCTTATAGGGTTCAAAAGCATGTCTTTTGTTAGCCCACTCATTGAGAGTCAAGTCTGGGATACATCCCACCTTCATATCTGCTTCACAAGTGCTTAGGAGGCCTTCTTGATCAAAAGCTAAGAAGTTGGCATTGATTGGGCTAGGCACATAAGATTCAATATGATAACCAACAATGGGCTCACCTTTACCCCATACCTTGTTCTTAAGAGAATATGTGACCACTCAAAGCAGATAGATAGCCTCCAATTTTGGTAGTGAAGTCCCTGGACAAACACAAAGAAAAAATGCGGTGGTAAATCTATGATTGATATGTTTTGAAAAGCAATCACATTGGGGCAGACATGCAGAGTGAGGCTCAGATCCTTGATGATTCCAATATTTTTCACCACTGTTGTCCCATCTAATTGCACTACCCCTCTAGAGATGACTTCATATTGGAGACCCAGTTGATCAGCTATTTTCTTGGGCATTACAGAACTACTTGCCCCAGAATCAATCATACAATTATGCACCAATTTGTCTCCAATAATCAATGAAACATAGAATGGAGGAGGTCTCAGGTTCTTACCTTGTTGTTCTTGATGGTTTTCCCTAGGTTGAGCTGTATTGGTAAGCACTTTCTCTTGCTGGTTAGGGGTGTGATTTGAGTTTGACCAATTTTGTATAGCAAGCAGCTCTACAATATATCCTCTACCCCGGATTGGCCAAAGACTCCCATAGTGAAATGTTCACACTTATCCTCTTCATTTTCTCAATGATGTTAAATGAGCTATCCTTTTCTACCCCTTCCTGCACACATTTTTTCTCTTGCACTTGGGCTGTTATAACCGGTGCCTGAGTAGGTCTCGAAGATGGCTTGGATTGACTTTACACATTGGGAGTTGTATTTTGAATGCCAATACCTTGCTGAGCGACGAAGGGTTGAGGATCACTTGAGCTTGGTGAATGTCCTTCTCCAATATTTCTCCTCTTAGACCGTGTATTGGTAGCTATACTTTGAGAAGGAGTCTGATTCATTCCATAGAAGTCTTCAGCTTGCCAATTGACAAGCATAGTTTCGTTTGGGGGTCCCTCTTGCTGAGCTCCTTGCTATTAACTTTCTTTGTGGCTAGGTTCTTGTGACACACCAATGGTTTGCACCATCAAAGCTTGATTTAATGCACCATTGAAGCACATCAACTGATTATGTGGCTGATTACATGGGAAACACAATTCAGACTCTTATGTCATGTTATTTTATGCCGAACCAATCCCTTGATGTTGAAACCGTGTTTGGGTCATATGGCCTCGAAAGGTCTAAGCGAGCTTGAGGTTACCCTTGGTGTTGACTCGATTTACTGACTGGCCGTAGTCTATTTTAATGATATGGGGTCTGGCTCGATCTCGAGCCTCGGGGCTGATATGGCCTATAACTCGATCCTCGCTGTCTTTTGATGGTTAATAACTCATTTCCTAGGTTTTACGCTTGTTTCATCACTTCCTGAAGCTCCTTTGAGGTGTTAGATGATGAAGTGGAGGCTTCAGCTGAACTTTGACTCCTGGGGGTGGGTATAGGAGCTAATGTGGGTGTTTGGTTGGTACCGGGTTTCCTAACTCAAGGTCAAGGGGCATGGATGGCCTAGGGGTAAGTTTGCTAGCTCGAATCAAACAGCTTCTCGGCTCTATGGAAAGCCTATAGGCTGCAGTAAGGTTATGCCCCCATTAACTGAATCATCAAAGAAATATCAAAATTTAAAGCCCTAAGAAAGTATAAGAAGGCACCTTCATTAGTGGGCTTTACTACTGTTGGAATCTTGTCCCAGGTCCGTTGAAATCTAAGGTTGAAATCCATCAATTGCTCATTCGGGGCTCTCTTGATTATTGTCAGTTGCTCCAACAAAGACAATTTATCACCCTTTTCTCCAAACTAGTTGTGAAGAGCTATGCACAGTTGGTTCTAGTTTTGAATAGAGCCTGCTTCAAGGCTCTTGAACCATTGTGAAGCTTTACCTTTGAGTGAAGAGGCTAGCAACTTGACTGTAATATCCATCTCATGGATCTTGTGGATTGTACAGACATTTACAATATCTTGGACATGGTCACCAGGAGAAGTCTGGTTTTCCCCAGTGAAATATGGGATGCTCTTTAATGCTGCAATCGGGACCGGATTTTGTGCATTCAAGGCGAGTGGGCTGCTACCAGTGAAGTTGACATAAGGATTTGGCTGAGCCATTCTGATCAGCCTGAGTACCCTTCTTGTTTGAAAGAATGACCTACTAGGAGGAGGTGTTGATAAGGCTTTGTTTGGGGGAGATGGAGACCTCTGGGCTCTTCTTCTTTTCCTTCTATCTGGAGACAAGTGTATGTGTACAAAATGTCCTTCCTCTCTTGTTCTAGACCTTGTTTGTATCCTTCTCATGAACTTTCTTGACTACTCGAAACCAAGTGGATTTGTTTCTTTTGAAGTCACCAGATGTACATTTTTAAAACTTCTTAAAAGTTCGAATCACAACAAGTGAACATCAATCTTACTTGTAATAAGATGGAGAATTCTCTGTCCCACCGGGCATGCTAAAACTGTTAGTGAAAAATCACAGTACCCCCAAATGAGTTATATAGATATGATTTTCTAAGGCAGAGTCATTTGGTGTGATCCACATAACATTGACCTTTCTCCAAGGTGTGGGAACTTGCAAATGGAAAAACTCTCCAGATTAAAGGTTGGTTCCTATTCCTCTATTTAGGTGCATTCGTGAGAACTTGAAGAGGATCTATCTCTATACCTAATCTAAAATTTGCCAAGGAGACAAGGATAAAAAGGGATATAAGAAATAAGAAATGACTAAACTATAAGGTTATGCCTCAAGGAATGATGAACATTAGTTTTGTTGATAGACAAAAACCAACAAAATACATACAATAATCAAGCACAGATAACCAAATTTATAATGAAAGACCAGATGCAAGCAGAAGAGACAGAAAGGATCTAGAATCGATCACAAATGTGTTTTATTACTCTGCAGATTGATACAATGCATTAGAAAATAGCCAGGAGGCAAGAACATACTGTAATTTTAATGGAAGGCCTGAACTCTATGAATTCCTTTGCTAGAAGGAAAAGGGAGCATGTAAAACAAAAGAATGTCCAACCCTTTACAAGGAATCCTGTCCCTACATTTATAGATTCAATACAGATGGGAGAAAAAGAAAGAAGCGGGAAAATATCTCTAAACTCAACCACCACTATTTAATGTCTCTCATAAAATCTATTCCAAATTTGTCTTGACTACATCAAATCCTTATTCGGCGCCAAATGAGGAAGAAGCGATGGAGCAGATCGAATCCGATCTGATTGTTGAGGTAAGAAGATCCTACATTAAAGGCCCAAAGAAGTTTCTCCATTTTTACCTACCAAGGCCTAAAAAAATGATTTTTTATCTTTCCATGGCATAGAGGACGTCGAGACACTTCCAACGGTGTAAGATTTGCAAAAATTTGAGCCCTGAGTCAAAAGATATGCCCCTTCGAAGTTTGTATTGGGTTCATACAAATGGGCGGGAAAATAGTTTGAAAAATGGATCTCCTTTTTAATATGGGGCACATGGTAACCAAATTAAGGAAAAATTAGGTTTACGGATCCGTGATTTATCTTTTTCCCCCTTTTTCACAAAAAATGTAAAAATAAGAAAACTCCCAGCGCCCCGACGCTCCGCTGACACGTGGCATCCTTTGGTTGGTTGGGAAGATATGCTTCAATTTTTATCTCTGTGTCTTTTGACAAAAGGAAAATTTTCACCTTTTGCTTCGACTCCCCGTTTTGACCTTGACTCAGGCTCAAACACTGACTTTTTCCTTTGGGTGGAGTTGTGGCCCATTTTGTAACTTTTACATCTTTGGAATAACAAGGGGCAAAAAACCAACTTTCCCCCGATGGCCTTTAGCGCTACTAGTTTAGGCTTGCCACGTGGTGCTTCCTCCACTTTGCTTGCCTAATTTCTATATTTTGGTTAAGTCCTTTGCTTGGTGGGGTCATATTTCTTGACCTGGGACATGCGACAGTCTAGCACTCGCTTGAAACCCTCTCTCAATCCAATCATTGAATTAGCGTCATTTAGACACTTGGCACTCTCCACCAGTTTGCCCCATGCATTGACTATTCAACCGACTCTGCCCCTTTTTGAGACTGGACACATGGAGGCACCACGCTCACTTGAAAGCCCGATTCAAAATTTTCCTTTGAAGGAGCGTCGAGTTGACACTTGGCAGCCCCCACAGGTCTGTGGACTTTTCAACGGTCCCTTTTATCCTTTTAGACTCTGGGCCACGTGGAGAGCTCATGCTCATTTGGGTCTTCGCCTTTGGACTAACTCTTGGAGATGTGTCAAGCTGACACTTGGTGACCTCTGCTTGCACTTTATACTTAGCCAATTTTGGACTCTTTCTTGAATGGTTTCGAGCCCGAAAAATTTAAAACTTCACCATTTTTTCCACTTCTTGCTCCTGGTTCCTCTGCGGCACTACCCCTTCTTTTCTGACTTGCTATTCCATTGTTGAGTCTACCTGCGACCCATTTACAAGATCTAAATGAGTTTTCTTAGATTCTTTCTATGCGGGGTCATGGTTGATCCTATATTTTCCTAGGGGAAAAATATGGATAACAATTCCCAAAGATGTGAGTTGTTGGTTAGTTTGATGAATTTGAATAAAATGAGACCTACATTAAACACCTTAGGATTGACAACATCTAATATACGTGGTCAAACCTCTACAATTGTTGAAAACCTTCATGATGCATATCACATTATTGGTGTCAAGAGACGCACTAGGGATAGTAATATTGTGCGTCGTGTACTTGCTACTAGTGTTGTAAGTGAATCAATAAAAAAACAACGTTTGATTATGCAAACAAGTCGAATGTTACAAGTTAATCGAAAAACTCTAATGAAAGCAATTGAAAGACGTAATATCCTTCAATCACTCAATAACACCGATTTTTGGGCATTTTCTACTAGAGCACCACATAAGGACAAATATAATTTGATGCTATAAGAGAAGTTGTTATTCAATTTTGGCATGATAACACTAGAGTTTCACCTAATACAAGAGATGTTGTAAAACGGAGAGTTGGTTCTATTAATCGCGAACCACATCCAAAACATTTCTTAGATATGACTCAAACTCATTTTTTTGTAAGTTTGAACAAGAGCATCTGGAAATTAAAATTAGTCAACATTTTTTTGAAATGTTAAAACCATTCTATGTGAAAATCAACCATGCTCGCACCACTTGTTGTAGGCAACATGTTGAATTTGCTATGCATTATGCTAAAATTTTTGTATTCATTCTATTTTTCATTCTGAAACTATGTTATCGGAATGTGGTGTTCAAGTTCCACCAATATCTTCCAGGGATTTCATTCCTATGATATTTTGTGAAAAAGATGTTGGACAGTTTTTTTATAGTCAGGATTATTTAGATGGAAGTTGTGGTACATGTGGCGGATTACCTAAATTGGAAAGTTGCATCCATGAGAAAATTGAAGGTGCAATAGGACATAATTTAGTTGAGTTTGATAAATATAAATCAGTTGCATACCAGTTGAAAGATGGAAAAGTTTTTCAACGGTCTGAGCTAGTTATAGAACATATGCCTTTTTTCAATCTATGAGAAAATTTAAGGACGAAATTGTTTATGAGCATGCTAGGCATACACATAGAGATCGATGGTTGGATGAATAGTTCAAGATATGCAAAGACACATTTCCTATTAGTACTATTGTTTTAGTGGTCAATTTTGTAGAGAATTACACATTACAACCACAAATGGAGGTTCAATCACAATATTACAACTTAGTACAAGTTGTCATTTTTGTGCATATAACATTTATACATTCTCTTGATAGTACAGAGAATGATCAATTTTTTTAAGAGAGTACCACTTTTATATCAATGATGATCGTACTCATTCTACTGAATTTGTGCAAGAGTGTTTCCAGTTATTTTATGGAAAATTGTCTGATAGGGACATCTACTTCAAACAACATTATATATGGTTAGATAATTACACGTCTCAGTTTAAGAATGCACGAATGTTTTATTGGATGAGCATGATGCATGTCAAGATGGGTGTGTAACATATTTGGAGTTTCACTGAGGTTGGACATGGAAAATGAGAGCATGACGGTGCAGGGGCATGTGTGAAAATATATCTTGCAAGAGAAGAGTTGAAGTACAAAGATGGTGCTAAATTGAAAGATGTAAAGAGCATAGTGGAATGGTGTATTGACAACATGGCCCAAGGTTCTCAAGAAAATTCCATAGTTCACAGATATTTTTGGTTGATAGAGGAACAACAAATTGCTAACTATGAGGATTGTATGACACTCACTGGGTCCAGTGATATGCACTCATTTTGTAGCTCAGACGCTACTTCATGGGCCACATGGATAATAAAGTTGACATGTTTTTGTGCATCTTGTATTGAATTTGTCACTACTGAGTGTGATTCACAAGAATGGGTGGATGGATGGATTTGTAGGTCTCTAACTCCGCTTCCTAGTTATCAACCTCCACAAGCATTACAACTTGTTTCTCCAGATGAAGTTGCAACATACAAGGACTTTGACAAAATTTCAATTTTTGTGCGACAAGGTATTTATGATTATTTACAAATTTTGTATTGAGTTATGTCCATTGAAATTTTAATATGTACAATTTAAATTTGAGTTGAAACCTTTTTTTTAGGACATGTGTTTGCAGTTATTGTGACAGAAGATAATGAAGAAGGAACAAACTATTTCTTATGTCGTTGCATCGAGGAAAGAAATAAGTTGACTTCTCCTATTATAGATGGCGAAGATATTGAGTACCCTACAGGTCAGTGGTAGTTATTGGAACTTGGATTCGATGGTATCCATTAAAAAAATCCTCTGTTTGGGTGTTTGAAGACTTTGAGACACACAGGAAAATACTCTTATATTCGTATCTAGTTCTAGCAACAAATATTCAAGTGTATAGATATCGAGGAATGCTTAATAATAAGATTCTTTGGAAGGTTCGAGAGTCAAATCATGAAGCAATCCTGTCCACTATTCAGAGTAGATCCAATCCTGATGGTTCATTGGAATGAATTTACAATGCTCATGTTTGGTATATATAATTTATTTAGTATATATAAATTTGTAGTTAGATAAATTTAAGTTCATATATTTTATTAAATTTGTGTATTTTGTATATATCTAGTATGGTTTTGATTTGAAACTTAAATTTCTTTGACTAACACTTTTATGTGCAGGTTAGTGGTGCTAGAAAAGCTTCCACCTTCACATGGTTGGCACTGTTAGTAGAGAATTATAAATTCTTGAAGCTAAGAGAAGCTTTCATTGTTTTACAAGAAAAGAGAAGTAATTAACAACGATTTATGTACCTATGGAGGGGGTTCTTGGCTCCGGAGGAGGTAGCCCAAAAGGACTTGGAGCTTAGAGAACTGAAATGACACCTCCCTAAGTGTTTACAAGACCATCCCTACGCGTGTGCATAGTCGGTTTGGTGCCACGACCCACCGTTTGCAAAATATATTGTTTGATAGCCTTACACTGGCTCAAACTACACTATTCTACACATTTGCAAACAATAGGGCAACAAGAGCACCGATTGGAGACGGAAAAAACCAAGACAATATATTATAGAGGGTCCCTATGCTGAGGTGTAGGATCAGATGAGACGTCTCTAGGTGCCACAGAGTGTGCGTAGCCACCCGTTGAAGTTGAATGATTTTTTGGTCTTAGGGTTCTTAAGGGACTACGCCCGAATGAGGTAGCCCGGAAGTAACGACATTGTCACACACCAAAAAAACACCTCCTTTAGCGTTCACTAGGCCACCCAGATGTGTCGACATAGTTGGTTCGGTGCCACAACCCATCGTTTACAAAATATATCGTTTGAAAGCCTTACACTGGCTCAAACTACACTATTCTGCGTGTTTGCAAACAATAGGGCAACGAGAGCACCAATTGGAGAAGGAAAAGACTGAGATAGGCTATTATAGAGGGTCCCTACACCAAGGTGTAGGATCAAACGAGACATCTCTAGGTGCCACGAAGTGCGCGTAGTCACCCGTCGAAGTTGAACGATTTTTGGTCTCAAGGCTCTTAAGGGACTATGCCCGAATGAGGTAGCCCGAAGCAATGATGTTGTCATGCACCAAAATGAAACCTCCTCTAGTATTCACCTAGCCACCTGGATGTGTTGGCACAGTCGGTTTGGTGCCATGACTCATCGTTTGCAAAATATACCGTTTACATGACCTTTTACACTTGCTCAAATTACACTATTTCACGTGTTTACAAACAATAGGGCATTGAGAGCACCAATTAGAGAAGGATAAAACCAAGATATAATATTGTATAAGGTCCCTACATTGAGGTATAGGATCAAACGAGACATCTCTAGGTGTCATAGAGTGCGCGTAATCACCCATCGAAGTTGAACGATTTTTTGGTCTCAGGGCTTTTAAGAGACTGCACCCGAACGAGGTAGCCGGAAGCAACGACGTTTTCACGCACTGAAACGATGCCTCCTCTAGCATTCACATAGCCACTTGGACATGTCAGTGCAGTCAGTTTGGTGCCATGACCCATCATTTACAAAATATACTGTTTGACATCCTTACACTATCTTAAACTACACTATTTGGCGCATTTGCAAATAATAGGGGAAACAAGAGCACCAATTGGAGAAGGAAAAACCAAGACATGCTATTGTAGAGGGTCCCTACATCGAGGTGTAGGATCAAATGATACGCCTTAGGTGCCACGGAGTGCGCATAGTCACCCGTCGAAGTTGAACGATTTTTTGGTCTCAGGGCTCTTAAGGGACTATGCCCGAACAAGGTAGCCCGAAAGCAATGACGTTATCACGCACCAAAACGATGCCTTCTCTAGCATTCACCGCCACCGGAGATGTCAACGTAGTCGGTTTGGTGCCATGACCCACCGTTTACAAAATATACCGTTTGACAACCTTACACTGTCTCAAACTACACTATTTGGCGCGTTTGCAAACAATAGGGCAATAAAAGCACCGATTGAGAAGGAAAAAAATTGAGATAGGCTATTTTAAAGGGTCCTTAGGCCAAGGTTGAGGATCAAAAGAGATGTCCTTAGGTGTCGAGGAGTGCACGTAGTCACCCATCGAAGTTGAATGATGTTTTGGTCTCATGGCTCTTAAGGGACTATGCCCGAACGAGGTAGCCTGAAGCAACGACGTTGTCGCACACCAAAATGAAACCTCCTCTAGTGTTCACCTAGCCACCCAAACATGTCAGTACACTCGGTTCGGTGCCACGACCCACCATTTGCAAAATATACCGTTTGACATCCTTACACTGTCTCAAACTACACTATTTGGGGTGTTTGTAAACAATAGGGCAGTGAGAGCACCGATTGGAGAAGGAAAAACCGAGACAAACTATTGTAGAGGGTCCCTATGCCGATGTGTAGGATTGAACATGATGTCCTTAGGTGCCACGGAGTCTCAAGGTCACCCGTCGAAGTTGAACATTTTTTTGGTCTCAGGGCTCTTAAGAGACTACGCCCAAACGAGGTATCCCGGAAGCAACGACATTGTCACACACACGAAACGATGCCTCTAGTGTTAAAATGGCCACTTGGATGTTTTGACGTAGTCATTTCGGTGCCACAACCCACCGTTTACAAAATATACCATTTGACATCCTTATACTGTCTCAAACTACACTATTTGGGGTGTTTCAAAACAATAGGGTAAGCAAGAGCACTTTGATTGGAGAAGGAAAAACCCAACATAGGCTATTGCAGAGGGTCCCTATGCCAATGTGTAGGATTGAATGAGACGTCCTTAGGTGCCACGAGTCTGCGCGCAGCTACCCGTCGAAGTTGAATTTTTTTTTGGTCTTAGGGCTTTTAAGGGACTATGCCCGAACGAAGTAGCTCGGAAGCAACGACGTTGTTGCACACCAAAATGATGCCTCCTCTAGTATTCACCTGGCCACCTAGACATGTTGGCACATTCGGTTTGGTGCCATGACCCACCATTTGCAAAATATACCATTTGACAACCTTACATTGTCTCAAACTACACTATTTGGACGCGTTTGCAAAGAATAGGGAAGCGAGAGCACCGATTGGAGAAGGAAAAATCTGAGATAGACTATTGGAAAGGGTCCCTACACTGATGTGTAGGATCAAACAAGACATCCTTAGGTGCCAAATAGTCTACACACACACCCGTCGAAGTTGAATGATTTTTTGGTCTCAGGGATCTTAAGGGACTATGCCCGAACGAAGTAGCCTAGAAGTAACGACGCGTGCCGCACACCGAAACGATACCTCCTCTAGCATTCACTTGGCCACCTAGAAATTTCGGCACAGTCAGTTTGGAGCCACAACCCACCATTTGCAAAAAATACCATTTGAAAGCCTTACACCGTCTCAAACTACACTATTTGGCGCATTTGCAAACAATAGGGCAACGAGAGCACCGATTGGAGAAGAAAAAACCGAGACAGGCTATTGTAGAGGGTCCCTATGCCAAGGTGTAGGATTGAACGAGACATCCTTAGGTGCCACAGAGTCATAATTGTTGAAAAATTTGTAATTGTTGAAAAAGTCACAGATTCTTCTCAGAAACAAAAAAAGAAGAAAAAGAACAAGAACAAGAAAAAGAAGAAAGTTGTAGATTCTTCTCCTTTGCAACAGGTTCCTCTTCAACAAACTCATTCCATTTTCAACAACTTTTTCAACAATTACAACTTTTTCAAGAAATTGTTGAATTAGAAATTGAAAGAGAAGAAGAAGATGGTTATGCAATTATTGGTTATTGTGAATACTCACCCAACAAAGATCCTGAATAATCCATAGATGATATGAATAGTTACTCTTGTTTAGTGTTCACCCACTCATAAAAAAACCTCTTCTTCTACTTCCCAAGCAAAACACTTTAATCCTCAAATGGTGAATCAATAGAAAAAAACAAAAAAAGAGGAACATCATTTCCTACTTCTATGGGGTCATCCAAGAAGAATCCTAATACTACTTTAGCCAAGACTCCATCTACCTCTTTGAGTAAGTCTCTTGCACCTCCTCTTGTCAAATCGATTTCTATTTCAATTATTCCTAAGAATGAAAATCCTACTCATGTCAAGGATTCCATAGTTCCTAATGTGCCTACCACTTCCTCATATTTTTACATCAGTGACCATTTTAAGAAAGATAAAATTCAAATATCTGAATATGAGTACATAAAAAAATACCCCAAGCATTTTGATAAACTCGTCTAGTTTATTAAAGGAAGTAGTAAAAATACATGTTCCAAGAATCCTACCAACACTAAAGAATCACTTCCCACTCCTAGAACCACTCATTCCTAGAACCTTCTTTCCTTAAAATCCTCCTCTTCTAGGAAATAAGAACCTTTCTATCTTTCCTTGTTGGTCAATGGACCTATAAATTGAATAATTGCATTATTGACTCCGACACCTTTGACAATGTCATGCTTATAAAATTTGCTAACTCTATTGGTATTACTCTTAGCCCTGCTATTGGCCATTGTTACTACATGAAAACAAAATAATTACCTCTTTTTGGCCAGGTGAAAGATTCTCAAGTAGAATTTGCAGACTTCCCTGACAAGAAAATCAAGATGGAAATACTTGTGGAAGACATGCTAGCTACGTATGGTATATTGTTGAGCCAAAGTTTCTATCACGATATTGGTGGGGATATAAAGATGGATTGGTCATACACCACCATACTCATCAATGGTAAAATGAATAATATCCTTTTGATAAATAAAATTAAATACACAATTCAAAAACCAAATGACCCAAGGGAAGACATCTTATTTCAAGATTCAAGGTATGAAATATTTTTCATGACTTAAGAGGAAAATGATAAGTTGCTTATGTTGATGGAGGAATACACATACTTCCCTTAATTTCTTAACAATTGTACCATGCAATGTTGCACCATAGTAACGTTATATTCATATATGTTGCACCATAGTTTTTAAATTTTAAATCAAACATACATATAGAACTAATATACATAGAATATACATACATAGAAGGATATCATATGCAATGAATTCAAATTAAACATAGAAGTAATATCGTTATGAAAACCAACACATAGATATATAATGTATCAAACTAAGTGTGTTGAATGCACATATCTGAAAATATAAGTTCATAACATGTGTACATCTCGAACTAAGTGTGTCATACATATAGGACCACATGCGGTCACATAAGGCTATATATACAATGTCCTATGAAGAATCATGAACTAGGACCAGCTGGCCCATATATATATCTATGTACATCCACATCCTATGAATCTAATCATGAAACATCTTCCCTCTCTTCACCTTGCTAGAAATAGCATGTCCACGACTTGGGATGTAGTGGAGGGAGTTGCCACTATGGATTTCATCCGTGTGGTCCTAGGTGTCTCTAAGCAGGCCTGCAACCTAACCTGCACATTCATAAACAACAAGTTTTTAACACCCAGATTTTTAAAATACATTCAAAATTTAGAAACTTAGAATTTAGTTAAAATGCATGTGAAATCTTATCGCAATGTCATGATCCCTATCAATTTGTCGTTAACGTGTGACAGGGACAATAAGACCACAAGGGGTAAGCTACATACAAATAATTAAATTTCAAATTAAATATTTCATGTACAAAATTTGATATTGTAGATTTAAGTAATAAGAAATAATTCCTAAATAAATTTAACAAATTTGAAAAATTGTACCTTAGTGGATCTCAGATGATATGATAGATAAGATCTACAAAGTAGCCTCCACAGTCTGCATATATGGAGGAGTCTCTCTCGATGAGTCATAAGCTATACAAAAACATGTACAAAGCAATATTAATCTACATGGTTACACGCATAACAGAGCCAAAGCATAATCCACGTGAACTTCCACAATTAGAAACAAAGTGTAAAGAGAAACTAACTTGCGTAAAAGTCACGTGAGGCATGCTAAGAGCCTCGCCTCCCAGAGAAATGATGACCCGCCGTGCTCCCCGCGTATAAAAGACAAACATATATTAATATGTACATGTACAGTGAAACATTATAATAATAAAAGTGCACAATCAAATGAAATTTGAAATTTAAGTACAACTTGAAACTTATGTTTGTAACATGCCCAACTGACAATAGCTAGCATGTCGACACCAAATGTTTCCTTCACCGGCTCTTGCTATTTAAAATAAAATAAAAATTAGTTTTTACATGTATGTACATAACGTACAATGAAATACATATATATTAAAATCTCAAACATGAATTAAACTATTGTATATATATATTAAATATTTATTTGACATTTACTTGTGAAAGACCAAGATCCTTTGCACCAGTTCCAAAAACACCCGCCACCATCTCATCTAGAGAAAAGAAATAATGTGATCTAGTAAATTATGTCTTGCCGCAGGCATACTTTGTATTACATGATCCACAATGGTGTGGTGCACTAGAACTGACGCCTCCACCAACATCACCAGATGCAATCTACTCACTATGTCTTTGGGTCAAAGTGTCGGTGAGCTCCTCAATGCATGTTGTGTGTCAATCTCCACAACCTCCTTCACCGAATGAGGGATAACCAAGGTAGTGGGGTTTTAGCGCATGGCGGATCTTGGTTGACCTACGCATGCACCAGGTCTACTCAGTGTAGAGCCACCACCTCGCCTATAAAAATCAGAAAAGTCAAAATAATTTGGGACCTCATTAAGCATGAACTCACAATATAATTTCTTCAAAAAATAGAGAGGAACCTAATTGTTGTTGCATGGTGGATAATAAAAAACCATCCACCATCGGTCCCAAAAATTGTTCTTGATTTGGTCATCGTGACACCAATGGATTGTGAACCGCTTACAAGTAGTTGCGTGGGGGCATTGGTTTTGGGTCAAGAAATAATGCACAAATGCAATCTTTTCCGATTTTTTTGTCTTTTACGGCGCGCATGGGATAATTTATCTACCTACAATCACCTCTAAAGGTATTCCATCTGCTCTTTTTGGTTGGTTGCGAGTCAACTTCACCAATTAATGTTTGCAATGTGTTGGTTAAAGTCATGCAAGACGGATTTGTGGCATGATTTTGTCTTATAATCAATAAGGTTCTCAATGATAATTTTATTTTGTTAGATTTTTCCAACGATATCAGCTTGTGTTCCTGTTGGTTTCGTGGGGACAGAAAGGAGCCACAAGAGGCGGATCTATGTTTGGAGGAGGGTTTTGCGGAATGTTTGGAGGGTTTTGAGGATTGTTTGGAGGGTTTTGAGGAATATTTTGATGGTTTGCAGGATTACGAGCTTGCTGAGCAACTAACAAAACAAAAAAATTGTATACATAAACAAAAAATTGAAAAACCCATGAAAATCACAAAAATAACCTAAAATGCAAACAAATTGATCAAAATCAAGGGCTTACCTCTTTGTCTTGGTGGCATGGTTGAAACTATCACGATCTAGAAGTCCGAAGAGTAATTTTTAGGGGGTATTCAAAGCGCGAGTGCCAAAGGTCTAGGAGAAATCGCGGTTGGAAAGGAAAATGGGGGAAAATGAGGAGTCGCGGGTTTGTTTTTTTGTCTCAGAGGACCGCGATCATGGTTTTAGTTTCGAAATCACCGAACCTATAAAAAAATTACACGAGCGCGTACCTAAATTTTGGGTTTTTATGTCCACTTAATTGTCCACCAACTTGCTGCACTTACCCATGCAACACGACTTAGGTTCACAAGATATTATCCCACACCACATAATATGACTACACGAACATACAAACGATATGAAAACATTAGATGCACACCAAGCCACACTATTATAAATAAACAAGTACAAAACCACGACCCCACCATAATATGAATATCACTAATGTGCACTTTCCACATTACCACATTTTCATGGTTACAACATTGGCATACTCATTGTTCATTATTTAACTTTAACAATTTAAAGAGTAACTAACATGAAAGCACACATTTTCCATTTTTCTAGACCACATTTCTTTTGGTTCGTTTAATACTTAACCTTCATAGTGGTTCCATCTAATTTAGTTTGTTTATATTGTTGCAAATAAATTGTATAACTCGAATGTTAATTAGGAGTAACTTAACATTACACATTATAAGATAGGGTTTCCAAATTAGAAAATATGCTTCCTCCATTACTTGTTTTCATGTGGATCAATTCACATCCACTTTCACAACATAAGAACGATCTAATAAAGTTATGAATACTCTCCATAATAATTAAAATCCTTAGACAAATAACAAAAGAGTATATTCTCAATAAAAAAGAGTATATTCTCAATAACAAAAAGCAAGTTACAAATTTCCTTTACAATTAGTGTCTTAATTGTGCATTAACACATAACCCAATAGTCTCTATGGTCCAAATCACTTTGCATCATTTTCACTTCTAATGGTGTTTAGTTCCTAGGACAACCACTTAAATGCGTTAATACAACATCAAGTCATTCGAACAAAGGAGACACAATACCTTTATAACCATTACAACTAATACACCTCCACACGCCCGAAGACCCTCCATTAGGTTCATGGGGAAGAATCATGATCACAATGACAATACCTCTAGAATCTCCAAGACTACAAGAGAATGTTTTCTTGATCCTCTTTCCATGTTGCAAACTTATATTCCCCCAAATTCCCTAAGAATCAAATACGTTCATTTTTTTTCCTCGATGCTTAGCCTCAAGACAACTTTACAATTCCATAGCTTAGACCCTACATCCCACAAGTCCCAAAAATGACTCTAAGCCTTAAACTAAGGCATTCCACACAACCTCAACATTCATGAAAATAATTCCTAGGAGGAACCCCTTTTTCTCTAAACAAAATTTAATCATTACCATTCCTATAGGGTGGTTTCATGGCAATGACGACGAACATACATGACTCAAAAAAACCCAATATTAGTGCTCTTATTACCTTTAAACTAGGTGGTGCAAAAGAGTGTTAAGGAAACTAGGTTCTCCCTTTAATTTTTAGTTATCTAACTAACATTCCCACACACACGGGGGGTGATGAATAAGGGTCTTACTCTAAGGTTGTCCCTTTTATCTTGGGTTTTCTATGAATTTCAAAGTAATAATAACACACAAAGGAGTTCATTCATGAATAATCCACAAAAGTATGATATGACAGATCATTTCATTTCAAAGAAAAACATCTACAACATTAACAAGATATAAACCTATGATTAAATCACCCTAGAGACGAATGACCCTTTTCTAAAAGATGCCAATATAATACAATTTCTTACTCATCCCAAAATAATCAATAAATAACATTCACGTTCATAACAATAATGTTGATACATCTACTTAAACTTACATATATATTTTGTATTACAAAAACACTAGCAACGCTACCATTTCCTTCTTGTCTCGCGTACTTTGACCACTACATGGTAAACACAACTACGACATGGCATCAAAATACAACCAAGCACGAAATACAATTTTGAAGTTCTCTAACAATAAAGAAACTATATTTAACATACTTCAAAGGAGAGTAAGCATTGTAATACCATTACATTTTGTTTCTAAAGCTAAGGAGAGAGATAGAGAGAGGAGAGAGAAAAAACCAATTCCCCACATTCTATTTATTTTCAAGCAAGTGTCAATGGAGAGTTTCCTACAGTCATGTACTTGTGTTTTCAAGGTTTTTCTATCGTTATTTTTCTTGGATAAGTTCATATGATAGTTTTCACCAAGTAGTAGCAAGTTTATAAAAACATCAAAATTTAGCCAAGTTGCTCAAAAATCAACATTCAAAAACATCTTCAAGACTTAAACACACAAGGGAACAAATTCCTACCTATTCCCCTATATACAGGGAAGCACTCACAAATTGACGGAACCACAAGTCTGGAAAACATGATTAAAATGAGGCTCGTCTTTCTGGAGCTACTAGTTGTAAATGCACTAAAGCGGCCTTGTAGCACAACGATTGAGGCCTACAAAACCTTGCCAATAAAACTAGTTTGCAGGATGTTTTTATCTAAACTAAGGGCTTTTAATAATTGTCTCGTAAATATATTAGAGTTATGTGGAAACCAAAATTCATTTCGACACCTGTGGTCTGAAACAACGTGTTGAAATTAAACTGTAATTTTAACTTTCAACAGCTATTCAAATCCGCAAACTAACTTTCTTTGGGATCATAAACGCATTACAAAACAAGGTCAAATAGACATCTAAGGGATAAATTAGGGTTCGGTTGGACACTACACATGACAAGGTACATGACTAAAGTTTACCTTTCTCATTTTGGGGTCTGGAAAGTTATTTTTCACCTCCATGGAAACCAATTTTTATTAACATTACACAAAGTCGTCAAAAGTAGTTTCACTAAGTTCTCGTTTATCCTGCCAACTACATGGTTTCCTAAACAAAATATAGTAACGTAGTTCGTCTATCGGTATTACGAAATAAAGGAGAGAATAATGTTTACATTCATGGATACTTGTCGAGTGCATACCAAACAAAGGTACAATTCTGCTATAGGAAACATGTTTTAATTAATTTACCCAAAATTTACTCTTCTTTAATTTGATTTATGGTTCCATTCATAATTAAAAAAACTATAATGTATAGGAAATCATGCAAGGATGAAGTGAGATGACCATGCCTATATTGATTTGGCAAGCACGAGAAGAAGAGTTGACAAAACACCATGCTATCTCCTACGAGTGTGCGAGACAAGATAGGAACCCGATTTATGGATCTAGATGGGCAAGTCTATTGGAAAACTCAAACATTCAAACAACCAAAGTTTCCACAACAAGTGAATATGTTTTTCCTAAGCCAAGTCATGCCACGTCCCTTTCAACTTTACAATGCTAACCAAGCAACAATAACACCAACTAACCTGTCCAAGCCAATTCTCCCGCAATCCACGCATGGCGGAATCAAGCATAAGCGGTCCTTTGATCACAGTACCTCTGGGAATTCTCGTGAAATAATTCAAGTGCCCAAAAAGGTCCACATTTGGGATAAATTTAGAAGATCATACAATGCCAATAACTACTTGATGTCCTGCTATGCCTATATCTCACGCAAGTTTGCAATCAACGCAAACCTACACAAAATATTGACCGTCCCCGTCAATCCTTTCATCCGTCCAACCTCAAACCCTCAACCACCACACCATATTTCTTGTGCCCCACCATCTTGTTGTGCGCTCGCGTATGAAACAATACTGCGTGTGTTTGTTTTAAAAAAGCGCAAGCGACAATTTGACGAATAGATAACAACAAATTACGTTGTTACCTATATAGGTAACACTACATTACGTTGTTACCTATATATGTAACAACATAATGTGTTGTTACCTATTCCATCAAAACTAATGGCGACACAACGGGAAATATTTTTTACCTATTTTGCTAACGTACGTGAGAGATGGGGTTTTCCTTTATGTCATAGTCAAACCCACCACACCAAACAAATGCGGCCAGAAAGAATGATTTTTTAACAAAGACAACAAGAAGCTCCCCTTTTATCTGCATTTTGTCAAACATTTCACAAACTTCTACGACATACCTGTCAGGGAACTAACAACAAAACATTTTGCAAAATACAGATATATGAGGAATTAGCTAAGGTTGTGGAGCTGTCTTAAAAACTATCAAATTGCTTTTTCCTTAGAAACTTCCAAAGTCTATTCAGCAAACCCATAGAATGGATACTCGACAAATAACATGGAATATGTGACCGTAAATTTTGAGACATCTTAGCAGACAAAATAGACGCATTGTGTAAGGAGTAAGCAAGAGCAGGTTTAGACAAAAATTCCCTCAAATCCCAAGTTTTAGGATAAGACTATTTAAACTTAGTTTCAAATATATTTCTTTAACTAAACCAACTCGTCTTTATCCTGGAACCATTGTGTTCATGCAGCCACACATTTTTTCGAGGCATTAACAACAAATAAAGATCCTAGCGCATTATCCAAGCCTCCCAGAAGTTGGCCAAAGGCCTTTTTAACGCACCAGATTTTCAACGTATGGAATTTGGTATTCTAAGAGCCAAATTTAATATGGAATTCTGCCAAATTCAATCCCACAATACAAGACACATTTTATTTTATTTTCACCTCTTATTGTGCTTAGAGGATTTCCAAAGTCTGATTCAAAACTTCAATTTGGGAACAAACTGGGAGATGCTGACAGAAGAAGTGCTATCTGGCTTTACAGCTGCCAATGGCGTTTTCTTAGAAATATCCAGAGACTGCCTAACAAACCAAAATTTGCCTAATCCTGCCTAATTTTTCCTAATCCTGCCTAACAAACCAAAATTTGCCTAATTTTGCCTACTGGTGGACTTCAATACCCTGCTCCAAATCTGCAGCATGGTACACATAGGGAGGATATAGGCAGTGCCTTAAAACCAAAACAACAACCTGCTCAAGAATTACAAAAGAGCAATACTGCCCTCATACCAGGAAATTTGAAAAGAATTTTCCAAATACCTCCTCTGACAATCATTCTTCAATTATCCACCTAAGACAAAATTCTATCACCGATGAAATCTCAAATTAACCAATTTTTTTTTATGAAGTCTTTCTTGGTATAAGGTTGACACATCTTCTAAATTTTTTGAGGGATTTAAGAATATATATATATATATATATTTTTTAATTTTTATTCTTTGTTGTCAACATTTTAATTTTCAAATGATTTAAATCATTCAATTTTACTATTGGAATAGACCTTTATATTAATTTAAAGGAAAGTTACATAGTGGGGGCGACCGGACAACTCACGGTCCCACAAAACGCCATGAAGGCAACAAAAATGCCACAAAGGCAACCGAAAGCGCCACGCAAGCTTACAAAAATTCCGACTAAAAAGGCTCAGCCTAGAAGTAGCCACAGAGCTAAAAACAAACCGAGAATATGAAGCCATCACCGAAGGAGCTGTGGGGCCAAAAGAAACAGGAGAGGCCGAAGCCATCACTGACCAAGTAACAAGAGGCACAAAGTGTCCTTTCTTCTCCTTAGACCTTGTGACCACACTCCAATTTGTGGGTTGGGAAGGCAAGGCTAACAGAGAATCGAGGTGAGGACGATCCTTCTCTAGATCGGGATCAGAAGAATTAGTCACATGAGATCTTTTAACACAACCACCAGAAGGGGGAATCTCCTCACTCATGGACTCTGAACTGCAGGGAGAGGAGTCTCTTCAGTACCATGCACTATGAATGGTTGCCAACCTTTAGGTCACGAAGAATTCACTTTTTTCTTTTTTTTTGAATCTTATTTGAGAAAGAAAAAAATGGGCGCGCTCCTCTCATGCCCTAACCGTCCAAACCCTAACTCTCCAAATTGTGGGTATCCCTAATGAAGTTGTTGGGCGAGTATCATGATATTTAATTAGAGGATAGAAATTGGTTTTACATGAGGTTAGTTCCATGGGCATATCAATTTGGGGCTATTTGAACAAGGGATCCATCATTGTCAAGAGTGGTCATGTCTTAATATCCAAGTTCTAAAAGAGAAGCACATGATCTATTTCTCCTATTTGGACCATATTACATTCAATAGTTGGTTTTGGTTGTGATTGATAAAAGGTACAACATAATGATTAGAATTAATGGTAGATATAGGAGTGATAAATTAATATCCCATGTCAAACTTAAATGGGTTGAGGCTTGCTAGAAAAACCTTAAGAGGTGATGGCATGATCATAATGTGATTCATAACGATTTAGGAAATGTGATGATTACTCAATAAGAGGAAAGAGTAAGATTTACATTGGGTTCACTAAAGTGTAGTGAAAATGATGTGAATATATAATAAGGAGGATGTGAAAATTTGAAGAAGACTCAATTAGAAGAGAAATAAGATTCACGTAGGGTTCACCAAAGTGTAGTAATTTCGATGTGAAGATATAATAATAAAGAAGGGAAAATGTGAAGATGAATTGATCAAAAAGAGAGTAAGATTCATTTCAGTTCACCAAAGTGTAGTAAATATGATGTGAATATATAGTAAGATAGAAATGAAAACATGAATATAAATCAATTGAAAGAGAGCATAAGGTCCACTTTGGATTCATTATAATATATGAAAATAAATGGTGTCCTAATAAAATATGTTATTTGTCTCTCTAAATGGGGTGATATAAAATAGGATTAAAAAGGGGGCCATACTAAATATGCACACCTTAAGGTTGTAAGCTGCTAGAGACATTGAATCAAGAATATGATATTACACACTCTATAGGAGCTATGTGGTTCTAAATCCTAGATCTAGAATATAATAGTGGTTTCTAACTAGTCCCTTATAGTAATTTGACAATAATAATGTTGTAATCAAGTTACAATTAGATTGGGTTGTAAAGATCAATATGTTGTATAAGGTTATAAGCCCCAAAGTGAGGATTCTAAGCCAAGTGCCAATAGATAAATAATATGCTACCATACTCTAATATATGCATGACCACATTGAAACAACATTTAAATCTTAAATGGAATAAAGGAAAAAGAGGTTAGAAATACCTACTTAAGTAAAGACACCATTGGTGCATTAATTTACCCTCGTGGTCAATAACACCTTGTGAGAGAAGTGATGCTAAGTATGCAATGCTCAAGTGTGAACTCTAAATAAGACAAATAAGACCAAGTTTAATACCTCTAAGGATTTGAGGACATTTTGGAGGGTTCCAAAAAACCGAATGAGTGATGACAATGTGTTGGAATACACACTCAATGAAGATCCTATATAGAAATCATGATGGGAGTTTGCAATTTATCTAGCCAAAAGTATCGATCATGGTCAATGTTGTTAGATATGAAAAACTGCTCACCAAGTAGTATTAACCACAATTGATTCCATCAACTAGGAAATATACTCTTTCAATAAGTATCAACTATGATTGATATCATCTCGGTAGGAAATGCGATATCATGTGGAGGTCAAAAAGCATGAAAAATTGATGGAAGGACCTCAAAGTTCTAATAAATGGGTAACATGATGACGGTTTTTATGTGATGAAAGTAGTTATGAGGGTAATTGTAAGAGGATGAAAAGGTGATGTCATAGGGAGGCTATAAAAGGTGACTAAAGAGGTATAAAAACATGTGAAGTGTGATATAATTAGGATACATATAAAGGTTATATCATAAATACCACTTATAACCATACCAATGTAACAAGTGAAGGATACATTTAACCATTTATGGTAACTCCAAGTTCCCATTAATATCCCCGAGGATACCAATTTGGAGAATTCAATATACCAATGATTCCTATAAAGAGAAAAATCTATCAAAACAAAAAAATAGGTTAATGCGGTACATAAGTGTCCTTGGATATGGGACATGTGACCAAAATCTTTCAATCACACTTTTTTAACCTATAAATGGATTATCCTTTATAGAAACCTTAGCTCCTTGATTTGTGAGCTAAAAAAGGGTCATTCTAGATTTGATTTGTGATACCTAAACACCCCACTCTATTGATTACTTCCTACATAACACTATTATGAAGAGGTATAAAACCCATGTAATTCTCCCTCCTAGTAGGTGTGTAAAAACATGTGAAATTAATGCAAAATTGTGTCATTCCCTAAACCCAATGGCACAAGATGAGATAAGATACTTCGTATTTCAAAAAGTAAGAATAATTATCCTTGTAATGAAAAATTATCTTCAAATGTTATCTATCGAAAATAGCTTATAAGTAGTCCCCCCAAAATGGTTTTAAGTGTTTTTTTATCATAGAGTGATCAATCCTAAAATTTTGAACCTTCTAACACGCAACCAATACAAGTTAAATTCAACAACAAATAAAAGGTTGACCCCAAAATAATTTTCTTTGGAAAGTTTAATTCAAAATGAAGGTAGGGAAAAATAGTTAACCTTGGACAGAAATATCAACAAGCTCTTTCCAATGTAGGTGATTCTATCTTAGACATGATAGAATGTCAACTAATGAAATCCACGGGGTGAGGATCCCTAATAAACACATCATATCAAAAGAAAGATCATATAATTGTTTAGGAATGTTTCTAAAATAAGTAAAGAGTCAAATAGAGGGGTAACCATGTCAATTAATCATTTTTATTAGAGTCAATACAAACCATACACATAAAATCAATTAAAAGCCATTATAAAATGGCTTTTTTCATTTTCCCGTACTCTCGGGTAGAGCATTAATGATATCCTTGTATTTATAAGGGTATATTTGAATATAATCTATGATGGATTGAATTATTTTTATCCTCCTCGTTATGTTTTTAGTATCATATATTTGTGCTACCTTAACTAATCTTCTTTTCTATTTGCATTGCTATAAAGTATCGCAACATCTTCTACTTGGTCCACTATTTTTCCTTCTTCTTGTTCTTCCTCTTATTCACTCCACTTATCTTATTCATGTCCCACTTTTCCCTTTCTATCCTCCTACTCTTCCTCCTATATTTTACGTATCATTTCAAATTTATTGGCGATTCCCTTATTCCTTATTTGTTGTTTCATTCTCTTTTGTGATTGTGAGATGAGTTATATTGATGAGTACATTTCTTATTTACTTGGATGATCTTTGGTATACTTTTACCTACCTCCCCCATGGCTATTTGTTTTGAAATTGATTTTTTAGAACCCTCCACTCTTGTATCTTAATTTTTCCTTTTGTCATATGATGGAGTCATATTTTTATTTGTTCTTATCCCAACCACTCTCTAGTCATGGAGGATTTGACCTCAAACTAATTTTCTTCTCTCGATATGATCCCTAGACTTAATATCGTTTCAAGCTCTTTGGTACTCTTTTTGGTCCGCCAAGAGGGCTATCATTAATTATTATTTATGACGTTAATCCATTGGCTTCTCATTCATAATTTTCTCATGTTACTCCATTAGCTTCTCATTCTACTTTTCTCCATGTACATGGGAGGGTAATTCTTTTATTGTTACGCAAAGTTTGGAAATCATTTATATTTTTCCCATGTTTCTTCTATAATATCATCAATATTAAGGAGTATTTCCTTCCTTGGATCTTTTAGGAAGGTTATTAGTTATATTATTACATTATCTAGTAGTTCATTTGTAATTTCATATGGTAGAGGGACAATTGTAGAGGTTCATCACATGTATGGATGAATGTAAAGAAATCTTATGTTGACCCTAAAAATCACCTCTTTTTCATATTTGGTGAACATTTTTTTTTATATCATGTCCCTTCCTACTACCATTATGAAAATATATTCTCCCTATTGTAGGACTATGTTAATTTGTTTAACTATGGGCATAATGTCCGTGTGATTTTTATTTTCTCCCCGCTTATTTCGTTCTCCGCCACTATTTCATTTTATGCTCATTATGATAGTCTACATACTTATAGAAGGGTATTTTTGAAATACATTCAAAAGAAAACAAGAAGGGATCCATAGTAGAAATTATTCTTACCCTTATTTAATATTCTCCATGTTTTCATTTAGATTATCCAAATATGCCTCACATAATTTGTATTTAGATGAGGTTGCTTCTATTTCGTAAGCCACTAAGGCACTTATTGCATGTGCGTCATACTCCTAATTAAGCGGGTACATTTTTCAGGTCACAAATTTAGTGCATCTTTCTTAATAAGTGTTATAGCAATCACCTACTTGTTATGTACAATCCCTAATGTCCTCATGACATCCTTTCTAATCATGGTAACTTTCTTATCATATTGGTGTATACTGATGAACCTCATTCTTCAATCATGTTATCCATTCCAAAACCTTATTTACAATCTAACATGGTTGATATAATCAAGAAACATGTTGTGTAGTCTACTCAAAATAATTCAAATTTTTTCTACCAAGTAGAAGAAAGGAAACCTACTCCATGCATAAAATTTCATCGATGTAATTTCCCATACATTCATATTCCATTCCCATATGTTATATTGATTTTCAGTTGGATCAAATGTTTTCTATTTACTTCCATTCGTGTATGGTCAATATTTGTAAGTTTGGAATGTATGTGCTTCTATATATACCCATAGTGATCTACCTTATAAGGAATCAAAGAGAAAGCTCCCTCAAATACAATGCAAAAGACTTCAATATTTTCATCCTTATGTATGGCTTTTTCAACTCATGTTCTTCTATGATTGTAGGCGACACCAAGTTTGCCTTCTTAGTTATCCATGGTATCACTTATTTATTACAAAATTATCCAAGTCATTCTAGTTATTCTCACTTGGATTGATCTAAGACTTATGAAAAATAAATTGATTGTAAGCTATCACCAACTTCCTACTTATATTTTTTTTTTTTCATTCCCTCCTTTAATCCCTACAATTTTCTTCCCACAATTGGATTTTGTTTACTTTTTCTCTCAATTCTAGCATATTTTTATCTTTTTACTCATATGTCTACTTGATTTCCCCTAATAAAATATTTCATCTACCTTCAAAATCAATAGTCTCCAATTCCATGGTTCACTCCTAATTTCACTTACATTGTAATTTTATAGTTTATTTTAGGAAAATTCCTTGCGGTTTTCAATCCCACCTTGCCAAACCACCAGATTATCTATTTTTAATTTGGCAACACTCACTATTTTTAATTTCTATTTAGATTTTTCCCCTTTTTTACTTTTCATGTTTTTCTTACTCTTTTCTAAAATTGTTTTAGTAATTTTTTTATTAAAAAGAAATAAAATTGTGTTTATTGTTCTTTGTTTTTTCCAAAATTATTTTGATGTTTTTCAAAAAAACAATTTTTGGAGGGATATCCTTATGTTTTTTTTTCTCCAAAAATACCTTTGTCTTATATATTTAAAAGCTTTCCCTTATATCTTATTATGTAGAAACATAGGTTTAAGTCTTTTGTCATTTACATATTTGGTCCACATAACATATGATAAGGTCTTCAACTTGATCACACCGATGGTAATATTTGTGTTACAATATGAGGCCCTAGTCACCTTATTTTTAACTTACCAAGTTTTTGTATCTATTGTCATATAGGAGTACTTTATTCCCTTTGTGAAATTTTGTGTTCTTGCAATGGTATTCACGTCATGACTTTTTATTTATTATTATTACACTCGATTGTATGTGGAAATCAACCTTTTTCCATCCAAGTTTTCTAGTTGCATCAATTGTTCATAAAGGGATTTGTCTTCATTCATCCAAAACGTTACCATCATATATAAACTTGGAATAATAAACTCCATAGGAATTGTAGCTTTGATCTCAGACACCAATTAGAATGCACAATATTTTTAAGTCTCTAGATAGATACGTAAATATGGACATATCATTTTTGGCAATTAATGTAATGTCCCCTTTTTCCTACGCCAAATGGCCCAAGGAAAAGTCGGGTCCAAAACATGGTTAGACCTGGGGCAGTGGACGCTGGAAGCTTGTGGGAAGGGGCCCCATAGTTAATATCCTAGTTTGATGTTTAGGGGTCACTTTTGGACACAACGATTGAAAAGGGAAAAAGTAACTATAACTACTTTTATGTTAGTGGCCCCTCCATGGAATGAAATGCGCTAGGGTTGTGGGGCTCATTTGCCAAGGGAGAGTATATAAGGAGTCGGGGAAGGAAGAAAAGGCACTTTTTGTTGCACACTCTTAGCCTTTTCTCGTGCAGCTGCTACTGTTGTGTTTCTATAGCTTATGGAGTCAAATCCCACAACGACCCTAGCTTCGGTGGTGAGAGACCTGTCCCTAGCTAGCATGCCATTCTTCAGTAGTGAGATACCTACCCTAGTCTATCATCTTGGAGCCGTATTCGGGTCAAAAGCTACGTAGATATTTCCAGAGGGTCGAGGAAGGGTTTCGAGGATTTTGGGGGCTTTCATGGAAGACAATCGAGGGTCTCTAGATCTCGACTCACGATAGCCATTTAGGGGGGCATGATAGTATGTGGAAGGCGCCTCCCTCATTTCTCGACTCTATTCCTAACGTGGTGACTTTTTTCCAGTCATCCGTGTCGGATCTACAGTGGCGGTGCTATTCCCTATATCTTCCATTGTTATTTCCAAAGACCCTTATTTTGCTCTTTTATTTAGAGGGTCACGGACCTCTGAAGTTGTCTAGCCACCTAGGGCTTTCTGTACGTTTTCTGGCAGCAATATATTATCCTATAAAATGTCTTCATAGTGTTTATTATTACTATTGCTAGCATCCCTTGAATTTCCATGCACTGTGGGCAAATATTTTGTGTAATATCAATTTAATACCATTCATTGTCCTAGTTGGACATTTTCATTAAAAATTAGTATTTTACTTTGCTGCAAATTTTCTATATTTTGTGCATTTTTAAGGGGTATCCTACAAGGGATATTTCTTGGTATCAGAGCAGAGGTCTTGAGGTCAATACTCACAGAGCGTGGTCGGATATGATGTCCCATGGACATCCACTAGTCCCAATGTAAGGTAGGGAGATGTGCCCCATAATTCCCTTGGTCACGCTGCCCCGACTCGAGCGGTCCTCCGGTGGTCCACCCTTAAGTGCCACAGTTGTATCGAGGCACTATCAGTCGGTCTTTTGGTGTAACGGAAAATTCTCTTGTGATGTCCCTTGGACATCTTCCAGTCCCATCGCAAGGTAGGGAGATGTGCCCCGTAATTCCCTTGGTCACGCTGCCCGACTCGAGCGGTCCTCCGGTGGATGGAAGGTCCACCCTTAAGTGCCATGGTTGTATTGGGCACTATCAGGCTGGTCTTTTGGTGCAACGACAACCGCTCTTGGTATCAGAGCAACTATTTCTCTAACTTTGTTGGGATTAAAAGATGGGGACAAAGAAAATGAGGATATAGGGGTAGAGCCGATGAAACAATTGTTCACCAAAGATGGTAAAGCAAGCGAGGATACTACCAATCTCTATTTGAGCCAGCTCATTGGGAGATTAGCACAAGAAAGGTCTGATACTCATGTGGAAAGAGGAGAAAATAGCAACGAGGGGACAATATGGTCAAAGAGGTGATGGCGGACATTCGGGACAGTGGTCCCCCCATTCTTCTACCAGGCCTCTGGGGTCTCACGAACCTTCGTTCTTGAAGGATCCACAAGTTTCACAGGTACGACAGCCAGGGGAGGTTATAGATGAGTAGTCTTGTTGGGAAAGGTACCAGACTTTAAGTGATGGTTTTCATGGCAACATGCCATTCTAGGAATATTGCAAAATGAAGATTGGTAGCGAGTAGGAGATTACTGCACGGTACCGAGAGATGCAAAGGATGTTGGGACAGATTTCTGTTCCACATTTCGATGATTCTAAGAAGTGTACTGCACAATCTTGGGTGTAGAAGTTGAAGGCACACTTCGATTTGAATCATATGCAGGAGGAAGATGCAATTAATTTTACAATCTTACATCCGGAGGGAGACACTCATGATTGGTGGCATCATGGGTTGATTACATGGGGACACCTATACATAACGACCTATGTAGAGTTCACAAAGAGGCTAGTGAGCAGCTTTGATGAGAGGGACCCTGATAGGTATTTTAGAGAGTTGACTCATCTAAGGCAGACCGGTTCTGTGGATCGGTATATCACCGATTCTCAGAGACTATCAATCATGGTACCTAATATTATAGAGATGAGGTTGATTTCCCTATTCACAACAGGTTTGACAGATGCTCTCACTATATTTATAAGGGCATTCGAGCCTTCTTCGTTGCATGAGGCTATTAGGAGAGCCCGAGACACCCGGAGTTATCCACTCCTAAGTCAAGGTTTCCACCTTGAGTGTAGCCTAAGGGTTTCCCTTCAAGAACCAGGGGTCCGCAACTGAAGGTACCTCCACCTAGGAAGGATACAACCCGGAGACCATTCAGAGCTAGTGAGGAAAGGGAGGAATTGAGGTGAAAGAAACTATGTTTTGATTTTCGCACACCTTGGGTCCCAGGACATGATTGCAAGGGTAGAGGGAGGGCCTAGTACATAGAGGTCTTCGAGGAGAGTGATGGTGATGAGTAGTTGGACACACAACCATTAGAGGATGATGATGGTAAGGCATTAGATAGTGTGGGCGAGGAGCAAGCTAGTGAGATTTTCCCCGTAGGAGACTATTGCCACATTGTTTAGTACCTCAAGGTACAAGGCATTTAGAGTTAGGGGAGTTTTGTAGGGAAAACGAGTGGTGGTACTCATTGATAGTGGGGAAACCCACAAATTTATTGATGCCTCATTGGTTGAGAGGCGGGGGTTACAGATAGGAATTTGAGGGCTTCAACGTGGTTGTAGCCAATAGAGATTCTATGAGATGCACACGACATGTTCCCCAATTGAGCATCACGATGGGTAACTATACAGTTACCAATGATTTTTATGTTGTTGGTATTGGAGAGACCAACATAGTGCTTGGGGTACAGTGGATCCATTCCCTTGGTGAATTTTGAACTAACTTCCAGATGATGGAGCTGAAGTTTAAGTCCAAAGGGAGGAATGTGATCTTGAGGGCTTATCTTCAGGGGCACCCCGAGTTGTTATGGCCAAGAGGATCGAGAGGATCTATAGGCACGACAAGGTGGATTGGGAAGTACACTATTTGGTTTCAACCAAGAAATTAGAGAAGGGACAATAGTAGTACCATGTGGGTATATAGAGCCTATTGGAAAACACAAAGTGCCATGTTTGGTGACATACCTCTAGGAATACCTCTGAATAGGGGATTCGAGCATGTGATTGAAATCGAGGATGCTAGACCGGTGGTCACGTCTCCTTCTTGTCACCCCAAATGGTTTAAGGATGAGATTGAGAAGAGTATACAGAGCTCATGGATATGGGGCATATTAGGCCGAGTTCTAGCCCTTTTACTTCTTCGGTGGTTTTGGTGAAGAAGAAGGATGGGACCCCGCAGATGTGTATGGACTCACTCGGCCTTAAAGAAGAAGACAATAAAGAACAAGTACCTGTACCCCACATTGATGAGTTGTTGGATGACCTACATGGTGCAATCTATTTTTCAAAAATAGATTTGCATTCTGATATCATCGAGATCAAAGTCGTGGAGCAAGATGTGCATAAGACAATGTTCGAGATGCCATTATGGGCACTTTGAATTTTTGGTGATGCCTTTCGGATTGTCTAATACTCTAGCTACATTCTAGTCTTGCATGAATCATGTGTTCAAATGCCACTTGCGGAAGTTTGTATTGGTTTTCTTCGATGATATTTTAGTCTACATCAGGACATGGGAGCACCATATCAGGCACCTAGGTGAGATACTGGGGATATTAGAAGCTAATTCTTTATATGCGAAAGCCTCTAAGTGCGAGTTCAACATGACCGAACTTCTTTACTTGGGATATGTAATTGGTGGGGCTATAGTGAAGGTGGATAGAGGTAAGATATGGGAAATCCTAGATTGGCCGCCACCTAGGACATTGACACAATTGAGAGGATTCGTGGGGTTGTGCACATACTACCGGAGGTTCGTGAAGAATTTCTCTCGGTTGGCTGCTCCATTGACCGATTTGACCAAGAAGGGGGCCTTTGTTTGGATAGACGTAGCACAACAGGTTTTTGATCACCTCAAGGAGGTGATGAGTTTGTGTCCCATCCTCACATTACCAGAATTCTCTCGCCCATTCATTCTAGAGTGTGATGCATTAGGAGAGGATGTTGGGCGGTTCTCATGTAGGATAGGCATCCCATCGCCTATGAGATTCAGAAATTGAAACCTGTGGAGAGAGGGTATTCAATTTACGACAAGGAGATGTTGGCCATCATGCATGCCTTGGCCAAGTTTAGACAATACCTTGTGGGTAGAAAATTTTTGGTTCGTATGGATCAAAATAGTTTGAGGTTCTCCTGGGATAGAAAGATCTCAACGATCGCTAGCAAAGATGGGTAAACAAGGTGAAAACCTATGACTTTGACATAGAGTACACTAGAGGTAAGAATAATATTGTTGTTGACGCTTTATCTAGGAGGCCTTACCTCGTTGCTATGCTTAGTTCTATGTCCGATATTTTTAGCGGATTGGAAGGCTCATATACTTATTGAGTACTCCAAAACCAGATTTCTGGGAGATCATGGATAGTAGTATACGGGACGACCAATACGAGTAGTGGATGAGATCATTTTCTAAAAGAATAGGATTTTCCTTGTACCAAGATCCAAAATGAAGGAGAAAATCCTTCGTGCAGTACATGATACACCACTAGCTAGACATCCTGGGTATTTCAAAACATACAAGTTCATCAGGGAAATATTTACATGGAAGGGAATGAAGGACGATGTCCTTAATCATGTCAGAGAGTGTATGGTTTGCCAATGAACCAAATCTGAGCGTTCTTTCCCAGCAGGATTACTTTAGCCTCTCCCCATTCTCAAACAGAAATGGGATAACATATCTATGGAATTTATCACCTGGGCTTCCTTGGTGCATGGGCATAACGCATTTATGTTGTAGTTAACCGGTTAACTAAGTATGCTCATTTCTTTTCCCTACCCAAGGGGCACGAGGTAGTGGATGTGGCCCATATCTTCTATACCAGTATTTTTAAGCTACATGGGTTGCCTAAAAACATTGTCAGTGATAGGGACAAGATCTTCATGAGCACCTTTTGGTAGGAGATATTCAGACTAGCTAGTACAGAGTTGACCCCTAGCACTAGCTACCACCCACAAACAAATGGATAGATGGAGATAGTCAATAAGTGGATAGAAGGCTACTTGCAGAATTATGTAACAGACACCAGTGGGCATGGATTAAATGGTTACACATGGGTGAGTACTTGCTACAATACCACCTACCAGATGAGCATAAGTATGACCCCTTTCCGAGCTCTATACAGTACGACGCCAGGGACATTTGTAGATTTGGTAGTACCGGATAGTCGAGCTCCCAAAGATTGAGATTGGTTACGGGAGTACCAGGATATTCTCAAGGCTCTACGAGAGAATATTTAGAAGGCGCAAAATCAGCGAGAAGGTATTCGTAGATCAACACAAGACAAAGAGGTCTTTTGAGGTTGGGGATCTAGTGTTCTACGTTCTGACCATATAGGAAATCCTCACCGAAGCGAATGGGCGTAGAGAAATTGAAACCATGATTTTATGGTCCATACCGAGTGGTTCGTCGAGTAGGGCGATTGCATATGAGCTAGATGTACCAAAGCACGATAAGATACATAATGTCTTCCATATTTCATGCCTTAAGAAGGTGCTCGAACCGCATATTGTCCCATCTACAGAGCTACCGCCTCTAGATGAGGAAGGGAAGTTAGTCTTTGGGCCGGAAGCCATTATTGAAATGAGATAGAGGGGGCTCAGGAGCTGATTAATCACTGAGTATTTGGTGCGATGGAAGGGACTGCCACTTGAGGATGCTACTTGGGAGGAGTAGATTTTGCAACATCCTAATTTGCGTTTGCTTGAGGACAAGTAAATTTTGGAAAGGGAGGACTGTAATGTCCCCCTTTTCCTACACCAAATGGACCAAGGGACAAGTCGTGTCTAAAACGTGGTTAGATCCAGGGGGCTGTTGACGTTGGAAGCTTGTGGGAAGGGGCCCCATAGTTAATATCCTAGTTTGGCGTTTGGGGGTCACTTTTGGACACAACGACTCAAAAGGGAAAAAGTAACTATAACTACTTTTATATTAGTGGTCCCTCTATGGAATGAAATGCGATAGGGTTGTGGGGGCTTGTTTCCCAAGGAGAGTATATAAGAGTCGGGAAGGAAGAAAAGGCAATTTTTGTCACACACTATTAGCATTTTCTTGTGTAGTTGTTGTTGCATTTCTACACTTGTGGAATCAAATCCCACAGGGACCCTAACTTCAGTGGTGAGAGACCCATCCCTAGTTAGTAGGGCATTCTTCGGTAGTGAGAGACCTACCCTAGTCTGCCATCTTAGAGCTGTATTCGGGCAGCGCTACGAGAGATATTTCCAAAGGGTCAGAGGAAGGGTTTCGAGGATTTTGGGGGCTTTCGGGAAGACAATCAAAGGGGCTCTAGATCCGACTCACGACAGCCATCTAGGTTGGGCGTGACAACACATGGTAGGCACCTCCCTCATTTCCCAACTCCATTCCTAATGTGGCGAATACAACCTCTATTTGGGGTTTTTTCAATCGTGTCGGATTGTAGGTGGCAGTGCTATTCCCTATATCTGTCATTGTTATTTCCAAAGACCCTTATTTTGCTCTTGTATTTAGAGGGTCATGGACCTCTAAAGTTGTCTAGCCGCCTACAACTTTCTCAGTACATTTTTGGCAGCAATATATTATCCTATAAAATTTCTTCATAGTGTTGATTATTACTATTGCTAGCGTCCATTGAATTTCCATGCACTGTGGGAAAATATGTTGTGTAATATCAATTTAATACCATTCGCTGTCATAATCCGAACATTTTCATTAAAAATTAGTATTTTACATTCTTTGTAAATTTTCTATATTTTGTGCATTTTTAAGGGGTATCCTACAAGGATATTTCAATTAATCATTTCTATTTAGCTCATTTCATGACTTGTTATGCAATAAATTGAATAATTTCTACACATTTCTTACTTAATAAAAACTATCATCCACTAGGTCACACTAATTATCCATCATTGACCATTTAAAATCGCATTCTCATAATATAAGAGAAATATTTGGACATATGGTCACCATCTCCAAGAGACATATTACATTGTACATTGTGCCTAGATGAATTTTACCATGTCATAACAAAGTTTCTAGGCTGAATTTTTCCTAAGTTGACAACTTCATCTTAGAAACCTAACGTTCTCATTTTTAAATCCATAAGTTACCCTAGTTGGTCAAGTGTCATTTCAACAAGAAATATGTCACAATAGTCACCTATATAAGCATATTCATTTAACCTATTTTGAGGGCCTCACACTTCACATATTTAGGCTACCCATGAGATCACAAAAATGACCTAATTGATAAATCGGTCTTTCAAGTATATCTAACCAACTTAAAAGTTTGCACACATCATTCAAAGTTATCCCAAGATATTTTCCTAGCTACATCACACACCAAAGATTATTGTTGAGTGTTGAAGGACCTAATAGGATAGTCATTACTATAACACATTTTGATATACATATTGCACACATTTCCCGAGGTAGAAGAATTATATAAGTTTGATTCCTATTGGGATTAGTGTTGTGTAGGCATTGTGTGTGCCACACAACCCAAAATTACAAACCTCTTTTTATGTCCCTAAGAAAATAAGAAGAAGAATCCCTAATCATCTTCACAAGTACAATCACATAAATTCAGCCATATAAGAAAAAGCTACAAACACATAGAGACATGATTCCAAAGGCAATATTCATCATAATCAGCAAAGGACAAATCCATCCATCTTGGATAAAGTCACTAATGAAACATTTTCTCACTCTGAGATGACTTCATCCCATAGTCATAATCACACTCCTAGATTTTAAGAGTAGTTTGAAGATAGTCTACACACCCTTCCTACACTTTTTTAGACCATTATCATTGCATATCAACCTTGAAATTGGTGCAATCCTATCTAACCTTAATTTTTACATTTCTAGTTAGCTCCTTTATGATAGAGTAATTTATCATATTTTAGCTGAATATGATTTAGGATCTGAATTTTTATTACTATAATGTGATATTATTTTATAAATACATTGTTTTTTAATATATTAATTAGATTATGCCTAATTTTGATATTAGATTTGGTAAACCCACACGTTTGATTAGATGTTGTTGGTCGTCAAATAGGACTTCACGAAGAGCAACAAATCGGGGACAAGAAGTCCCTCCTCTTTAATGGGAGAGGTTCCTTATTCGAAACGAACCTATTTACACATATACAAAACATGATTTTCTTGTGGAACTTGGATATTTACGAAAGTGTTTCTATAAGGATCATCAATTACAAAAGGACCGAGGAATGAGAAAACGAGAATGAGCGAAAGGCACCATTTAGAATTATAAATGACAGTAGTATTCTTTATGTATGCGAAGGTACAATGAATTGAAACAAGATCATTTGTATCATACTAATAAGATGAAATTTGAAAGACACAAATTTCTATCAATAACATCTGCAAGAATACAAAGCTTCTTAATATAATATAGACAAATGATCTTAACAAGATTAAATGAAAAGCTTAGGGATAAAAGAAATCAGATAGACGAAGAATGAAAAGCCCTTATGTATTGATTTCTTTATGATTTATTTACACTTTCAGAAAATAAGCCAAGTTCTTCCTCCTTCAAAATGGCGAGGAGAGGCCATTATATAGTTTACAATTCAGTTACTCTCGGTAACTACTTCTTTTAACTAAAGATTAGTTAAGGATTGCCAATCGCAATACCTCAACTTATTACAATAAATCCGAGAAAAAGAATTGGAAGAGAAGAGAGGAATAAGGAGAAGAAGACAGGTGCTTATGATTGGGAGGGACCCACTGACTTCAAAATCCGCTGAATCTCTTCAACGCCTCGGCTATGTCTCTGCCACGTGGGACTGACGTGTTGGCTGTAGATTGGGTCCAAAATCCGAGGCACTTCTCCATTTCCTTATCAAACTCGACATGAGTATGATAGTCCTTATTTGCTTCTTCAATGGCAGATTGAAGAGAGCAGATCTCCTTCATTTTCTCTTTGGAAATGGAGCTTTCCTTGAACAGATTTCCTTTGACAAAAGCTCTGAATTGAGCTTTGATTTCTTGTAGGGAGAGAGACACACCAGAAGTTTCATCCTGAAGATGACAATGTATATCTTTGAAAGCAGATACAACTAGTGTTTTGAAAGCCTCTCCCTTCTGCCAACTATTCTTCAATTCTCCCGAAGCCTCCTCCAGGACCTTGATCTTCCACTCCACGCTGTAGACCCAGGATTTTGACAGATTATCCTTTGCATCATCAAAAACCTTACTCGCCAAAAGAATGTTTTCATCGGTCTGTCCCATGAGGCGGAGGTCCACTATACAACTGCTCCAAAGTTTAAGCTCTTTATCTATGACCCCAATAGTGGAAGAGAGCTTTTGTTGCAAGTTGTTCACTTTCTTGATTGAACAGGGCCTGTGCTTGATTCTGGGAGACAACTATGGCATTATCCATTTCTGGAATCCTCAGTGCAGTGCCAATGGCGGCAGCGTCAAGTTTGGCAATGAGCTCCCCGTCAATTCGCTCGAATCAGGGTTGAAATGAGCTCCGCATGAAAGCACTGTATCTGCACATTGCACAGAGATTGGGAAACCACCAGCAAAAGCCAAACCGCTGTCATGAATCATCTATGCCATTGGCGTAGGGTTTGCGTCTGTCATCCTCGACCAAAAATCACTAAAGTCAAGATGGCGAACTTCACTGTCCCCGATATCGGGAACGACAGACTCTAGTGGTGAGATTTGTTCTTGCCCCTGAAATTTGATCTTCATGTTGGTAGTAATTCGGAGGGTGAAGCTGCAAGCTAGACTTGGGAAGGAATTACAGAGAAAAATGGATACGCGCACAGGAATTTAGATTGCAAAGGTTCGAGCAAAAGATAGCAGGAAAGCAGTGTGTAAAATGCATAGGGGGTTCGCTCGTTATATAGCCGTTTAGGAGAGAGAAAGGTAATGAATGCACATTTAATACATACCTACCAAATTGAATAAGCAAGATATTCGGGTAGAGTGGGAAAAATTAGCACGAATGGCACTTGGTTCATTTGGGACATGTGGGACGCGAAAGCGCGAAGTACGCGGCTCGGCCGATTCGGGTGAAGCGGGGAAAAGATGCACAAATGCTCTTGGAACACGCGGGACAAAAGTACGTGAAGTACGCGGCTCGGCCGAGTCGGGCGAAGCGGGGAAAAGACGCACAAATGCTCTTGGAACACGTGGGACAAAAGTACGCGAAGTATGCGGCTCGGCCGAATCGGACGAAAATGGAACAATTGGTCCGCGAACTTGGGACATTTGGGACAAAAAGTTCCGACGGGCCCGAAAAGAACAGACTTTGGGTGAACCGGCCGATCGGGGAACAGAGGGCCCAATTGAACTTGGGACACGCAGGACAAAAATGTCCGACAGGCCCGAAAAACACACAAAATGACCCAAAAACGCAGATTTCTCAATTTCTTTGGCATTTCACATTATCAGTACAACAGAGAAAACACTTAAACTCAAAATTTTAAATTTTCACTTTCTTAAGAGCAGGGGAATTTTGAGTGGACAATGATGCATCCTACGACTTCGTGCCTTACCCATAGGGTTTCACATTTCATCTTATAATCGTGGTATTCATATTTAAATTTTGAATTCTCTATATTTTGTGACCTAAATATTGTTTTGAGACTTCTCCCCGGATCTCATGCTCGATACTCCTATTAGGGACACTTTTTAGGGTCTTGCATGGGATAAAATACCTTTCAAATTGACCATAAAAACTCTATTTTCAAAACCATTAGAGGATTGTTTTCCTTCTATCAATAGAAACAAAAACCAAATTTTATTTTTCATCATCACACACATAATACTTGGAATTATTATTTCTTTCTTTTTCATAAATGGGACATAACAAGAGAAATATACGCTTACTTCAAAACCCTTGGAGATTTTTGTATGTCAAAGTGAGCTTCTCAAAAGTATTTTTGGTTTCACAAAAAATCATCACCAAATTTTATAAATGATCTTTTTATTAATTTAACCTTTTCAAATCAGTTTTGCATTTTTGTTGAACACCAAGTTGGTTTAACAATTTTACCATCTTTATATTGGGGTTTACATATCTCTTTTTATTTAATCATGTCTCTCATACCTATTTAATAAACCACTTATGAGGGTATCATATTTACATCCATGTTGAAGGACACACAACCTAAATTACCACTCTTACAACAAGCTAAATTAGCATCTACACTACCCCCACCTCTCTTATATGCTAAAGATTGCAAACAATATAATGATCCTTTCAATTGTGATAAAAATCTATCTGTGAATCCATTTCTCAATCCAATATGATCCCATCAAGTTTTCCTACAACCACCAATGTTATGGATGTAAAATAAATAATTATAATGTGTTCATTCAAAATAATTATTTCTTAGAATGACATATGGTTGTCTTATCATAGTTATATCTCTCTAAATTCATGTGTTAGTAATCCATAGATTTCTCATAAACATTGTATGGATCCTCCTAGGTCTAGTTTACCATGTGCTACACCTCTTCAATTTATTAGTGTCCTAACAAAACAGCTACAATACATGATGCAAACCATATGGGAATTGCAAAGTGAAGTCAAACACCTACACTTATATTTCAAAACATTCAAAGTTGGGTTCATAACAACTATGTTTCAAATAAACCAATAGTGCATAGCATTTACAATGTTCCACTCCCATCTACATTTTGTATGCCTAAGTTTATCCTATTCACAATAAAAGAGGATCCTTACTAACACATTGACCATTTTGCTAGATATCTAAAATTATATGTCCATGACGATAAAGTATTGCTTAATGATTTTCCACATATTGTAACCGATGTTTCCTTTAGATGGTTTCATAGCTTACCGAGGTATATGTTGATATCTATTCAATATTACATGACATGTTCCTCTTACATTTCCAATCACATACTACAATCAAACTAACTTTGAGCATTTAGAGGAAATTTTCCAACATCTCGATGAGTCTATTAATGTCTATTTCACATGAATCGTGTATTTGGTATACCAATACACATTTAAAACAAGCTATAAAGAACATCTCAAGTTTTTCCAAGGTTTAGTAACTCCATTTTTGACATCATTTTTAAACAAACAAGTGAGCCTATTGTTCAATTAGTAAAAAAACTAGTAGCTTATGAGGAGAGTTCAATGGATGGACACCATGATCTCGTTGAGGCCATTATGTGTAAGACCCTTGAGGACATCTCATATGCACTTCCACATGTGCAAAACACTCATCCTTCATATACCTTCTCTACCACTTTTTATGTTGACAACATTAAGTCATTCAACTTAATATGAATAGTATCATTCATCTAATCAAATCCATGACCACAATCTTACTACACACTAGGATACCGATACACCTATCACACTCTTACACAAATTACTTGATAAGAGTTTCATTTCACTACCTATCACTTGATTTATGTCACAACATCTTTTGATATGACATCAATGAAGATAATTTTGTAACTATCATCGCATTAATTGACATCACATAAACAAATATATGAATTTAGATAATCATATCCAATACCTCACTCATAAACACATTATAAAAAAGCAATGCAAAAATCACATGGAACCGTGAGAGCTTAAGTGAGTATACAAGCAAGTGTGTGTTCCACCTTTTTGGAACATAATTTTAAGTGGGTTATTAACCCCTTACAATTCCTAAATACTATAATTGATATTCATATTAAATATATCTATAAACTATAAACTATAAACTATAGTTAATAAATATAAATATAAATATATTTTTATTTATTAAATATAACCCAATGTTTATATTAAATGGGCTTCAACCAATTGTGTTGGAAGGGTGTTTTTGGGAGACACACCCGATCACCCAAAATAAATAGGGCACTCGGGGCCTCTGAAAATAACGGATAGAGGAGAAGTGAAAGGTGGAAAAGAGTTACTCGACTTATTTACCAAGTGTAAATTACTAAGGTTTCTAATAAATGGATATCTATTTTGGTGGGTTTTTTACCTCGTGGAGGTTTTCCCACGATAAATAATTGTCTTTGGGTTATTTATATTAATTATTTATTTTATATTAAAATTTTAGTAATTTAGTTAACTAACCCGATCCTCCTAACATGTTATGTGAGCAAATAAATTCCATTAACTTTTTTCAAGTTAAATTACGTTGGAAAAGTTAAATTAAAAATTAAATTTATTAAATTTTAAACTGTAAAGTTTTTGGGGTATTTGTAACCTACTTGAGTTATAAGTGTGGGCCCTCTCATTCATTTTTTCACATCTCACTTTCTCATTCAAATTACATTTGGAATGGGTGCACCAAAGGTTTTTAATTATTTGTAAGCAAGTTTTTATGATAATTTATTTATTGAATTTTATTTTTGGTTTGGGTAATGGTATTACTCTCGATATGAGCTTAATAAATAAGGAGATAAACAGGATTTTACCCTCAATGTGGACCAACGTATAAATCACAAATTTTCCTATTGTGATACAATGTTTACAATAAAAAACTGGTATTAGTTTTTATATTCTATTATATAGTATTCTAAGGTGAATATTTTATTAATGATTGTTAGAATGAACCTCTCTTCGTAAACTTAGAGAGCATGTGGGTAATAGGAATTTTTCCTTTGTATTTACAAGTGAACAACAAAGGGTTTAATTTTAATTACATGCTCATTGACAATGTGTTAATGTTAAAAGAGTTGGAATAGACTAGAAATCGTACGTCAAATGTACGGTGTGAATGCTTTGAAAGGGATAAAATGAAGAAGAGAAATTGGATCAAGAGGAACAAAGGGAAAGGAAGAGGACTATATAAATTGGCATTCGAGGGTGGAGAAGTGAAAGGGAAATTATTGATGAAACATGGATCCACTACAAAACTATATTATCTATGAACTACATTACTTCTATATCAATTGAATGATGGAAAAAAATTGTGTTGTGGAAGACGACGATAACACCGTATAGGGAGGTATCTGAAAATGAAAGTATCCAATATTTGTTTGAATTTGTAGATATTGACTTTAATGGGTAGTTAGGAAAAATGTAAATGTAAGAGGAATTTGAATGCATGTTTAACTAGACACGTCAAGGATAGGAAGACACAAATTTTACTAAGAATGCTAAGATGGAAAGTTCATGAATAATTAAGGGTTATGTTTATCTCCAACTATCATTCTAACGATCTCAACCCTATCCGTTTTGACTCTCCATCTTAAATATCTAGAGGGACTTGTACTTTGGTGAATAGCTTAACAAACCATCATCCTAACTACTAAACTATAACTCTTGTAAAAATAAAAAATAATTTAACAAAACATCGAAATTTATCTACAAAACATCAAATTTAATAGATATGTAAATGTACATATATACAAACTTCAATAAATATGTACTCATATGTATATAATATTTATATGGACAATAACAAAAATATATACATCTAATTATAAAGAATCGACATTGATACCAACAAAATCCTTTGTTATAACTCGAACATATAGTAAAATATTTCCATAATGGATATGAATTATTCAATTAGATATAACTATTGAAAAATAAATACAAATTAAAAAACAAATTCCATTGATTTGTGGGTGGAGATCATTTTCAACGGGAAAATCTAGGACAATGGATGCACGTGGTGTCGTGCTGTCATTTTCAAAGTCAACAGAAGCTTAGTTTTTCACATGTGAAACATTTGTTGGCTTTCGTCCACCTGAATTTTCTAGCAACCTCTACCACAATAAGTACTGTTGCAGTAGTGCGCCTTTGGTTGTTGGAGGGCCCTTCGGAAGCATTTCTTCAAGTTTTGGATCATATATGGGGGCCTTCGGATTCCATGCTAGGTGCGGTCGGAGTCCCAAGCTGCTTATACTAAACTGATAACCGACCACACAATTTCCACGACATCACATATCGATGGACTCTAATTGAAAATTAATATTCGTTAGATGCGATTGATACGCTCCTCCACACCCTGTAACTTGCATTTGATCATGCAACTTGACTCTATCATGGGGTAGGAAGTTTTCCATTTGTATGATACCTTTCAAAGTAAAAAGACAAAAATTAATCAAATTTTGGAAATAATTTTTGTATTTCTTAGATGAGAGTTGAAAATGAAATATACTCATGGAATTTTTCCTTTCCCAATTACAATATTCCTCAACAAGGCCTTCTAGATACCTATATATGTTGGTTCAGTGTGAGCCTCAACAATTAGATCATAGATATATAGGAAAAGATTCAAATAAATATTGACTTGACATGTGTCAGTTATGTTTTTGAATTACAAACCATGTCACTCTCTGCGAAATTCTTTACACGCGTAAGATGTTTGAAATGCTTCCAACTAACACATGCAAAATCTTCAGGTGGAATTACACATTTTAAATACCAACACTACATCGACCTGTAATTTCATCCCAATTTCATCTAGGTACTCGACATTAACACATAAACCAGACTATATTTGTTTGTACACAGCTTCCCCTAATCTAATTAAGCTAAAGTATGAACTTTTTCTTAGGCGTATTCAATCCTGATGAGGGTACGATTCATTTTTGTATGTAATTCCTTGCATGGGAGTGATGGTAGGAATGGGAGTAGGAGTGGGAATGGGAAAGGGAGTGTGAATTCATGAATGAGATGAGAAAGAAGGTTTTGTTAGTATTGGATGGCTCTCCATTGTCGAAGACAACAATGTTGTGGCCTCTTTCATACCTTGTAAATAAGGTGGACACACTCATATTGGTGCATGTTATGGACACCAAATATGAGTGCCTTCCCCCTGTAAATGTAAACATGAACGCCTCTACCTTCATGGGTAGAATTCATTTTTCGTATGCAATGCCTCGCATGGGAGTGGCGGTGGGAGTGGGAGTGGGAGTGGGAATGGGAATGGGAGTGTGAAGTCATGAATGAGATGAGGAAGAAGGTGGTGGTAGTGGTGGATGGTTGTCCACAGTCGAAGATAGAAATGTTGTGGGCTCTGTCATACCTTGTGAATAAGGTGGTCTCGCTCAAATTGCTACATGTTCTGACACGAAGTCGATCGCCTCTCCCCTATAAATGCAAACCCGAAAACCTCTACCTTCGTGGGTGCCACATTCTTGACTCCATGCGAGCCCTATGTAGGTTGTGCATTCCTCATGTAGTCGTAGGCGATGATTTCTCCAACACATGTCGCTGTGCAAGAGGTATTAATCCCTTTTCGAAAATGCCTTTCGGCGTAATAAAATATGTTCTTTCATAACTAAAGTAGCCTTCAAATGTGGCGATAATTTGTTGTCTTCGTATTTTTGTCGAGGTTAAATTGGTTTGGTGATTCCAAACATTTCCAGAAATTTTAAATTTGTGCACACACAAAAAAAATTTTCCTATCATTTTTTTGTGATATATATGTCAAAATCGGGATAAAAACCTAATGTATTTTCATCCTTCATTTTTAAATCGATGCGGTTGTAGCACCCCTTGAGATTTAAGATAATTACAAGATGTATAGGAAGATTCTCATAGAGTTTACCTCAAACTTTGATCTTTGTATCAACTCTGCATCATAACTTGTTGAGTTGATTTACACCTATAATTCCAACACAAAAATATGAGGAAATTTGTAAATAATATGGTTATTTGTTCGCCTTGACCTCAAATGCCTACAAAACCATTTTAAGGGATTGTCTAGCACACTCCCTCTTCACATGGTGATTATTTTGTTAGCATGGGATTATCTAGTTCTTTACATTTATTAATTGACAATGATATCAAAGTTCGATCCAATGACCTTCACTTATTTATCTATATTTTCTTCTCCATACCAGAAACCAAACCTAGAAATGATGCAACAAAATACTATCCTCTCTATGCCTATTGAAGTTAAATTGGTTTTCTCTATGTTGATTATCTTGTGGAAATTTGCACTTTCAAAATGATTCCACCCATGAAGTTTTTAATCATTATAAATGAAAAATTCATCATCATTAATTATCAAAATTTCTTAGCTTTTATTGATTTATTCATTTAAACATGTGAAGATCAAAATGTTATAGTATCACAAAAAGATTAAATTTAAAGCTTTCAAGTATATGTTTCTTTTTCCTCAAGCATTTAAGAATTTAATACAAATTTCAAAAGTATAGTGAAATTTGAAAATTTGTATGTTTTATAGTTTTTATCTAAGAATAACATTATGAGAAAATTTAATTTTAAATTTATTAATTAAGGAGCCCGATGAAAGTCCTCTCCGAGTCATTCACATAAAAACACTTCTACATAAATGACGGTGAAGATGCATCCTGCTGACGATGACGTATGTTAAATTTGTAGCCATATATTGCTCGACCCATGCCATCGGCAAGAGAGTGCCAATCCATTTTGGAAAATGCATGTCGGTGTAATTATCTACATGTTTTAAGTATCAAACCAATGACCAAGCAAAGTGCCCTCATGCATGAATCAAAGGTGGAAAAACTAACCAATAAATGTTGCCACGTGGAGTCTTCTCTCCTCCCTAACTTTCCCCCACCGACCACCCTCCACCTAGCCATGGGACATGTTTTAATTTATTTGTTACATGACTTTTATCCCTCATTCATGGTGCTGAAAGGTTACAATGCACATAGGACAAGTGCTCGAAATCGAAGAAGCAAAATCAATACAACTATACCTTGCACCCGAATGAAAGGTCTCCTAATCCTCAATTTTCCTCTTCTTCTACATACAACAATCAAAACATCGACAAACAATAGTTTCCTCTTAGAGACAATTGAACCCACTTGAGATACAGATACAAATCCAGATCAATTAAATTGTATATAGTAAAATGAGGAGATATGAGGTTACAAATTTAACGTGTACATGCCTAATTTTACCCATACTTGGCATTGATTTTTAGGAAAACTATTAGTAGAGAGTTCCGTTTACCACAGTTCCCTGAAACTTTATGTTTATTAATTTACGACGACAAAAACCTGCAAAAACCATGTATTGAACCCTAAAAATGCTTCTATAAAATCGATAAGCGGTGAGGATGTGTCCGTGTGACGAAAATGCACATTAAAATCACAATCGTTGATTGATTTGATGCATGTCAACGGCATGAGGTGCGAAGCCCATTTGGAAAACACCTTTTTGCATAATAACAAAGTAAAAAACTAGTGGCATTCAAATGTGTTAGTCATGATTTTTATTAGGGAATAGATAATATTCTAATTATTTTCTTGTAAGTATGAAAAATAATATAGTTGATTGTGGAGAAAATATGGGATTTAGATAAATACGTGAGATTGATGCTTAAATTTAATAACAAAACCTTGTCTCTGGAGGTTTTTAATATATATGAGTCTTTATTAATAGTAAAGTTAGTAATTTCATTTTTTTACTTTATTTAAATGATATTTTATAATTACGCAAAGGTGTTCCCCATGGGAAAGGCACCATGACGTTTTAGGTATAAAAGTGTTAAATTTGACAATTTGTGGTCATCTTGACGTTTGTGCTTTTCCTCCCTATTTTAGCTTTTCTCTATTATTTTTAATAATTTTGTTTCTAATAATTAACAATTTTAGCTTTTGTTTTAATTAGGTTGAGCTGAAAATAGAAATCTCTACTATTTTTAATAATTTTGTTTCTAATAATTAACAATTTTAGCTTTTGTTTTTAATTAACAACAATTTTAGCTTTTATTTTTAATAATTTTGTTTCTAATAATTAACAATTTTAGCTTTTGTTTTTAATTAGGTTGAACTGAAAATAGAAATCTCTACTATTTTTAATAATTTTATTTCTAATAATTAACAATTTTAGCTTTTGTTTTTAATTAACAACAATTTTAACTTTTATTTTTAATAATTTTGTTTCTAATAATTAACAATTTTAGCTTTTGTTTTTAATTAGGCTGAGCTGAAAATAGAAAAAGGGAGATCAATAATAGATTGCAAATGCTAGAAAAGAAAGTATACGCACACAAAAAAAGGGAGATCAAAAGGAGATTCAAGAATTTAGAGTAACGCAAAGAATATACAGACACGAGAAATAAAAGAAAATAGCAGTGGAAGCACGAGAAGTCAGATTGATGTTTCAGACACTTCTTCTGGATTGGTAAGTTATGCTCCGGATGCCTTTACATAGTTCCTTTAAGAATTTGTGGATGATACCGGTTAGGGTTTAATATTTGTTGTTTAAAATACTTTGTTTTTGTATGCACTGATGTCCATCGCGTATATCAGATTCAGTAGCATATTCATTTAATTGACATACATGAATTTAAGGCAGTATTATCAACATTACGAGATCATGTAATTGTGACAAACATGAATCGAGTTGTATTATCAACATTGCGAGATAAGGTAATTGATAGACATGAATATGAGTTGTATTATCAACATTGCGAGAGCCTATTTTGCCAAGCACTAGTTGGCAACTTGGTCTTTTTCATATGTAAAGCTACTTTTGAATTTTGCATGAGATAGTCAGCCACATATCTGATCAATGATACTCTCTCTTGTGATCTGAATGATTGCCTATAAACAAAGCTATGTTTCCGTCCCAAATATCCCTGGTTTAAAATAAAATAAGTAAATGAAAATTACGATAATCAACTCATAAACAAACAAATGGTTGATTTGCGGGCCTGATACAGTTGATGAAATTGGTTATACAACAAATATGGACGTGAATTAGTTTATCTCAATTATTTCTATTTTATAGGGAATAATTAGCTTATCTTATTATTTCTATTTACTAGGTGCTCTCAGGCGTTTAATAGTGCTCAATCTAAAAAATAACTTGCTTTCTGGACAAATTCCCAATTCTCTGAATAACTGCACAAAATTGCATCACTTATCATTGTCTAATAATACACTTGAGGGACCAATTCCATCTGAGATATTAACAACATTGACCAGATTAGAACATCTGCTTCTAAATTCCAACAAACTCAATGGTAGTATCCTGGAAGAGATTGGTCAATTATGGAAACTGAGAGAGCTCAAGTTGAAGAACAATATCCTTACATGTGCCATTCCCGAGGCACTAGGAAACTGTTCTTTCATGGAGGAGTTAAATATATCTTCTAATTCCTTGTATGGCTATATTCCACAAGAATTGGGTTCACTTTCCCAACTACGAGAATCTGTCGCTAGATAATAACAACCTAGGAGGGTCCATTCTATATTCTCTCATGAACTATACAGAATTGAAAAAGTTGAACCTATATCACAACAAGTTTATGGGGACAATTCCAGAGGATGTAGGCCATAAGCTAGCCAAATTGTGACTAGTGGACTGTCCATCAATCAACTAAACGACAACATCCCAAAATCCATAGAAATATTTCGGTGCTTAATTTTCTTCAAATAGAAGACAATCAATTAAGCATAATGGTACCCCAGAATTGGGAATGTTGGGCTGTCTACAATAAGCGACATTTGCAATAACAATCAAGGGAGATGTTTTTTCCATTCTCTTGAAGCGTATAAAGTTGCAGAAACCATTGGGTTGGAATTCAACTAGTTTTGGGCTCTATTCGCGAGAAATTGGCTTGAAGATCACCAAGCTACAAGAACTTAATACAACACGTAATCAATTCGATGGGAGGACCCCACATTTCGAGATCTTGCACTTGTCCTCCCTAAGGTCCATTCTTAACACCGGTGCCTAACATCGTGTTGACTTCATTCTCAACTAATTTCTTGATGTCTTTGCCTCTACCTTTTAGTTTCTTTATAGCCACATCTTTATATTTCAAATTACACCGATGCACTCTTCCAAAGCCTCCTTGCCCAATTTACGTAACAACCTTTGGTTGCAAATCTATGGTTGATGCGAGCCCCGTGAATGGTGCCACGGAGACAATCACCGAGACGCATCAATCGACCACCAACATTACCTTTATTTGTTGTTGTCAAATTTGATAGATACAACGGCCCATGTTGGGATCCCTCCAACCCGTTACATATTCCCATACCCCCTATTTCAAGAGGGAATCGAAGACAATTGCCAATTAAAATGGCCTGGGGATTAACTATCCACAAGTGGCAGGGACTTACTTTGCATAGAGCAACTATTGACATTGGAACCACTGAAAGGTAGGGTCTGACATTCACAACTTTCTCCGAGTTCCCTCGCTTGCAAATCTGCGTATTTCACCTGCTTTTTCATTCAAGAGATACTAAAAAATGGTGTACGTAATAACACTTGGAGCAAGAAGAAAGGAGGAGGGTAAGTGCAGAAATTGATGGACAAATATAGGGTCATCCGTGGACATCATATTGCAAATAACAACATAATATCAACTTGTAGGGATTATTAGCAATACATACACTCAAAATTAGACAAACTTTTATTAATATTAATTGTAGTATCCGGAATCTAGTTTCTAAAATACTAATTTTTGTAAAAAATGGACAAGATTAGCTATATTAAACACTCAAAATTCAATGACTTGGTATTTTTTTAAAAACGCCGATAAGATTATAGTCCGTTTGCCCACAATTTGGATGACCAAAAATTGATATATATTTTTTTCCTTTGGTGAGAAGTTATATGCCACTATCTATCTTGGGATGGATTTTATTTTGTATTTTTTTGAGTAATATTTTATTTTTTATGATTTTTTCCGTGAAAGTGGTATGAAAACATAAAGAAAACAGCACTTTCCGTTTGCCCGCCATAACTTCATCAAAAAATATTGAAATCAAATAATTTTTTTTTGAACATGTATATAATTTCACCACGGTTGGGATGGTATAATTTTTATCACATTCTAATAAGTGAAACAAATTTTGCAGTCTTAAACGTAGACATAAACATTCACGGGAAAAAGTGTCTTAAATACCTACTATTAGTAAAAAATTATAAAATGATATTTATCCTCTTCTATTCACTTTAAAATCAGTATTTCTACAAAGCTAATAGTCTCCCCTACGCAATGGTACCATTTTTATGACATATTTTTTACTTTTCAGCATGGTTCAAGTCTGCGGAAGACTAAATTTGATGTTTTGCTGTTTTTAATGTAAAATTCAGGATTTGATGTCCACTTAATTGTCCCCCAACTTGGTGCACTTACCCAGGAGTCAACACTACTATCACTCGGCTGTCGTAAAAGCTACCCTCTGGTTTGATAGCACCTCCACCACTACTATACTCAACACTTATTCTATCCAAAGTGACACTTTTGTTCAAGGGGTATCAAATGTAATCATGTTTATTTAAACTAAAATTTCCCAAGTTAAAGGCTACCATTCATGATATAAATACTGCAAATGTATACATGTCTCATTATGTGCACGTAGATATACATTTATTTGATGTTTTGAAATATGATATGCAACTTTAATTGTATGAATTTGTAATAGAATTAAATGTACACATATAACATTTCAATGTAATGTTTCAACTAAATTCCTACACTACAACTATCAATCACACACATTATCAATTGTACAATAAATGTTTTTCCAACAAAACACCAACCGAACAACCAATGCACAACTAATAAAAATGAATTAAATACATACAACATCAACTATAAAATAAATTAACTATAAAAAAAGGTATCAAATGTATTCATGTACGAATTTTTAACTATCCATATATTAATAATGAGTATCCATATATTAATAATGAATCAATCATACAAAATCGGGTGGAAAAGATCACACCCCATATGTAGGATCAAAGTAGCCATAAAGGCTACGAGTAGCAAAGTGTCATGTCAATAGATGCATTTTCAATCAAAAAAGCTTAAAACAGATAAGTGCGAGAACCAGAGAAACTCCAAACATGGAGCTAAGCGTAGCAATAACAAACATGGAGGAAGGTGGCGGTGGCGGTGGTGGGCTCTTTGGATGGTCACCCCAACCACCAAGAGTAGTATCGGGGCGTCATCAGGCTGCTCCCACCATCAATTTGTTGTTGTTCCTCCTTTGTTTCCCACTCAGGGGTGAAATAGCAAGAGAAAGCCGTGGAAACTTTGGTGATCGGGCGCACTACCTCCTCGGAGCCACCACTTGCTTAGAGCCCAGCCCGACCAAAAACCCGGGAGGGTGGAGTCCAAGATGGAGGTGGAGAGAGCCACCCGGTGAGGAGAGGCACTACGCCCCCATGAGCCGGACCCGGTCGAAGTTGCGCCGCCCATGGGATGAGTGGTGACCTTGCGAGTGGGAGTGGCGGTGAGGGGAATCAGGCGGGACACGACTAACAACACAAGGGGCACTCCCCCATGGTCAGAAGAGAGTTTGCAGGTGTTCAACTTCAACGCGTGACTTTCTCCTTTGAACACAGGATCTGAAGCGAAACATTGGAGATGACAACAAGCTTGTTAGAAATAGCAAAAATTCTATCCATTGTCTCTTTATTAAAAATAGTAGCATTTCTAGATTTCCAAATGTGATATAAAATAGCTGCTCTGAAAGAATGCCAAATGTTGTAAAATTTTGCAGGAATAAAGGTCGGATCCCCCAGAAGAACCATTTTCCACGTGAAGAAGGTGGGAAAAAAGGTTGAAAAAGGGTATGAATCCAGCACCAGGCAGACTGAGCATGAGGAAGAACCAAAAGAGATGAAGAAGAGTCTCAAGGTGGTTGCAAAATGGGCAGCACGGTGGGGGAGCTCCCAGAAGAACAAGGCACTTGCCCACAGGAAGCCCTTGATGAAGAATGCTCCAAAGAAAGTGTGCAACTTTGGGCTCTATAGGAATGGCCCAAACAACATTGAAGCCTGTTGCTTCCACCCAAAATGAGTGGAATGCAGGCTCCATCGAGCATTTAACTTTTGGAGAGGAAGCTTACTTCTGGGTGAGAAGCTTGTAGCCCAACCGAGGTTTATAGTTTCTGAAGGGGGTGGCAGAGGGCCAATGCCAATCAAACCACCACGGGCGCTTGCGTAGTAACACCAATTTTATGCAAACAATCACCAGGTATGAGATCTTGAATGATAGAAATGGCTTGTTTGTCATTGTCATTTAGAGAAAAATTAGCTTTTAGGCTATCCCATGGAAGCCAATCCCTGGTGATGGGACAAAAAAGGTCCTGAATATACTGAATCCCTTTTTTGAAAAGATGCAAACCCTTGAGCTGCAAGGAAAGAGCAAGGGGTTTGTCATGAAATTGAAGCACCAGATTCCACCACAAACTAAGAGAATTAAGAGAGAGCCCATTCCGAAACCACCACCCTGCTAGAGCAGATGGGGTTTGAGAAGTTCCCAAGCTTTCCATATGCTTTTTGCCACAAAAGAGCCACCTATTTTAATAGTAGTAGGGCATAAAGTAAGGAGTAGTAGTTCAAACCCTGCCATGCCTTTCGATTAAGCGGAGACCCTTGAGATATACAATTTTTGAGAAGAATTTTCCAAGATTCCTCACCTTCAAGGCTACGAATAATCCATTTGGCAGTGAGAGAAAACCCCTGCATATGAATGTTGATTAGGCCAAGACCACCAATGTCCTTGGGCATACAACATATGTCCCAAAACTCTCTGTGAAAACCATGGTTCCCTTCGGAGTTGGCCCATAGGAAATCACGCAGAATTTTCTCCACTGTGGTAAGCGGCTTTAGAGGTGCCCAACATGATGAGTAATAGACATGAGTGGTGGCCAGAACCTTGGAGCAGACTTGGAATTTTCCAGCAAGAGACAGATGCTTGGTAATCCAAAAAGAGATTTTTTGCTCAACTCGTTGAATCACATAGTTCCAAAGGTCAGCAGGGGATGCCATAAAGGCAAAGGGAATGCCTAAAAATTTGAATTGAACACCAGGTTCAATCCAAAGCCATTGGAATCCCTCTAGCCAAGGAGGTTTGGGACCCACCGCCTATCTGTAACATTGGGTTTTCTTCCATTGGATAGCAGAACTAGAAGCAAGACAAAAAATATCAAGGCATTTCATGGCATTAGTGACAGAGGCCTCGTTTCAGCCAAAGTGAGAAAAGAGTCATCTGCAAAGTGACCATTAATCAACTACTTAGGAGAGGAAGGTAGTTGAATACCTTTAACTAAACCAGCATTGGCAGCATTAGCAAGCAAGTAGCTCAGACCTTCAACAACAATGACATAAAGAGAAGGAGCAAGAGGGCAACCTTGCGGATGGAACGATGAAGAGAGAATCTCTCAGACTGCTGACCATTGATAGTAATATAGGCACCTACATTTTGAAAGAGCATATTGATAGAGCGGATGAATCTGGGTCCAAAACCAATAGCCTGCAGCATGGCCAGAATGAAAGGCCACTCAACTCTGTCATAGGCTTTTTCAAAATCAATTTTAACAAACAGAGTTGGTTGAGAAGTCGGCGGGCATATTCCATGCCCTCCCAAACTACAATAATGTTGTCCAAAATATATTTGTTCTTGATAAAGTCGGTTTGCTCACTCCTGATGATCAGGGGTAGGAGATTAGTGAGCCTGATAGCAAGGGCTTTGGCAATAATTTTGTATGAGACATTGAGCAGAGTTATTGGCCACCAACTAGTGATAAGCTCGGGATCCCCAGACTTGGGAATGAATTTGATGTTTCCTTGGTTGATCAGATCACCCAGGGTGTTGGAGGACATCACTTCCAGATAGACTTGATGTAGATCCGGACCAACAGTCATCCATAGAGATTGGTAGAACTCACAGGGAAAACCATCAATACACGAGGGCTTTATCAGAGGCCATCTGCATAACAGCTTCCTTCAAGTCATCAAGAGTGAGAGGTCTATCACAGGCGATGCGCTGACTTTCAGAGAGCTTGCAAGGAACAACGTCAATGCATTGGAGGAGAGCAGCCTCACGAGCCGGAGTAGTAGGTTGAGCAGCAAAAACAACATGATAGTGATGCACAAAATCTTGCAGAATGTCAGGTAAGAGAGTAAGCCTTTGATTGCCATCCTTGATTGCTTTAATTTTGGTGAGAGTTTGATTAGTTTTAAGGGAAGCAAAAAAATCCTTAGTAACTCTGTCACCAATGTGAAGCCAGTGTAGATGGGCTCGAACTTGGGCTCCTCTAGCCTTATAGTGCTCCTCAATTTGAAGCTTATGTTTCCAGTGAGCAGCTTGCACTTGCAGGTGGGTGTTGAAAGGAGACAGATTAAGCTCTTGAATAGCCCTCGAATATTCAACATGAGAGGCTTCATGAGCATTCTTGTGAAAAAGAGCAGCTTGTTTCCCATAGAGCCGAAGGAAAGAAGTGGTACGAGCGATGGCATGAGACCACCAGTCAATCCAGCCAATCCCATCAACAGGTCTCGGATCAAGATTCCAAATACGTCTTATATAATCCAATGTCTTGGGATGAGAAAGGTGGGATGTATTTAAATAGAATTGGGTGGACTTGGGCTTGGGGCACTAAAAGTTCCATTGAATCCCAAAGAAAATAGGCTTATGGTCAGAAACCAAAGCATTGTCCACCACCGAGACCAGGAGGCTGTATGAAGAGTCAAAGGAAAACCATTGCTGCTCTGAAAGTAGAGCTCTGTCAAGATGCTTATAAACTCTATCATCGCCAGCTCTAAAATTAGACCAAGTGAACCAAGGAGTGGCAGCAGAAGAGTGCTTGCGGTGGTTGGGATAAAAAGACAAAGCTTATTGCGTAAATAAAACTAGGCTTCACGTTCGCCAGTACACCAACGCATTGGAAGCCAGCCCAATTTGTCTTTAGGGGATTCAACCATGTTGAAATCTCTGCAAAAAAAAAATCCAGGTAGCAGAGGGCAGATGATCAGCCAACCACCACCAAAAAGAAGAACGTTCAGAGGCATCGTTGGAAGCATAAATATTGGCCAACCCAAGAATGTGGCCGTCAAAATCAAAAAGGGTCCACACCACCCGATGAGTGGGGTCAGAGCCCCAAGATATGATATTGGAGCTGAGGTTGGGGCTTAAAAGAGTGACAACACCCCCTCGACCATTATCATGAGCTGACATCTGGCAGAGAGAACCAGGCCAGATGGTACGCATAGTAGTAGAAAGATGGAAGCCAGAGATTTTGACTTCCTGCAAACACAACACCTGAAACTTTGCAAAATGCTTGCAACTGTCTCTGACAAGATATCTGCGAGTCAGATCAGTAAGCCCCCTGACATTCCATGAGTAAACTAACATGGAGAACTATCAAGGTGCATGGTTTCCTCCTCGAGGCCGGCTAACGCTCCAAAGTGGTTAGAGAAAGTGACTTGCTGCGCATTCCCATGAATAAAATCACCGAGCTCAAACTGCGGCGGGGTCTCTGATGAAATCTTCCTCGGAAGGAGGGGAAGGACTTCGGGAATGGCGTAAGGCAGCCTTTCTATCTGTCTGAGTAGCCGAACCACCGGCCGTGAGATCCAGAAAGCTTGAGGTCTCGGGAAATGAGGGGTGTGAAAGAGCAGGAGCTGAGGGGTGAGGGCTGATGACAACTGCAGCTTGCGGAGACCGAGAGATGGCGGGCGTGGGCTTGGGAGGGGTCACAGTAGATGGCTTCAAAGGAGTAGAAGTAGGGGTGACCACCGGTTTGTAAGTAGCCTATGTTGGTGCTTATTTCGGGTCGAGGCCGAAGGTTTTCTGCCATTGATAGTAGTCCATCCATCAGAGGAGGGAGTGTTGGATTTAGGGTCTATCGGGGTTTTCTCCGAAACCGGCGGTGGGCTTGGAGTCATGAGAGGACAATCCTTGATCATATGGTTAGTAGATTGGCACCGAAAACAAGTGTTGGGCAGATTGATGTATAGAACTTTCTGTGAAAAGCGTGTGTCTCCAACCTAGATATCGAGGGTATCTTTGAGGTCTTTTGAGAGATCAATTTCTACACAGACCCATTTTTGGGGTCGAGCCGAGTAGAACTTATTTTTCTCGTGGCAGATGAGGCGACCCAAGGGTTTGATAAGTTGATCAATGAATCCCCACAGAGCAAAGGAGAGGCCTGGAAATTTGACCCAAACAGGAATTTTGAGTTTGGCTTGCTCAGAGACTTGAAAATCTCGAGTCCAGTGGGAGAAAACCACAAGGGTATTGCGAATAAACCATGGACCGTGGTTAACAATGGCTTTGCAATGTTCAACATTGGTAAAGTGAAATAGAAAAAAACCCTTGGTCATGTTTTGGACTCCCTCTACCTTGACTCCATGAGGTTGCCAATGATTATGAATCCATTGGCGGAGGATACCTTCAGGGGGAACTCGGCCCACAAAATAAGCAACAAGAAAAAAGATTCAAACCAGTTGCAAGCTTTGTCAAAAGTTGGTAAATCAAGAACAATATCCGAGCATCATAGATGCATGGCTCGAGGAGGTGGTCATTTTATAAGCCACTACCCAAGAGGGCGGATGGAGATTAATACAAAATTAATGCGAGATAATCCCTTTGGATTTGCAGATCGGCGGTGTGACGCGATGGCGCATACAACAAGGTCGAGCATTCAACTGCGAAAATAACTCACCGAGATTAAACTCTAGCATTATCTAATTTTTATTTATAGTTAATATTTTTTTCTCACTTGTTCTTTAACAATGTAGGTGGAAAATTTATTACATTGGGAAGGAGAAAGACCAAAAATGTTTTGTGCACAACCTTGGATTGATGCGTAAAAAAATAGGGAGGAATTTTTTTAATAAATTATATTTTAAAATTTTCGTTTAAATTAATGATTTTTAATGAAAAGAGTCATCAATTCATTTTTCAAAGTAACTTTATTTTCTTTGTGTTGAAAGAGCAAAATAAAATCGTAGTATTCAATCAAAATCACAAAATTTTAGATATCATCTTGAATTTTGTCTTTAAATCTTTTAAATCATAATTTAAAATGAGTTCTAATCTTTAGCATGGATACGTCACATATGTTAAATGGATCTAACTACAAAATTTTGAATTTTCATTTAAAAATAGAATTTATGGGAAAAACTATGGACAATTGTGAATGGTACGTAAAATGAACTTATAGGTAGATAAGTGATGACATAAAATGTCTCTACATTTAAATAGAAAGTGCAAGAGGCAATGTCGATCATTCCGCAAAGCGTGCATGATGACTTTATGTTGCACATTAGAAATCAAGAAATCCCTAGTGAAGCACAGGCTGGATCCTCCTAGGTCTAGTTTACCATGTGCTACACCTCTTCAATTTATTAGTGTCCTAACAAAACAGCTACAATACATGATGCAAACCATATGGGAATTGCAAAGTGAAGTCAAACACCTACACTTATATTTCAAAACATTCAAAGTTGGGTTCATAACAACTATGTTTCAAATAAACCAATAGTGCATAGCATTTACAATGTTCCACTCCCATCTACATTTTGTATGCCTAAGTTTATCCTATTCACAATAAAAGAGGATCCTTACTAACACATTGACCATTTTGCTAGATATCTAAAATTATATGTCCATGACGATAAAGTATTGCTTAATGATTTTCCACATATTGTAACCGATGTTTCCTTTAGATGGTTTCATAGCTTACCGAGGTATATGTTGATATCTATTCAATATTACATGACATGTTCCTCTTACATTTCCAATCACATACTACAATCAAACTAACTTTGAGCATTTAGAGGAAATTTTCCAACATCTCGATGAGTCTATTAATGTCTATTTCACATGAATCGTGTATTTGGTATACCAATACACATTTAAAACAAGCTATAAAGAACATCTCAAGTTTTTCCAAGGTTTAGTAACTCCATTTTTGACATCATTTTTAAACAAACAAGTGAGCCTATTGTTCAATTAGTAAAAAAAAACTAGTAGCTTATGAGGAGAGTTCAATGGATGGACACCATGATCTCGTTGAGGCCATTATGTGTAAGACCCTTGAGGACATCTCATATGCACTTCCACATGTGCAAAACACTCATCCTTCATATACCTTCTCTACCACTTTTTATGTTGACAACATTAAGTCATTCAACTTAATATGAATAGTATCATTCATCTAATCAAATCCATGACCACATTCTTACTACACACTAGGATACCGATACACCTATCACACTCTTACACAAATTACTTGATAAGAGTTTCATTTCACTACCTATCACTTGATTTATGTCACAACATCTTTTGATATGACATCAATGAAGATAATTTTGTAACTATCATCGCATTAATTGACATCACATAAACAAATATATGAATTTAGATAATCATATCCAATACCTCACTCATAAACACATTATAAAAAAAAAGCAATGCAAAAATCACATGGAACCGTGAGAGCTTAAGTGAGTATACAAGCAAGTGTGTGTTCCACCTTTTGGAACATAATTTTAAGTGGGTTATTAACCCTTACAATTCCTAAATACTATAATTGATATTCATATTAAATATATCTATAAACTATAAACTATAGTTAATAAATATAAATATAAATATATTTTTATTTATTAAATATAACCCAATCGTTTATATTAAATGGGCTTCAACCAATTGTGTTGGAAGGGTGTTTTTGGGAGACACACCCATCACCCAAAATAAATAGGGCACTCGGGGCCTCGAAAAATAACGGATAGAGGAGAAGTGAAAGGAGGAAAGAGTTACTCGACTTATTTACCAAGTGTAAATTACTAAGGTTTCTAATAAATGTATATTTATTTTGGTGGGTTTTTTTCCTCGTGGAGGTTTTCCCACGATAAATAATTGTCTTTGGGTTATTTATATTAATTATTTATTTTATATTAAAATTTTAGTAATTTAGTTAACTAACCCGATCCTCCTAACATGTTATGTGAGCAAATAAATTCCATTAACTTTTTTCAAGTTAAATTACGTTGGAAAAGTTAAATTAAAAAATTAAATTTATTAAATTTTAAACTCAGTAAAGTTTTTGGGGTATTTGTAACCTACTTGAGTTATAAGTGTGGGCCCTCTCATTCATTTTTTCACATCTCACTTTCTCATTCAAATTACATTTGGAATGGGTGCACCAAAGGTTTTTAATTATTGTAAGCAAGTTTTTATGATAATTTATTTATTGAATTTTATTTTTGGTTTGGGTAATGGTATTACTCTCGATATGAGCTTAATAAATAAGGAGATAAACAGGATTTTACCCTCAATGTGGACCAACGTATAAATCACAATTTTTCCTATTGTGATACAATGTTTACAATCAAAAACTGGTATTAGTTTTTATATTCTATTATATAGTATTCTAAGGTGAATATTTTATTAATGATTGTTAGAATGAACCTCTCTTCGTAAACTTAGAGAGCATGTGGGTAATAGGAATTTTTTCCTTTGTATTTACAAGTGAACAACAAAGGGTTTAATTTTAATTACATGCTCATTGACAATGTGTTAATGTTAAAAGAGTTGGAATAGACTAGAAATCGTGACGTCAAATGTACGGTGTGAATCTTTGAAAGGGATAAAATGAAGAAGAGAAATTGGATCAAGAGGAACAAAGGGAAAGGAAGAGGACTATATAAATTGGCATTCGAGGGTGGAGAAGTGAAAGGGAAATTATTGATGAAACATGGATCCACTACAAAACTATATTATCTATGAACTACATTACTTCTATATCAATTGAATGATGGAAAAAAATGTGTTGTGGAAGACGACGACGACACCGTATAGGAGGTATCTGAAAATGAAAGTAGCCAATACTTGTTTGAATTTGTAGATCTTGACTTTAATGGGTAGTTAGGAAAAATGTAAATGTAAGAGGAATTTGAATGCATGTTTCACTAGACACGTCAGGGATAGGAAGACACAAATTTTACTTAGAACGCTAAGGTGGCAATTTCATGCAAAATTAAGGGTTGTGTTTATCTCCAACTATCATTCTAATGATCTCAACCCTATCCGTTTTGACTCTCCATCTTAAATATCTAGAGGGACTTGTACTTTGGTGAATAGCTTAACAAACCATCATCCTAACTACTAAACTATAACTCTTGTAAAAATAAAAATAATTTAACAAAACATCAAAATTTATCTACAAAACATTGAAATTTAATAGATATGTAAATGTACATATATACAAAATTCAATAAATATGTACTCGTATGTATATAATGTTTATATGGACAATAACAAAGAACATATACATCTAATTATGAAGAATCGACATTGATACCAACAACATCCTTTGTTATAACTTTGAACACATAGTAAAATATTTCCATAATGGATATGAATTATTCAATTAGATATAACTATTGAAAACTAAATACAAATTAAAAAACAAATTCCATTGATTTGTGGGTGGAGATCATTTTCAACGGGAAAATCTAGACAATGGATGCACGTGGTGTCGTCTGTTGTTATTTTCAAAGTCAACGAAGCTTAGTTTTCACATGTGAAACATTTGTTGGCTTTCGTCCTGAATTTTCTAGCAACCTCTACCACAATAAGTACCGCGCAAAGTGCGCCTTTGGTTGTTGGAGGACCCCTTCTGAAGCACATTTCTTCAAGTTTTTGGATCATATATGGGGGCCTTCGGATTCCATGCTAGGTGCGGTCGAGTCCCAAGCTGCTTATACTAAACTCGATAAACGACCACATAATTTCCACGTCATCACATATTGATGGACTCTAATTGAAAATTAATATTCGTTAGATGCGATTGATACGCTCCTCCACACTCCGTAACTTGCATTTGATCATGCAACTTGACTCTATCATGGGGGTAGGAAGTTTTCCATTTGTATGATACCTTTCAAAGTAAAAAGACAAAAATTTATTCAAATTTTGGAAATAATTTTTGTATTTCTTATATGAGAGTTGAAAATGAAATATACTCATGGAATTTTTCCTTTCCCAATTACAATATTCCTCAATAAGGCCTTCTAGATACCTATATATGTTGTTTCCATATGAGCCTCAACAATTAGATCATAGATATATAGGAAAAGATTCAAATAAATATTGACTTGACATGTGTCATTATGTTTTTGAATTACAAACCATGTCACTCTCTGCGAAATTCTTTACACGCGTAAGATGTTTGAAATGCTTCCAACTAACACATGCAAAATCTTCGGGTGGAATTACACATTTTAAATACCAACACTACATCGACTGTAATTTCATCCCAATTTCATCTAGGTACTCGACATTAACACATAAACCAGACTATATTTGTTTGTACACACTTCCCTAATCTAATTAAGCTAAAGTATGAACTTTTTCTTAGGCGTATTCAATCTGATGAGGTACGATTCATTTTTGTATGTAATTCCTTGCATGGGAGTGATGGTAGGAATGGGAGTAGGAGTGGGAATGGGAAAGGGAGTGTGAATTCATGAATGAGATGAGAAAGAAGGTTTTGTTAGTATTGGATGGCTCTCCATTGTCGAAGACAACAATGTTGTGGCCTCTTTCATACCTTGTAAATAAGGTGGACACACACCTATTGTTGTATGTTCTGGACACCAAGTCTGAGTGCCTTCCCCCTGTAAATGTAAACATGAACGCCTCTACCTTCATGGGTAGAATTCATTTTTCGTATGCAATGCCTCGCATGGGAGTGGCGGTGGGAGTGGGAGTGGGAGTGGGAATGGGAATGGGAATGGGAGTGTGAAGTCATGAATGAGATGATGAAGAAGGTGGTGGTAGTGGTGGATGGTTGTCCATAGTCGAAGACAAAAATGTCATGGGCTCTGTCATACCTTGTGAATAAGGTGGTCTCGCTCAAATTGCTACATGTTCTGACACCAAGTCGATCGCCTCTCCCCCTATAAATGCAAACCCGAAAACCTCTACCTTTGCGGGTGCCACATTCTTGACTCCATGTGAGCCCTATGTAGGTTGTGCATTCCTCGGGTAGTCGTGTGAAATGATGATTTCTCCAACACATGTCGATGGCAAGAGGTATTAATCCTTTTCGGAAAATGCCTTTCGGCGTAATAAAATATGTTCTTTCATAAGCTGAAGTAGCCTTCAAATGTGGCGATAATTTGTTGTCTTCGTATTTTGTCGAGGGTTAAATTGGTTTGGTGATTCCAAACATTTCCAACGAAATTTTAAATTTGTTCACTTTATGACCAAAAATTTTCCTATCATTTTTTTGTGATATATATGTCAAAATCGGGGATAAAAACCCTAATGTATTTTCATCCTTCATTTTTAAATCGATGCGGTTGTTAGCACCCTTGAGATTTAAGATAATTACAAGATGTATAGGAAGATTCTCATAGAAAGTTTACCTGCAAACTTTGATCTTTGTATCAACTTTGTCTGTAACTTGTTGAGTTGATTTACACCACTGTAATTCCAACACAAAAAATATGAGGAAATTTGTAAATAATATGGTTATTTGTTCGCCTTGACCTCAAATGCCTACAAAAACCATTTTAAGGGATTGTCTAGCACACTCCCTCTTCACATGGTGATTATTTTGTTAGCATGGGATTATCTAGTTCTTTACATTTATTAATTGACAATGATATCAAAGTTCGATCCAATGACCTTCACTTATTTATCTATATTTTCTTCTCCATACTAGAAACCAAACCTAGAAATGATGCAACAAAATACTATCCTCTCTATGCCTATTGAAGTTAAATTGGTTTTCTCTATGTTGATTATCTCAGTGGAAATTTGCAGCTTTCAAAATGATTCCACCCGTGAAGTTTTTAATCATTATAAATGAAAAATTCATCATCATTAATTATCAAAATTTCTTAGCTTTTATTGATTTATTCATTTAAACATGTGAAGATCAAAATGTTATAGTATCACAAAAGATTAAATTTAAAGCTTTCAAGTATATGTTTCTTTTTCCTCAAGCATTTAAGAATTTAATACAAATTTCAAAAGTATAGTGAAATTTGAAAATTTGTATGTTTTATAGTTTTTATCTAGTAACATTATGAGAAAATTTAATTTTAAATTTATTAATTAAGGAGCGATAGAAAGTCCTCTCCGAGTCATTCACATAAAAAACACTTCTACATAAATGACGGTGAAGATGCATCCCTGCGACGATGACGTATGTTAAATTTGTAGCCATATATTGCTCGACCCATGCCATCGGCAAGAGGTGCCAATCCATTTTGGAAAATGCATGTCGGTGTAATTATCTACATGTTTTAAGTATCAAACCAATGACCAAGCAAAGTGCCCTCATGCATGAATTAAAGGTGGAAAAACTAACCAATAAATGTTGGCACTTGGAGTCTTCTCTCCTCCCTAACTTTCCCCCCGACCGACCACCCTCCACCTAGCCATGGGACATGTTTTAATTTATTTGTTACATGACTTTTATCCCTCATTCATGGTGCTTTGCAAAGGTTACAATGCACATAGGACAAGTGCTCGGAATCGGAAGAAGTAAAATCAATACAACTATACCTCTGCACCCGAATGAAAGGTCTCCTAATCCTCAATTTTCTTCTTCTTCTACATACTGACAATCAAAACATTGACAAACAATAGTTTCCTCTCAGAGACAATTGAACCCACTTCAGATACAAATACAAATCTAGATCAATAAATGTATATAAAGTAAAATGAGGAGATATGAGGTTACAAATTTAACTCGTGTACATGCCTAATTTTACCCATACTTGGCATTGATTTTTAGGAAAACTATTAGTGAGAGTTCCGTTTACCATAGTTCCTGAAACTTTATGTTTATTAATTTACTGACAAGACAAAACCCCCCGAAAACCATGTATGCAACCCTAAAAATGCTTCTATAAAATCGACGGTGAGGATGTGTCCGTGTGTGAAAATGCACATTAAAATCACAGTCGTTGATTGATTTGATGCATGTCAACGGCGTGAGTCGAAGCCCATTTGGAAAACACCTTTTTGCATAATAACAAAGTAAAAACTAGTGGCATTCAAATGTGTTAGTCATGATTTTTATTAGGGAATAGATAATATTCTAATTATTTTCTTGTAAGTATGAAAAATAATATAGTTGATTGTGGGAGAAAAATATGGGATTTAGATAAATACGTGAGATTGATGCTTAAATTTAATAACAAAACATTGTCTCTGGAGGTTTTTAATATATATGAGTCTTTATTAATAGTAAAGTTAGTAATTTCATTTTTACTTTATTTAAATGATATTTTATAATTACGCCGAAGGTGTTCCCCTATGGGAAAGGCACCTGCGGACGTTTCTACGACTGTGTTAAATTTGACGGTTTGACGGTCATCTTGACGTTTGTGCTTTTCCTCCCTATTTTAGCTTTTCTCTATTATTTTTAATAATTTTGTTTCTAATAATTAACAATTTTAGCTTTTGTTTTTAATTAGGTGAACAAAAAATAGAAATCTCTACTATTTTTAATAATTTTGTTTCTAATAATTAACAATTTTAGCTTTTGTTTTTAATTAACAACAATTTTAGCTTTTATTTTTAATAATTTTGTTTCTAATAATTAACAATTTTAGCTTTTGTTTTTAATTAGGTTGAGCTGAAAATAGAAATCTCTACTATTTTTAATAATTTTGTTTCTAATAATTAACAATTTTAGCTTTTGTTTTTAATTAACAACAATTTTAACTTTTATTTTTAATAATTTTGTTTCTAATAATTAACAATTTTAGCTTTTGTTTTTAATTAGGTTGAGCTGAAAATAGAAAAAGGGAGATCAATAATAGATTGCAAACGCTAGAAAAGAAAGTATACGCACACAGAAAAAGGGAGATCAAAAGGAGATTCAGGAATTTAGAGTGACGCAGAGAATATACAGACACGAGAAATAAAAGAAAATAGCAGTGGAAGCATGAGAAGTCAGATTGATGTTTCAGACACTTCTTCTGGATTGGTAAGTTATGCTCCAGATGCCTTTACACAGTTCCTTTAAGAATTTGTGGATGATATTGTTAGGGTTTAATCTTTGTTGTTTAAAATAATTTGTTTTTGTATGCATGCACTGTGCAGCGCCATATCATGTCTGTAGCATATTCATTTAATAATTGACATACATGAATTTAAGTCAGATTATCAACATTACGAGATCATGTAATTGACAAACATGAATCAATGCGAGTTGTATTATCAACATTGCGAGATAAGGTAATTGATAGACATGAATATGAGTTGTATTATCAACATTGCGAGAGCATGTTTCGCCAAGCACTAGTTGGAACTTGGTCTTTCATATGTAAAGCTACTTTTGAATTTTGCATGAGATAGTCAGCCACATATTTGATCAACGATACTCTCTCTTGTGATCTGAATGATTACCTATAAGCAAAGCTATGTTTCCGTCCCAAATATCCTGGTTTAAAATTAAATAAGTAAATGAAAATTACGATAATCAACTCATAAACAAACAAATGGTTGATTTGCAGCCCTGATACAATTGATGAAATTGGTTATACAACAAATATGGACGTGAATTAGTTTATCTCAATTATTTCTATTTTATAGGGAATAATTAGCTTATCTTATTATTTCTATTTACTAGGTGCTCTCAGGCATTTAATAGTGCTCAATCTAAAAAATAACTTGCTTTCTGGACAAATTCCCAATTCTCTGAATAACTGCACAAAATTGCATCACTTGTCATTGTCTAATAATACACTTGAGGGACCAATTCCATCTGAGATATTAACAACATTGACCAGATTAGAACATCTGCTTCTAAATTCCAACAAACTCAATGGTAGTATCCTGGAAGAGATTGGTCAATTATGGAAACTGAGAGAGCTCAAGTTGAAGAACAATATCCTTACAGGTGCCATTCCCAAGGCACTAGGAAACTGTTCTTTCATGGAGGAGTTAAATATATCTTCTAATTCCTTGTATGGCTATATTCCACAAGAATTGGGTTCACTTTCCCAACTACGAGAACTGTTGCTGGATAATAACAACCTAGGAGGGTCCATTCTATATTCTCTCATGAACTGTACAAAATTGAAAAAGTTGAACCTATATCACAACAAGTTTGTGGGGACAATTCCAGAGGATGTAGGCCATAAGCTAGCCAAATTGTGACTAGTGGACCTGTCCATCAATCAACTAAACGACAACATCCCAAAATCCATAGGAAATATTTCGGTGCTTAATTTTCTTCAAATAGAAGACAACCAATTAAGCATAATGGTACCCCAGGAATTGGGAATGTTGGGCTGCCTACAATAACTGACATTTGGCAATAACAATCTGAAGGGAGATGTTTTTTCCATTCTCTTGAACTGTATAAAGTTGCAAACCATTGGGTTGGAATTCAACTAGTTTTTGGGCTCTATTCTGACAGAAATTGGCTTGAAGATCACCAAGCTACAAGAACTTAATACAACACGTAATCAATTCAGTGGGAGGACCCCACATTTCAGATACTGCACTTGTCCTCCCTAAGGTCCATTCTTAACACTGGTGCCTAACATCGTGTTGACTTCATTCTCAACTAATTTCTTGATGTCTTTGCCTCTACCTTTTAGTTTCTTTATAGCCACATCTTTATATTTCAAATTACACTCGATGCACTCTTCCAAAGCCTCCTTGCCCAATTTCGTAACACTTGGTTGCAAATCTATGGTTGATGCGAGCCCAGTGAATGGTGCCACAGGGACAATCAGCGAGACGCATCAATGCAACCACCAACATTACCTTTATTTGTTGTTGTCAAATTTGATAGATACAACAGCCCATGTTGGGATCCCTCCAACCCGTTACATATTCCCATACCCCCTATTTCAAGAGGGAATCAAAGACAATTGCCAATTAAAATGGCCTGGGGATTAACTATCCACAAGTGGAAGGGACTTACTTTGCATAGAGCAACTAATGGCATTAGAACCACTAAAAGGTAGGGTCTGACATTCACAACTTTCTCCAGAGTTCCCTCGCTTGCAAATCTACGTATTTCACCTACTTTTTCATTCGAGAGATACTAAAAAATGGTGTACGTAACAACACTTGGAGCAAGAAGAAAGGAGGAGTCAAGACTACTATCACTCAGCTTGTCGTAAAAGCTACCCTCTGCTTTGATAGCACCTCCACCACTACTATACTCAACACTTCTTCTATCCAAAGCGACACTGTTGTTCAAGGGGTATCAAATGTAATCATGTTTATTGAAACTAAAATTGCCCAAGTTAAAGGCTACCATTCATGATATAAATACTGCAAATGTATACATGTCTCATTATGTGCACGTAGATCTACATTTATTTGATGTTTTGAAATATGATATGCAACTTTAATTGTATGAATCTGTAATAGAATTAAATGTACACATATAACATTTCAATGTAATGTTTCAACTAAATTCCTACACTACAACTATCAATCACACACATTATCAATGTCATGATAAATGTTTTCCAACAAAACACCAACCGAACAACCAATGCATAACTAATAAAAACGAATTAAATACATACAACATCAACTATAAAATAAATTAACTATCAAAAACGGTATCAAATATATTCATGTACGAATTTTTAACAAGTTTGAAATGTAGAAACAACCTTAAAATTAAGTGGCCCATCTATATTTCTACACTTACGAAATCAATCACACCCCTTATCAACATCAACTACAAAATTAATAATTATACCTCTAAAACAAATAACATATACCGTTCGGTGTTCACATCTCATGAAACACATGTGATTGCTAGTATATTGTCTATGAGATATGGTTTCATTCAAGTGAGTCGAGTTAAAAAATGGGTTGTTTTAGAGTATACACCGAACTCGCACTTAATAAGAGGTATCTTTATTGATTTAATAACCTTTACGACATCTACAAGAAAGAATCCTTGACTCACGATCCAAGGTCTACCAATATGAGCAACTAGATGAATGGGCTAAAGAGGTGGGAATTTTGATCCAATTGACACTTATGAAGAAACTAGTATACATGCATAATGGCATACTAAAAACAACTTTTTTTCATGTGTTATTCACAATTATGCGATGGGAGATAACTTATAACAATAGTTATTTTCAAATGTATTATTATTTTTTTGATTGAAAAGCATATCCATATATTAATAATGAGGAACAAAGATAATCATACAAAATCGGGTGGAAAAGATCACACCCCGTATGTAGGATCAAAATAGCCATAAAGGCTACTAGTAGGAAAGTGTCATGTAAATAGATGCATTTTCAATCAAAAAAGCTTAAAACAGATAAGCTGAAAACCAGAGAAACTCCAAACATGGAGCTAAGTAATAGAATAACAAACATGGAGGAAGGTGGCGGTGGCAATGGGCTCTTTGGATGGTCACCCCAACCACCAAGAGTAGTATCGGGGGCGTCATCAGGCTGCTCCCAGCCATCAATTTGTTGTTATTCCTCTTTGTTTCCCCAGGGGTGAAATAGCAAGAGAAAGCCGTGGAAATTTTGGTCGGTGAACCTACCTCCCAGCCACCACCGCCCGAGCCCAGCCAGACCAAAACCCTGAAGCGAGGCGGAGTCCAAGATGGAGGAGGAGAGAGCCACCGGTGAGGAAAGGCACTACGCCACCCATGAGCTGGACCCCAGTCGAAGTTGCGCTACCCATTGGACGAGCGGTAACGTTGCGAGTGAGAGTGGTGGTGAGGGAAATCGGGGAGACACAACTAACACACAAGGGTCACTCCCCCGATGGTCCAAAGAGAGTTTGTAGGTGTTCACTTCGATGTGGACTTTCTCACTTTGAACTTTGGATTTGGAGCGAAACATTGGAGATGATAGCAAGCTTGTTAGAAATAGCAAAAATTCTATCCACTGTCTCTTTATTAAAAATAATAGCATTTCTAGATTTCCAAATGTGATAAAAAATAGCTGCTCTGAAAGAATGCCAAATGTTGTAAAATTTTGCAGGAATAAAGGTCGAATCCCCTAGAAGAACCATTTTCCATGTGAAGAAGGTGGGCAAAAAAGGTTGAAAAAGGGTATGAATCTAGCACCAGGAAGACTAAGCATGAGGGCAGAACCAAAAGAGATGAAGAAGAGTCTCAATGTGGTTGCGAAAGGGTAGCACGGTGGGGGATCTCCCAGAAGAACAAGGCACTTACCCACAGGAAGCCCTTGATGAAGAATGCTCCAGAGAAAGTGTGCAACATTGGGCTCTTTAGGAATAGCCCAAACAACATTGAAGCACTGCTTCCACCCAAAACGACTGGAATGCAGGCTCCATCGAGCATTTAACTTTTGGAGAGGAAGTTACTTCTGGGGGAGAATCTTGTAGCCCAACCGAGGTTAATAGTTTCTGAAGGGGGTGGCAGAGGGCCAGTGCTAATCAAATCACCACAGGTGCTTCGTAGTAACACCAAGTTTATGCAAACAATCACCAGGTATGAGATCTTGAATGATAGAAATGGCTTGTTTGTCATTTTCATTTAGAGCAAAATTAGCTTTTAGGCTATCCCATGGAAGCCAATCCCTAGTGATGGGACAAAAAAGGTCCTAAATATACTGAATCTCTTTTTTGAAAAGACGCAAACCATTGAGTGGAAGGAAAGAGCAAGGGGTTTGTCACGAAATTGAAGCACCAAATTCCATCACAAACTAAGAGAATTAATAGAGAGCCGTTCCTGAAACCACCACCTGCTTAGCGAGATGGGGTTTGAGAAGTTCCCAAGCTTTCCATATGCTTTTTGCCACAAAAGAGCCACCTATTTTAATAGTAGTAGGGAAAAGAAGTAAGGAGTAGTAGTTTAAACCCTGCCATGCCTTTCGATTGAGCGGAGACCCTTGAGATATATAGTTTACGAGAAGAAAATTCCAAGATTCCTCACCTTCAAGGCTGCGAATAATCCATTTTGCAGTGAGAGAAAACCCCTACATATGAATGTTGATTACGCCAAGACCACCAACGGCTTTTTGCGTACAATATATGTCCCAAACAACTCTGTGAAAACCATGGTTCCCTTCGGAGTTGGCCCATAGGAAATCACGCAGAATTTTCTCCAGATGTGGTAAGCGGCTTTAGAGGGTGCCCAACATGATGAGTAATAGACATGAGTGGTGGCTAGAACCTTGGAGCAAACTTGGAATTTTCCAGCAAGAGATAGATGCTTGGTAATCCAAAAAAATATTTTTTGCTCAACTCGCTGAATCACATAAGTCCAAAGATCAGTAGGGGCTGCCATAAAGGCAAAGGGAAAGCAAAAAATTTGAATTGAACACCAGGTTCAATCCAAAGCCATTGGAATCCCTCTAGCCAAGGAGGTTTGGGACCCATCGCCTATCTGTAACATTGGGTTTTCTTCCATTGGATAGCAGAACTAGAAGCAAGACAAAAAATATCAAGGCATTTCATGGCATTAGTGACAGAGGCCTCTGTTTCAGCCAAAGTGAGAAAAGAGTCATCTACAAAGTGACCATTAATCAACTACTTAGGAGAGGAAGGTAGTTGAATACCTTTAACTAAACCAGCATTGGCAACATTAGCAAGCAAGTAGCTCAGACCTTCAACAACAATGACATAAAGAGAAGGAGCAAGAGGGCAACCTTGCCGGATGGAACGATGAAGAGAGAATCTCTCAGACTGCTGACCATTGATAGTAATATAGGCACCTACATTTTGAAAGAGCATATTGACAGAGCGGATGAATCTAGGTCCAAAACCAATAGCCTGCAACATAGCCAGAATGAAAGGCCACTCAACTCTGTCATAGGCTTTTTCAAAATCAATTTTAACAAACAGATTTGGTTGAGAAGTTTGACGGGCATATTCCATGCCCTCCCAAACTACAATAATGTTGTCCAAAATATATTTGTTCTTGATAAAGTCGGTTTTCTCACTCCTGATGATCAGGGGTAGGAGATTAGTGAGCCTGATAGCAAGGGCTTTGGCAATAATTTTGTATGAAACATTGAGCGAGTTATTATTGCCAACCCGGTGATAAGCTCAGGATCCCAGACTTGGGAATGAATTTGATGTTTCCTTGGTTGATTAGATCACCCAGGGTGTTGGAGGACATCGCTTCTAGATAGACCTGATGTAGATCCGGACCAAAAGTCATCCATAGAGATTGGTAGAACTCACAGGTAAAACCATCAATACCGAGGGATTTATCAGAGGCCATCTGCATAACAGCTTCCTTCAAGTCATCAAGAGTGAGAGGTCTATCACAGGCGATGCGATGACTTTCAAAGAGCTTGTAAGGAACAACGTCAATGCATTGGAGGAGAGCAGCCTCACGAGCCAGGGTAGTAGGTTGAGTAGCAAAAACAACATGATAATGATGCAAAAAATCTTGCAGAATGTTAGGTAAGAGAGTAAGCCTTTGATTTCCATCCTTGATTGCTTTAATTTTGGTGAGAGTTTGATTAGTTTTAAGGGAAGCAAAAAACTCCTTAGTAACTCTGTCACTAATGCGAAGCCATTGTAGACGGGCTTGAACTTGGGCTCCTCTAGCCTTATAGTGCTCCTCGGTTTGAAGCTTATGTTTATAGTGAGCAGCTTGCACTTGTAAGTGGGTGTTGAAAGGAGATGATTAAGCTCTTGAACATCCCTCGAATATTTAACCGAGAGGCTTCATGAGCATTCTTATGAAAAAGGGCAGCTTGTTTCCCATAGAGTCGAAGGAAAGAAGTGGTACGAGCGATGACATGAGACCACCAGTCAATCCAACCAATCCCATCAACGGTCTCGGATCAAGATTCCAAATACGTCTTATATAATCCAATGTCTTGGGACTGAAAGGTGGGATGTATTTAAATAGAACTGGGTGGACTTGGGCTTGGGACACTGAAAGTTCCATTGAATCCCAAATAAAATAGGCTTATGGTCAGAAACCAAAGCATTGTCCACCACCGAGACCGGGAGGCTGTATGAAGAGTCAAAGGAAAACCATTACTGCTCTGAAAGCAGAGCTCTGTCAAGATGCTTATAAACTCTATCATCGCCAGCTCTAAAATTAGACCAAGTGAACCAAGGAGTGGCAGCATAAGAGTGCTTGCGGTGGTTGGGATAAAAAAGACAAAGCTTATTACGTAAATAAAACTGGCTTCACATTCGCTAGTACACCAACGCAATGGAAGCCATCCTAATTTGTCTTTGGGGGATTCAACCATGTTGAAATCTCTGCAAAAAATCTAGGTAGCAAAGGGAAAATGATCAGCCAACCACCACCAAAAAGAATAACGTTCAGAGGCATCGTTGGAAGCATAAATATTGGCCAACCCAAGAATGTGGCATTAAAATAAAAAGGGTCCACACCACCCGATGAGTGGGGTCAGAGCCCCAAGATATGATATTGGAGCTGAGGTTGGGGCTTAAAAGAGTGACAACACCCCCTCGACCGTTATCGTGAGCTGACATCTGGCAGAGAGAGCCAGGCCAGATGGTACGCATAGTAGTGGAAAGATGGAAGCCAGAGATTTTGACTTCCTGCAAACACAACACCTGAAACTTTACAAAATGCTTGCAACTATCTATGATAAGGTATCTGCGAGTCAGATTAGTAAGCCCTTTAACATTCCATGAGTAGACTAACATGGAGAACTATCAAGGTGCATGGTTTCCTCCTCGAGGCCGGCTAACGCTCCAAAGTGGTTAGAGAAAGTGACTTGCCGCACATTCCCATGAATAAAATCATCGAGCTCAAACTGCCGATGGGGTCTCTGTGAGAAATCTTCCTCGGAAGGAGGGGAAGGACTTCGAGAATGATGTAAGGCAGCCTTTCTATCTATCTGAGTAGCTGAGCCACCGACTGTGAGATCAAGAAAGCTTGAGATCAAGAAAGCTTGAGGTCTCGGGAAATGAGGGGTGTGAAAGAGCAGGAGCTGAGGGGTGAGGGCTGATGACAATTGCAGCTTGTGGAGACCGAGAGATGGCGAGGCATGGGCTTGGGAAGTGTGGCAGTAGACATCTTCAAAGGAGTAGAAGTAGGGGTGACCACCGGTTTATAAGTAGCATGTTGGTGCTTATTTCGGGTCAAGGTGGAAGATTTTTTGCCATTGATAGTAGTCCATCCATCAGAGGAGGGAGTGCTAGATTTAGGGTCTATCGGGGTTTTCTCCAAAACTGACGGTGGGCTTGGATTCATGAGAGGACAATCCTTGATCATATGGTCAATAGATTGGCACCGAAAACAAGTGTTGGGCATATTGATGTATAGAACTTTATGTGAAAAGCGTGTGTCTCCAACCTAGATATCAAGGGTATCTTTGAGGTCTTTTGAGAGATCAATTTCTACACGATCCATTCTTGGGGTTGAGCGAGTAGAACTTATTTTTCTCATGCGGATGAGGCGACCCAAAGGTTTGATAATTTGATCAATGAATCCCCACGAGAGGCAAAGGGAGACTGGAAATTTGACCCAAACAGGGGAATTTTGAGTTTTGCTTGCTTAGAGACTTAAAAATCTCGAGTCCAGTGGGAGAAAACCACAAGGGTATTGTGAATAAACCATGGACCGTGGTTAACAATGGCTTTGTAATGTTCAACATTGGTAAAGTGAAATAGAAAGAAACCCTTGGTCATGTTTTGGACTCCCTCTACCTTGACTCCATGAGGTTGCCAATGATTATGAATCCATTGGCGGAGGATACCTTCAAGGGGAACTCGGCCCACAAAATAAGCAACAAGAGAAAAAGATTCAAACCAGTTGCAAGCTTTGTCAAAAGCTGGTAAATCAAGAACAATATCCGGGAAGGAGTATCAATATCCTTACCTCGTTGAATACCTTCAGGACGAAATTCCTCGCTCATTTTGGCGCCATTTTCCAGAGCTCTTGCGATAAGACCAGCATCAATAGATGCATGGCTCGAGGAGGTGGTCATTTTATAAGCCACTACCCAAGGGGCGGACTGAGATTAATACAAAATTAATGCAGATAATCCCGCCTGGATTTGCAGATCGGCGGTGTGACGCGATGGCAGCATACAACAAGGTCGAGCATTCACTGCGAAAATAACTCACTGAGATTAAACTCTAGCATTATCTAATTTTTTATTTATAGTTAATATTTTTTTTCTCACTTGTTCTTTAACAATGTAGGTGGAAAATTTATTACATTGGGAAGGAGAAAGACCAAAATGTTTTGTGCACAACCTTGGATTGATGCGTAAAAAATAGGGAGGAATTTTTTAATAAATTATATTTTAAAATTTTCGTTTAAATTAATGATTTTTAATGAAAAGAGTCATCAATTCATTTTTCAAAGTAACTTTATTTTCTTTGTGTTGAAAGAGCAAAATAAAATCGAGTATTCAATCAAAATCACAAAATTCTAGATTTCACCTTGAATTTTGTCTTGAAAGCTTTTAAATCATAATTTAAAATGAGTTCTAATCACTTTAGCATGGATAAGTCACAAATGTTAAATGGATCTAACTACAAAATTTTGAATTTTCATTTAAAAATAGAATTTATGGGGAAAAAACTATGGACAATCGTGAATGGTACGAAAAATGAACTTATAGGTAGATAAGTGATGACATAAAATGTCTCTACATTTAAATAGAAAGTGCAAGAGGCAATGTCGATCATTCTGCAAAGCGTGCATGATGACTTTATGTTGCACATTAGAAATCAAGAAATCCCTAGTGAAGCCTGGAAACTGGATCCTCCTAGGTCTAGTTTACCATGTGCTACACCTCTTCAATTTATTAGTGTCCTAACAAAACAGCTACAATACATGATGCAAACCATATGGGAATTGCAAAGTGAAGTCAAACACCTACACTTATATTTCAAAACATTCAAAGTTGGGTTCATAACAACTATGTTTCAAATAAACCAATAGTGCATAGCATTTACAATGTTCCACTCCCATCTACATTTTGTATGCCTAAGTTTATCCTATTCACAATAAAAGAGGATCCTTACTAACACATTGACCATTTTGCTAGATATCTAAAATTATATGTCCATGACGATAAAGTATTGCTTAATGATTTTCCACATATTGTAACCGATGTTTCCTTTAGATGGTTTCATAGCTTACCGAGGTATATGTTGATATCTATTCAATATTACATGACATGTTCCTCTTACATTTCCAATCACATACTACAATCAAACTAACTTTGAGCATTTAGAGGAAATTTTCCAACATCTCGATGAGTCTATTAATGTCTATTTCACATGAATCGTGTATTTGGTATACCAATACACATTTAAAACAAGCTATAAAGAACATCTCAAGTTTTTCCAAGGTTTAGTAACTCCATTTTTGACATCATTTTTTAAACAAACAAGTGAGCCTATTGTTCAATTAGTAAAAAAACTAGTAGCTTATGAGGAGAGTTCAATGGATGGACACCATGATCTCGTTGAGGCCATTATGTGTAAGACCCTCGAGGACATCTCATATGCACTTCCACATGTGCAAAACACTCATCCTTCATATACCTTCTCTACCACTTTTTATGTTGACAACATTAAGTCATTCAACTTAATATGAATAGTATCATTCATCTAATCAAATCCATGACCACATTCTTACTACACACTAGGATACCGATACACCTATCACACTCTTACACAAATTACTTGATAAGAGTTTCATTTCACTACCTATCACTTGATTTATGTCACAACATCTTCTGATATGACATCAATGAAGATAATTTTGTAACTATCATCGCATTAATTGACATCACATAAACAAATATATGAATTTAGATAATCATATCCAATACCTCACTCATAAACACATTATAAAAAAAAAAAGAGAAAGCAATGCAAAAATCACATGGAACCGTGAGAGCTTAAGTGAGTATACAAGCAAGTGTGTGTTCCACCTTTTTGGAACATAATTTTAAGTGGGTTACTAACCCCTTATAATTCCTAAATACTATACTTGATATTCATATTAAATATAACTATAAACTATAAATTATAGTTAATAAATAAAACTAAAAATATATTTTTATTTATTAAATATAACCCACTGTTTATATTAAATGGGCTTCAACCAATTGTGTTGGAAGGGTGTTTTTTGGGAGACACACCCATCACCCAAAATAAATAGGGCACTCGGGGCCTCTGAAAAATAACGGATAGAGGAGAAGTGAAAGGAGGGAAAGAGTTACTCGACTTATTTACCAAGTGTAAATTACTAAGGTTTCTAATAAATGTATATTTATTTTGGTGGGTTTTTTTCCCTCGTGGAGGTTTTCCCACGATAAATAATTGTGCTGGGTTATTTATATTAATTATTTATTTTATATTAAAATTTTAGTAATTTAGTTAACTAACCCCATCCTCCTAACATGTTATGTGAGCAAATAAATTCCATTAACTTTTTCAAGTTAAATCACGTTGGAAAAGTTAAATTAAAAAATTAAATTTATTAAATTTTAAACTCGTAAAGTTTTTTTGGGGTATTTGTAACCTACTTGAGTTATAAGTGTGGGCCCTCTCATTCATTTTTTTCACATCTCACTTTCTCATTCAAATTACATTTGGAATGGGTGCACCAAAGGTTTTTAATTATTCAGTAAGCAAGTTTTTATGATAATTTATTTATTGAATTTTATTTTTGGTTTGGGTAATGGTATTACTCTCGATATGAGCTTAATAAATAAGGAGATAAACAGGATTTTACCCTCAATGTGGACCAACGTATAAATCACAAATTTTCCTATTGTGATACAATGTTTACAATCAAAAACTGGTATTAGTTTTTATATTCTATTATATAGTATTCTAAGGTGAATATTTTATTAATGATTGTTAGAATGAACCTCTCTTCGTAAACTTAGAGAGCATGTGGGTAATAGGAATTTTTCCCTTTGTATTTACAAGTGAACAACAAAGGGTTTAATTTTAATTACATGCTCATTGACAATGTGTTAATGTTAAAAGAGTTGAATAGACTAGAAATCGTACGTCAAATGTACGGTGTGAATGCTTGAAAGGGATAAAATGAAGAAGAGAAATCGATCAAGAGGAACAAAGGGAAAGGAAGAGGACTATATAAATTGGCATTCGAGGGTGGAGAAGTGAAAGGGAAATTATTGATGAAACATGGATCCACTACAAAACTATATTATCTATGAACTACATTACTTCTATATCAATTGAATGATGGAAAAAAATTGTGTTGTGGAAGGCTAGCGATAACACCGCAGTATAGGAGGTATCTGAAAATGAAAGTATCCAATATTTGTTTGAATTTGTAGATCTTGACTTTAATGGGTAGTTAGGAAAAATGTAAATGTAAGAGGAATTTGAATGCATGTTTCACTGGACACGTCAAGGATAGGAAGACACGAATTTTACTTAGAATGCTAAGATGGAAAGTTCATGCAAAATTAAGGGTTATGTTTATCTCCAACTATCATTCTAACGATCTCAACCCTATCCGTTTTGACTCTCCATCTTAAATATCTAGAGGGACTTGTACTTTGGTGAATAGTTTAACAAACCATCATCCTAACTATTAAACTATAACTCTTGTAAAAATAAAAAATAATCTAACAAAACATCAAAATATATCTACAAAACATGAAATTTAATAGATATGTAAATGTACATATATACAAACTTCAATAAATATGTACTCATATGTATATAATATTTATATGGACAATAACAAAAATATATACATCTAATTATAAAGAATCGACATTGATACCAACAAAATCCTTTGTTATAACTCAACATATAGTAAAATATTTCCATAATGGATATGAATTATTCAATTAGATATAACTATTGAAAAATAAATACAAATTAAAAAACAAATTCCATTGATTTGTGGGTGGAGATCATTTTCAACGGGAAAATCTAGGACAATGGATGCACGTGGTGTCGTCTTTATTATTTTCAAAGTCAACGAAGCTTAGTTTTTCACATGTGAAACATTTGTTGGCTTTCGTCACTGAATTTTCTAGCAACCTCTACCACAATAAGTACTTTATTGCGGTAGTGCGCCTTTGGTTGTTGGAGGGCCCCTTCGGAAGCACATTTCTTCAAGTTTTGGATCATATATGGGGGCCTTCGGATTCCATGCTAGGTGCGGTCGAGTCCCAAGCTGCTTATACTAAATCGATAAACGACCACATAATTTCCACGTCATCACATATTGATGGACTCTAATTGAAAATTAATATTCGTTAGATGCGATTGATACGCTCTCCACACCTGTAACTTGCATTTGATCATGCAACTTGACTCTATCGCGGGGTAGGAAGTTTTCCATTTGTATGATACCTTTCAAAAAAAAGACAAAAATTATTCAAATTTTGGAAATAATTTTTGTATTTCTTATATGAGAGTCGAAAATGAAATATACTCATGGAATTTTTTCCTTTCCCTATTACAATATTCCTCAACAAGGCCTTCTAGATACCTATATATGTTGTTTCCATATGAGCCTCAACAATTAGATCATAGATATATAGGAAAAGATTCAAATAAATATTGACTTGACATGTGTCGATTATGTTTTTGAATTACAAACCATGTCACTCTCTGCGAAATTCTTTACACGCGTAAGATGTTTGAAATGCTTCCAACTAACACATGCAAAATCTTGGTGGAATTACACATTTTAAATACCAACACTACATCGACTGTAATTTCATCCCAATTTCATCTAGGTACTCGACATTAACACATAAACCGGACTATATTTGTTTGTACACAAACTTCCCCTAATCTAATTAAGCTAAAGTATGAACTTTTTCTTAGGCGTATTCAATCTCGATGAGGGTACGATTCATTTTTGTATGTAATTCCTTGCATGGGAGTGATGGTAGGAATAGGAGTAGGAGTGGGAATGGGAAAGGGAGTGTGAATTCATGAATGAGATGAGAAAGAAGGTTTTGTTAGTATTGGATGGCTCTCCATTGTCGAAGACAACAATGTTGTGGCCTCTTTCATACCTTGTAAATAGGTGGACACACTCATATTGGTGCATGTTATGGACACCAAATATGAGTGCCTTCCCCCTGTAAATGTAAACATGAACGCCTCTACCTTCATGGGTAGAATTCATTTTTCGTATGCAATGCCTCGCATGGGAGTGGCGGTGGGAATGGGAGCGGGAATGGGAATGGGAATGGGAGTGTGAAGTCATGAATTAGATGAGGAAGAAGGAGGTGGTAGTGGTGGATGGTTGTCCACAGTCAAAGAAAAAAATGTTGTGGGCTCTGTCATACCTTGTGAATAAGGTGGTCTCGCTCAAATTGCTACATGTTCTAGACACACCAAGTCTGATCGCCTCTCCCCTATAAATGCAAACCCGAAAACCTCTACCTTTGCGGGTGCCACATTCTTGACTCCATGTGAGCCCTATGTAGGTTGTGCATTCCTCATGTAGTCGTAGTGATGATTTCTCCAACACATGTCGGTGGCAAGAGGTATTAATCCCTTCTGGAAAATGCCTTTCGGCGTAATAAAATATGTTCTTTCATAACTCAAGTAGCCTTCAAATGTGGCGATAATTTGTTGTCTTCGTATTTTTGTCGAGGGTTAAATTGGTTTGGTGATTCCAAACATTTCCAACGAAATTTTAAATTTGTGCCGCACACAACCAAAAATTTTCCTATCATTTTTTTTGTGATATATATGTCAAAATCAGGGATAAAAACCTAATGTATTTTCATCCTTCATTTTTAAATCGATGCATTGTAGCACCCCTTGAGATTTAAGATAATTACAAGATGTATAGGAAGATTCTCATAGAGAGTTTACTCGAAACTTTGATCTTTGTATCAACTCGTGTCAGAACTTGTTGAGTTGATTTACACTGTAATTCCAACACAAAAATATGAGGAAATCTATAAAGAATAAGATCATTTGTTTGCCTCGACCTCAAATGCTTACAAAAACCATTTCAAGGGCTTGTCTAGCACACTCCCTCTTCACATGGTGATTATTTTGTTAGCATGGGATTATCTAGTTCTTTACATTTATTAATCGACAATGATATCAAAGTTCGATCCAATGACCTTCACTTATTTATCTGTATTTTCTTCTCCATACCAGAAACCAAACCTAGAAATGATGCAACAAAATACTATCCTCTCTATGCCTATTGAAGTTAAATTGGTTTTCTCTATGTTGATTATCTCAGGAAATTTGCGACTTTCAAAATGATTCCACCTGTGAAGTTTTTAATCATTATAAATGAAAAATTCATCATCATTAATTATCAAATTTTCTTAGTTTTTATTGATTTATTCATTTAAACATGTGAAGATCGAAATGTTATAGTATCACAAAAGATTAAATTTAAAGCTTTCAAGTATATGTTTCGTTTTCCTCAAGCATTTAAGAATTTAATACAAATTTCAAAAGTATAGTGAAATTTGAAAATTTGTATGTTTTATAGTTTTTATCTAAGTAACATTATGAGAAAATTTAATTTTAAATTTATTAATTAAGGAGCCGTGAAAGTCCTCTCCGAGTCATTCACATAAAAACACTTCTACATAAATGACGGTGAAGATGCATCCTGCGGACGATGACGTATGTTAAATTTGTAGCCATATATTGCTCGACCCATGCCATCGGCAAGAGGTGCCAATCCATTTTGGAAAATGCATGTCGGTGTAATTATCTACATGTTTTAAGTATCAAACCAATGACCAAGCAAAGTGCCCTCATGCATGAATTAAAGGTGGAAAAACTAACCAATAAATGTTGGCACTGAGTCTTCTCTCCTCCCTAACTTTCCCTGACCGACCACCCTCCACCTAGCCATGGGACATGTTTTAATTTATTTGTTACATGACTTTTATCCCTCATTCATGGTGCTGCAAAGGTTACAATGCACATAGGACAAGTGCTCAGAATCAGAAGAAGTAAAATCAATACAACTATACCTTGCACCCGAATGAAACGTCTCCTAATCCTCAATTTTCTTCTTCTTCTACATACAACAATCAAAACATTGACAAACAATAGTTTCCTCTTAGAGACAATTGAACCCACTTCAAATACATATACAAATCTAGATCAATTAATTTGTATATAGTAAAATGAGGAGATATGAGGTTACAAATTTAACTGTGTACATGCCTAATTTTACCCATACTGGCATTGATTTTTAGGAAAACTATTAGTGAGAGTTCCGTTTACCATAGTTCCCTGAAACTTTATGTTTATTAATTTACGACAGTACAAAACCCTGCAAAACCATGTACAGAACCCTAAAAATGCTTCTATAAAATCGACGGTGAGGATGTGTCCGTGTGACGAAAATGCACATTAAAATCACACGATCGTTGATTGATTTGATGCATGTCAACGGCATGAGTCGAAGCCCATTTGGAAAACACCTTTTTGCATAATAACAAAGTAAAAACTAGTGGCATTCAAATGTGTTAGTCATGATTTTTATTAGGGAATAGATAATATTCTAATTATTTTCTTGTAAGTATGAAAAATAATATAGTTGATTGTGGAGAAAAATATGGGATTTAGATAAATACGTGGAGATTGATGCTTAAATTTAATAACAAAACATTGTCTCTGGAGGTTTTTAATATATATGAGTCTTTATTAATAGTAAAGTTAGTAATTTCATTTTTACTTTATTTAAATGATATTTTATAATTACGCCAAGGTGTTCCCCTATGGGAAAGGCACCATGTGACGTTTCTACGACTGTGTTAAATTTGACGGTTTGACGGTCATCTTGACGTTTGTGCTTTTCCTCCCTATTTTAGCTTTTCTCTATTATTTTTAATAATTTTGTTTCTAATAATTAACAATTTTAGCTTTTGTTTTTAATTAGGTTGAGCTGAAAATAGAAATCTCTACTATTTTTAATAATTTTGTTTCTAATAATTAACAATTTTAGCTTTTGTTTTTAATTAACAACAATTTTAGCTTTTATTTTTAATAATTTTGTTTCTAATAATTAACAATTTTAGTTTTTGTTTTTAATTAGGTTGAATCTAAAATAGAAATCTCTACTATTTTTAATAATTTTATTTCTAATAATTAACAATTTTAGCTTTTGTTTTTAATTAACAACAATTTTAACTTTTATTTTTAATAATTTTGTTTCTAATAATTAACAATTTTAGCTTTTGTTTTTAATTAGGCTGGGCTGAAAATAGAAAAAGGGAGATCAATAATAGATTGCAAACGCTAGAAAAGAAAGTATACGCACACAGAAAAAGGGAGATCAAAAGGAGATTCAAGAATTTAGAGTGACGCAAAGAATATACAAACACGAGAAATAAAAGAAAACAACAGTGGAAGCATGAGAAGTCAGATTGATGTTTCAGACACTTCTTCTGGATTGGTAAGTTATGCTCCAGATGCCTTTACACAGTTCCTTTAAGAATTTGTGGATGATATCGTTAGGGTTTAATCTTTGTTGTTTAAAATAATTTGTTTTTTGTATGCACTGGTCTGGCGCCATACTGTATCTGTAGCATATTCATTTAATTGACATACATGAATTTGAGTCTGTATTATCAACATTGCGAGATCATGTAATTGACAAACATGAATCTGAGTTGTATTATCAACATTGCGAGATCATGTAATTGACAGACATGAATATGAGTTGTATTATCAACATTGCGAGAGCATGTTTCGCCAAGCACTAGTTGGCAACTTGGTGTTTCATATGTAAAGCTACTTTTGAATTTTGCATGAGATAGTCAGCCACATATTTGATCAACGATACTCTCTCTTGTGATCTGAATGATTGCCTATAAGCAAAGCTGTGTTTCCGTCCCAAATATCCCTGGTTTAAAATTAAATAAGTAAATGAAAATTACGATAATCAACTCATAAACAAACAAATGGTTGATTTGCGGCTCGATACAGTTGATGAAATTGGTTATACAACAAATATGGACGTGAATTAGTTTATCTCAATTATTTCTATTTTATAGGGAATAATTAGCTTATCTTATTATTTCTATTTACTAGGTGCTCTCAGGCATTTAATAGTGCTCAATCTAAAAAATAACTTGCTTTCTGGACAAATTCCCAATTCTCTGAATAACTGCACAAAATTACATCACTTATCATTGTCTAATAATACACTTGAGGGACCAATTCCATCTGAGATATTAACAACATTGACCAGATTAGAACATCTGCTTCTAAATTCCAACAAACTCAATGGTAGTATCCCGGAAGAGATTGGTCAATTATGGAAACTGAGAGAGCTCAAGTTGAAGAACAATATCCTTACAGGTGCCATTCCCAAGGCACTAGGAAACTGTTCTTTCATGGAGGAGTTAAATATATCTTCTAATTCCTTGTATGGCTATATTCCACAAGAATTGGGTTCACTTTCCCAACTACGAGAACTGTCGCTAGATAATAACAACCTAGGAGGGTCCATTCTATATTCTCTCATGAACTGTACAGAATTGAAAAAGTTGAACCTATATCACAACAAGTTTGTGGGGACAATTCCAGAGGATGTAGGCCATAAGCTAGCCAAATTGTGACTGGTGGACCTGTCCATCAATCAGCTAAACGACAAAGCATCCCAAAATCCATAGGAAATATTTCGGTGCTTAATTTTCTTCAAATAGAAGACAACCAATTAAGCAGAATGGTACCCAGAATTGGGAATGTTGGGCTGCCTACAACAACTGACGTTTGGCAATAACAATCTGAAGGGAGATGTTTTTTCCATTCTCTTGAATTGTACAAAGTTACAAACCATTGGGTTGGAATTCAACTAGTTTTTGGGCTCTATTCACGAAATTGGCTTGAAGATCACCAAGCTACAAGAACTTAATACAACACGTAATCAATTCAGTGGGAGGACCCCACATTTCGAATCTTGCACTTGTCCTCCCTAAGGTCCATTCTTAACACTGGTGCCTAACATCGTGTTGACTTCATTCTCAACTAATTTCTTGATGTCTTTGCCTCTACCTTTTAGTTTCTTTATAGCCACATCTTTATATTTCAAATTACACTGATGCACTCTTCCAAAGCCTCCTTGCCCAATTTCGTAACACTGGTTGCAAATCTATGGTTGATGCAGCCCCGTGAATGGTGCCACAGACAATCACCGAGACGCATAAATGCATCACCACCAACATTACCTTTATTTGTTGTTGTCAAATTTGATAGATACAACAGGCCCATGTTGGGATCCCTCCAACCCGTTACATATTCCCATACCCCCTATTTCAAGAGGTAATCAAAGACAATTGCCAATTAAAATGGCACGGGATTAACTATCCACAAGTGGAAGGGACTTACTTTGCATAGAGCAACTAATGGCATTAGAACCACTAAAAGGTAGGGTCTAACATTCACAACTTTCTCCGAGTTCCTCGCTTGCAAATCTACGTATTTCACCTACTTTTTCATTCAAGAGATACTAAAAATGGTGTACGTAACAACACTTGGAGCAAGAAGAAAGGAGGAGTCAACACTACTATCACTCGGCTGTCGTAAAAGCTACCCTCTGCTTTGATAAAGACCTCCACCACTACTATACTCAACACTTATTCTATCCAAAGTGACACTTTTGTTCAAGGGTATCAAATGTAATCATGTTTATTTAAACTAAAATTTCCCAAGTTAAAGGCTACCATTCATGATATAAATACTTTAAAATGTATACATGTCTCATTATGTGCACCTAGATATACATTTATTTGATGTTTTGAAATATGATATACAACTTTAATTGTATGAATCAGTAATAGAATTAAATGTACACATATAACATTTCAATGTAATGTTTCAACTAAATTCCTACACTACAACTATCAATCACACACATTATCAATCGTCTGTACAATAAATGTTTTTCCAACAAAACACCAACCGAACAACCAATGCATAACTAATAAAAATGAATTAAATACATACAACATCAACTATAAAATAAATTAACTATCAAAAAAGGTATCAAATGTATTCATGTACGAATTTTTAACAAGTTTGAAATGTAGAAACAACCTTCAAATTAAGTGGCCCATATATATTTCTACACTTACAAAATCAATCACACCCCTAATCAACATCAACTACAAAATTAATAATTATACCTCTAAAACAAATAACATATACCGTTCGGTGTTCACATCTCATGAAACACATGTGATTGCTAGTATATTGTCTATGAGATATGGTTTCATTCAAGTGAGTCGATTAAAAAATGGGTTGTTTTGAGTATACACCGAACTCGCACTTAATAAGAGGTATCTTTATTGATTTAATAACCTTTACGACATCTACAAGAAAGAATCCTTGACTCACGATCCAAGGTCTACCAATATGAGCAACTAGATGAATGGGCTAAAGAGGTGGGAATTTTGATCCAATTGACACTTATGAAGAAACTAGTATACATGCATAATGGCATACTAAAAACAACTTTTTTCATGTGTTATTCACAATTATGCGATGGGAGATAACTTATAACAATAGTTATTTTCAAATGTATTATTATTTTTTTGATTGAAAAGCATATCCATATATTAATAATGAGGAACAAAGATAATCATACAAAATCGGGTGGAAAAGATCACACCCGTATACAGGATCAAAATAGCCATAAAGGCTACTAGTAGGAAAGTGTCATGTAAATAGATGCATTTTCAATCAAAAAAGCTTAAAACAGATAAGACGAAAACCAGAGAAACTCCAAACATGGAGCTAAGTAGCAATAACAAACATGGAGGAAGGTGGCGGTGGCAGTGGGCTCTTTGGATGATCACCCCAACCACCAAGAGTAGTATCGGGGGCGTCATCGTGCTGCTCCCGACCATCAATTTGTTGTTATTCCTCTTTGTTTCCCCACTGGGGGGTGAAATAGCAAGAGAAAGCCGTGGAAATTTTGACTGATCGGGCACCTACCTCCCAGAGCCACCACCGCCAGCCCAGCACCACCAAAACCCTAGAAGCGGCGAGTCCAAGATGGAGGCGGAGAGAGCCACCGGTGAGGAGAGGCACTACGCCACCCATGAGCTGACCCCGGTCGAAGTTGCGCCACCCATGGGACGAGCGGTGGTTGCCTTGTGAGAGTGGTGGTGAGGGAATCGGGAGACACAACTAACAACACAAGGGTCACTCCCCCAATGGTCCAGCAGAGTTTGTAGGTGTTCAACTTCAATGTGGACTTTCTCCGCCTGAACCTGGATCTGAAGCGAAACATTGGAGATGACAGCAAGCTTGTTAGAAATAGCAAAAATTCTATCCACTGTCTCTTTATTAAAAATAGTAGCATTTCTAGATTTCCAAATGTGATATAAAATAGCTTCTGCTCTGAAAGAATGCCAAATGTTGTAATATTTTGCAGGGAATAAAGGTCGAATCCTAGAAGAACCATTTTCCATGTGAAGAAGGTGGGCAAAAAAGGTTGAAAAAGGGTATGAATCCAGCACCGGAAGACTGAGCATGAGGGCAGAACCAAAAGAGATGAAGAAGAGTCTCAATGTGGTTGCAGAAAGGGTAGCACGGTGGGGAGCTCCCAGGAAGAACAAGGCACTTGCCCACAGGAAGCCCTTGATGAAGAATGCTCCAAAGAAAGTGTGCAACTTTGGGCTCTATAGGAATGGCCCAAACAACATTGAAGCACTTGCTTCCACCCAAAACGAGTGGAATGCAGGCTCCATCGAGCATTTAACTTTTTGAGAGGAAGTTACTTCAGGGAGAATCTTTGTAGCCCAACCGAGGTTAATAGTTTACGAAGGGGGTGGCGAGAGGGCCGTGCTAATCAAATCACCACGGTGCTTCGTAGTAACACCAAGTTTATGCAAACAATCACCAGGTATGAGATCTTGAATGATAGAAATGGCTTGTTTGTCATTTTCATTTAGAGCAAAAATTAGCTTTTAGGCTATCCCATGGAAGCCAATCCCTAGTGATGGGACAAAAAGGTCCTAAATATACTTGAATCCTTTTTTGAAAAGACGCAAACCCTTGAGCTGCAAGGAAAGAGCAAGGGGTTTGTCATGAAATTGAAACACCAGATTCCACCACAAACTAAGAGAGTTAAGAGAGAGCCCATTCCGAGAAACCATCACCCTGCTAAAGCAGATGGGGTTTGAGAAGTTCCCAAGCTTTCCATATGCTTTTTGCCACAAAAGAGCCACCTATTTTAACAGTAGTAGGGCATAGAAGTAAGGAGTAGTAGTTCAAACCCCCCATGCCTTCGATTGAGCGGAGACCCTTGAGATATACAGTTTCTGAGAAGAATTTTCCAAGATTCCTCACCTTCAAGGCTGCGAATAATCCATTTGGCAGTGAGAGAAAACCCCTGCATATGAATGTTGATTAGGCCAAGACCACCAATGTTTTGGGTGTAACATATGTCCCAAGCAACTCTGTGAAAACCATGGTTCCCTTCGGAGTTGGCCCACAGGAAATCACGCAGAAATTTTCTCCAGCATGTGGTAAGCGGCTTTAGAGGGTGCCCAACATGATGAGTAATAGACATGAGTGGTGGCTAGAACCTTGGAGCAGACTTGGAATTTTCCAGCAAGAGATAGATGCTTGGTAATCGAAAAAATATTTTTGCTCAACTCATTTGAATCACATAGTTCCAAAGATCAGTAGGGGATGCCATAAAGGCAAAGGGAATGCCTAAAAATTTGAATTGAACACCAGGTTCAATCCAAAGCCATTGGAATCCCTCTAGCCAAGGAGGTTTGGGACCCACCGCCTATCTGTAACATTGGGTTTTCTTCCATTGGATAGTAGAACCAGAAGCAAGAAAAAAATATCAAGGCATTTCATGGCATTAGTGACAGAGGCCTCAGTTTCAGCCAAAGTGAGAAAAGAGTCATCTACAAAGTGACCATTAATCAACTACTTAGGAGAGGAAGGTAGTTGAATACCTTTAACTAAACCAGCATTGGCAGCATTAGCAAGCAAGTAGCTCAGACCTTCAGCAACAATGACATAAAGAGAAGGAGCAAGAGGGCAACCTTGCGGATGGAACGATGAAGAGAGAATCTCTCAGACTACTGACCATTGATAGTAATATAGGCACCTACATTTTGAAAGAGCATATTGACAGAGCAGATGAATCTAGGTCCAAAACCAATAGCCTAGCAACATGGCCAAAATGAAAGGCCACTCAACTCTGTCATAGGCTTTTTCAAAATCAATTTTAACAAACAGATTGGTTGAGAAGTTTGACGGGCATATTCCATGCCCTCCCAAACTACAATAATGTTGTCCAAAATATATTTGTTCTTGATAAAGCCAGTTTTCTCACTCCTGATGATCAGGGGTAGGAGATTAGTGAGCCTGATAGCAAGGGCTTTGGCAATAATTTTGTATGAAACATTGAGCAGAGTTATTGGCCGCCAACTGGTGATAAGCTCGGGATCCCCAGACTTGGGAATGAATTTGATGTTTCCTTGGTTGATTAGATCACCCAGGGTGTTGGAGGACATCGCTTCTAGATAGACTTGATGCAGATCCGGACCAAAAATCATCCATAGAGACTGGTAGAACTCACAGGGAAAACCATCAACACCGGGGATTTATCAGAGGCCATCTGCATAATAGCTTCCTTCAAGTCATCAAGAGTGAGAGGTCTATCACAGCGATGCGCTGACTTTCAGAGAGCTTGTAAGGAACAACGTCAATGCATTGGAGGAGAGCAGCCTCACGAGCCGGAGTAGTAGGTTGAGTAGCAAAAACAACATGATAGTGATGCAAAAAAGCTTGCAGAATGTCAGGTAAGAGAGTAAGCCTTTGATTTCCATCCTTGATTGCTTTGATTTTGGTGAGAGTTTGATTAGATTTAAGGGAAGCAAAAAACTCCTTAGTAACTCTGTCACCAATGCGAAGCCAGTGTAGACGGGCTCAAACTTGGGCTCCTCTAGCCTTATAGTGCTCCTCGATTTGAAGCTTATGTTTATAGTGAGCAGCTTGCACTTGTAAGTGGGTGTTGAAAGGAGATGATTAAGCTCTTGAACATCCCTCGAATATTTAACCTGAGAGGCTTCATGAGCATTCTTATGAAAAAGGGCAGCTTGTTTCCTATAGAGTCGAAGGAAAGAAGTGGTACGAGCGATGACATGAGACCACCAGTCAATCCAACCAATCCCATCAACAGGTCTCGGATCAAGATTCCAAATACGTCTTATATAATCCAATGTCTTGGGACGAGAAAGGTGGGATGTATTTAAATATAATTGGGTGGACTTGGGCTTGGGGCACTGAAAGTTCCATTGAATCCCAAATAAAATAGGCTTATGGTCAGAAACCAAAGCATTGTCCACCACCGAGACCGGGAGGTCTGTATGAAGAGTCAAAGGAAAACCATTATCGCTCTCGAAAGCGAGAGCTCTCACAAGATGCTTATAAACTCTATCATCGCCAGCTCTAAAATTAGACCAAGTGAACCAAGGAGTGGCAAGATAAGAGTGCTTGCGGTGGTTGGGATAAAAAGACAAAGCTTATTACGTAAATAAAACCGGCTTCACATTCGCTAAGTACCAACGCATTGGAAGCCAGCCTAATTTGTCTTTAGGGGATTCAACCATGTTGAAATCACCACAAAAATCTAGGTAGCAAGGGAAATGATCAGCCAACCACCACCAAAAAGAATAACGTTCAGAGGCATCGTTGGAAGCATAAATATTGGCCAACCCAAGAATGTGGCCGTTAAAATAAAAAGGGTCCACACCACCCGATGAGTGGGGTCGAGCCCCAAGATATGATATTGGAGCTGAGGTCAGGGCTTAAAAGAGTGACAACACCCCTCGACCATTATCGTGAGCTGACATCTGGCAGAGAGAACCAAGCCAGATGGTACGCATAGTAGTAGAAAGATGGAAGCCAGAGATTTTGACTTCCTGCAAACACAACACCTGAAACTTTATAAAATGCTTCAGTAACTATCTCTGACAAGATATCTGCGAGTCAGATCAGTAAGCCCCCTAACATTCCATGAGTAGACTAACATGGAGAACTATCAAGGTGCATGGTTTCCTCCTCGAGGCCGGCTAACGCTCCAAAGTGGTTAGAGAAAGTGACTTGCCGCACATTCCCATGAATAAAATCATCGATCTCAAACTCGCTGATGGGTTCTCGTGAGAAATCTTCCTCGAAAGAGGGGAAGGACTTCGAGAATGATGTAAGGCAGCCTTTCTATCTATCCGAGTGAGCCAGCCACCCAGTGAGATCAAGAAAGCTTGAGATCTAGAAAGCTTGAGGTCTCAGGAAATGAGGGGTGTGAAAGAGCAGGAGTTGAGGGGTGAGGGCTGATGACAACTGCAGCTTGTGAGACCGAGAAATGGCAGGCATGGGCTTGGGAAGTGTGGCGAGACATCTTCAAAGGAGTAGAAGTAGGGGTGACCACCGGTTTGTAAGTAGCCTGTTGGTGCTTATTTCGGGTCAAGGTAGAAGGTTTTCTGCCATTGACAGTAGTCCATCCATCAGAGGAGGGAGTGCTAGATTTAGGGTCTATCGGGGTTTTCTCCAAACCGACGGGGGCTTGATTCATGAGAGGACAATCCTTGATCATATGGTCAGCAGATTGGCACCGAAAACAAGTGTTGGGAAGATTGATGTATAGAACTTTCTGTGAAAAGTGCATGTCTCCAACCTGGATATCAAGGGTATCTTTGAGGTCTTTTGAGAGATCAATTTCTACACAGACCCATTTTTGGGGTCGAGCCGAGTAGAACTTATTTTTCTCGTGGCAGATGAGGCGACCCAAGGGTTTGATAAGTTGATCAATGAATCCCCACAGAGGCAAAGGGAGGCTTGGAAATTTGACCCAAACAAGAATTTTGAGTTTGGCTTGCTTAGAGACTTGAAAATCTCGAGTCCAATGGGAGAAAACCACAAGGGTATTGTGAATAAACCAAGGACCGTGGTTAACAATGGCTTTGTAATGTTCAACATTGGTAAAGTGAAATAGAAAAACCCTTGGTCATGTTTTGGACTCCCTCTACCTTGACTCCATGAGGTTGCCAATGATTATGAATCCATTGGCGGAGGATACCTTCAGGGGGAACTCGGCCCACAAAATAAGCAACAAGAGAAAAAGATTCAAACCAGTTGCAAGCTTTGTCAAAAGTTGGTAAATCAAGAACAATATCCGGGGAAGGAGTATCAGTATCCTTACCTCGTCAATACCTTCAGACGAAATTTCGCTCATTTTGGCGCCATTTTCCGAGCTCTTGCATGATAAGACCAAAGATCAATAGATGCATGGCCCGAGGAGGTGGTCATTTTATAAGCCACTACCTGGGCAAGGGGCGGACCGAGATTAATACAAAATTAATGCAAGATAATCCCGCCTGGATCTGCAGATCGGCGGTGTGACGCGATGGCAGCATACGGCAAGGCCGAGCATTCACTGCGAAAATAACTCACCGAGATTAAACTCTAAAGATTATCTAATTTTTTATTTATAGTTAATATTTTTTTCTCACTTGTTCTTTAACAATGTAGGTGGAAAATTTATTACATTGGGAAGGAGAAAGACCAAAATGTTTTGTGCACAACCTTGATCGATGCGTAAAAATAGGGAGGAATTTTTTTAATAAATTATATTTTAAAATTTTCGTTTAAATTAATGATTTTTAATGAAAAGAGTCATCAATTCATTTTTCAAAGTAACTTTATTTTCTTTGTGTTGAAAGAGCAAAATAAAATCGAGTATTCAATCAAAATCACAAAATTTTAGATATCATCTTGAATTTTGTCTTTAAATCTTTTAAATCATAATTTAAAATGAGTTCTAATCTTTAGCATGGATACGTCACATATGTTAAATGGATCTAACTACAAAATTTTGAATTTTCATTTAAAAATAGAATTTATGGGGAAAAACTATGGACAACCGTGAATGGTACGTAAAAATGAACTTATAGGTAGATAAGTGATGACATAAAATGTCTCTACATTTAAATAGAAAGTGCAAGAGGCAATGTCGATCATTCCGCAAAGCGTGCATGATGACTTTATGTTGCACATTAGAAATCAAGAAATCCCTAGTGAAGCCTCGGAAACTGGATCCTCCTAGGTCTAGTTTACCATGTGCTACACCTCTTCAATTTATTAGTGTCCTAACAAAACAGCTACAATACATGATGCAAACCATATGGGAATTGCAAAAAGTGAAGTCAAACACCTACACTTATATTTCAAAACATTCAAAGTTGGGTTCATAACAACTATGTTTCAAATAAACCAATAGTGCATAGCATTTACAATGTTCCACTCCCATCTACATTTTGTATGCCTAAGTTTATCCTATTCACAATAAAAGAGGATCCTTACTAACACATTGACCATTTTGCTAGATATCTAAAATTATATGTCCATGACGATAAAGTATTGCTTAATGATTTTCCACATATTGTAACCGATGTTTCCTTTAGATGGTTTCATAGCTTACCGAGGTATATGTTGATATCTATTCAATATTACATGACATGTTCCTCTTACATTTCCAATCACATACTACAATCAAACTAACTTTGAGCATTTAGAGGAAATTTTCCAACATCTCGATGAGTCTATTAATGTCTATTTCACATGAATCGTGTATTTGGTATACCAATACACATTTAAAACAAGCTATAAAGAACATCTCAAGTTTTTCCAAGGTTTAGTAACTCCATTTTTGACATCATTTTTTAAACAAACAAGTGAGCCTATTGTTCAATTAGTAAAAAAACTAGTAGCTTATGAGGAGAGTTCAATGGATGGACACCATGATCTCGTTGAGGCCATTATGTGTAAGACCCTTGAGGACATCTCATATGCACTTCCACATGTGCAAAACACTCATCCTTCATATACCTTCTCTACCACTTTTTATGTTGACAACATTAAGTCATTCAACTTAATATGAATAGTATCATTCATCTAATCAAATCCATGACCACATTCTTACTACACACTAGGATACCGATACACCTATCACACTCTTACACAAATTACTTGATAAGAGTTTCATTTCACTACCTATCACTTGATTTATGTCACAACATCTTCTGATATGACATCAATGAAGATAATTTTGTAACTATCATCGCATTAATTGACATCACATAAACAAATATATGAATTTAGATAATCATATCCAATACCTCACTCATAAACACATTATAAAAAAAAGCAATGCAAAAAATCACATGGAACCGTGAGAGCTTAAGTGAGTATACAAGCAAGTGTGTGTTCCACTTTTTGGAACATAATTTTAAGTGGGTTATTAACCCCTTACAATTCCTAAATACTATAATTGATATTCATATTAAATATATCTATAAACTATAAACTATAGTTAATAAATAAAAATATAAATATATTTTTATTTATTAAATATAACCCAATGTTTATATTAAATGGGCTTCAACCAATTGTGTTGGAAGGGTGTTTTTTGGGAGACACACCCATCACCCAAAATAAATAGGGCACTCGGGCCTCTCGAAAATAACGGATAGAGGAGAAGTGAAAGGAGGGAAAGAGTTACTCGACTTATTTACCAAGTGTAAATTACTAAGGTTTCTAATAAATGTATATTTATTTTGGTGGGTTTTTTTCCTCGTGGAGGTTTTCCCATGATAAATAATTGTGTTGGGTTATTTATATTAATTATTTATTTTATATTAAAATTTTAGTAATTTAGTTAACTAACCCCATCCTCCTAACATGTTATGTGAGCAAATAAATTCCATTAACTTTTTCAAGTTAAATCACGTTGGAAAAGTTAAATTAAAAAATTAAATTTATTAAATTTTAAATCTGTAAAGTTTTTTGGGGTATTTGTAACCTACTTGAGTTATAAGTGTGGGCCCTCTCATTCATTTTTTCACATCTCACTTTCTCATTCAAATTACATTTGGAATGGGTGCACCAAAGGTTTTTAATTATTTGTAAGCAAGTTTTTATGATAATTTATTTATTGAATTTTATTTTTGGTTTGGGTAATGGTATTACTCTCGATATGAGCTTAATAAATAAGGAGATAAACAGGATTTTACCCTCAATGTGGACCAACGTATAAATCACAAATTTTCCTATCATGATACAATGTTTACAATCAAAAACTGGTATTAGTTTTTATATTCTATTATATAGTATTCTAAGGTGAATATTTTATTAATGATTGTTAGAATGAACCTCTCTTCGTAAACTTAGAGAGCATGTGGGTAATAGGAATTTTTCCTTTGTATTTACAAGTGAACAACAAAGGGTTTAATTTTAATTACATGCTCATTGACAATGTGTTAATGTTAAAAGAGTTGGAATAGACTAGAAATCGTACGTCAAATGTACGGTGTGAATGCTGAAAGGGATAAAATGAAGAAGAGAAATTGGATCAAGAGGAACAAAGGGAAAGGAAGAGGATAATAGAAAATGGCATTCGAGGGTGGAGAAGTGAAAGGGAAATGAATGAGGAAACATGGATCCACTATGAAACTATATTGTCTATGAACTACATGACTTCTATGTCAATTGAATGATGGAAAAAAATCGTGTTGTGGAAGACGACGATAACACCGTATAGGAGGTATCTCAAAATGAAAGTATCCAATATTTGTTTGAATTTGTAGATAACTTTAATGGGTAGTTAGGAAAAATGTAAATGTAAGAGGAATTTGAATGCATGTTTAACTAGACACGTCAAGGATAGGAAGACACAAATTTTACTAAGAATGCTAAGATGGAAAGTTCATGAATAATTAAGGGTTATGTTTATCACCAACTATCATTCTAACGATCTCAACCCTATCCGTTTTGACTCTCCATCTTAAATATCTAGAGGAACTTGTAATTTGGTGAATAGTATAACAAACCATCATCCTAACTACTAAACTATAACTCTTGTAAAAATAAAAAATAATTTAACAAAACATCAAAATGTATCTACAAAATATTGAAATTTAATAGATATGTAAATGTACATATATACAAACTTCAATAAATATGTACTCATATGTATATAATATTTATATGGACAATAACAAAAAATATATACATCTAATTATAAAGAATCGACATTGATACCAACAAAATCCTTTGTTATAACTCTGAACATATAGTAAAATATTTCCATAATGGATATGAATTATTCAATTAGATATAACTATTGAAAACTAGATACAAATTAAAAAATAAATTCCATTGATTTGTGGGTGGAGATCATTTTCAACGGAAAATCTAGGACAATGGATGCACGTGGTGTCGTGCTGTTATTTTCAAAGTCAACAGAAGCTTAGTTTTTCACATGTGAAACATTTGTTGGCTTTCGTCCCTGAATTTTCTAGCAACCTCTACCACAATAAGTACTGTTGCAGTAGTGCGCACTGGTTGTTGGAGGGCCCCTTCGGAAGCACATTTCTTCAAGTTTTTGGATCATATATGGGGGCCTTCGGATTCCATGCTAGGTGCGGTCGGAGTCCCAAGCTGCTTATACTAAACTGATAAACGACCACATAATTTCCACGTCATCACATATTGATGGACTCTAATTGAAAATTAATATTCGTTAGATGCGATTGATACGCTCCTCCACACCTGTAACTTGCATTTGATCATGCAACTTGACTCTATCGCGGGGTAGGAAGTTTTCCATTTGTATGATACCTTTCAAAGTAAAAAGACAAAAATTATTCAAATTTTGGAAATAATTTTTGTATTTCTTATATGAGAGTTGAAAATGAAATATACTCATGGAATTTTTCCTTTCCCAATTACAGTATTCCTCAACAAGGCCTTCTAGATACCTATATATGTTGTTTCCATATGAGCCTCAACAATTAGATCATAGATATATAGGAAAAGATTCAAATAAATATTGACTTGACATGTGTCGGTATGTTTTTGAATTACAAACCATGTCACTCTCTGCGAAATTCTTTACACGCGTAAGATGTTTGAAATGCTTCCAACTAACACATGCAAAATCTTCAGTGTGGAATTACACATTTTAAATACCAACACTACATCGACTTCGTAATTTCATCCCAATTTCATCTAGGTACTTTCGACATTAACACATAAACCGGACTATATTTGTTTGTACACAGCTTCCCTAATCTAATTAAGCTAAAGTATGAACTTTTTCTTAGGCGTATTCAATCACGATGAGGGTACGATTCATTTTTGTATGTAATTCCTTGCATGGGAGTGATGGTAGGAATGGGAGTAGGAGTGGGAATGGGAAAGGGAGTGTGAATTCATGAATGAGATGAGAAAGAAGGTTTTGTTAGTATTGGATGGCTCTCCATTGTCAAGACAACAATGTTGTGGCCTCTTTCATACCTTGTAAATAAGGTGGACACACTCATATTGGTGCATGTTATGGACACCAAATATGAGTGCCTTCCCCCTGTAAATGTAAACATGAACGCCTCTACCTTCATGGGTAGAATTCATTTTTCGTATGCAATGCCTCGCATGGGAGTGGCGGTGGGAGTGGGAGTGGGAGTGGGAATGGGAATGGGAATGGGAGTGGGAGTGGGAGTGGGAATGGGAATGGGAATGGGGGTGTGAAGTCATGAATGAGATGATGAAGAAGGTGGTGGTAGTGGTAGATGGTTGTCCATAGTGGAAGACAAAAATGTCATGGGCTCTGTCACACCTTGTGAATAAGGTGGTCTCGCTCAAATTGCTGCATGTTTTGGACACCAAGTCTCGATCACCTCTCCCCTATAAATGCAAACCCAAGAACCTCTACCTTTGCGGGTGCCACATTCTTGACTCCATGCGAGCCTGTGTAGGTTGTGCATTCCTCGGTAGTCGTAATGATGATTTATCCAATGCATGTCGGTGGCAAGAGGTATTAATCCCTTTTGGAAAATGCCTTTCGGCGTAATAAAATATGTTCTTTTGTAACTAAAGTACCCTTCAGATGTGGCTATAATTTGTTGTCTTTGTATTTTTGTCGAGGGTTAAATTGGTTTGGTGATTCCAAACATTTCCAAGGAAATTTTAAATTTGTGCCGCACACAACCAAAAATTTTCCTATCATTTTTTTGTGATATATATGTCAAAATCAGGGATAAAAACCCTAATGTATTTTCATCCTTCGCTTTTGAAATCAATGCGGTTGTAGCACCCCTTGAGATTTAAGATAATTACAAGATGTATAGGAAGATTCTCATAGCGAGTTTACCTACAAACTTTGATCTTTGTATCAACTCTGTCATAACTTGTTGAGTTGATTTACACCTATAATTCCAACACAAAAATATGAGGAAATTTGTAAATAATATGGTTATTTGTTCACCTTGACCTCAAATGCCTACAAAAACCATTTTAAGGGATTGTCTAAAGACACTCCCTCTTCACATGGAGATTATTTTGTTAGCATGGGATTATCTAGCTCTTTACATTTATTAATTGACAATGGTATCAAACTTCGATCCAATGACCTTCACTTATTTATCTGTATTTTCTTCTCCATACTAGAAACCAAACCTAGAAATGATGCAAAAAAATACTATCCTCTCTATGCCTATTGAAGTTAAATTGGTTTTCTCTACGTTGATTATTTGTGGAAATTTGCAGCTTTCAAAATGATTCCACCCATGAAGTTTTTAATCATTATAAATGAAAAACTCATCATCATTAATTATCAAAACTTCTTAGCTTTTATTGATTTATTCATTTAAACATGTGAAGATCAAAATGTTATAGTATCATAAAAGATTAAATTTAAAGATTTCAAGTTTATGTTTCTTTTTCCTCAAGCATTTAAGAATTTAATAAAAATTTCAAAAGTATAGTGAAATTTGAAAATTTGTATGTTTTATAGTTTTTATCTAGTAACATTACGAGAAAATTTAATTTCAAATTTATTAATTAAGGAGCCAGTAGAAAGTCCTCTCCGAGTCATTCACATCAAAACTGCTTCTACAAAAATGACGGTGAAGATGCATCCTTGTGACGACGATGTATGTTAAATTTGTAGCCATCTATTGCTCGACCCATGCCATTGGCAAGAGGTGCCAATCCCTTTTGGAAAATGCTTGTCAGCGTAATTATCTATGTGTTAAGTATCAAACCAATGACCAAGCAAAGTTCCCTCATGCATGAATTAAAGGTGGAAAAACTAACCAATAAATGTTGGCACTTGGAGTCTTCTCTCCTCCCTAACTTTCCCTTGACCGACCACCCTCCACCTAGCCATGGGACATGTTTTATTTTATTTGTTACATGACTTTTATCCCACATTCATGGTGTTGCAAAGGTTACAATGCACATAGGACAAGTGCTCAAAATCAAGAAGTAAAATCAATACAACTATACCTTGCACCCGAATGAAGCGTCTCCTAATCCTCAATTTTCTTCTTCTTCTACATACAACAATCAAAACATCGACAAACAATAGTTTCCTCTTAGAGACAATTGAACCCGCTTCAGATATATATACAAATCCAGATCAATTAATTTGTATATAGTAAAATGAGGAGATATGAGGGTTACAAATTTAACTGTGTACATGCCTAATTTTACCCATACTGGCATTGATTTTTAGGAAAACTATTAGTGAGAGTTCCATTTACCATAGTTCCCTAAAAATTTATGTTTATTAATTTACGACACTACGTAACCTGTGAAACCATGTACGTAACCCTAAAAATGCTTCTATAAAATCGACGGTGAGGATGTGTCCGTGTGACGAAAATGCACATTAAAATCACAATCATTGATTGATCGATGCATGTCGGCGGCATGAGTCGAAGCCCATTTGGAAAATGCCTTTTTGTGTAATAACAAAGTAAAAACTAGTGGCATTCAAATGTGCTAGTCATGATTTTTATTAGGGAATAGATAATATTCTAATTATTTTCTTGTAAGTATGAAAAATAATATAGTTGATGGTGGAGAAAAATATGGGATTTAGATATATACGTGGAGATTGATGCTTAAATTTAATAACAAAACATTGTCATTGGAGGTTTGTAATATATACGAGTCTTTATTAATAGTAAAGTTAGTAATTTCATTTTTACTTTATTTAATTGATATTTTATAATTACATCGAAGGCGTTCCCCTATGGGAAAGGCACCGTGGACGTTTCTACGATTGTGTTAAATTTGTGATCGTCTTGACGTTTGTGCTTTTCCTCCCTATTTTAGCTTTTCTCTATTATTTTTAATAATTTTGTTTCTAATAATTAACAATTTTAGCTTTTGTTTTTAATTAACAACAATTTTAGCTTTTATTTTTAATAATTTTGTTTCTAATAATTAACAATTTTAGTTTTTGTTTTTAATTAGGTTGAACTGAAAATAGAAATCCCTACTATTTTTAATATTTTTGTTTCTAATAATTAACAATTTTAGCTTTTGTTTTTAATCAACAACAATTTTAACTTTTATTTTTAATAATAAACAATTTTAACTTTTGCTTTTAATTAGGTTGAGCTGAAAATAGAAAAAGGAGATCAATAATAGATTGCAAACGCTAGAAAAGAAAGTATACGCAGACGTAAAAAGGAGATCAAAAGGAGATTCGGAATTTAGAGTAACACGAGAGAATATACAGACATGAGAAATAAAAGAAAATAGCAGTGGAAGCATGAGAAGTCAGATTGATGTTTCAGACACTTCTTCTGGATTGGTAAGTTATGCTCTAGACGCCTTTACACAGCTCCTTTAAGAATTTGTGGATGATACCGTTAGGGTTTAATCTTTGTTGTTTAAAATAATTTGTTTTTTGTATGCACTGGTCTGGCGCCATACTATATCTGTAGCATATTCATTTAATTGACATACATGAATCTGAGCTGTATTATCAACATTGCGAGATCATGTAATTGACATGACATGAATATGAGTTGTATTATCAACATTGCGAGATCATGTAATTGACAGACATGAATCTGAGCTGTATTATCAACATTGCGAGAGCATGTTTCGCCAAGCACTAGTTGGCAACTTGGTGTTTCATATGTAAAGCTACTTTTGAATTTTGCATGAGATAGTCAGCCACATATCTGATCAACGATACTCTCTCTTGTGATCTGAATGATTGCCTATAAGCAAAGTTGTGTTTCCGTCCCAAATATCCCTGGTTTAAAATTAAATAAGTAAATGAAAATTACAATAATCAACTCATAAACAAACAAATGGTTGATTTGTGGGCCTGATACAGTTGATGAAATTGGTTATACAACAAATATGGACGTGAATTAGTTTATCTCAATTATTTCTATTTTATAGGGAATAATTATCTTATCTTATTATTTCTATTTACTAGGTGCTCTCAAGCGTTTAATAGTGCTCAATCTAAAAAATAACTTGCTTTCTAGACAAATTCCCAATTCTCTCGAATAAGCGCACAATTTTATTTTTCTTTGATTGATAAACGCTTTTGACCAGAGCTATGAACCGGTGGGGGAAGGGACCCCAACCCTACAACAAGAAGAAGAAGAAAGAAGATGGAAGACGGTCAAGAGATTGAAGTAGAAGAGAAAAAGAAGGCGAGGAGGAAAGATAGCGCGAGACAAGAACAACATCTCGAGCCTTGAGAATGGCAGAGGCACCATCCGATTAACCTGAAGATGAGCCAGCCCGCGAAGAAGCCGCGTGCAACAGAAAATGGAAGGCAGACAAAGCACGATCTTTGAGTTCATTCAGTTGATCCACCGCGGAATGAACAGGGAAGAGGGCCGCATCGATGTCGACCACCGGAAGGAAGCGTTGATCCAAGGTTGGGTGAAAGTTTTGGGAAAATGTCACCAGATCTCTGTATTGACCACAGAGCCAGCGAATGTCTCGTCCCGAGCCAATGGCATGTTCGTCAACTTCCTCCACCCACAGTAGAGGATCTGGAGGAGAGAAGTCGACGAGTTGAGCGTGTAAACCGACGTGGTGAACAACATATATTTGATCTATGGCAACCCGTTCAATGTCTGTAGTATCAGAATGAAGTAGCAGGCAGAAGGAGACAAACGCAGAGGCTATATCTGAATCAGTTCGTGGGCGACGAGCATGGAAACGAAATGAGTCTCCAAGGATTGCTTCGATAGCATCGGCCTCTTCAGCGAGGAGAATTTGAAGACCATCGCAAGCCGACGCCTGTCAATAGCCGAGACATCAGCCAATTCACGAAACTGACCTCGGAGAACCACGAAGGGGAAACCGACGAATGACATTACACTAAGAAGAAACACATAGCAGGGGCAAAAAAGGATAATGTTGGGAGTGAAGGAATCGGCATAAAAGGAGTAGGGACCGTGCGAGAAAGAGGGTGAAAACGACCCCAAAAGAATTGGAGGTGACAAGGAGCCCGCAAACGAGACAGAGAAGACCTGAACCGCGTGTGAGGGAACAACTGCAGGAAAGAAGCAGAGAAATGCTGATGAGAATGAGAGGAAGGGACAATTCGCACAAAAGAACTGCCACACGCAAGAAAGACCCCGCCAGGCTACCCAGAGTACCATCTCGATCTTGGGAAAGAAGGAAGGGAAAACCGTGCCAATCGTGAGCTACGCTGGAGGATATGCTGGCAGAAGGATTGTCGATGGCGAAGTTAGCTAGAAAGTCTGCGACACGATTGGCTTCTCGATAATTGTGAGAAATATTCCAAAAGTGAATTTTGCCAAGCCAATGAAGGATTTGTGGGATGAAGAGATTCAGCTTCCACGAAGGGGAAGCACCTCTGGAGACTGCGAAAATTAGGATTTGGGAATCCCCTTCAATAGATAGTTTTGAACAACCAAGAAGTGTAGCCATCTTGACCCCTTCAAGAAGAGCATGGGCTTCCACGAGAGTTACATGTGCCCTCTTTGAGAGGGAAGGAGCCTGCTTTGATGAGGCGACCGCGATCATCTCTGAGAATGCAGCCAGCTCTGGATAAACCTGGATTACCTCTAGAAGCCCCATCGAAATTCAATTTCCAATGACCCTTAGGAGGAGGACGCCACCTGGTTTTCTTCCTTTGAATCAATTTTTCAATTTGAGAGAGCCCTTTTTTAACAATTGACCCAGGTCTAGGGAGCTTGATTAGGGGCCAAAGATGAAGGATTGAGAGGTCCTTAGAAGAAAAGGTGGAAAAGGTGAGACAGTTGGCACTAACACGCTCCGAAATGGCCACTTCGAGCTTATTGAGAAAGGTAGGAAGATCAACGGCTTGCTCCCTAAAGAGACGGAGGTTTCGTTCCCACCAAATATGCCAGAGCAAAAAGTAAGGGCTGACATGCCAAATAGAGCTGAACAAGCTTTTGACGTTAAAGGACGGCCAAGAAGAAAGATTTGCAACAATGCTTTTGCAAGGGACCCAGGAGAGATTTAATTTGTTGAGAAGCCAGTCCCAGCAATGGGAAGCAAATGGGCAAAACAAGAAGAGGTGATCTAAGTCTTCCTCAGCAGCACCGCACAAAAGGCATTTAGAGGGGCCAGAGTAACCCCACGAACGCCTTTTAGCTTGAGTAAGAACCTTCTTGTTCAAAACTAACCAACCAAAATAAGTGACTTTCGGAGTGATGTTAGGGTGCCAGCAACCAAGAGAACACGGAGTCCCTTTTCCTGCTTGAGAGGCAAGAATGTTATAACCAGCTTTAACCGAATAGGAACCAGTGGAGTCGCCTACCCAAAGTAAACAATCATCTCTGTTGAGATACAAGGCATTTCTGTCCCGAATTGAATCCAAGAGGAAGGCGGATTCATGAGCGGAGGCTCCAATAGACGAGAGGTCTTTCCAGAGCCAAGAAGGCGAACCATCAGGGTGCTGGCAGCCATAATTTGAGACTAAAGTACCCCAGCACTGTTTGGAAGAATTCATTACTCCGTTGAGGGTAGGAAAAAGATTGAGTGGGGGAAAACCATTCCAGCTTTCATCCCAAAAGGACACAAACCGACCATTGTTTAACTTCCAGGTGACCATCTCAGCGATGAGAGTTTTGGAGTTACACAGGAAATTCCAAATATGTGAGCCTCTCGGTAACTCGAACAAGAAAGAAAACGATCATGCCGTTGGCCATCGAGATACTTGTGGGAAAGAACCTGGAAAGCGAGTCTACTGGCATTAGAAATGAAGTTCCACACCAATTTAGCACCAAGGGCCTTATTTTGAAGAGCGAGATCTAAGATACCCATACCGCCCAAACTCTTTGGAAGCTTTACCAGATCCCAGTTAGCTAGGTGGAATTTGCGCTCAATGCTGTGACCTTGCCATAAAAAGGTGCGCGCCACTTTTTCAATTTTGAGCAGGACAGATTTCGGAATCTGTAAAATAGATAACATGTAAATTGGAATTGACAGGAGCACCGAGTTGATGAGAAGAACGCGGCCAGCCAGAGAGAGCCATTTTCCTTTCCAAGACAGAAGTTTGGAAGAAAGAGAATTCAGGAGCCCGTTCCAGAGGTGCGCCTTTCCATTGCCATGGAAGAGTGGAATTCCCAAATAAGTATGAGGGAAACTGCCCAAAGAGAAGCTGAGAATTGCTTTAATCCTGCCTTGAAGCCTAGGAGCCACGTTGAAGAAGAAAATAACAGATTTGTGAAAGTTTAAAACTTGACCTGCAGCAAGAGAATAGGAGTCCAAAATGTAGAAATTCGTTTGGCTTCAGGAATAGTCCCTTGGCCAAAAAGAAAGGTATCATCTGCGAATTGTTGATGAGAAAGAGGAGGAAGGTTGGAAGTGATGTGAAGACCTTTCAGAGAACCCTCTGAATAACAGACTTTATGCTGCGACTGAGAGCTTCTGCCACCAAAGTGAAAAGGAAGGAGGAGAGTGGGACTCGTACGTCGGAAAAGTGACAGGCGAGCGTGAGAATCAACAAGTAACTCTTCCGCGTACCCGACCTCCCGAGGTCGTGCCGAGATAGCCGGTGGGGGTAGAATATGCGTGGGATGCAGACAAACTAGTTAGGCAGTCTAATGTCTTTGACACGCACTAGTGGAATTTGCGAATCTAAGGCAAAGAAGGCCCTTCTAACTTGGACTGGTGTGATAGATCGATCGACAAGGATGACTGCTCGAAGGCTCCAATCAATATCGAGCTCTGGCGTGATTCGATCTATGGGTTGCGGAATACGTGGAAAATGACCTGGGATAGTTTCGTGTATGTCCCCAGATAAGGTCATATGGTGGATGGTGAAAACAATTGACTCTATGGACGATTCTCTGGCCTAGTCCAGAATTCTCTAGCTTTGTTAGCCGCTATATCTAATAAGGACAATTGTTCGATGATGATGGGTGGAAGTGGAGTGGATTGGAATACTAGTGTGCGTAGGCCAGTGTCTATATCTGATTGACTTATGGATTCGTTAGGCTGTGGGATCTGTGGATCACAACCGTAGACTCTTGGTTGTTGTGGTCCTGTTATGGTCATACGTGAGATCAAGTCCTGATCCCTAGTATCCAATAATCATACGCTTTCTCAGCTTCTATATTTAGAATCAATAGTTGTGCGATTTTCTCAGAATATCCTACGGGCGTTCTCGCAACCTGGATTCTTAAACCGGTATCTATGTCTGTGAGGGTGTCTCCTGCGTCTGGTTGTGGAATTAAAGGATCACACCCGAATGTTTGTTCTCTTTCGAATCCTTCTACAGTCATGTGGATATTTTTCTTAGTGCAACCTGTAGTTTGGCTGACTTGACCAAAATGTATATGCTTGGTCGTCTTCTATGTTTAATCCTCTTAACTGAGATCTGACTTGCTGGAAATCTGTTGTTGTTTGGAAGACTTGTATCCTAAGGTTCTGGTCAATATCAGTTATTGCCGCTATGAGATTGGGCTGAGGCACGATTGGCTCGAAAATGTATTCCCTGGGCTCCCTAGGTCCCGTAATTGTCATGCAAAAGCAGTAATAAAACAAACTATAATAAAGTGAAATCTAAGTATATTTCTAGCATATATGACTTCTTTTTGTATTTTCTGATGATTTAAATGAATTTAAGAAAGCAACTATTTAAAATATTTAGAATTGACAACTAAACTAATAATTTAAAACAAACAAAATAGCCGAGTATAGCTATTTGTTTGTGCAATTTGTATATCTATTCTAAACAATGAAATAACTAATCTATTTGTGAGATTCTCGATCCTACCTCAGAAGTGAGGAGTGAATCATAGTTTCTCAGAAACTATCAATCCCCACAGCTTCCTTGTAATATCGAGAATGAAATTAACTGAAATAAAGCAATTAACTACTCTGTTTGATATGATTCTAACTAGAACTTTGAAAGTTAAAACCTGGATTCCGCAGAACAGTGGCGAATCCGATGGTGTGTGTGATCTTGTCCCCTCAGTATGATCTCTTCGTTCTTTGTGTTCACGTAGATCCAGAAAAGCGTGTAATGCTTGCATCAACAGGAATAGGTGTTTGGAACAAGGGACAACCTTCAGAATGCAGATAGAATAGAACGCGGATAGGAGAGGGATAGCGCAAGAGTACAGAGCTTGGCTTATGCAATTCCTAGCGGGATCTACTGCGAATCGTGCAACAAAATGCGTCCAGAACCTAAAACTATCTTGTATGAAGAGCAAAACCTGCAACTTTAATGGCTTCCTAAGCTATTCTACTCTAATGGATTAGATAAAACAACAACACTGTTTGCACAAGTTGGATATGTGGCTTACCAACAGCTAGTCAATGCAAACTAAGCATGTAATGAACTAAACTAAGGAATTAAAGCAAACTAATAGACCACAGCACTGAAAATGAGAAGATTGGAGTAAGAATGGTGGCCATTTTCTTGAGCACAAGCCATGCATTTATAAGAATTCAATCACCCCCAAATCAAAATCAAACTGAACTCCTAAACAATAAACAAAGGAAAAACACTATTCCAGGGGACCAAAAACATAAATGCATGCTCAAGTCGGCAAGAAAAGCTGGTGAAACGTGATATTTCACGCGAGTTACGTCAAAGAACGTTCTGGAAAATGCGCATAGGACCGCCGCCCTACAGGGCGGCAGTTTCATCACTGAAGATCAAAAGGGGCAAGGAAAGAAGAAAAAGGGGGAAAACAAAGCACGCGGGGACAAGGCGGGGTATGCGGGATGTTAACGCATGTTTGAGGAGCTCTTTCTGGATCCCGAACACCTTGCGGAGAGACCTATATCATCATTGGGGCATTTATTACACCGTTCCGCAGTGCAGTACCTTACAATTTTGGGTACGTACATATTGCCCCCTCGGAGAAGCGTTTTAACCATGAAGAGGCATAAAACGGTGGGTCCGAGTATGGCAGTCCCGAAATGGGGAGTTAGAAGCTATACCTTACTCGTCCGTGTGTTGAGATGACGCCATCCGAAATTCCCGCTACCTGCAAAATGAAAAGAGAGCTCAAGTGCAGATAGATACAATAACTTGGAAAATAAACGCTAAAGCAATAGGGAATGAGGACGTACCATTCGTGCGGGGATAGAAACTTACCTCTATCAGTGCTCCAAACCTGTGAAAAAGGTATTTAAAACGAATCAGGGCGCTATATATATGAAAGTGGGCCCATTTTCCTATTCATTTGCGCGAGTCGATTTGATTGATTTTGAGCTCTGGGACCCACGGTGACGGTTTCTCGCGTGAATAGAGTCAAAACGTCCGCAGTGAGATCGTGAGCATGCCTCCACGCGCGGAACACCGCCCTGCCAGATCACAGGTTGGTTTTCTTCAATTTTGTATTTTTCCCTCTTTAAATTTGAAATGGAAAATTCTTTGCAATGGGGGGGTTATTTTTGAAAATGCTAGGTTCAAAAGGTCCACCTAGGGGGGGCGCCTACTGGGTAGGCTCCATTTTTAGGTTAAATGGTCATTTTTTACATGTTTTAGGCTTTTTAAGGTTAAAAACCCGCGCGGGTTTTCGGACCGCGACCGCCGCCTCAGCCGGGCGCGGTTACTGGCGCTTACACCGCCTCCCACTGAATGAAAAAAAGAACTTGATTTTTGAGATTGCACTTGTATTTTCTTGCACTTCTATGCGTTTTTATGACTCTCTTGGTATTATTCAGATACTAACTTGCCTGTTTTGTGTGTTTTGGGTGTATGCGGGCGAGGAGGAGTATATCGAGATGGAGCCGAGAGAGAGAGTGTGATTGGCTTTCGGGGTATTGGATGCCCTTTCTCAGGATGAGGAGGATACATTACAGAGGGCCGGCATATTGCGTATATCACGCGTGCCCCATGTCACACCATCCAGTCACATACTTTGTGACTTATTTTCATATTGGGACGTAGATCGGAACACTTTCCGATTGCTAGGGGTCCGTGGTGAGTGGACCATCACTTTGGAGGACGCCTACCGTATCCTGGGGGTCCCGATCATTGGGAGGAGACTCACACTGGAGACGGCAGGGTCCCGAGCACAGATTGCACAGTGGGCAGGCTACATGGGAGATGCAGCTATCTCGACGGGGTCGAAGAAGGGAGTGAGAGTTTGATCCATTCCTTCTTTGCCCATCCCCGTATTTCGACAGGCTATCATGGGGATCCTTGCCTCGAGGCTGATCGGGGACAAGGGAGGGGATACTTTACTATCTTCTTTGGCCCCCACCATTGCACGATAGAGAGGGCATGGCCGGATATACGCACAGGGCGCAGATATTCTGGGACCACCTACCATGATTTATACGGGGTGGTCCGTCTACGAGAGACATCTTTGAGCCACCCTACTCTAGTCATGAGTTGGGTGTATGGCGTTTTATCCCCTATGGCGGGCGTGGAGGTGGCGATCCCGGGGCCGTGAGGGCAGCCGAGATGGACGAGATATGTCGGTGCTTAGAGCACCTCACCAGCCAGTTGCCTCTCTTACTACAGCAGACATGGAGGCGACACCGTACCAGCTTATGGCCGGTATATGGGGAGAGGAGACTCTTACATTGATTTCTTGCTCCACCACAGGGCAGCTCATCGACCGTGTGGGACGGGTGGAGGTACATCCTTTTGGCAGGGTTCCTCAGCAGTTTGGCCTACCATATATGGGCATGCTTCCCCCAGTGGCGCCAGTCTATAGATCAGTCTGCGAGGCTAGAGGGGGGCCTAGAGGCCGTGGTTGGACAGTGATTACTCCTGGCACTCCCATTGCAGCCAGGAGGATAGTTCGGGCTAGAGGGAGAGCTGGTGCGCCTCGGGCACCTTTGCTTCAGATTGCTGCGGGTCCTGCTCACAGCAGCGATGACCCCATAGATATTGACTCTGATTCTGAGGAGTTTACAGAGGGAGGATCGGAGGAGCAGACGGATGACAGTGATCCTGAGTGGTATGACACTCAGGACATCATGCAGGCAGAGAGGGCCGAGCAGAGTGCAGAGAGAGAGACTCTAGTTTCAGAGGAGCCACTCTCCCAGGGCCATGGTGGAGAGGATGAGTCCGTTGCGGGGCGTCATGTTGCTCCTACTACAGGAGCAGCCCCTCAGTCGGCAGCAGCATCTGCGGCGGGTGCTGGCCCTAGCGACCCATCTTGGAGGCCCGGTGATCCGAGTAAGTTATCCTTTCTTCCTTTCAATGCTTGTTTAGTTTAGGATTTGTTTTAATTGCTATTTCTCCTTGTGTTTTGATCTTGTATCTTTTAGTCTCTTGCCTAGTTTCTAATTCATTTTTTCTTCTTTGTTTGCAGAGACTGTTGATGAGTGGCGGGATCTAATCCGCAGGGTATGCACTGATTCCCTGATGATCCCTATGGATAGGACCCGTGCGGAGTTGTCCATAGTTTTCGGGGAGCCCTCAGCAGCCGGTAGGCATACCGACGTCTTCGCTCCTGTTTGGCACGTGGCCAGGATGGTGTCGACTCTCCGTACAGAGTTGGCAGGCTATAGGACAGCCGAGCGTCTTATGAGGAGCCATTCTCGTGGCGAGACCGCGGCTGCCCCTCGGGACCCTGAGCCCTCCATGCATTCAGAGCGCCGGCGTAGCCGGAGCCCTAGGCGAGGGCGCGCACCTTCGGAGGGGTCGCGTAGGGGTTGAGAGACCACTTGGCTCCTATGTATTTTGTACTATAGATTCTTTTGTATATCACGGGCTCTTTGAGTGTTTTGACCATGCCTAGAGCATGATGGCATTGTATATAAACATTGATTATTTATATATATGCATTCGTTTTTGGATCAAAACTTGTCACTTATGTTTTCCTTTCTATTTCCAACTGCTTTGTGTATACTACGATGTATGTTTATATGCCTTTTTAGAATGTATGCAATGGTGAACAAATGACGCAAATGTTTGCTTTCTTTTTGTGTTTCATGATGCTGATACGTGATACTATGGATATATTGTGATCTTGAATCTTAGCTTCTGTGAGCAATTTGGATACCTCATGTTTGTTTTGGCAAAGTGATGAAAATAACCAGTATGATGAACAGATTAACTTGCCCCACTCCTAACTCCACGCAACTAGTAAGATGCGAGGGCTCATCACCAAGAGCCAAGAAGGGCGCAAGTTATGAAATATGGTGAAATGATAGTGATGAAAGACAGACGAAGCTTTGGTGGAACCAAATTGAAAACTACAAGCTTACTCTACCTGAATGACTTCATAGTTTTGGATGCAACTTGCTTTGCGGTTTATCTAGACTTAGACCCGTAGATGGCCACATAGTAGACAAAATCTGGATTTTTAGGATTTTAACTCTCTTGGAATTTTGAACATCTGATTCATTCGTTTTTGACTCAAAGTTTGAATAGTTTGTTTATGACCTTTTAATGTTTGCATTGTCAAGAGGACCCCCTACACTTTGCCCCATGCTACCAGTAAGAAGCATGGGTTTATCACCGTGGGCAAGGCATAGGCGAGTAAGGGCATTTCCATCCTTTCCCAACCCTACGTCACTAGTAAGAGACGCAAGCTCATCACCGAAGGTTGGTGGGGCAAGGAAATGTGTAAAAATAAAATTTTCTGTTTTAATCACTTTTTGACTTGTCTTTTTGAGTAAAATGTCAGTATATGCTTATTTCCAAAGAGATGTGTATATGGGATAGATGTGACACCATGAAGCTTCTAGAACAGACCATAGGCAAGACACCTATCCTAAGAAGAAATCAAAGTGAGAACAAACTTGCAGATCTTGGTATGGTTACCGTTAGGACTTCGTCATGTCTGATTTTATTTGATAAAAGATTCTGAGATGATTGATGATATCGTGAAAATGGAGAGATATTATTAGAAAGTTTTGTGCCAACAACATCATGAGTTTGTAATGAATTGCTTTGAGAATAGACTCCTTGATCACAATCTGTGTAAGAAACGAATGGACAAAATGATCCTAATTATATGAAAATGCAATGTAGATAGCTATATAGGTAGCGTTAGCTGCTTATGCGTAGAAACGTTTGAGGTGCAGGGAATTGACTGTTTCGCCAAACTCCTCGCCTTCTAACGTACATAAGAGGTATGCACCATTTCCATAGTCCTTCATGACTCGGTATGGGCCCAACCATTTGGGCCGGAATTTCCTTCCTTCACCGGTCTTCTTATCGATCCGTCTGTCTAGTCTTAGAACTAGATCACCTTCGTATATGTCACGTTCATAGACCTTCTTGTTATACTGCCGGCACATCCGGTCAGCGTAGACTCTATGTCGTTGTTCAGCATCTAACCTGGTTTCATCTAGGCTTTCTAGTTGGGAAAGACGTGCTTCTCTGTAAGCGTCTTCATCCAGAACTCCTTGTAATGAAATGCGAAGACTAGGTATTTCAACCTCGAGTGGGAGAACTGCTTCTGCCCCAAATACCAGCGAGAAAGGAGTTGCTCCCGTTGGTGTTCTTATTGAGGTTCGGTGGGCCCATAAGGCCGGGTATAACTTTAAATGCCAATCTCGCTTGTTTTCTTTTACCGTTTTAAGGAGAATGGCTTTCAGTGTTTTATTTGTTGCTTCAGCCTGTCCGTTGGCTTGGGGATAATACAAGGAAGCCGTATGATGGCTTATCTTAAATTTATTGCATAGCTCACGAACCTCTTCATTCTTAAAAGAAGTTCCATTATCGGAGATAATGATTTGCGGGATACCGTACCTGCAAATGATTTGGTTTAAAATGAACTTAGCGATTACAGAACCAGGTACAGTAGTAAGAGGCATGGCCTCCACCCATTTGGTAAAATATTCAGTGGCCGTGATTATAAAATTATGGCCGTCTGTGGATGAGGGAGAGAATTTCCCTATTAAGTCTAGACCCCATGTAGAAAAGGGCCATGGAGTTGCGATTGGTTGTAGAGCTTGTGCCGGCATGTGGATCTCATGAGAGAATTCTTGACATTTATGACACTTGCGTGCAAACTCTATCGCGTCACGTTCTAGAGTGGGCCAGAAATAGCCCATTCGATGTATTTTTCGAGCGGTGGCATGGCCACCGAAGTGGCCTCCACATATACCGCTATGGGATTCATGGAGAATCCTCTTGGACTCTTCTGTGTCAACACACCTTAAGAGCATTCCATCGAATGCTTTTCGATAGAGCACCTGCTCTATAATGACATATTTAGCTACGATTATGCGTAACCGCCTTCTTTGTTGTGGTGTAACTGCCTCCGGGTATGTATGGTCCATGATATAATTAACGATGTCAGTGTACCAAGGACACTCAGAGATAGCGGGTCGTGTTTCAATGTAGTATACGCATTCATCTGGAAATTCTAAATGTACTAGATCGCCTCCGTCTAATGGGTTGTCAGCTAACCAATCCGTGATGATTTTCCTTTAACCGATTTCTGATTTACAAATGTTAATTCGAACTCTCCCATTAAGGTTATAAAACGTCCAGCCTTTTTAGACAAGGAACCTTGTGTGAGAAAAGTCCGTAAATGGTCTGTTTTTACCATGACCTTTGTTTCTTGATTCAGCATATAATGTCTTAGGCGTTTAGTAGCAAAGACTATGGCAAGGCATTCTCGTTCTGCCTGTGTATAGCGTGTTTCATAGTCGAGCAGTGTTCGGCTAATGAAATAAATCACACGTTCTCTCTTGTTATCGTCTTCTTGGGCCAACATGCAAGCTAACGAGACATCGGTAGCCCGTGAGTACAAAATTAATGGGCGATCTAGCTTAGGTGGCATTAGTGTGGGTGGTGATAGCAGGAAACGCTTAACTGCATCAAAAGCTTCATTGCAATCTTCGGTCCAATCAATGTTGTAGTCTTTCTTGAGTAAATTGTTGATTGGATGAATGGCGAAGCTTAAATCCGGGATGAATCTTCGGATTGCACCTAGCTTTCCGAGAAATGACCTGATTCCAGATTCGTCCGAAGGTGGAACCATTTCGAGGACAGCCTGAATTTTGGTTGGGTCCACATCTATTCCCCGTGACGATATGATGTAACCTAGGAGTTTTCCTCCTGTTACACCAAAGACGCATTTCTCTGGATTTAGTGTGACTCCGTATTTTATTAGGCGTGAAAGAATGACGCGGAGTACTTCCGGATGGTCACAACGCTTCTTGGCTTTGGCCAATAAGTCATCCACATAAGATTCCACGATCTTATGAATTAGATCGTGAAATATGTATGTCATAGCCCGCTGGTAGGTAGCACCGGCATTCTTGAGACCGAATGGCATAACAGCGTAGCAATAGGTTCCCCAAGGAGTTATGAACGTGGTTTTAGCTTGATCTTGCTCGGATATTCTGATTTGGTTGTATCCCGAGAATCCATCCATGAGAGACAAGAGTTCAAAACCAGCTGTTGCATCAACGATAACGTCTATGGATGGTAATGGGAAATCGTCTTTAGGACACGCTTTGTTGATGTCTCGGAAATCTATGCAAATGCGTATCTTTCCGTTCTTCTTGAGAACGGGAACGATGTTAGATACCCATTGGGAGTAGTCAACTGGCTTGATGAATCCTACCTGAAGGAGTTTTATTACTTCCTCTTTTACCATGAGAGCTACTTTGGGCTTCATGGGTCTTGATTTTTGTTTAATTGGCTTTGCATCTGATCTAGTGACGAGGTTGTGCACCGCAATGTGGGGCGCGACTCCCGTCATCTCCTTGTAATTAAATGCAAATGCCTTCTGATGCTCTTTGAGGATCCTTGTATGTATTTCCACTTCTTCTGGTGTTAACGAAGATCCTAATTTTAAAATTCTCGGCTCATCTTCTGTCCCGATGTTGACATCGATTGTTTCTTCGATCAAAGAGGCGTTACCCTCTTCGAACTCAGGTGGTGCTGGAGGTAAATCTAGATCATCCCCGTTTCTTATTGCATATATGCTAGGTTCCGTTTGTGAGGGAAGATCCGTTACGGGATTTCCGAAGTAGGAAGACGAATGCGGAATCAAGGATAAATCTAGCATGTGATAGGAGAGATGTAGTGCTGCATAGGCATTTAAGTAATCCAAAGTAGCCGCATCATTTCCAACATGGTCTAGGATGGTAGATTCACTTCTGCTTGAAAGAGGATTTGTCATTGTTTTTACCAAGGGTTTGTCACGAATGGATACTGTGAAGTGAGTATCTTTTAACTCATTGCTTGGAGTAAAACGTGATGCTGAGGTTGCTATTGAATCAGCGAGAAGATTTTTCTCTCGGGGAATTGCTTCAATGGATATAAAGTTAAACGCCTTGCTTAAATCTAATACAACATTTTTGTAGAGTTGCAAATGTTCGGCTTTAGTTTCATATACTTCAGAAACTTGGTTTGTCACTAATTGCGAGTCTCCCAGGACTCTGATGTTATCAATACCAATTCTTTTGGCTAAGGTAAGGCCAAGGAGGAGGGCTTCGTACTCAGCTACCGTTGTTTGTACATTCAAAGTTTAATTTAAAAGTGAATGGGAGGACTTTCTCCTCGGGCGAAGTAAGAATTATACCTGCCCCCACTCCATAACGACATTTAGCTCCATCGAAATGGAGAGTCCAATACTTAGCCGGGAGTATAGATGTTGGGGCATCTGTTGCGTTTGCGCACTCTACTTCTACCATACAGAGATCCTCTGCTGGCAAGGAACCAACACCTAGGGAAAATCCCATGCCTACTGAATCGAATGGTAAGAACATGGGTGAATCTTGTTCTATCAACTCAACGATTTTCGCAGTAGTCCCTAATGATACTGTTTCTTTAGTTTTACCTTTAGGGGTTGGAATTGTTTTGGATATGCTGGTAGTTTCAAGATCCGTCGTAGGTACCAACTTTTCCTCTGGCTTTGGGTCAGAGGGTTTATTAAGTCGGTTGGTTGGAAGTTCAAATTCTGAGTGCACCCCTGGTCTTTTCTTTAAATCAGCTAGGTGCAAATCAAAAGGTTTTGGATCGCCTTTGGCTACAAAAACCTTTCCTAGATGCAAGAATCTTACTTCTTGAAATAAAGTAGAAGGGATTGCCTTCATTCGATGTATCCAAGGTCGGCCGAGGATCATATTATAGTTAGTTTCCCGATCTATAATATAAAACTCAGTCAAGATGGTTTTGGGCCCTAAGGTGACCGGCAGTATTATAGTTCCTATCGAAGTGGCTTTAAGGCTATCATAGCCTCTCAAGGTATTTCGTGTAGTGGAACAGTTTGTTTCTCCATATCCAAGTTTTTGGAGGAAAGAGAAAGGGACTATGTTAACTACGGCCTCATCGTCAACCATTGCCTGTTTTACATAGTTATTATAAACCCACACTTGCAAGTGTAAGGTTGGGTCACCTTAGCGTGCGATCTCAGCATCTGTGGGCATTTTACTTATTTCGAAGATGAATTCGACATCCTTGTCCGGCTGCCCCGGAGGGTGGATATCAAAATCTACGTGATTTACTTGTGTTTCGGGAGGTGGAGTGATGTTAATTAGATGGCCTAGACCTAATGCTTCTAAAAGAGCAGCTCTGTGAGGGGGAGAGTTCTTTAGTAAGTCCAAAAATGAAATGTGTGAGAAGGTCTTTGTTAGGTCACTAATTAAATCATAGGAACCGATGGGTTTTTCAACTATTTGCTGACTCTTATCTGTCTCTGGCAGATGACTTGGGCTCGGTTGAGAGAAATACTCTCGTGTTCTTGTTATAGCTTCGATAGGTAGTTCAGCGTCTAATTCTACCAAACTGACTATCTTGGGTCTCGGTTGAGCTCCCAACTGTGGCGCAACTGATGGATTTAATGAAGTCGAGGCTTCATGATCATTGTTTCCCATCACTGCTCCTTTGTTTGTTCCAGTTGGATTCAGCCTATTGCTGTCATGATTTGGGAGCGGATCATTAAAGATCTTGAGGGGAGCATTCTGAGGAGAAACTGCCCCTGCGAGAGTATTTGGTGATGATGAGACGGGATCCGCCAAAAACAGGTCTGTGAAGAACTGTCTTTGTTCTTCTGGCAAGCGTTGCATAAATTTATTGTAGTCACGGCACGTTCTAGTATCGTGACCCCGAATTTTATGGAAACCACAATAAGAATTGGGGTTGTAATTCCCATTTTGTTGGTTTGGTGTGTATTGTGGCCTAAAATTCTGATCAAACTATTGCCTATTAGGACCAAAGTTTTGGAATTGTTGTTTCTGGTTTTGACTTTGGTTTTGGTAACCAAATGAGTTTTGGCTTGGCCCTTGTATGGGATTTCGCCGTTGTTGTTGTTGTTGTTGTGGATGGTTAAAATCCACTTTGTATTGATTAATCGGGGTAAAGTTGTTGTTTCGTTGGTTGTTTGTTTGTGCGAGCATTAACAACATTTACCCTCTTGGGCTGGTCGGTTACCCCATCCATTGTTACCCCACGATTTTTGTTAAGGATTTTGGGTCCTTGATTGACATTTGTGGTAGTTGTAGTGTTTTGAGTGGAGGTGATTAACCTCCCGTTTGTTCCATATGTCTTACGACCACTATCTATCGCTGCTTGATCTATTCGCAGAGTGCTCTCAAGTACTTCATCATAAGTCCTTAGTGGGAACTTCTGGACTTCTTCCTTCACTTCTCTACTGAGAGAATGAAGGAATAAATCACATAGTTCCATCTGATCCATGTTTGGAGCGCTTGCTGATGAATAAAGAACTGTACGCCACCTCTGGATGAAATGGGTGACAGATTCGTTGTGTTCTTGTTTGATATGCAAGAATTCCCTGATTCCTGTTCTTAACAGTTTGTTCATGTCGAAGGCTTTGATGAACTCTGACACGAGTTGTTTAAATGAATGTATGGAAGCCTCAGGTATTCTATAATACCAATCGAGAGCGATGCCTTCCAAGGTTTTAGGAAATATTTTAGCAACCACCCCATCCCAAGGGAGTAATTCTCGTATGGCTGTAGCGTAAGCTTTGATATGTGCGTTTGGATCTCCCTCACCCTTGAACTTGGGCAAATCAGGGAGAGGTCTTGGAAGCATGACACTTCATATGGTGAAATCTAAGGGTTCCTTTAGGTATTCTGAATAAGTCCCTATCGCATAGCTTTCGACCATTGATGGTGTTTGCTGAGGGAGTGGTGGTGGGATAGGTTGTTGATACGGTGCAGCGTACGCGTTGGCAGGGGCATAGGGAGGTCCCTGCGTTTGAGCAAACATGCCGGGAGAGGAGAACATATCTCCTTGTGGTGATTTAGAGTATATGTTTAAGTAGGACGGGGTATTGTCAAGGAACGGACTGTTCGACACTAGACCAGGAGGAATAGTGTTGGAGATGATAGGCCTTGTTGGCGTTTGTTGTGGATATTGAGGAGGCATGCCTAACGTGCCTACTCCCGTAAGAGATCTACCCGGCCGTGGTATGGAGGATTGGAACTTCTTTTTGTATGAGCGGAGAATTTTGACTTGCTTGAGCCGGTTCTAACCCTCTCTCTTTTCTACTAACGTTAAAATGACTTCATTTGGTGAAGTCACGGTTTTTCTGGCGGCGTTTGTTGTATACCTTGGTGTTGTAAAGGTACGTGATATCCTGTCATAAACTAATCACTATCTTGCCAAGTTTCTCCCAGAATATTTCCTGTATGCAGTGGCATAGAGGTATTTTCTTGAAAAGAGATTTCGGGTTGTATTTGTAAACCTCCTATAGATGGGTACATTCCCCGGGAGCGTTGTTCACTCCTAGGATAACGTGTTGGCTGTCCATCATCTAAGACCAGGTATGGATCTGATTGCCTACTAATTTGTGGTCTGAGTAGCATTTGAGGAGATGAACCAGATTCTCCGGTAAACGTCATATTGTTTGAACCTGAAGGCTCTGTTTGTTGGGTTCGAGGGGGTTGATCTAACTCCTCGGTTTGAAAAGATGAACTATATCTCGATTCTTGGGGTTTGTATTGACAACCGATTAGTTGAATAGTTGTCACCCCATACCGAGAGCGAGGTGTGACGATGCCTATTCATTGGGCGTAGTATGCCTCAAGACCCAGGAGGGGTCTGCCATATGCGTCGAATCCCGACATATTCGGGGGGTATATGAATACCCGCAGAATAATGGGAAGGAGCGAAGGTGATTTATGAAAACTTAATGAAGCGGTTCTAAGAAGGCGTACTAAAGTGAAAGTGTAATACTATGACTCCGGAGAAAGAAAAGTAGGCGGTTTATGTCGGTTTTACTAATGTTTGTTTCACGTTGGGTTCACCAATTTTGTACGTCGAGAAAAGCGACAAGCGAGCATGAGAATCAACAAGTAAATCTTCCGCGTACCCGACCTCCCGAGGTCGTGCCGAGACAACAGTGGTGGGGATAGAATATGCGTGGGATGCAGAGACAAACTAGTTAGGCGATCTAATGTCTTTGACACGCACTAGTGGAATTTGTGAATCTAAGGCAAAGAAGGCCCTTCTAACTTGGTGGTGTGATAGATCGATCGCGGATGAGCGCTCGAAGGCTCCAATCAATATCGAGCTGCGCGTGATTCGATCTATGGGTTGCGGAATACGTGGAAAATGACACGGATAGTTTCGTGTATGTCCCTGATAAGGTCATATGGTGGATGGTGAAAACAATTGACTCTATGGATGATTCTCTCGGCCTAGTCCAGAATTCTCTAGCTTTGTTAGCATTATATCTAGTAAGGATAATTGTTGGATAATGATAGGTGGAAGTGGGGTAGACTGGAATACCAGTGTGCGTAGGCCAGTGTCTATGTCTAATTCTCTGATGGATTCGTTAGGCTGCGGGATTTGTGGGTCACAACCATAGATTCTTGGTTGTTGTGGTCCTGTTATGGTCATACGCGAGATCAAGTCCTGATCCCTAGTATCCAATAATCATACGCTTTCTCAGCTTCTATATTTAGAATCAATAGTTGTGCGATTTTCTCAGAATATCCTACGGGCGTTCTCGCAACCTGGATTCTTAAACCGGTATCTATGTCTGTGAGGGTGTCTCCTGCGTCTGGTTGTGGAATTAAAGGATCACACCCGAATGTTTGTTCTCTTTCGAATCCTTCTACAGTCATGTGGATATTTTTCTTAGTGCAACCTGTAGTTTGGCTGACTTGACCAAAATGTATATGCTTGGTCGTCTTCTATGTTTAATCCTCTTAACTGAGATCTGACTTGCTGGAAATCTGTTGTTGTTTGGAAGACTTGTATCCTAAGGTTCTGGTCAATATCAATTATTGCCACTATGAGATTGAGATTGGGTGAGGCACGATTGGCTCGAAAATGTATTCCCAGGCTCCTAGGTCCCGTAATTGTCATCAAAAAAGCATAATAAAACAAACTATAATAAAGTGAAATCTAAGTATATTTCTAGCATATATGACTTCTTTTTGTATTTTCTGATGATTTAAATGAATTTAAGAAAGCAGCTATTTAAAATATTTAGAATTGACAACTAAACTAATAATTTAAAACAAACAAAATAGCCGAGTATAGCTATTTGTTTGTGCAATTTGTATATCTATTCTAAACAATGAAATAACTAATCTATTTGCGAGATTCTCGATCCTACCTCAGAAGTGAGGAGTGAATCATAGTTTCTCAGAAACTATCAATCCCCACAGCTTCCCTGGCAATATCGAGAATGAAATTAACTGAAATAAAGTGATTAACTACTCTGTTTGATATGATTCTAACTAGAACTTTGAAAGTTAAAACCTGGATTCCGCAGAACAGTGGCGAATCCGATGGTGTGTGTGATCTTGTCCCCTCAGTATGATCTCTTCGTTCTTTGTGTTCACGTAGATCCAGAAAAGCGTGTAATGCTTGCATCAACAGGAATAGGTGTTTGGAACAAGGGACAACCTTCAGAATGCAGATAGAATAGAACGCGGATAGGAGAGGGATAGCGCAAGAGTACAGAGCTTGGCTTATGCAATTCCTAGCGGGATCTACTGCGAATCGTGCAACAAAATGCGTCCAGAACCTGAAACTATCCTGTATGAAGAGCAAAACCTGCAACTTTAATGGCTTCCTAAGCTATTCTACTCTAATGGATTAGATAAAACAGCAACACTGTTTGCACAAGTTGGATATGTGGCTTACCAACAGCTAGTCAATGCAAACTAAGCATGTAATGAACTAAACTAAGGAATTAAAGCAAACTAACAGACCACAGCACTGAAAATGAGAAGATTGGAGTAAAAATGGTGGCCATTTGCTTGAGCACAAGCCATGCATTTATAAGAATTCAATCACCCCCAAATCAAAATCAAACTGAACTCCTAAACAATAAACAAAGGAAAAACACTATTCCAGGGGACCAAAAACATAAATGCATGCTCAAGTCGGCAAGAAAAGCTGGTGAAACGTGATATTTCACGCGAGTTACGTCAAAGAACGTTCTGGAAAACGCGCACAGGACCGCCGCTCTGAGCAGGGCGGCGGTTACAGGACCGCCGCCACGATCAGTCAGTGGCGGTCCTGCCCATACGCCCCGTAGGGCGCGGTTTTCACTTGAAGATCAAAAGGGGCAAGGAAAGAAGAAAAAGGGGGAAAACAAAGCACGCGGGGACAAGGCGGGGTATGCGGGATGTTAACGCATGTTTGAGGAGCTCTTTCTGGATCCCGAACACCTTGCGGAGAGACCTATATCATCATTGGGGCATTTATTATACCGTTCCGCAGTGCAGTACCTTACAATTTTGGGTACGTACAGTCTCCTGTCTTATACCTCTACTACTCTGAAAGAAGCCTTCCACGGAGCCATTCACAAGAACAAAAAAACGAGGGGAGGCTATGCAATTAAAAATCCATTTACAAAAGTGATCACCAAAACCCATAGCTTGCAAAGATTTGAGGAGGAACCTCCAATTAACACGATCATAGGCCTTACTGAAGTCAAGTTTCAACAACATACCCGCTCTAGAGGAATTATGAAGAGAGTGTATTAATTCATGAGAAATAATAATACCCTCAGTGATAGACCTGCCCGGAATGAAACCACTTTGTTCCCGAGCAACCAATTTGGGCAACAGGGGGCAAAGCCTATTAGCAATAGCTTTAGATATGATTTTATAAGAAGTGTTACACAAAGATATGGGTCTGAAATCATCCAACGTCTCAGCCGGGGATTTTTTAGGGAACATGCAGATGAAAGTATGATTGAGATTACCTAAAATCTTCCCTGAAATCCTGGATTCCTCGACAGCGTGCCAAACGGAAAGACCAACAACGTCCCAAAAATCCTGAAAGAAGGATGCTGGGAAGCCATCAGGACCGGGTGCTTTATCTCGTTTCATAGAAAAAACAATTTTCTCGGACCTCCTCCAAGGAAAAAGGCAAAATAAGCATATCATTGTCAGCTTCCGTGACAGTAGATGGTATCTGTAAAAGGAATTGGGACTGCACACCAACGGGGGAGGCCGAATCATTCAGGAGCTTCCAAAAGAAATCCACCGCTTCTGTTTTGATCTGAGCTTGGGAAGAAGCAACGGAAGAATCTTCGAGCTTGAGAGAGGAGATATAGTTGAAATTTCTTCTTGCTTTGACTGAGGCAAAGAAGAACTTGGTATTCTTATCCCCATCAATCAGCCAAGTTTCTCTGGATTTTTGACGCCAATAAGTTTCCTCTTTCAGAAGGAGCGCGCCAGATCCTTAAGGAGAGATTTTTCTTTTTGGAAATCCTCCTGAGTCATCCCATGGTCCAGAATGGACTCATTAAGGGTGCGAAGATCCTTCTCAACTCTGTGTTTTTCTTGAAAGATGTTTTTAAAATTCGAATAGTTCCAGCATTGTAATTTAGCTTTCAACAAAGACAACTTTTTGGAGAGTTGGAACATCCAAGTCCCTTTGACAATAAAGGAATCCCACCAGACCTTGACCAATGGCTTAAGAGAGGAGTCATGAAGCCACATGTTCTCAAATTTGAAAGGGGATCGACGTGGAGGAAGGTCAAAATTTAGAACCAAGGAGATAGGAAAGTGGTCTGAGCCGGAGAGAGGAAGAACAAAGCTTTTTAGAAGGAAGTTATTTTGCAGCCAATGTTCAGAAACTAGGAATCTATCAAGACGCATGGCTAAGGAACTGAACCCAGACCTCCTATTATTCCATGTGAACCAGCCCTTACAGGGCTCCATGTCAACTAAATGAGAGGAAGAAACGAAGGAAGTAAAATCCACCTGAGAGCATGGCTGCCATTGTAAACCTCCACACTTATCACGATCAGAAAGAGTAGCATTAAAGTCACCAGCAACAATTATTTTGGAGACGCATCGGAATCCAGAAGCAGACTTAGGCTATTCCAGAGAGCTCTTTTCCTAAGTGGAGTTGGGGGACCATAAACATTACATAAGAAGAAGAAATCCTCGGAGTGTTTAATCGTAACTTTGCACCAAATAAAATTCGATTCCACAAGAAGGGGCTCAATCACACAACTACTAGATTTCCACAAAATGCCAAGACCACCCGAGGCACCTACAGAGTTTGAGAAGCAACCATCCCAACCTTTCCATTTTCTGAACCATCCGTTTATGCAACCATCTTCTGACATTTTTGTTTCCTGAATCAAGCAAATATCTACTGCAACATCAGAGGCATAGCATCTTAACAGATGCTGTACTTGTTAGGGGCATTAAGGCCCCTAACATTCCATGAAAAAAGGATCATTTGTGCTTCAGAGAGGACTCGCCTCTCCTACTCGTAGACGGGAAGAAAGAACGCAGTTGAAGTTGCTTCCCGTTTGCAACTTCGTTAAGAGAGAGCTTACATTTGTTAGGACGACCAAGAATGCTTTTCGGACCAAAATCCACGTTGAGTAAAGGTGGAGTGGGGAGAAGCGGACCAAGCGACAGGTTATTAGGAGAATGATTCACGATAGTGTCCTCTTGGTGACCCGTTAGGTCTCCTTCTTTAGACTGAAGAAGATCATCTTTGTCAATAATCCATTTCTCTAAGGAGGATGAGCTACCTCCCATACCAATGGATATGCCTTCGTGGAAAAGGGACAGAATCCTAGTAGAGTCCTTAACAACGGCAGCCGTTTCTTTAACAAGGGAGAAAGTATTGGGGTCCAGGCAAGGGACCAAGGGCGGGAAGGCGAGGGAGGAGAGTGGGGGAAGGTGGGCGATGGGTAGAGTGAGGGTGGGATACTTTCCGCCATTGCAAGGCACTATTAAAAGGGGGATTTTTACAAAGTTTACGAGTGTGACCTGGCTTTTTACACTTGAAACAGAGGTTGGACAATCCTTCGTACTCCACTTTCTGCTCCCAAAGTCCAGAAGGAGAGTTGATATGGATGACTTCCTGAAGCTTATGAGAGGGATTGATAGAAATGCAAATTCTGGCAAAAGAAGAGAGAGTACCGTTCAAAGAAACAGGATCGATGCGAATGACATGACCCAGGCTTGTGCATATTTTAGTGAGGATTGGAGCTGACCAAAACTCACTGGGCAAGGAGTAAAGTCTTATCCAAACTTGGTGCCCTTTGGCATCCACTCTGTTGCAATCAAAGAGAGGCTCCCAATCGCGGATCACAAGACCTGAGTCGGAGAGGAGAAAATCTTTCCTGTCCATAGTGTCGTTCTTCTGAGCAGCGCTTCTAAAAAGCACTAAGAAAAACCCTTTTCAAGGAAACGAATACTCAGGCCGCTACCCCACTGAGTTTCGCACCAGTTTTGAATGCCTGAAATCGATAACCTTCTACCAATAAACTTAGCAAAAATAGCTCTCGAGTAAAAACACTTAGTTTGTGCAGCAAAGGCGACGTCTTCAACCAGGGACACGGAGGGAATACCGTCCTGAAAGGCGTGCATGTCACTATCCGTCGGAATCGAATCTGACATAGAACCTAGGGGACCCAACCTTTTTGTAGAGCTTAGACAGCCACAGGCCCGCCCGGGTGTGCCATCGCCACATCCCGGGGCGTAACTAGGGGACCGTTGGAGGGACTTGATTCAAAATATGTGACCATTCTGAAACACGACGGAATCTCCTCTTGGCCATCAAAAACCTTCCAGGTGATGATAAATATTGATTATGATGTTTGGACCATCTTAATACCTATTTCAATAACTCGCACATAATTACATCATTTATCGTTGTCTAATAATACACTTGAGGACCAATTCCATTTGAGATATTAACAACATTGACTAGATTAGAACATCTCGCTTCTAAATTCCAACAAACTCAATGGTAGTATCCCGAGAAGAGATTGGTAAATTATGGAAACGAGAGAGCTCAAGTTGAAGAACAATATCCTTACAGGTGCCATTCCCAAGGCGCTAGGAAACTATTCTTTCATGGAGGAGTTAAATATATCTTCTAATTCCTTGTATGGCTATATTCCACAAGAATTGGGTTCACTTTCCCAACTACGATAACTGTTGCTAGATAATAACAACCTAGGAGGGTCCATTCTATATTCTCTCATGAACTATACGAGAATATAAAAAGTTGAACCTATATCACAACAAGTTTGTGGGGACAATTCCACGGATGTAGATCATAAGCTATCCAAATTGTGACTAGTGGACCTATCCATCAATCAACTAAACGACAACATCCCAAAATCCATAGGAAATATTTCGGTGCTTAATTTTTTTCAAATAGAATACAACAATTAAGCAGAATGGTACCCCGGGAATTGGGAATGTTGGGCTGTCTACAACAACTGACATTTGGTAATAACAATCTGAAGGGAGATGTTTTTTCCATTCTCTTGAACTGTACAAAGTTGCAAACCATTGGGTTGGAATTCAACTAGTTTGTGGGCTCTATTCCGACATAAATTGGCTTCAAGATCACCAAGCTACAAGAACTTGTTGTAACACGTAATCGATTCAGTGGGAGGACCCCACATTTCAGATACTGCACTTTTCCTCCCTAAGGTCCATTCTCAACTTTGGTACCTAACATCATGTTGAATTCATTCTCAACTAATTTCTTGATGTCTTTGCCTCTACCTTTTAGTTTCTTTATAGCCACATCTTTATATTTCAAATTACCCCGATACACTCTTCCAAAGCCTCCTTGCCCAATTTTGTAACACCGGTTGCAAATCTATGGTTGATGTAGGCCTCGTGAATGGTGCCACAGGATAATCACTGACATTGTCTATAGCGCATCAATGCAACCACCAACATTACCTTTATTTGTTGTTGTCAAATTTGATAGATACAACAGCCCATGTTGGGATCCCTCCAACCCGTTACATATTCCCATACCCCTTATTTCAAGAGGGAATCGAAGACAATTTCCAATTAAAATGGCCTAGGGATTAACTATCCACAAGTGGAAGGGACTTACTTTGCATAGAGAAAATGATGACATTGGAACCACTAAAAGGTAGGGTCTGACATTCACAACTTTCTCCAGAGTTCCTTCGCTTGCAAATCATGTATTTCACCTATTTTTTCATTCGAGAGATACTCAAAAATGGTGTACGTAACAACACTTGGAGCAAGAAGAAAGGAGGATTCAAGACTACTATCACTCAGCCTGTCGTAAAAGCTACCCTCTGCTTTGATAACACCTCCACCACTCTGTACTCAACACTTATTCTATCTAAAGCGACACTTTTGTTCAAGGGGTATCAAATGTAATCATGTTTATTTAAACTAAAATTTCCCAAGTTAAAGGCTACCATTCATGATATAAATATTGCAAATGTATACATGTCTCATTATGTTCACCTAGATATACATTTATTTGATGTTTTGAAATATGATATACAACTTTAATTGTATGAATCAGTAATAGAATTAAATGTACACATATAACATTTCAATGTAATGTTTCAACTAAATTCCTACACTACAACTATCAATCACACACATTATCAACTATACAATAAATGTTTTTCCAACAAAACACCAACCGAACAACCAATGCATAACTAATAAACACGAATTAAATACATACAACATCAACTATAAAATAAATTAACTATCGAAAAATGGTATCAAATGTATTCATATACGAATTTTTAACAAGTTTGAAATGTAGAAACAACCTTCAAATTAAGTGGCCCATATATATTTCTACACTTACAAAATCAATCACACCCTAATCAACATCAACTACAAAATTAATAATTATACCTCTAAAACAAATAACATATCTTGTTTGGTGTTCACATCTCATGAAACACATGCGATTGCTAGTATATTGTCTATAAGATATGGTTTCATTCAAGTGAGTCAGTTAAAAAATGGGTCGTTTCAGAGTATACACCGGAACTCGCACTTAATAAGAGGATCTTTATTGATTTAATAACCTTTATGACATCTACAAGAAAGAATCCTCGACTCATGATCCAAGGTCTACCAATATGAGCAACTAGATGAATGGGATAAAGAGGTGGAATTTTGATCCAATTGACACTTATGAAGAAACTGGTATACATGCATAATGGCATACTAAAAAAAAAAATTGATCATGTGTTATTCACAATTATGTGATGGGAGATAACTTATAGCAATATTTATTTTCAAATGTATTATTATTATTTTGATTGAAAAGCATATCCATATATTAATAATGAGGAACAAAGCTAATCATACAAAATCGGGTGGAAAAGATCACACCCCGTATACAGGATCAAAGTAGCCATAAAGGCTACTAGTAGAAAAGTGTCATGTCAATAGACGCATTTTCAATCAAAAAAGCTTAAAACAGAAAAGCCAAAACTAGAGAAACTCCAAACATGGAGCTAGGTAGCAACAACAAACATGGAGGAAGGTGGTGGTGGCGGTGGGCTCTTTGGATGGTCACCCCAACCACCAAGAGTAGTATCGGGGGCGTCATCAGGCTACTCCCAGCCATCAGTTTGCTATTGTTCCTCTTTGTTTCCCATTAGGGAGGTGAAATAGCAAGAGAAATCCTTGGAAATTTTGGTGACTCGATCGGCGCCGCCTCCCGAGAGCCACCACTTTGCCCAGCCCAACCGACCAAAAACCCCGGAGGTGGACTCCAAGATGGAGGTGGAGAGAGCCACCGGTGAGGAAAAGCACTATGCGATGAGCCGACCCGGTTGAAGTTACGCTTCCCATTAGGACAAGTGGCGGCGTTGCGAGTGAGAGAGCGGCAGTGAGGGGAATTAGGCGGGACACAACTAACAACACAAGGGGCACTCCCCCAATGGTCCAAAAGAGTTTGCAAGTGTTCAACTTCAATGTGGACTTTCTCCGCTTGAACCTGGATCTGAAGCGAAACATTGGAGATGATAACAAGCTTGTTAGAAATAGCAAAAATTCTATCCACTGTCTCTTTATTAAAAATAACAGCATTTCTAGATTTCCAAATGTGATATAAAATAGCTGCTTTGAAAGAATGCCAAATGTTGTAAAATTTTGTAGGAATAAAGGTCGGATCCCTAGAAGAACCATTTTCCATGTGAAGAAGGTGGGTAAAAAAGGTTAGAAAAGGGTATGAATCTAGCACCGGAAGGCGGCATGAGGGTAGAACCAAAAGAGATGAAGAAGAGTCTCAATGTGGTTGTAGAAAGGGTAGCGTGGCGGGGAGCTCCCAGAAGAACAAGGCGCTTGCCCACAGAAAGCCCTTGATGAAGAATGCTCCAAAGAAAGTGTGTAACTTTGGGCTCTATAGAATGGCCCAAACAACATTGAAGCGTTGCTTCCACCCAAAATGAGTGGAATGTAGGCTCCATCGAGCATTTAAATTTTTGAGAGGAAGTTACTTCTGGGTGAGAATCTTGTAGCCCAACCAAGGTTTATAGTTTTTGAAGGGGGTGGCAGAGGGCCAATGCCAATCAAACCACCACGGGCGCTGCGTAGTAACACCAATTTTATGCAAACAATTACCAGGTATGAGATCTTGAATGATAGAAATGGCTTGTTTGTCATTGTCATTTAGAGCAAAATTAGCTTTTAGGCTATCCCATGGAAGCCAATCCCTAAAGGTCCTAAATATACTGAATCCATTTTTTGAAAAGATGCAAACCATTGAGCTGCAAGGAAAGAGCAAGGGGTTTGTCACGAAATTGAAGCACCAAATTCCATCACAAACTAAGAGAATTAATAGAGAGCTCATTTAGAAACCACCACCTGCCCAGGAGTAGATGGGGTTTGAGAAGCTCCCAAGCTTTCCATATGATTTTTGCCACAAAAGAGAAACCTATTTTAACGGTAGTCGGGCAAATAAGTAAGGAGTAGTAGTTCAAACCCTAGCATGCCTTTCGATTGAGTGGAGACCCTTGAGATATATAATTTACGAGAAGAAAATTCCAAGATTCCTCACCTTTAAGACTACAAATAATCCATTTGGCAATGAGAGCAAACCCCTGCATATGAATGTTGATTATGCCAAGAACACCAATGGCTTTTTGCATACAAAATATGTCCTAAACAACTATGTGAAAACCATGGTTCCCTCGGAGTTGGCCCAAAATAAATCACACATGAAATTTTCTCTAGCTGTGGTAGACTTGGAATTTTCCCAACAAGAGACAAATGCTTGTAATCCAAAAAGACTATTTTTCCAGCTGATTGGTAATCCAAAAGATTTTTTTGCTCAACACGCCGAATCACATAATTCCAAATATCGGTAGGGGGATACCATAAAGGCAAAGGGAATGCCTAAAAATTTGAATTAAACACCAGGTTCAATCCAAAGCCATTGGAATCCCTCTAGCCAAGGAGGTTTGGGACCCATGCATATCTCACGTAACATTGGGTTTTCTTCCATTGGATAGTAGAACTAGAAGAAAGACAAAAAGTATCAAGGCATTTCATGGCATTAGTGACAGAGGCCTCCATTTCGACAAAGTGAGAAAAGAGTCATCTGCGAAGTGACCATTAATCAACTACTTAGGAGAGGAAGGTAGTTGAATACCTTTAACTAAACCAACATTGGCAACATTAGCAAGCAAGTAGCTCGGACCTTGGCAACAGAATGACATAAAAGAAGGAGCAAGAGGGCAACCTTGCTTGAATGGAGCGATCAAGAAGAGAATCTCTCGACTCACTTACCATTGATAGTAATACATGCACCTACATTTTGAAAGAGCATATTGATAGAGCGGATGAATCTAGGTCCAAAACCAATAGCTGCAAAACATGGCCAAATGAAAGGCCACTCACCTCTGTCATAGGCTTTTTCAAAATCAATTTTAACAAACAGAGTTGGTTGAGAAGTCGACTGACATATTCCATGGCCTCCCAAACTGAAATAATGTTGTCCAAAATATATTTGTTCTTGATAAATTCGGTTTTCTCACTCTTGATGATCAGGGGCAGGAGATTAGTGAGCCTGATAGTAAGGGCTTTGGCAATAATTTTGTATGAGACATTGAGTAGAGTTATTGGCCGCCAACTGGTGATAAGCTCGGGATCCCCAAATTTGGGAATGAATTTGATGTTTCCTTGGTTGATTAGATCACCCAGGGTGTTGGAGGACATAGCTTCCAGATAGACCTAATGTAGATCCGAACCAACAGTCGTCCATAGAGACTGGTAGAACTCATAGGGAAAACCATCAACACTAGGGGCTTTATCAGAGGCCATCTGCATAACAACTTCCTTCAAGTCATCAAGAGTGAGAGGTCTATCACAAGTGATGTGTTGAATTTTAGAGAGCTTGTAAGGAACAACTTCAATGCATTGGAGGAGAGCAACATCATGAGCCGGAGTAGTAGGTTGAGTAGCAAAAACAACATGATAGTGATGCACAAAAGCTTGCAGAATGTTAGGTAAGAGAGTAAGCCTTTGATTTCCATCCTTGATTGCTTTGATTTTGGTGAGAGTTTGATTAGATTTAAGGGAAGCAAAAAACTCCTTAGTAACTCTGTCACCAATGCGAAGCCAGTGTAGACGGGCTCGAACTTGGGCTCCTCTAGCCTTATAGTGCTCCTCAATTTGAAGCTTATGTTTCTAGTGAGCAGCTTGCACTTGCAGGTGGGTGTTGAAAGGAGATAGATTAAGCTCTTGAATAGCCCTCGAATATTCAACATGAGAGGATTCATGAGCATTCTTATGAAAAAGAGCAGCTTGTTTCCCATAGAGCCATAGGAAAGAAGTGGTATGAGGGATGGCATGAGACCACCAGTCAATCCAGCCAATCCCATCAATAGGTCTCGGGTCAAGATTCCAAATACGTCTTATATAATCCAATGTTTTGGGATGAGAAAGGTGGGATGTATTTAAATAGAATTGGGTGGACTTGGGCTTGGGGCACTGAAAGTTCCATTGAATCCCAAAGAAAATAGGCTTATGGTCAGAAACCAAAATAGTGTCCACCACCGAGATCGAGAGGTTGTATGAAGAGTCAAAGGAAAACCATTATTGCTCTGAAAGCAGAGCTCTGTCAAGATGCTTATAAACTCTGTCATCGCCAGCTCTAAAATTAGACCAAGTGCACCAAGGAGTGGTAGCAGAAGAGTGCTTGCGGTGGTTGGGATAAAAAAGACAAAGTTTATTACGTAAATAAACCAACTTCACATTCACTAGTACACCAACGCATTGGAAGCCATCCCAATTTGTCTTTAGGGGATTCAACCATGTTGAAATCACCACAAAAAATCTAGGTAGCAAAGGGAAAATGATCATCCAACCACCGCCAAAAAGAAGAACGTTCAGAGGCATCGTTGGAAGCATAAATATTGGCCAACCCAAGAATGTGGCCGTCAAAATAAAAAGGGTCCACACCACCCGATGAGTGGGGTCAGAACCCCAAGATATGATATTGGAGGTGAGGTCAGGGCTTAAAAGAGTGACAACACCACCTCGACCATTATCATGAGCTGACATCTGGCAGAGAGAACTAGGCCAGATGGTACACATAGCAGTAGAAAGATGGAAGCCAGAGATTTTGACTTCCTATAAACATAACACCTGAAACTTTACAAAATGCTTACAACTGTCTCTGATAAGATATCATGAGTCAGATTAGTAAGCCCCCTGACATTCCATGAGTAAACTAACATGGAGAACTATCAAGGTGCATGGTTTCCTCCTCGAGGCCGGCTAACGCTCCAAAGCGGTTAGAGAAAGTGACTTTCGCATTGCATTCCCATGAATAAAATCACCGAGCTCAAACTGGTGGGGTCTCTATGAGAAATCTTCCTCGGAAGGAGGGGAAGGACTTCGGGAATGATGTAAGGCAGCCTTTCTATCTATTTGAGTAGCCGAACCACCAGACATGAGATCTAGAAAGCTTGAGGTCTCGGGAAATGAGGGTGTGAAAGAGCGGAGAGCTGAGGGTGAGGGCAATGAAAACTACAGCTTGTGGAGATCGAGAGATGGTGGGTGTGGGCTTGGGAGGGGTCGCAATAGACGGCTTCAAAGGAGCAGAAGCAGGGGTGACCACCAGTTTGTAAGTAACCTGTTGGTGCTTATTTTGGGTCGAGGCGGAAGATTTTTTGCCATTGACAGTAGTCCATCCATTAGAGGAGGGAGTGCTAGATTTAGGGTCTATCGATGTTTTCCCAAACTGGCGGTGGGCTTGGATTCATGAGAGGACAATCCTTGATCATATGGTCAGTAGATTGGCACCAAAAATAAGTGTTGGGCATATTGATGTATAGAAATTTCGTGAAAAGTGCGTGTCTCCAACCTAGATATCAAGGGTATCTTTGAGGTCTTTTGAGAGATCAATTTCTACACAGACCCATTTTGGGGTTGAGCCGAGTAGAACTTATTTTTCTCGTGGCAGATGAGGCAACCCAAGGGTTTGATAAGTTGATCAACGAATCCCCACAGAGGCAAAGGGAGGCCTAGAAATTCGACCCAAACAAGAATTTTGAGTTTGGCTTGCTTAGAGACTTGAAAATCTCGAGTCCAGTGGGAGAAAACCACAAGGGTATTGCAAATAAACCAAGGACCGTGGTTAACAATGGCTTTGCAATGTTTAGCATTGGTAAAGTGAAATAAAAAAAACCATTGGTCATGTTTTGGACTCCCTCTACCTTGACTCCATGAGGTTTCCAATGATTATGAATCCATTGGCGGAGGATACCTTTAGGGGAACTTAGCCCACAAAATAAGCAACAAGAGAAAAAGATTCAAACTAGTTGCAAGCTTTGTCAAAAGTTGGTAAATCAAGAACAATATCTAGGGAAGGAGTATCAGTATCCTTACCTCGTCGAATACCTTCGGGACAAACTTCCTCACTCGTTTCGGTGCCATTGTCTAGAGCTCCTGCGATAAGACCAACATCAATAGATGCATGGCCCGAGGAGGTGGTCATTTTATAAGCCACCGCCCAAGGGTGGACTGGCGATCAATACAAAATTAATGTAGATAATCCTCCTGGATCTATAGATCGGCGGTGTGATGTAATGGCGGTGTATGACAAGGCTGAGCATTCACTGCAAAAATAACTCGTTGAGATTAAACTCTAGCATTATCTAATTTTTTTATTTATGTTAATATTTTTTTCTCTCTTGTTCTTTAAAATGTAGGTGGAAAATTTATTACATTTGGAAGGAGAAAGACCAAAAATGTTTTGTCAACCTTGAATTCATCTTTAAAAAATAGGGAGGCATTTTTTTAATAAATTATATTTTAAAATTTTCATTTAAATTAATGATTTTTCTTAAAAAGTCATCAATTCATATTTCAAAGTAACTTTATTTTCTTTGTGTTGAAAAGCAAAATAAAATCGAGGTATTCAATCAAAATCACAAAATTTTAGATATCATCTTGAATTTCTTTAAATATTTTAAATCATAATTTAAAATGAGTTCTAATCTTTAGCATGGATACATCACATATGTTAAATGGATCTAACTACAAAATTTGGAATTTTCATTTAAAAATATAATTTATCAAAAACTATTTTATATGGACATAATTTTATAGGTAGATATGATGACATAAAATGTCTCTACATTTAAATGAAAGTTTTGAGCATCGATCATTAAAAAGCGTACACCCCTTTATTTGGTCATTAGAAATCAATTAATCCTTGAATTAATATTAGAATCTATGTGGGTGAGAATTTCTAAAATCATAAAACTCATTATTGAACTAATGAAAACTACCATGAAGGGGGCTAAAAAAATGATTTTCTAGTTAAAATTAAAAATATTATATCTCAATTAGATGTGTATATGAAAAATTGGTTAGGGAATATGCAAATGTGCAATGACTAAGCAATACCTAATTCAACTACCTCAGACTTAAGATGGAAAGAGGGAAAAAACTTATATAGTTTGTGGGTGGAGGATTCAGATGGTCGGATTAAGCCATGTTGGATTTAGATCAATGGTGGAGAATTGATGAGAGAGATGGAGGATTCTAGAATGGATAATTCTAGAATTTTAGAATTTAAAAGTTTATTTGAATTTTTAAATGGAGGGAAGAAGCTTCCATTGAATTAAAAATTCAATGGAAGGAGAAGGTTAGAGAGGCTTCTAGAAATAGAAGCCTCTAGATTTAGAGGTGTGAGGATGTGATTAGATTAGGATTAGATTAGGTTGATTAATGATGATTAGGGATGTGATTACATGGAAAGGCTAGGTGTAGGGATGTGTAGGGTAGGTGGTAGGTGAGATGTAGGAATATTAAATTCCTATAAAATGTTAATGAAGGATTAAAATAGGATAATAGGATATTATAATGAAATAAAAGATTAAGGATGAAATGAGATAAATGATAAATGATGAAAGGGTAAATGTGATAAAAGGATTTTTAATGGGATAAATGATAAAATGGAATATTTAGATAAATGATGAAATATTAGAATAAAGGGATTAATGATGAAATTAATAATAATTAATCTTGCGATTAATTATTATATGGATTTAGATGATGTTGTGGGACAAATTAATCATAATTAATCATGTCGACATTTTAGATGTCTACATTTTTCCCTCTTTGAAGTGTTATTGCAGAAGCAATGACAATTCAAAGAAAAAGAAGAGAAGATGTTAGATGGTGATATGATGCCCCCTCGAGGGGTTAGGCGGGGAAGGAATGAGTCGGTAACCACTCGAAAAGAGGAGAGGCCCAAGTTAGTAGATGAGAGAGATTAGAGGATGAGAAGATTTGAGGATTAGAGATGATTAGATTAGATGATTAGAGGATTAGAGGATTAGAGGATTTTAGAAGAGAGATTAGAGATTAGAGGATTAGGAGAAGATGAGGATGAGATTAGAGGAGATGAGATTTAGAGATTAGAGAGATTATTATTAGAGGATTAGAAGATTTTGGAGAGATATTAGAAGATGTATGAGATTAGAGGATGAAGATTTAGAGATTAGGAGATTAGGAGGATTGGATTTTGAAGATGATTTGGATGCCCATCAATGATGATATGAAAAGGGTGAAGATTTTGGATTTTGGATTAGATGATATTGGATTTGAAGATGTTAGATTTTGGATTTGGATGTTGGATTTGATTTTGAGATTTAGATTTTAGATTTTGAGGATGTTTGATTTGATGAGATGAAGAATGTTGAGATTGGTTTTTTTGATTTGATGATTTGAGATGATTAGATTGAAGATGTTTGAGATTGGTGAGGATTTTAGGATGTTGGATGCGAGATGATAATTTTGGATGTGGATATTGATTGATTGATGAAAGGATTGATTGGATAGGAGGATGAGAAGGATAAATAATTAGTTGAGGATTGATGATGATGAGGATGATGAGAGATGAGGATGATGATGATAGATTAGATAAATGATGATGATATATAAGGGGTGTGCTTCTGCCATAAAAGTTGCCCACTTATGTTATCATCATTAGCAATTATGATTGAATGTGGCATAGAGAAAATGCACCAAGGTATAAAGACCATGATGACTGAATTTCCAAATGCCCTTGTCCTCATATCATTGGACAAATTAATATAAAAAAGATGGTCCTCATATCATTGGACCGATTAAAAAATATGGTCCTCATATCATTGGACTATGTAAAAAAAAAAGAAACAAAATGGGCCTCATATCATCGGCCAAAATGAAAATGCATACAAAAAAAAAAAGCAAAAGCAAACACATTGCATTTTGTATTTTTTTTGTTTTTTTTTTTTTTTTTTGATTTTGAGTTTTGGATGTTTTGTTTGGATGTTGGATGTTTGGATTTTAGGATTTTTGATCTTAGATTTTTGATTTTTGGATTTTTGGATTTTTTGATGTTTGGATTTTTGGATTTTTTGGATGTTTGATTTTTGGATTTTAGATTTTGGATTTTTTTGATTTTAGATTTTGGATGTTTGATTTTTTATTTTGATTTTGATTTTGATTTTGGATTTTTATTTTTTTTTGGATTTTGGATTTTGGATTTTAGGAGGTTAGGTGGATGTGACTTTTCCTATAATGGGAATGTGTTTTGGATGATAGGATGAAAGGAAGGATTTAGGGAAATTGGATAGGTTAGGTAGGATAGGGATTGGTTTATAGGCTATAGTTAAATTGGATGTGGGATGGGATATGATAGATAGGATGAGATAAATTGGATAGGTTGGATAGGATAGGATAGGATGAGGGTTATGTGATTTTGGATAGGGATTGGTTGATAGGATTGAAGGCCAAGATAAGGATTGTGTGATGTTGGATGGTTGATAGGATTGAAGGATGGGATAGGGATTGGTTAATCGGTGAGGATTAGATGGGGTGTGGGATGGGAGATAGATTGATAGGATGAGGGAGGTGGTATAGATAAGATGGGGGATATGGAAGATGATAAGATATGCCCCTAGTATATGGGGAGATGGATTGAGGGATAAATGTGGTGTGCCCCCAAGTGTAAAGTAGGGTGGCATGTGTGGATGGATGGATGGGTTTTGATTTTCCCCAGTGTAGGGTAGGATGGGAAGTGAGGGGTATCTAAAATGGATGATGCCCCTAACGGATGGTAGTAAGGTTTCCCCCAGTCATGATGATGATGATGATGGAAAGGGACATGAGGAGGATTGGATGAAAAGAAAGGATCATCATTTACCCACGGATGTTCAATCCAAAGGGAAAAAGGATGTGGATGTGATGGATGGAAGGAAAATGACATTAGTGATGAACAAAAGATGAGCCTAATGACACATGTTATAAGGCAAGAGTTGGAGACTAAAACAAAAGTGTGACCAAGGTCTAAACAATACCTTGGAAAAATGTGAGCCCTATGTCTCTTCGAGATCAAAGTGTGTGAATTTGATGGTTAATTACCACTTGAAGTGAAGACTTAATGGGTAGTATGTGAAGACAAACTAGCCAATGTATAGGGAGTGATTAAGTCAAGTAGGTTGATGGAAGGTGAATGGAAGGTTAAGTCATGCATTGCTCTGCTATTCTAGCCAGCTCAAATCCATAGCCCTGATGAGATACATATGATTCTTGTCACAACATTGCTCTACTACTAGCCATAGCATCCATAGCCCCAGTAGAGTTGCTGAAACACCCCTAGAGAGAGTCTTGAGGTGGATTTTATTTGATATTTTTAATTTTGATATGATTTTTTTTTTTTTTTTTTTTTTTTTTTTTGCATAAAGAGCTTCCACTCTCTTGAAAACTCTCAAGGGTTAAGAATCACCAATGGGCTTGATGGGGGATGGAAATGAGTGTAGTGATGACATTGGCTAGAGTGTCAAAAGATGCACCCAAGGGTCTTCACCACAAGTTGATTAAGTGTGTTAAAGTGTGTGGATCTCTAGGAGGACAATGGTGCTTAAATGTTGGAGGTAATGATAGACCAAGGTCACACAATTGTAGTAGGTACTATTATTACAACATGTGTGAGTCAAGTTGATCAAGTGTTTAAATGAATGGATTGAAAGAGGATATGAATGGATGTGATGATAAGAATGGATTAGATGCAAAGGGATTTGGATGTTGGATGGAAGGAGGATGGGTGGGAAGGAAAGAACATCCATGTGCAGGTGATGAATTATGTGCTCAATCCATTTTTAGGTGTTTGGTATTTGTAGGGGATTAAATGATTTGTGATTGGGTTGAGTGGTTGGGATGGTAGGATCAACAAGAGGAGTGGTAGAAATGGGTTGTGATGGAGTAGTGGGAGGGACATTTGTTAGTGTTAGGTTTATAACCTAAGCCTAAACGACTTGGATTTTGATGAAGGGAGATGGGTTCACGAATGCCTTGTTCATGGATGCCTAAGCCTTTGCCTCGATGTTTCATATTAGTGAAAACATATTTTTGGCTATAGGATATGAAGTGGATGGGGAAGATGATGTCATGTGGTCATCATGAGACTGGGGATTGTAATTTTATCATCCACTAAAAGGCAAGACTTAACAAAAGATGGGGGTAAGATTTGTTTTGATTTTTGGTTGGTGAGGGATGTTTAGATGTACGATGAGATTTGGATGGTTGATGATGTTTGGATTTAGGGTGGGGTTTGGATGGTGGATGATGGTTAGAGATAGGGTTAGGATGGAAAGGTGGTGGATAGAGAGGTACAAGGATAAGAATTCCTTGGTTAATGAGGTTTTGGACATAAGACCTAAATTACATGCAACGATTGGTCGAATGTCCATGGGTGTGATGGAAGTCACAATAGTAGTGTTCCCGATACCAAGATGGTTTGGGAAGGTTTTGATTGTGTGATTTGATTGGGGGATGGATGATCATGTTGAAGGTTTTTAAATGATGGAAGATGGTGGTCAAGGATTCTCCTAAAGGAGTGAAGTGGTTTGGGTTAAATGGTTTTAGGGGAGTAGGAAGTAATGGTTTGGAGGGAGTAGGAAGTAAAGGTGTAGGATTATGTGGATTATGAGATGGTTTAGGTTGATTTGGATTTAGGATTTGGATTAGATTGTTGTGGCTTTAGAAGATGAAGGGGGTGGATTAGGCCTAGGGGCTGAAGTGGATGGTTTGGTGTTGGAGGTCAGGTTTGGTTGATTTGGGATTTGAGGAGATGGTGGTTTTTAGGTAGATGGTTTTGGCTTAGGATTAGATTGTTTGGATTAGTAGATGTAGATGAAGGGGAGGGGTAGATTTAGATGAAGAGGATGAGTGTGATATGGGGGTCACATTAGAGGCGGGTGATGTTGGGGATGAAGGAGTTTTGGGTGATGGGTGTGGTGTAGGAACCACATTAGATTTGGTTGATTTAGGGGATGAAGTAGATGAAGGTAGCATAAGAGCCTCATTAGATTGGGTAGGAGATGGAGTGGGGAGAGGGATTGGGATTAGATTTTTAGGTTTGGGAGGTGGTGACTTAGGAGTCACGTTAGATGTTTAGGATTGGGGGATGGTGGAGATGAAATAGGATTAGAGGATATGATAGTGTTAGGTTTAGGTGATGAAGGGAGATGGATTAGGATTAGATGTGGATGAAGATGATGAGGGTGGCATAGGAGCCACATTAGATGGTTTAGGATTGGGGGTAGAAGGGGATGAGGGTGACTTAGGAGTCACAGTGATGAGATAGTTTTGATAGGATTAGATGTAGGTGATGGAGGGGATGAAATAGGCTTAGGGGATAAATTTGATGGTGGATTAGGGATTGTGGGACAATCTAGGAGAAAGTCCATAGGATCATATTGAGATGATGAAGATGATGAGGATGGAGGACTAAGATGAGATGTGGGGATGATTTTGGATGAAGTTGTTGGGGTTTGTTGTGGATATGTGAATGGGACTCGATGATAGGTTTGATGATGATTGGATTTAGGGGTTGAGATTTTGGATGGTGGTGCATGAGTTTTGATAGGAGGAAGGTGGGGGTCATGATGATTGATAGGAGATTTAGGTGTTGGAATTGGGGATGGTTGTGTGGGCTTGGGATTGGTGGCTAGACTAGCAAGGACATAAAGGAGGTCCTCTTGGTCTAGGTCAAAGTTAGTGAGGTGGTCAAAGTCAATGTAATTGGATTTTGGGGATAGATGGTTTATGTTGTTTAGGTCAGTGGTGTGGATTGGGATGATTTGGTTTCCTCAAGAGAGGAAGTCAATGGGGTGAGGGTAGGGGATCTTAGGAAGGGAATTTGTGGATGGGGTTGGTTAGGAGATGATGGTTTAGGGGTGATTGGTTGATTGAAGATTGAAGATTGGATATTTGTTGATTAAGTTGTTGGATGGTTTTAGGATGTTAGGATCAATGTGGGATGGTTGATTTGGATGATAAGGAGAGGATTGGTTAAGGTAGGATGTTAAGTTTGAGATTTTTTTATTAAGATGTTGGATGGTGTGTGGGACTTCATGGTCAAAGTGAGATGGTTGACTTTGATGGGTGGGGGATGATGGGATAACTTGGTTGATGGATTTAGAAAAGAGATAGGGGTTTGGATGTTGGTTTAGAAAGGATGGGGATTGAGGATCAAAGGCCATGGTTAGATAGGATGTGTGGGGGATTAGTTTTGGATTAGGATTTATGGTGATGGGATTAGGATGGGGATTGTTGTTTGATTAAGGATGGATAATTATGATGATGTTTGATTGATTAAAATTTTAAATTAATGGGATGGTTAAGGGTGTTCACAAAAAAAAAAAAACATGCAACACACACCCTAACTAGTCAAGTGGGTTTGCAATCAAGCTATAGCCCACTTTTAATACCACACACCAATGGTGGTGCCACAAATTGCTCTCTCTCTCCACCTATGTGCCAATGTGGGGTCAGATAGTGAGTAATCTTGGGGAGTGTGAGCCTCCTTGCACTATAGCTTAATATGTGGCAAAGGTTTCCTAGTCTAGGATGCACGAGCTCACTAGGGGGAGTCCTCGATATACCTTGTGGTACGTGGGGCCCAAGTCCATGTTGTAAGGATGTTGTCTAAGGCTTGGGTATTGGGACGTGGAATCCCTCACTTCACGCGCTCTCTTAAAACAAGCAAGTTCTTAGCCAATAACGACAATTTGTCCTTGAATTTATATACCCCCTATCGCCGAACACGGGGTGTGTCTACATGTGTGGAGATGAAGCCCATGGTCACGAGACCCCTAGGACTATGAAAAGTGTGTGGATATCACTTCCACATCACATTTCCCCTACAAAATAAAAATGGGAAGGCTAGCTACTTTTGATCCTCAAGATCATCCTAGGACATGAGAGGAGAGCATACATGGTTTTTCCTTTGGATGAACAAACAAAAACACACAAAAAAAGATGATAAATGCAAGAAAATGGATGCAAGATAAAATGATTAAAAATTATGTAATGGGGTCTTCAAGAGGAGGCCCTACAAAACCAAGGGTTAGTAGTTTGTTTATAACCCCAAATGTCTTGGACCAAACAAGCTACAAAACAAAAAGGATTAGTAGTTTTATATTGATTTTTAATCTTTGGTAAGCGTAGGAAGCTGCACACAAAGTGTTAGTAGTTTGGAACAAGAAAATATAACTTAATGTGTAGTTAAAATGAAAAGATTTAGAAAAATGAAAACCATGAATAAATTATCTTTCAAAATACTAAATTAACAATTTGATTGCATAGATCTTTTCAATACCTTTCTGGGAAAAAAAAATGGAGTCGTTTTGAGTTCGGGGTCAAAAGTTATGGCTCTCGAAAGGTAGGAAAAAAAAAAAAAAGTGCAAAAAAATTTCAAAACATGCAATTTGGTCAAAAATGAAAAACATGTCATAAAAGTTTTGTTTCATGGTCACAAATGTGTTGTGTTCTACGTACAAAACGTGCTACTTTTTCAAAAAAAAATTCAATTTTGGGGTTTTAAAGGTGGGAAAAAAGTGTTGTTTTATGATAAATGTGTTGTTTCATGTTAAACAAATGCAATTTCATGTGTGAACATGTTGTTTTATGTTCAAAAACATGCTACTTTGTCAAAAAAATGGCAATTTTGGGGTTTTAAGGTTGGAAAAAATGTGCTTTATTAAAAACATGCCATTGTTTCAGGTTACAAAAGTGTTGTTTCAAGTCAAACACACTAAAATGGAAGATTTTTGAAAATTTGAAATTTCAAGGTGTAAATCTCAACAAAAAATTCTCAAATTTGGACAACTTTGTTCTTAGTGAAATGATATATTAAAAACAATAAAAATTTTAGGGGGTAAGCCCCATGGTGGGTGCCAAAATGTATATGTTAAAAAATATTAGTGATAAAATGAAAAAAAAAACCAAAAATTTGATTCCTCTAATCTAATCTTCTCAACAAAACCTCGAGATTGAGAAAGATGAAAAAGGGGAGAGAGAAATATACCTGCACTTACCTACAAGTGCAAACTCCTCCTTTGATGATTGGATTTTCTTGATTGATTGTTGATTGGTTGCTTTTTTGTTTTCAATTTTGTGGAGCACTTGGGCAACACCTCCCCTTGATTTGATTGATGATTTGATTGATGATTGATGAGATGATGATGATGATTGATTGATGATGAAATGGATTGATTGAGTGATAAAATTTTTTTTATATGGATTCCTAAGATTGTTCAAATCTAGCTCTCATGGAGGAGAGAGCTCAATTTATAGTTTGTGGGTGGAGGATTCAATGGCTAAGATTAAGCCATGTTGGATTTAGATCAATGGTGGAGGATTGATGAGAGGGATGGAGGATTCTAGAGTGGATAATTCTAGAATTTTAGAGAAGATTTAAAATTTATTTTCAATTTTTAAATGGAGGAAGAAGCTTCCATTGAATTAAAAATTCAATGGAAGGAGAAGAAATTTAGAGAGGCTTAGAAATAGAAGCCTTTAGATTTAGAGGTGAGGATGTGATTAGATTAGGATTAGATTAGGTTAATTGTTAATGATGATTAGGGGGATGTGATTTGATTACATGGAAAGGCTAGGTGTAGGGATGTGTAGGGTAGGTGGTAGGTGAGATGTAGGAATATTAAATTCCTATAAAATGATTAATGAATTTAATAGGATAATAATGATATATAATGAATGAATATTAAAGATATTAAAGGATTAATGATAAAATGATATAAATGATAAAATGATGAAATGTGATAAAAGGGATTTTTTAATGGGATAAATGATAAAATGGAATATTTAGATAAATGATCACAAGAATTAAAAGAATAATAAAAAAACCTAATGTCATTGCTTTATATGTTGCTTTGGTTACTACAAAATAAAATGAATGGATCCTAGATAGTGGTGCTTGTAGGCACATGATCTATATGTAATATTTTATCTATGATATCAAAGAATGTCATGATTAGATTTATCTAGGTGATCATTCTATTTTAGATGTACAAAGTCAAGGTAAAGCTAAAGTTTTCAATGGTTATATTAATGATGTTTTATATGTTCTTAAACTGAAGATGAATTTATTATCATGTTCTCAATTAACTTAAAATAATTATAGCATCATCTTACTTAAAGATAAATGGTACATTAAAAATTAATTTGATATAACTATTGTAGAAGGTATTCAAAAGAATGTGTTATATATCTTTAATGGTTTTGCATCTCTTTCCTTTTTACTTCTCAAGTTAGGAATGATTCACAATTTTGGCATGAAAGATAAGGGCATGTTAATTTTAGGATCATGTATGATATGTCTCGTCTTAACCTTGTTGTTGGATTGCTTCATATCTCTCATGCTCAAGAAAATTTTGAAGGTTGCGTACACAGTAAGTAGTATGAAAACACCTTTCATTGCCACCATGATGCAAATTCCTTTGAACCTCTTGAACTTGTTCATAATGATGTTAGAGGACCTTTATAATTACCTTCGTTGAATGTTTATTTTTATGCAATTATATTTTTTGATGGTTATATTCTAGTATGATTTGGTTTAAAAAAAAAAAAATATGATGTTTTATCCAAATTTAAAGAATTTGAAGATTTTTAATAGAAATAATTTCTATTCATAAAATTAAAAGGCTTAGATATGATAATGGAAATGTATATGTTAATAAAGTATTTTTGAATTAGATAACCTCTATTATGGAAAATTAACGTGTGATTTCTAAGAAAAATATTGTATGCATATCAAATGACAGGTTGGGGACACCATTCGTGGATTGTAGTGAAGACATCCAATATTGATTGTAAATAATATTTATTTACATGAAGTTAGGATGAGATTCTATTATTTTATCTTTGGTATGGATATTTTTCTAACAACAAAAATTATAATTGTTTCTCAAATATCAATATGTTGAGTAACTTGTCTAGATTAATTATAAATATGCTGCCATTCTTATTGAAGTTGGTTGTAAACTAGATCCTAAAACCACATGTGAGAAAGCATACCCTACTTTTTATGGTAAAATTTCCCGTAGTTTATAATCCATCTTACTATCATTAGGCTTGGTATTTCATATGAAATAGGTATTGTTTTCATATTCATGGATGAACCATATCAAGAATGTTGGAATTAGTTAAAAGAATATTAAGATATATTAAATGAATAATTAATTTTGGTTTAGCATTACATTTCTTCTGATAATGTTTATTTATATGGATATTGTGATTTTGACCATGTTGGTGATGTAATAGATAGAAAATATACGACTGGATATGTTTTTAAGTTTGGTATAGGTTCCATTACTTGGAGTAGCAAGAAGCAACCAACAATATTCATCTCTTCTACCAAGGTGGAATATATAAGTGCAATGGAAGAAGTGAAAGAAGTCATGTGACTAAAGAAACTCTTGGAATAAATTCACATAGAAGTTAAAGGCATTACTTTTATTCTGTGATAGCCAAAGTTGCATTGCTCTTGCTAATAATATGGTTTAGCATTAACAAATTAATAACACATAAATTCATATGCATTTCATTCGAGAGAAGGTTCTATGTGGTGATATAGATCTCTAGTTTTTGTCCTACTAAAGATCAAGTTGCAAATATCTTCACATATCCATTGTGTTTTATGAAGTTTTTCAAAATTTGAGCAATGCTTGTCCTTTTAGAGTTGTCATTGAGGGGAGTGTGCATGAAAATTTCACCTCCTAACAAATGACCATGTGTTTTATTTTTCACCTCTATACTTCTTCTCCATAAAATCATTGTAAAGATCCTTATGATCTAAGTAAACTTATCTATCTAAAGTTTATTGTTTATTTTAGTAACAAAGTGATGCAAGAGCATCCCAAGACTAAGGAAATCCTATATAATTTTTTTGTAAGGATGGATTTGTATGAGACGTGGAAGGTGCGTAAGAAAAATGGAGATGACACAATATATGTGTATGAAAGAAAGAAGGGGAAGAAAAGATCCCAAGTGGAGGTGTTAAGGATTAGGAGGAAGGGAATGAAAGTTCGATGCATGACTTGGAAAGTGCGGCACATAGATAAGTGGATAGGAGCACATGATAATGAAGGTGTGAGATGATAGGAGGAACACGAAAATATTTTGGAGAAGCCCAAAATAGAATAAAGGGCACAACGGAAGCATAGATAATGAAACCTAAGGTGAAAATATGTATAAGAGATGACAATAGAAAGATAGATGTCAGATCTTCATCTATCTATTCGTGTGGCTGATAGTGATGATTCGATTGAAGGGTCAATCTGATAATCCAACCACCAGATAATTTGGCATGACAAGAGTGACTATAGGAAGATAAGGTGGATGAGGGCATTAAAGAACCCCGATTCAAATTTGGATATGAGCCAAAAGTCGAAGGAACTAACATAGAGGGGAGAGAATTAGGAAATGGTGGGATGCTTGTGGCTATAAAAGGAGGTGGATTTCATCATTTTGTGTTTGTTAGAGGTGAGGAGTTGAAGTGTGGTTAGAGAGACCAAGAAAAAGGTCGGGAGTAGGCCATAGATTTGAGTGTAAAACTAAAATAGTCTGCATAGTTCTTTAGAGACACCAACATCTGTAATAGCTCCATGAGAAGTTTGTAGGATTTGAGAGAGAGAAAGGTTTGTAGGTGGATGTGTGGAATTTATCATCAATAAAAGTCTACAACTTTAGTATAACGCATTGTGTTACCTTTTTATACGGATGCAGGAAGTACCCATCCGTCATCAAGAGGTATTAGAGAAATCTACTTTCCTATTAGTGAGAACTAGCAAAGCGTTGAAATTGAGGTAGCTAGTGCGGAAGATTGTGTTCTCCACTGTAAGAAAGGTGGGTAGAGAACGCAAGGAAACCCAGAGTGAAACAGTTGGAAGAGTTCATGATCTTATGTAAGAAGGAAATATGGTTCTGAAGAGAAGATATGTGTCGGATGTAGTAGTGATAGACTTTCTAGAAAATATCATGGAGGAACTCAAAGATGGAAGGACCAAACTAGAGAAAAAGGAAAATCAATGGAAGGATCTTGAGACTCGTCAAGACAAAGATAAGGAAATGACGTGAGATTATAATGAATCAGTAACACACGGAGGGCTTAGTGAAGATTCAAGGGTGGAGGAATATGAGGCACATAGAATATACAAGAGATACACAGGAAGAAAGGAGACTCAATGTGGAGTTGACATCACAACAAGAAAGGTTACGCAAGGATTGCACAAGAGAGAGGAAAAAGGATGAATATATTAGTAATAAGATATCATCGCACAACATTAAGAGGATGTTATTATGCATGTGAGGAGATAGGGCATTAAGCAGTCAAGTTTCCAGGGTGTAATGGGGAGAAGGTCAGCGCAGTAGAAGTGGGTGCGCAGAAAATGCATCGCGAGAGAAGGGTTGAACGTAATAAGATAAGGAATGGCTATAAGAGGACTGAGTGTTAAAGATAACAAAGGAGGAGTTGCGGGAGAAAAGGTGAAAAATATTCTGCACGAAGTGCGAGACCAATGGCAAGTATTTCTTGGTAGTGGTAAAAACGAGAACACCAAAACCTTGTCACAGAGGAGATGGTATAGAAGTTATTGTTTACGTGAAAGATACACCCCAAACCTTACAGATTAACCTTGTTAGTAGAAGGTTAGGAAGGAATTATGCGTGAGAAATGTGAAGTAGAGATGAATATTTGGATGTTCACCTATCAAGCGTTTCCCAAAATCATACTAATGGATAAGTTTCATGTCCATCTCGGGAGGCCATGAAAATATGACACATAAATTATCTTTGATGGGAAAGTGAACACACTGATTGTGCACGAGGAAAAGAATACATTTCGTTTGTCCCTATTGAGATAATAAGATGTAGAACACCAAATCCATATGGTATGAAGAGAAGAAATACATGTGATTACATTTCATCCTAATGGAAGAGCACGGAAGAATCCTAGAGGGACTCACAGACAGAAGGTGTAGTGGGATGCACATGGAGAAAGACTCTAGAGAAATAAGAAGAATGCGTAGGAGAATGCATGATAAAATCATCTTTGAGAGGAGTTAGGGAATGTACGGTTGAGACTCGTGTAATAGTAATGGAACCACTACAGAGGAAACAAATAAATCATAAATATGTTGTCATTCTTATTGAAGTTGGATGTAAACTAGATCCTAAAATACATGTGAGAAAGCATACCCTATTTTTTATATGTAACTTGCCCCGTAGTTTATAATTTATCTTACTCTCATTAAGCCCGGTATTTCATATGCAATAGGTATTGTTTTCATATTCATGGAGGAATAATATCAGGAACACTGGAATTAGTTAAAAGAATATTAGGATACATTAAAGGAATAATCAATTTTGGTTTGCATTACACTTCTTCTTATAATGTTTATTTATATGGATATTGTGATTACGACCGGGTTGGTGATGTAATAGATAGAAAATATACAAACGTATATGTTTTTAAGTTTGGTATAGGTTCCATTACTTGGAGTAACAAGAAGAAACCAACAATATTAATCTCTTCTACCAAGGAATAATATATGAGTGTAATGGATGAAGTGAAAGAATTCATGTGGCTAAAGCAACTATTGTAAGAAATTCACGTAAAAGTTAAAAGAATTACTTTTATCCTTTTTGATGGCCAAAGTTACATTGCTCTTGCAAATAATATGGTTTAACATCAGCGAGATGAATAATATATAAATTGATATGCATAATTTCATTCGAGAGAAGGTTCTATGAGGTGATATAGATCTCCATTTTTGTCCTACTAAAGATCAAGTTGCAATTATTTTCACAAATCCATTGTGTTTTATGAAGTTTTTCAAGTTTTGAGCAATGCTTGTCCTTTCGATTTTTCATTGAGGGGGACTGTGCATAAAAATGCCACCTCTTAACATCGAACATGTGTTTTATTTTTCACCTCTATACTTTTTCTCCAAAAATCATTGTGAAGATCCTTATGGCACAAACGATGCTAAAGGAAATTGTGATTTGTATGACACAAATAATGAGACAAATGGAGTTGCGAGGCTCAAGATATGAGAAAAATTGTGACGTGTATTAGTTGTAGTAATGGTGGAAAATAATAGCTATAGTATATGGTAAACGAAGCTACGAGAATGTCATGCATTAGAGAAATAATTTTGATGATATTTTGAGAGAGTGGTGGTGGTCGTGGCTTCACATACGGCGAGGAGCCTGGTAAGTGTGATTGTTGTTGGAAAATTTTGTTCAAAATTCCTATTTTTAGCATTTTTATTAAAATTTGAATTGTTATACTTTTATTGTTTTTGACTAGGACGAGAAGCGAGACAAGACAATTTTTTCCTTTGGGACACTAATGCCTAGTTCCTAACGCCGTGACACCTTACGTGTGCTAATGTCCAACTCCTAGGCACTAGTATCTAGGGGCAAGTTTTTAGCACCATTTTTGTGAAATGCATGTATTCTGAAGAATTTAATGCTATGATGAGTGATTTTGCAGTATGTATGGTGTACTAATGGAATGATTTCCTTGATTTTTTTGTTATGCAGAGGGACATACACTCCAGAGAGTTTTGTGTGGGTTGCCACTTGAGTACATTGCTAACTTCCATGTTGTCAAATGCTTAGTGGGATATATTAGACCATGCGCCGACTTGAGACACATTGCTAGATTGCGGGAGATACCCCATAATATGACTATGTTGAATGCTTTGTGTGAGTAATGGTTCGTTGATACTTATACCTTTTAGTTGCTTATTGGTGAGATGATGGTGACCTTAGAGGATGTATGTAGGATAATACGATTGCCAAAAGTGGGAGAGAAAGTAAAAATTATGATCGTGATGGATACCCGTAGTTAGATGAGGGAAAAATGATGATATTTTATAGGGACATGGTTACATGCTTGAGACACATATTAGTTTGGATGCTTTTATGATATTTGGGGTTCCGCGATTACGTAAATTTATCGTAATTGTGATGGCTTTGTCGGTGGCAGTGGAGGGTGGTGGAGTTGGGATTTTTTACGGGTTACATGATATTTGTTGTAGTATCGAGGAGCATGGGATTAGATATGCCTCGACACCTTTGTGTATTGGCTCATTTTTGCATAAAATCGTATAGATTTACACAAGAGGATCATGGTGGTGGGCTAGGAGGAATTACTTTGTTACATGTGTGGGTATATGAATATATTGCTATATTGATGCTACTTAGTGGGCCACGGATGATTGGGCTCCACTCTAGATATTTGTAGTGAGGTGGGTGGGAACCCATAGTAGGAGGATGGGCATGAACGCATATTGGTTGATGATAGATAAAATGGGCCCGGGGCCATTATATGGAGACCATATAAGGACTATGGAGGTTGGGTAGAGGATGGTGTGGATTTTCAGTGCATATGACATACTATATAGTTAGAGGATCATTTCTCGTGGGTGATTGAATTGTTTCGGGTGAGCGTGTATCGAGGTAGTTTTGCATGACCAAGGATATGCCCCAGAGATCCATATATATAATTTAAGTCTACTACAACGGTGAGGAGACCAGGGCGAAGTTTGTTGGAGTTGACAAGGATTGAGAGGGGGATTGAATCATTCCCAATAAAACCTTTTCACACTTGTGCTTAAAACCCTAACAACACATGCTCATATACAACACAAACATATAGTCTTCTCAATGAAATATGCACTAAGAAATAATTGCAATGATGAACATATAATGCCACTTAGATTGATGATAAAATTAGATCCACACACTTATGTAAATATTCAAATCGATCGAAGAGTAATGCCTTCAACAAAGATCAAAAAGATGTATCAAGATGAGAAATATAGTCATATGAATATCCAAGAAGATATACTTCTTCAAAAAGTGATTACAAATCAATATCATATCTTAAGACACTTAGAGACCTGTAAAATACATCAACATAATATGGAGATATCATCCAAATAGAAGCACTCAAATTTTCCCTCCTTCTCCAACGCGCTCTCAAGGAAACAACACTAACTTTGCACTTGCTCAAATTATCCTCATGAAAACTCAGCCGGTATCTTTCATAGAATGAGATTCCAAGTGATTTGGGCTAGGTCCAAATGGTTTTCTTTGCAGAAAAAGTGTTCTTCAAAAGAAGATAAAAGGGGTTTCAAAAATCTAGTCCATTGCACCCCAAAAAATCCATTTAATAGCCTTTCCTTGGCTCAAATTCAAGGAGGCCTGTCCCTCATGATGAATTCAACCCATACATTATTATACCATCAATAACATCCATTACAACAGTCACATTTGACTCAAGTAGGTCTCCCTACCTAAAAACTTCTTTTCATGTACCAAAAATCTCAAAAACCCTTGCATTGGGATGACAAAATTATCCTAATCCCAAAACTAATTTTGGTCAAGCTCTAAAATTTATCAAAAATGTTTAAAATAACATTTAAACATCATATATGGTCACAATTTATCTAACCCAATCAAATTATTTCATTTACTAGGCCCACTGCTCTTTGTACTTCTCAAAACAGTTGTTTCCTGCACCCTTCATCAACTTGGAAACGTCATAAGATCACCAAATCACTTCAACATGACCAAAATATTATATGTAACCACTTTATTGAAATTAAAAAACCTTTAAATCACTTCTAATAAAGTCATAATTCATAAAACATCCATCACTTGAACCATAACTACGTTTACCTTCACTAGATCAACTTGCCAAACAAGTTGTATGCAAATGTTAGCTCATAAAATAATTTATACATATATTAAATACCTCCAAATGGATTAATTGGATTCCAAATTCATCACTCCTCACTTTATAGGTGATATGAAGCATCACCCAATCCATCTCATGCTTCAAACAACATCAAAATTTTACTAAAATAGATCTTGTCCTAAACTACCAAAAACCTTTTTGCTCAAAGAATGACCTGTAAACCCTATCAAAATACCTCATCATGAGGAAATCCATATATCAATAGAAATATAGCTGATAATAATTTCCAAAAAAACTTTAATTATCTCAAAACTCCACAAGAGACCAAGTTATAGCCATTTTAGTGGACCTGCTATTTGAGACCCCAAAACTACCCTTTGACTAGTCAACTTGTATGGACCTCAAAAACCATGTAACTACATGATATTGCTCTGAAACTTCATGGACATGATGAAAAATCCTAATAATTATGAAACATGATTTTTTCATGCTACTCCTTTGGACCATATTTCCTTATACCCTTCCTTCCCAGAAAATGCTATTTTTAGGTAGGTCCCACTCATCATCATGACCTCAACCATACATTTCTGAAATTTTACAGAGTCCTCTACAATATCTAATCATCACTTTTGATGAAGCAATCAAAACTGGACTATTATACTTCTTCATTTGGAAATTGGTCCTAATAGGGTTTAGTTATGGTTTTAGACCACTTTATCTTCTTAATATTCATTCGTAAAAATTGACGATCAACTGACTGATTAATTTTGTGAAACCTTCTAGACACACCATATAAAAATCCCTAAAATCCACAAGGTCCCATGTAAATCACACAATTCACAACAAGCATATGAAGTTCAACTTCGAGATGGAATTTGCCTCGTTTTCACTTGTCTCAAAAAATCAGTCATATCTTGCAAAATACACATCATGGGAACATTAAACTTTTCTAAAATCATTATGACTCATCCCTATAACATCTCAAATCATCGGAAGGTGAATTCCATAGCCCAATATCATCATTCACAAAGACTTACATATGTTTGCATGCTAGATCCTCATAGTAACAACTAGGGTCAATTGAAATAATGTAATAATTGAACATGAAACCTCTGAAAATGACCAAAACATACCTTATTTTTCATTGCACACCTGATAGCATGCATCCATGAGCTCAAATAGATCCAAAACACTATTCCACGCCTTGATTTGTAATGCCCACTCCCAATGAGCACCTATAACCAAGTGAACCAGCTATACCTAAACCATACCATTTTGTGAGTGCTCAAGAACCCTAAAATCATGTTATAAATCATGTCAACATGTCTCCCAAGCATCCAAGAAGTTCATCTTTGTCAAGCTATATATCCTAGGCACTGTATGGGTTTCTTTAGAGCAAGCACACCTCACTGAATCCCACTGTAACAACTGATAAACATCTAAACCACCATGGTATCTCCATATAGATCATCACAACATCATCCTACATCATTCAATTTGTCATTAATGTGGTTTTGCATCAATGAAAACACCTATTAGGACACCATGCCAACAATCTCCTCCTTTGTCATTGATGGAAAACACCTGGACTTCTCCCCCTTTTTACATTAATGACAAAGCATAACTATAACTTAACTTATTCACCTCCTTCAGAATCGTAACTCCATGCTTTGGCTGGAAACATCAACCAAAGGTCTCAATTTGTTCCATTTTCTTGATTTTGTACTAAAATTTTATTCTTTTCTTCATTTTAGGCATGCAAACAACAAGCTCCCCCTGGAAAAAGCACTTCACCATATGAAAAAAATTAGTTCACCATGAAAAAACATAATATCACCTTTTTGAGGCATAAAACATCATCCTTCACCTTCTAGGTATGCAAATAGGCACATTTTCACCTATACCCTTGTTTTGAGCTTCTCATGAACACTATAACAAAGTAGGAATCTGAAGTATGCACCTTTTAATCATGCCAAAAATGTTAGTTTTCAAGTACATCAATGCATTACATCAATTGTCTTGACCATCCATCATCATGAATAGGAATATAATTGAAAGTTTCAATGCATTTCCTTGTTCTTCATACCATATAAGAACTAATGTCCATATGTTATACTTTAAGTCCATTTTAGACAAATTTTACAAGGCCCTAAAGCATCACAATCTTAGCATGACACAACTCCTTACAGCTCCCCTACCCTAAATACCTCCATCTCTAGCCCATGAGCACAAATTCATGCATTTTATCTTGATGACATTGCTATGAATCAACTTGACTATTTTTACTAGGTCCCAGACCGATTTCTCGATCTATAACAAAAAAAGGATGAAAACATGAAAAATTTCTAGATCAATATATGAAAACCACTACATATCTCCATAGCCTTGAGAAAATACATTGCTAACTTTCATGTTGTCGGATGCTTAGTGGGATATATTAGACCATGCCGACTTGAGACACATTGCTAGATTACAGGAGATACCCCATAATATGACTATGTTGAATGCTTTGTGTGAGTAATGGTTCGTTGATACCTATGCCTTTTAGTTGTTTATTGGTGAGATGATGGTGACCTTAGAGGATGTATGTAGGATAATACGATTTCCAAAAGTGGGAGAGAAAGTAAAAATTATGATCGTGATGGATACCCGTAGTTAGATGAGGGAAAAATGATGATATTTTATAGGGACATGGGTACATGCCGAGACACATATTAGTTTGGATGCTTTTATGATATTTGGGGTTCCGCGATTACAGAAATTTATCGTAATTGTGATGGCTTTGTCGGTGGCAGTGGAGGGTGGTTGAGTTGGGATTTTTTTACAAGTTACATGATATTTGTTGTAGTATCGAGGAGCATGGGATTAGATATGCCTCAACACGCTGTGTATTGGCCCATTTTACATAAACTCGTATAGATTTACACAGACGATTGTGGTGGTGGGCTAGGATGGAACTACTTTGTTACATGTGTGGGCATATGAATATATTGCTATATTGATGCTACTTAGTGGGCCACAAGATGATTGGGCTCGATTCAAGATATTTGTAGTGAGGTGGGTGGGAACCCATAGTAGGAGGATGGGTATGACCGCATATAGGTTGATGATAGATCAGATGGGCCCTGGGGCCATTATATGGAGACCATATAAAGACTATGGAGGATGGGTAGAGGATGGTGTGGATTTTTGGTGCATATGACACACCATGTGGTTAGAGGATCATTTCTCATGGGTGATTGAATTTTTTCGGGGTGAGCGTGTATTGAGGCAATTTGGCATGACCAAGGATATGCCCCTAGATCTATATATATAATTTCGAGTCTAATAAAGCGGTGAGGAGACCAGGGGCGAAGTTTGTTGGAGTTGACAAGGACTGAAAGGGGGATTGAATCATTCCCCAATAAAACCTTTTTACACTTGTGCTTAAAACCCTAACAACACATGCTCATATACAACACAAACATATAGTCTTCTCAATGAAATATGCACTAAGAAATAATCGCAATGATGAACATATAATGCCACTTAGATTGATGATAAAATTAGATCCACACACTTATGCAAATATTCAAATCGGATCGGAAGAGCAATGCCTAAAACAAAGATCAACAAGATGTATCAAGATGAGAAATATAGTCATATGAATATCCAAGAAGATATAATTTTTCCAAAAGTGATTACAAATCAATATCATATCTGAAGACACCTTAGAAACCTGAAAAATACATCAACATTATATGGAGATAACATCCAAATACAATCACCAAAATTTTCCCTCCTTCTCCAACTTGCTCTCAAGGAAACAACACCAACATTCACTTGCTCAAATTATCCTCATGAAAACTCAACCAAGTATCTTTCATAGAATGAGATTCCATGTGATTTGGGCTAGGTCCAAATGGTTTTTCTTTGCAGAAAAAGTGTTCTTCAAAAGAAGATAAAAGGGGTTTCAAAAATCTAGTCCATTGAACCCCAAAAAATCCATCTAATAGCCTTTCCTTGGCTCAAATTCGAGGAGTTCTGTCCCTCATGATGAATTCGACCCATACATTATTATACCATCAATAACATCCATTGCAATAGTCACATCGACCCAAGTAGGTCTCCTAGCTAAAAACTTCATTTTATGTACCAAAATCTCAAAAACCCTTGCATTGGGATGACAAAATTATCCTAATCCTAAAACTAATTTTGGTAAAGCTCTAAAATTTATTAAAAATGTTTAAAATAACATTTAAACATCATATATAGTCACAATTTATCTAAGGCAATCAAATTATTTCGTTGGTGGGCCCACTCTTTGTATTTCTCAAAATTGTTGTTTCTGCACCCTTCATCAACTTGGAAACGTCATAAGATAACAAAATCACTTCAACATGACCAAAATATTACATGTAACCACTTTATTGAAATTAAAAACCTTTAAATCACTTCTAATAAAGTCATAATTCATAAAACATCCATCACTTGAACCATAACTACGTTTACCTTCACTAGATCAACCTACTAAACAAGTTGTATGTAAATGTTAGCTCATAAAATAATTTATACATATATTAAATACCTCCAAATGGATTAATTGGATTCCAAATTCATCACTCCTCACTTTATAGTTGATATGAAGCATCACCCAATCCATCTCATGCTTCAAACAACATCAAAATTTTACTAAAACAGATCATGTCCTAAACTGCCAAAAACCTTCTTACTCAAAGAATGACACTGTAAACCCTATCAAAATACGTCATCATGAGGAAATCCATATATCAATAGAAGTATAGCTGAAAATAATTTCCAAAACAACTTTAATTATCTCAAAACTCCACTTGTAGACCAAGTTATAGCCATTTTAGTGGACCTGCTATTTGAGACTGTTATCCAAAATTCACCCCCGGGTAAATTTTGATAACATGCATCAAATTACTTAGTCCCAGGAAAATAAATTGATTCAGGGCCAAAAATTCATGTTTCTAGGGTCCCCTCAGAATTTTTCTAACTCTCTTGTCCAGGTTGAAAAGAGCAAGTTCTGAGAAAAGGTGAAAAGGCTGCAAAAACAAGCTTGGGCCAGGAAAAATCACGAAAAATGGCTAAGTCCTAGTCCTCGCAACAGTCGGGACGTGAGGGACATCTGGGCGCGAATCGGCCGAAAGGCTGCCAGCGCGGGAACATCTGCCGGACGCGGAAAGCTGGTTCGGCCGAAGGAGAAGAAAATTGACTAACTGCTCTGGGACATTTGGGACAAGAAGACGCGAAGGATGCGAACCGCCCGGATCGGCCGAAAAGGAGAACTTTCACACTAAGTAGTTTGGGACATGTGGGACAAAGGTACGCGAACCGGCCGAATCGGGCGAACCGGAAGAATTTGTCCCAGACAGTCCGGGACATGTGGGACAAAGGGATGCGTGGGACGCGGATAGCCGAAGGAGCCGAAAGCCAATCAAGCAACGCCACGTGTCATCGGCCGAATGAGGGACAAGGAAGCCCATTTCGGGTGGATCGGAAGTTTTTGTCCCAGACAGTCTGGGACATCCGGGACAAATGGACACGCTGGACGCGAAAGAGCCGGCAGACCCGCGGACCAACCAAATCATGACACGTGTCACAAGGAGGAAAGTCCAAAAAGTTCAAAGGGCAAGGTTTCAAGTACTAACCCGAGCCAATAAAAGGAGGACACATGTCCAATGAGGAAGGAAGCTCGAGAGCTCGAGAAGGAGTTAGAGATTTTAGCAAGAGTTTTGGTGAAAAGCTAAAAGCGTAAAGTGCGCCCGCGCCCACATCGACGATCCAATCAATGCATGCCACGTCCCAGTGGCGGGGGCGCGAAGGAAAGTGGAAAATGTTCCAAAATCACAAAAGGCAAAACTTTCAAGGAAAAACCCGCGGGACAGCAGAGGAGAGAGAATTACGTATCCAATCAGTGCTTGACACGTGTCGTCCAGGTGGCAGAGCGCGGGAAAGATCTTCAAAACACATTTTCACCTGTTTTGTGCCCTAAATCTTCAGATCTCCATATCTTTTGATCCAAAGCTCAAATTTGCACGTTCTTTATATCAACGGAAAGCTTATGAAATTCTCTACATGATTCAGGGTTAATCTCAAATTTTGGTGCAGTCTGGAGAGAGAAAGTTGAGAAACAGATCTGACGCGTGTTCATGGCCAGAAGTGACATTTTAGCGACCAAATTAATGCAGAATGGGTCGAGATGGCGGGGTATGGGTTTGTAAGGTTCCCCATGCTGTTTTAATACATTTTCAGTCAATGAGGAATGGGCTTGCACGTTTTCCCATGTTTCTCTCTCCTAGGCTCGACCCATGCAATGTAAAAGCCAGATTTGGCTCATTTTAAAAATAATAATTACAAGTTGTTCATCTGTTCGACTCTGCCCTCCCTTCAAATCCTTCTCCAAGGTTAAAAATGGAGTTCGAACCTCCTCCCTACTCTGTAATGGCATTTTTTGCCTTTTACTAATGAAATGATGTTCTGTACAAACTTCTGAAGCAACAAAAAAACGTGTTTTGTGATGCATCTATCCATCCTTGCTCGTTTTTTGCTTGTTTTCCTCTTGCCTCTCTTCATTGTAGGTATTTGTGCATGTTTGAATGTTCATTGCAGGTTTGGAGTTGTGTTCATGGAGTTTTGGGACATTTTCTGTGTGAAATCTATCCTTGGGCCTGTGATGCATCTGTCCATCCTTCCCATTGCTCACCTCTCTTTGTTACATGGCAGTTTTGATAGATGTCCAACATTCTCCTTCTCTGGTGTATCACCGTTTTAGTGTAGGCTTTTGTTCTTTTCCTTTCTCTCTCTCTCTCTCTGTCTCTTTGGCATGGTTAGATTAGGATTAGATTAGCTTGTCTGCACTGGAATAGCTTGTGGCAGGTGGTTTAGGAGCAGGAACCAGCCTTCTCTGGAGATTCCTTTCTCATTTCTGCAAATCCCACACTTGGAGAAAGGTTTCAATGTTGTGCAATCACACTGGATGCCTGAAGATCAACTTAGAAACCTGATCAGCATCCAGGGGTGCTGTGATTTTGCATCAACAGCTTCGTTACGCACGCCCGATGGGACCTTAGAGGTTTTCCATTTCATCTTTTGTAGGTTGGTGTGTTCTGTGAAGATTTCAGACTTTGGAGGCACTTGCGAACACATCAGGCAACTCCATCGATCGAAACTCATTTCGAAGTTGCAAACCCGTTTTCCATCCATTTCCTTCCATATTTCTTTCCATCTCTTTCATTTTTTCCATTCCACGAGGTTGTGCAATCATGACTTCATTTCCATCATGGAATTCACATCAACAACAGCAGTATATTCCACCTCCAACATGTTTTACAAATCCTCCAAATCAACCTTTTGAGCAGATTCAAGATCAGTATGCATACCCATATGAGCAGCAATGCCAAAGTCAGTTTGGCTATGGAGCTTTCCAAGAGCAAGAGTATGCATATAATAAAGACCATCAGATCCAAGACGCTGGTTTGTTGGATAAAATCCAAAAGATGGAGGTAGAGATGGTGCAGTCCAGAGCAACAGCTCAAATGAGAGCTTTTAGAATTGGTTGTAGGACTCCTTGTCCATGGGGAGGCCCTTTTCCAAGACACTTCAGCCCTCAAGAGAAGCTGGACTTCATGATAAAGATGCTGCCCCAACTTGCACAATGGACAACAGAAATAGAGGCCTATACATTCGGTGTTGAACAACCTTGTCAATGGGTAAGTTCTACACCATCATCTGGTTTTTCTCTTCCCATTACTCAAGCAGCATCATCTCATTTGGACTTGCAAATTTTAAACTCTCCATCTACTGTCCCAAATGTTGATCCCATGTCTCCACCTCTCAGTCTTCCACCACACCTCAATTCTTCTTTCCTTTTTCCTTCCAAACAGTCATCCTCTCCACAAGAGCTAAAAGAAATCCCCCCTCCTCTAAAGAAACAAGAGATTTCATCTCCTTTACCACCACAAAAAATTTCCAAATCAATTGAGTTACAACCCACCCCTCCTCTTGCATTCCCAATTCCATGTGGGGAAGAAGAAATTACAAAAATCAGTCATCAAGGACAGCAAGAGGAAGAGCCAAGAAAAAGAAGAAATGATTAAGAGCTTAGTAAGTTTGGCTGCCAAGTTTAGTATGACAAAGATCCCCTTGATGGTCAAACCTACAAAAGAGGCTAAGGTTGAACAAATAGTGGTCAGGGCTGATTTTGTTGCAGCAGAAGAAGAAGTTCTTGCAGTCCTTACTTGTCCTCTAGAGCAGCATTGAAGAGTTTGACTTGAAAAAATTCATGCTGGAGGAGGAGCTCATTCAAGAGCAAGATTGTCTTCGAACATTGGAGGAAGGAGAAGCTACTCCAGATCCAACAGCAGAGGAGCACATTCTAGCTGTGGAGGAGAAAGTTGCAGATCCAAGAGCTCTGAGCACAAAGCAGGCTACAGGAGAACCTTCAGTTCTTCTTTCTACTTCACCTCTCTCAAGTTCCAGTGCTGAAGAGGAGTTTGACCTCTCAAACTCAATGTTGGAGGGAGAAAGAAACCATGGTGGTCAAGTTACAGATCAAGAGGACACCATGGAGGAAGTTGAACATTTGCAGCAGGACAGCCATGAGGTAGTTTATCTATCAGATTTGGAGGACTATTTTGATGGAGAAGAGCCGGTTGAGTTTCCACCATTCTCTCTTTCATCATCCACATTCCAAACACAAGAGTCTGCTGTCATGAAGGAGAACATTCATTTGCAGCAGCCTGCATCTTATAACAACTCTTCGGAATCAAGATTGGAAGATTTTAATCTTTCATGTTCTTCATTGGAGGAAGAGAAAGGACAAAGGAATTTCACCATTGCTTCCACACCATCCATTGAGGGTCTACAAGAAGACTCCACTTTTGGAGTTGAGAATCAGAGCTATGGGCATATCAAACGGATCGGACCTTGCCCAATCAGGTATTTGGCTTCATTGGAGCCAAAGGAGAAGTCACAACCAGTCATGCTTACTTCGAGCATGAGGGTGAGCTCTGAAAAGTACCAAGGATCAGCTGTCATACCCTTCAATCCAAATGCGAGCAACTAAAAGAGGTATTGAATTTTCCTTGATTGATACCTTGATGATTTGGGTGGAATACCGACTTCTTGTTGATTTTCCACTCATCCTAACAACCATGATCAGCTCCAAATCAATTGCATGGCTACCACTTTTGAGAAAGGGAAGCTATTTCTCACAACCAATTGCAGGGTTTGTTTAGCTTGCCTTTGCTCCCAGTTACAGTAGAGTAGGTAGGTTTGCTTTCAGTAGAAGAAGTGCTTGTGCACACTCTGCATGTTCCATTTGGACCATGTATGATTTTCAGTTCTGTACATAGTTTTGGTGTTGCTGGTTCTACTCTTGCACAGTTCATTTCAGTGGCATTTTGGTGAGAACAACTCCATGTCCGGTGGGTTTCAAGTGGCTCGGAGGGAGGTTTTCAAAGTTTAGATCGAGTTGCGGGTTCAACTCATGACTCCATGCCCAATGGATGCTTCGAGAAATTGGTAACTTCATCTAGCGAGGCGAGATGACCCATTGAGTCGCCAAATTGTTATCCAAAATTCACCCCCCAGGGTAAATTTTGATAACATGCATCAAATTACTTAGTCCCAGGAAAATAAATTGATTCAGGGCCAAAAAAATCATGTTTCTAGGGTCCCCTCAAAATTTTCTAACTCTCTGTCCGGGTTGAAAAGAGCAAGTTAGAGAAAGGTGAAAAGGCTGCAAAAACAAGCTTGGGCGGGAAAAATCATGAAAAATGGCTAAGTCCTAGTCCTTGCACTTGCAGATCGGGACGTGAGGGACATTTGGACACGAATCGGAATCGAAAGGCCGCGGGCGATCTGCGAGGAAAAGGAACATCCGGGCCGTCGGGGCCGCGGGACCTTGAAAGCCGGTTCGGCCGAAGGAGAAGAAAATTGACTAAGCTGCTGGGACATTTGGGACAAGAAGATGCGAAGGACGCCTTGAACCGCTGGATCGGCGAAAAGGAGAACTTTCACACTAAGCAGTTCGGGACATGTGGGACAAAGGTACGCGAACCAGCCGAATCGGGCGAACCGGAAGAATTTGTCCCAGACAGTCCAGGACATGTGGGACAAAGGGACGCGTGGGACGCGGATAGCCGAAGGAGCCGAAAGCCAATCAAGCAACGCCACGTGTCATCGGCCGAATGAGGGACGAGGAAGCCCATTTCGGGCGGATCGAAGTTTTTTCCCAGACGATGCAGGACATCCGGGACAAATGGGGACGCTACCGGGCGCGAAAAGCCGGAACTGCGGACTGACTCAACCAAATCATGACACGTGTCACAAGGAGAAAAGTCCAAAAAGTTCAAAGGGCGAGGTTTCAAGCACTAACCCGAGCCAATAAAAGGAGGACACGTGTCCAATGAGGAAGGGAAGCTCGGAGCTCGGGAAGGAGTTAGAGAGTTTAGCAAGAGTTTTGGCCAAAAAGCTAAAAGCAAAGGTGCGCCCCGCGCCCTGTCGACCAATCAATGCATGCCACGTGTCCCAAGTGGTGGGGGCGCGGAAGGAAAGTGGAAAATGTTCCAAAATCACAAAAGGCAAAAATTTCAAGGAAAAACCCGCGGGACAGCGAGAGGAGAGAAATTACGTATCAATCGGCGCTTGACACACGTGTCGTCCCAGGGGCGAGAGCGGGGAAAGATCTTCAAACACATTTTTGCTGTTTTGTGCCCTAAATATTCGAGATCTCCATATCTTTTGATCCAAAGCTCATATTTGCATGTTCTTTATATCAATGGAAAGCTTATGAAATTCTCTACATGATTAAGGGTTAATCTCAAATTTTGGTGTAGTCGGAGAGAGAAAGTTGAGAAACAGATCTGACGCGTGTTCATGGCGGAAGTGACATTTTAGCGACCAAATTAATGCGAGAATGGGTCGTATTCTCCTCCAAATCGGTCAAAGATGGCAGGGTATGGGTTTGTAAGGTTCCCATGCCGTTTTAATACATTTGCAGATCAATGAGGAATGGGCTTGCACGTTTTCCCATGTTTCTCTCTCTGGCTCGACCCATGCATGTGTAAAAGCGATTTGGCTCATTTTAAAAATAATAATTACAAGTTGTTCATCTTTGACTCTGCCCTCCCTTCAAATCCTTCTCCGGGGTTAAAAATGGAGTTCGACCCTCCTCCTGCTTTCTGTAATGGCTTTTTGCCTTTTACTAATGAAATGATGTTACAATGCAAACTTACGAAACAAAAAAAACGTGTTTTGTGATGCATCTATCCATCCTTGCTCATTTTTTGCTTGTTTTCCTCTTGCCTCTCTTCATTGCAGGTATTTGTGCATGTTTGAATGTTCATTGTAGGTTTGGAGCTGTGTTCATGGAGTTTTGGGACATTTTCTATGTGAAATCTATCCTTGGGCCTGTGATGCATCTGTCCATCCTTCCCATTGCTCACCTCTCTTTGTTACATGGCAGTTTTGATAGATGTCCAACATTCTCCTTCTTTGGTGTATCACCGTTTTAGTGTAGGCTTTTGTTCTTTTCCTTTCTCTCTCTCTCTCTCTGTCTCTTTGGCATGGTTAGATTAGGATTAGATTAGCTTGCCTACACTAGAATAGCTTGTGGCAGGTGGTTTAGGAGCAGGAACCAGCCTTCTCTGGAGATTCCTTTCTCATTTCTGCAAGTCCCACACTTGGAGAAAGGTTTCAATGTTGTGCAATCACACTGGATGCCTAAAGATCAACTTAGAAACACGAATGACATCCAGAGTCTTTGTGATTTTGCATCAACAAGACCCCAAAACTACTCTTGACTAGTCAACTTGTATGGACCTCAAAAAACCATGTAACTACATGATATTGCTCAAACTTCATGGACACGATGAAAAATACTAATAATTATGAAACATGATTTTCTCATGCTACTCCTTTGGACCATATTTCCTTATACCCTTCCTTCCCGAGAAAATGCTATTTTTAGGTAGGGCCCACTCATCATCATGACCTCAACCATACATTTCTGAAATTTGACAGTACTCTCAATATCTCTAATCATCACTTTTGATGAAGCAATCAAAACTGGACTATTATACTTCTTCATTTGGAAATTGGTCCTAGCTAGGGTTTAGTTATGGTTTTAGACCACTTTATCTTCTTAATATTCATTCATAAAACTGACGATCAACTGACACGATTAATTTTGTGAAACCTTCTAGACACACCATATAAAAGTACCTAAAATCCACAAGGTCCCATGTAAAGCACACAATTCACAACAAGCATATGAAGTTCAACTTCGAGATGGAATTTGCCTCGTTTTTCAGCTTGTCTCAAAAAATCAGTCATATCTTGCAAAATACACATCATGGGAACGTGAAAATTTTCTAAAATCATTATGACTCATCCCTATAATATTTCCAATCATCGGAAGGTGAATTCCATAGCCCAATATCATCATTCACTAAGACTTACATATGTTTGCATGTTAGATCCTCATAGTAACAACTAGGGTCAACTGAAATAATGTAATAACTAAACATGAAACCTTTGAAAATGACTAAAACATACCTTATTTTTCATTGTACACCTGATAGCATGCATCCATGAGCTCAAATAGATCTAAAACACTATGCCATGCCTCCAGGTTTGTCATACCTACTCCCAATGAGCACCTATAACCAAGTGAACCAGCTATACCTACACCATACCATTGTTGTGAGTTCTCAAGAACCCTAAAATCATGTTATAAATCATGTCAACATGTCTCCTAAGCATCCAAGAAGTTCATCTTGTCAAGCTATACCTCCTAGGCACTGTATGGGTTTCTTCAGAGCAAGCACACCTCACTGAATCCCACTCAGTAACAAATGATAAACATCTAACCCATCATGTTATCTCCATATAGATCATCACAACATCATCCTACATCATTCACTTTGTCAATAATGTGGTTTTGTATCAATGACAACACCTATTAGGACACCATGCCAACAATCTCCCTCTTTGTCATTGATGGAAAACACCCTGGACTTCTCCCCCTTTTTACATTAATGAAAAAGGCATAACTATAACTTAACTTACTCACCTCCTGTAGAATCATAACTCCATGCTTTGGCTGGAAACATCAACCAAAGGTCTCAATTTGCTCCATTTTCTTGATTTTGCACAAAAATTGATTCTTGTCTTCATTTTAGGCATGTAAACAACAAGCTCCCCCTGGAAAAAGCACTTCACCATCTGAAAAATATTAGTACACCATGAAAAAGCATAATATCACCTTTTTTGAGGCATAAAACATCATCCTTCACCTTCTAGGTATGCAAATAGGCACATTTTCACCTATACCCTTGTTTTGAGCTTCTCATGAACACTATAATGGTAGGAATCTGAAGTATGCACCTTTGAATCATGCCAACAATGTTAGTTTTCAAGTACATCAATGCATTACATCAATTTCCTTGACCATCCATCATCATGAATAGGAATATAATTGAAAGTTTCAATGCATTTCCTTGTTCTTCATACCATATAAGAACTAATGTCCATATGTTATACTTTAAGTCCATTTTAGACAAATTTTGCAAGGCCCTAACATCACAATCTTAGCATGACACAACTCCTTATAGCTCCCCCTACCCTCAATACCTCCATCTCTAGTCCATGAGCACAAATTCATGCATTTTATCTTGATGACATGGCTATGAAGAATCAACTTGACTATTTTTACTAGGTCCCGAGACCGATTTCTCGATCTATAACAATAAAAAAAGGATGAAAACATGAAAAATTTCTAGATCAATATATGAAAACCACTACATATCTCCATAGCCTTGAGAAAACACCTATATCACCATTCGAAACATATTTCTAAACTCCCCTATCAACAAGAGATCATACGTATCTTAACAACATTTTTGAGTCACGGTAGAAATGTAGGAGCAACTTCATACTTGTAACTCTACTTGTTTGAAACATTGAATAATCATTATGAACTAGAACTCTTTCCTTTCATTTTAAGTCCTAGTTGACACCTTGTCTCCATTTGAAGATATTAGTAAACACCCTTGAGTCTCCCCATGTCCTTTACTGAGAGAAATCACCATAATCTACCATTTAGTGCTCTGATAGTCCTGTAGACATTCATCTTGAACATTGAAACATCATCGAAATTTTCCTTTACCTTTCATAGTCACTTCAAAATTTCTCATTAAGCACCTCTGACTTTTAATTGAGAAACAAAAGAACTCCCCCTCATTCTTTATCACTATCGGACACATTAAGGCTTACGTGAGTTCTTTCAAACCGACAAAAGACCACTTGAACCTTTGATTTTGCTTCATTTTAGTTGCTCAAGGCACATTCACATCATAGACACCTATCAAGTCTTGAAAGCCATTTCACACATGACCCCAGATCTTTAGGCGAGACTTTATAACATCAAAAATCAGTTTTGTCTTTACTCTTAACCATCATAGGTTCTTTATCACTTGAAGCTCGATTGATTATCATCTTGCCTCTAAGTCTACCTATGACATGTAGGTGCATGTTTTACTCCACAGAATTTTGAAGACCACACTATGACTGAGACAACTCAAATACCCTTGAAAGTATTTATACTTTCTTGATGTCATTTCTCTATAGATTCTGCATTTACATCTTTTGAATCCTTTTCTCGAAGATATATTGATTGAAATAAATGATTGACATACTTGAGAGGGTTAGAACAGTCTTAAACTCTTTTCACACCTAAACATGATCAACATAGCATGCATGGACATCTTGATGACAATCACTCACAAAAAACTTTTCTTAGTCATATTGTGATTCCTGGTCATGTGGGTATGCACTTCATCTTTCAATTCAAACTTCATTTTAGAAGACACACAACCTTTGAGACACAAGCTAAGACTACGAGAACACAAACAATGATATACATGGTTTTTCACATGCTTCATAGATCTCTGCATAGGATAAGCTTCCTTCATGACACATCATATTTGTATTCAAACTTTGAATGGCCTAGATACAAACTTATCAACTCCTTAAAGCATATATTCACGACATAGACACCTCATACTAGATGATAAGGACAAAAAGCATACATACTCAGAGAAAATTCTTGATGTAAGAAAGACTGTCATATTTCCCATCATCACTTCATGATGGGACATACATTACAATATTAGGATCCTGACTTATATAATGTATATCAATGAGCTTTCACTTAGGACACAAAAAATCACTCTTGGTAGAACTCATAACTCACATGGAAGCATTAGACTCAGAATTTAGACCTTTTCATACCACTTCACAGACTTCAATGCTTGAACTCATTCCATTAGAGTATATACACATTCATTGTATTGTAGTTGAATTCCTCTTCAATCCTTGGAGGCTTCATCATACACCTTAAAACACATAACCATGTCCTTATGTAGATATGAGGTCAAAATGTAGGTCTTTTAATGTATGACACAATCATAGTTGAATGAAAGTGCTTAATTGGCATCCATAGTATATGGAAACTTTTAGGGTCAATGAGTTTAAGCCCTCACTCTTGTAACTTGTCAAGTTTCATGTTTCTAGCATCTCATGCACATATAGATGCCTACTTTGAGATCAAATGCAACACTTTATAGTCTTCAAAGATCACACTTATCTTGAATTCTCTTTTAAGGCCTTAGAGAATCCTGTAGACCCACCCGAACACTTGATACGGTCATCTCTTTTCTCAACTAATGCATACCCTTAAGAACATAGACTCAAACTCCTTCATAGCATATTATTGATCCTCTTTGTCTTTGATTTAGCTTCATGATGGAAACATGACATACACCTTTATAACAACTATGAGACAATAGATTTACGCTTTTAAGAGCTCTTGTAATCATGAAGATCACCCTTTTAGTCTTGAATAATAAAGAGCTCCCAAACTTAAGACACATGTCTGAGACACAATAACACCTTTTGATGTTGCAAAATATACCCAAAACACTTGATATACAAGATGAAAATAAGTTTTGATACAACCCAGATATCATACCTATGACAAAGATGCACATACATCACACAAGACTACACAAATTTTGCTTGTATAAAGTACTGACTTAGAACATGAATTGCATACTTCATTGACACTTTTGTGATCAAGTTGACATACATTTGACCATGACTCAGACAGAGAATATAATAGCATTGTGACATGACATTTGATGTACTTTAAATGACCAGTAGACTATTTACCTAACATACTTCAAGCAACTTAGGCTTCCCCTTTATGTACCACATCATCAGATTTTAGACACAAACACAATGAGAAAAATATATTGTCATGGCTCATGTTCTTAGACCAATGAAACAACTTTACATAGTACCACAGAATGACCTTTACTTCAGAGGCTTATACATTTCTAGACTGATCATAACTTAAACTAACACCAGAAGATGGAAAGTCTGATGACACCATGATATGACATACTTGAAAAGGCTTCTCATACTATGCAGACCTTACAACAAGGACTCACTTCTTGACACCTTGATACAAGTCATGAAAAAATAGACTTAGACCTCATTATCTCAAACAACTACATATATCACTTTGAATTAAATGATTTGAATACCAACAAGACAAGAAAATTGACAATGACATCATGAAAAACTACTTGAACCTCATAAACATACTCAAGAACTTTAAATGACACACCTTACATCATGAAGAAGACACACACTTGAAAAATATAGCTCCCTCACTCCAAAGCTTATTTTGCACCTATACACCTCTATGAAGCCTAATAAAGGCATATGTCACCATGGAGGAGCTTGATGAGAGACCTAAGTAGGTATCAAACCTTATTTTGGGCCTTGACTATATCCTCTTTATCTGATTCCACATTTGTTGTAGTAGATCCTTCCTTTAGCTCAATCACATCCTTGGAATCTTCTTTAGCACCTTGACTAGTCTCATCCTTCTTTTTGTATGCTTGAGCTTGTGGCTTAGGTCTTTGAGTCTCTTTCTTCAACTAACCTACATTACAAAACCTTACAATGTGCCCTATCTTGTGGCATCTAAAACATTCCACTTTCCTTCCTTTGCATTCATAAGCCCTATGTCCATATCCATTACAAGCATAGAAATACCCCTTGAATGTGTTTACATACCTTCTTGTGTTTGATGGCCCATTTTTGAAATACTTTGCAAGATGTCCCTTTTCTTGGCAATGATAACATTTAGCTCCATATCTTTGACCTAAATTTTTCTCCTTATTTTCTTGACATTCCTCTTCATTATTTTCTTCACAATATTCCTTTACTTTGCTATCATCCTTCTTTTCAACCTTAGAACTACAAAAACTAGCCCTATGTCCATAAGCACCACATTTGTAACAATTACCATGAAAGGCACCATGCCTATATGTACTTGGCTTCCTAATAGGTGATGTTCTAATAGGTGGAAGCCTTGAACTTTCTCCCTTGCTTGGATGTCTTCTTTCATTTTATCCTTGACTTGACTCTTCTTCATTATTTTTTGATTTGGATGAGCCCTCATTGAAGCCTAGGCATGTCCTATCACCATAGGCCTTTTGATTTTCCAACATCTCACTTAGATTTGTTGAAATGCCATAAAAGGATAATACTTTGCTCGTCATGGTACCTAGATCTTTCTCCAAAATCTATGTTTCTTTCCTCTTGATCTTTAGCTCAGTTTGTGCCTCCTCAAGTTGATTCATTAGAACCTTAATTGTTTCTTCTTTTTCAGCCTCACTATTGACACATCTTTCCAATTGAGCTTTTAAAAATTTAATTACTTCTTCATGAGATTCAAGTAACCTGTTAAGCTTGTTAACATTCATAATAGTCGTGTTCCTTAACATGAAGGAATTAATCTGAATTGTTTCCGAATTTGCATGTGTCATCTTATCACCAAAGATCTCTCTCTAGGTTGTTAGGCTACTTCCATTGCCCCTGCTCGATACCAAATTTTAGAGGTGACAAGGACTGAGAGGGGGCAATGAATCAATCCCCAATAAAACCTTTTCACACTTGTGCTTCAAACCCTAACAACACATGCTCATATACAACACATCAAAGCATATAGTCTTCTCAATGAAATATGCACAAAGAAAGAATCACAATGATGAACATATAAATCCACTTAGATTGATGATAAAATCATATCCACACACTTATGTAAATATTCAGATCAGATCACAAGAGTAATGCCTTCAAAAAAGATCAACAAGATGTAATAAAGATGTATCAAGATGAGCAATATAGTCATATGAATATCCAAGAAGATATACTTCTTCCAAAAGTGAATACAACTCAATATCATATCTGAAGACACCTTAGAAACCTGAAAAATACATCAACATGCTATGGAGATAGCATCCAAATACAAGCACCAAAATTTTCCCTCCTCCAACTCACTCTCAAGGAAACAACACCAACTTTACACTTGCTCAAATTATCCTCATGAAAAATCAACCAGAAGCTATCCTAGAATGAGATTCTAGGTGATTTGGGCAAGGCCCAATTTTTTTGCTTTTCAGCAAAAAAATTCTTCAAAAGAAGATAAAAGGAGTTTCAAAAGCTAGTCCATCATACCGCCCAAAAATCCATTTAATAGCCTTTCCTTGGCTCAAATTCAAGGAGGTTTGTCCCTCATGATGAATTCAACCCATAAATTCTTAGAAAATTCAATAACATCCATTACAACAGTCACATTTGACCCAAGTAGGTCGGCCTAGCTAAAAACCTCATTTCATGTACCAAAATCTCAAAACCCTTGCATTGGGATGACAAAATTCACCTAATCCCAAAAATTTTTGGTCCATCTCTAAAATTCATTGCATATGTTTAAAATAAAATTTAAACATCATATATGGTCACAATTTATCTCAACTAATCAAATTATTTCATTTATTGGGCCCAATGCTCTTTGTATTTCTCAAAACTGTTGTTTCCTACACCCTTCAGCACCCTAGAAACTTCATAAGATCACAAAATTACTTCAACATGAACAAAATATTACATGTAAAAAATTATGGAAATTACATAACCTTTATATCACTTCTAAGCAATTTATAATTCATGAAATATCCATCACTTCAAACCACAACTACTTTTGCCTTCACCGTATCAACTTTGTCAAAAATCTATTTGCAAAGGTTAGCTCATAAAGTAATTTATAAATACATTAAAAACCTATAAATGGATTAATTGGATTATAAATTCATTACTCTACACTTTCCAGGTGATAGGAAGTATCTCTAAATCCATCTAATACTTCAAACAAGATCAAACTTTCACCAAAACACGTCTTGTCTTGAATCGCCAAAAACCTTCTTACTAAAATAATAACCTGTAAACCATTCCAAATGGCCTCATGATGAGGTAAGACATATATCACTAGAAATATATATGAATCTAAATTATAACACAACTTTAATCACCTCACAAATCCACATGTAGCTCAAGTTATAAGCATTTTACTGGACCCTACTATTTGAAACCCCAAAACTCGCCTTTTGACTAGGTAACTGTGTATGGACCTCAAAACACCATGTAACTGGACAATATTGCTCTTAAAATTCATTTAAATTATTAAAAACTCCCAATAATTATGAAACATTATTTTTTCACACTACTCCTTTGGACCATATTTCCCTATAACCTTCCTTCCCAGAAATTGCTATTTTTAGGTAGGGCCCACTCATCATCATGACCTCAACAATAAATTTATGGAAATATTACAGAGTCCTATAAAACATCCAATCATAAATTTTTATGAATCAATCAAAAATGGCTCATTATACTTCTTCATTTGCAAACTTGTCCCAACTAGGGTTTAACTAGGGTTTTAGACCACTTTATCTTCTTAACATCCATTCATAAAAATGTGAAAATAAGTTGAGCTGATTATTTTTTTGAAACCTTCTATACTCACCATATAAACATCCATTAAATCCAAAATTTCCCATGCAAATCACATTATTCACAACGAGCATCTGAAGTTTAACTTCGAGCTAGAATTTGCCTTGTTTTTCACCCTGTCTCACAAAATCAGTCATATCTTGCAAAATACACATCATGGGAACCTAATTTTTTTACAACACCATGAATCATCTCTCTAACATCTCAAATAATCATAATATGAATTCCATATCCTAATCTCTCCATTCACTAAGACTTACCTATTCTTGCATGTTAGATCCTCATAGTAGCAACTAGGGTCAATCAAACAATGTAATAACTGAACATAAAACCTATGTAAATGACCAAAAATAACTTATTCATCATGATAAACCTAATATCATGCATCCATGAGATCAAATATCTCCAAAACACTCTATCACACCTCCAAGCTATCATACATGCTCCCAATGAGCACTTGTAACCAAGTGAACTAGCTATACCTGAACCATATCACCATTGTGATCATGCTAAAAATCATGTCAACATGTCTCCCAAGCATCCAAGAAGCTCATACTATCAAGCTATATCTCCTAGGCACTTGTATGGGCTTGCTAGAATAACACACATCACCGAATCCCACCGTAACATCTCGAACCATCATGTTAGCTCTATATAGATCATCATGAGATCATCCTACATCATTCACTTTGTCGTTGATGTGGTTTTCATCAATGATAACAACTATTAGGACACCATGCCAATAAGTTTGAGCCCGATAGGTTCACAATCGGTGCATCTAGGTCCATGTGAATTAGATCCGGCCATATGGTTGATACGAGTTGATGACGTAGGGTACACACAAGCATATAACCAATTATGGGAAACATACCGAGGGGTGTTGATTTTTCCAGAGTGGTGGATATCACCGGTGGGCTAGCAGATTGAAGGAATAGAGGGACAAGTACTCGCACTGAGATATATGATGTAGCAAGTGTGACGAGAGAAGATCGTAAGTATTATTTATTGTTGTATGTTATTTTTATTGTTGATTGATTGGGGAAAGGATGTGTAATAGTTAATATTTTCTATGTGATGATAGGTGATTCCTATTAGTCATTGATTATAGACATCTCTATACACACATTGACTTGAAATTTTCCCCCATATGTGCTTGTGGTAGGCGTATGCTAGAGTGGGTTGATGTTATTACAGGTGATAATGAACATTTTTAAGCCATTGGCTATAGTGGCGATGACTTGCACAATTTTGTTGAGTGAGTGAGAGAGGTCATAGGAGGAGGAAGCCTAGTATAGAATATATTTTCATGATATGTAGAGCTACGGGTCGATATGCCGAGCATGCGGTGGAGCTTGCTATGTTACAAATAAAGCTAGAGAGGTATAGAGGCCAAGACCAACGGTGTTGAGTGAGCGGTAAAACCTCTAGTTCTAGAGCTCCCATGATTGTAGATAGTGATAATGATAATGATAGATGATGTATGGTATATGGTGTATGGCTGCATGAGGGTTTTCCCCAATGATTGTATTTTATAAATTATGATTTTGGAGGATATATATATATATATATATATATATATATATATATATATATACTTGTGTTGATGTGGCATTGATTATTGATGTGCATTGTATACTATGTGATGATGATGAAATGTTCTTGGTAGTGTTTATTTAGTTTGATAGATTCTATAGGAATTGTTGGGATGGTTGATTTGATATATATTATGAATGGTTGTAATGTGCTATGATGTGGAAAGAATAACCAAGTAATGGACTAGATAAAGAATGTGTGTGAATAGGAATGTATGGTATAGCATGTAATAAGTAGAAATGTATGTATGTGATGTAATGTGGTAGATAAATAAAAGTAGCAATAATGATGTGTTGATAATTAAATAATGATGAGATGTAAAATAATGTTCGTAATTGTGTGATGAGAATGAAGGGGGGAAGAAGAGTGATTTCCCCTAGTGTGAGAATGAGGTTCATTTATAAATGCCCCCTCAACAATAAAGAATGAACCATAAAACAAGAGTGCGTCATCGAGAAATGGGTTTTTTGTGTGCGAGTAGATGCTAGAAAAGATATGACATGAAGCACATAGTGTGAGGTGTGAAAAGAGAGGTTCATTGATGTAGTATGCCCTCAAAAGTAAAGTTTGAACCATAGCACAAGAGTGCATCATAGGGTAATGAGATGGAAAATAGATGTCATCTACCAGAGATGAAGAGGCCTACGAGGCATAGAGGGAACATGTGAAGAAGCAACGGTGTGAAGAGAGGTATAAAATTGGATGTAAGAGAAAATGGTGCTAATAATAGGAGGAGGTGTGGAAGTAAGAGGCTTAGGAAGCCAATGAGATGCAGTAGCAATGTGTGATGGATGAGAGGATGTAACGATAGGTGGATTATCTAGAGGGCAAAAATGAATAATTACCTTAGGAGGTGGGAAGATGATAACATTAGGAGTAGGTGAAGGAGACAAGTGAACTATGTCGAAGCTCACTTATGTGGGATAGGAGAGAAAAATCACTCACGAGAGTGAGAGTGGAAAGCAATGAAACCTTTGTCTTCTAATTATTGTAGGCAATCATAGAGAGCATAGAAATCATTTTCACAATGGCCATTGATGCGGTGAAAATTACAAAAAGGGCATTCATGCTGATGATGAGAGTGGTTAGGTGGATGATGATGGTTAGAAGGTATACGGATGATCTAATTATCAAGTAAGGTTCGAAATACATCATGTGTTTTTGCATTATGTGAGAAGCACAATGATTCATGACTAGGAGAAGAAGAAAACTTAGGTGAATGTCGACGCAGTGGAGGGAATGAATATGCTAGCATGAAGGCAAAGATGGGGATCATGTAGGAGGGTCAATAGATGGGGAAGAGAATACTTAGTAGGAATAGGAGAAATAGAAGAGGTAGGAGAAGGTGTTAATACGGTATCCACATGCAATGAGGTCTTTTTCTAGATCAATAAATTTATATCAAAATGAGTAAATGATTCACATGTATCATATAATAGATTTGCTTTTAAGGGAGGAATTAAGCCATGAAAAAAAAATCATTTCTAAATCAATAGGCTGAAATAATAATTGATGCATGCAAGAATTGAAGCATAAAATGTAATATAAAATTGGTTCATTCTTTCCTTGATGCAAAGAAGGTAAGTATTTGTATGTAACTTTAGGACCATTGTTAGAAATAAAGCGTCTAAGAAATGCATCCTCCATATCATAATAAGTAATAATGGAACCATAAGGAAAATGAGTATACCATTGGAGAGCATGATCAACAAGGCTATGACGAAATTCTTTGAGTAACAAGTGATCATTGGAATAAGTAGTCATGGCTAAACAATAATAATTGAGATGTAAGTAAGGATTTCCACTACCATTGAAATAGGATAAAGTTGGCATGATGGAATCCTTAGGGAAAACGGAATTGTGAATCTTTTTAGGAATGTGATTACCATGAAGGGAATTATTGTAAATGTAAGCATAATAGGATTTACTTTCAAGGGTAAGGGTATGAACTTGAGATTGTTGAGTACCAACAACATGCATGAGGGAGAGGATATCATGTGAAGGAATGGTTGGAGAATTCAGAGGCACATTTAGGGGTTGGATCTTACCATTGTGAGTGATCATGGGGACTTGAGAAAGAGTGGATGTGGAAGGAGGAGAAGGAAGCGAAGATGATTAGAGGAACATGGAGGATCTTTGGGGATACTAAATGTAGGCTCATTAGACATGATAATAGGTACATAAATGATAGAAGTGGAATCATCATGGGAAACATTGGAAATAACTTCAGAAGTAGAAGAAAGAGGAGTAGTAAATTCACATTTAGTAGTCTTAATAGAAACAACATCATCACTAACATGTTCATGATCAGAAGCATAATCACAATCACTATCAGTCATATTTTCACAAGGATTTCATCAAGAGTATCATCAACATATAAAGAAATTGTAGGAGTAATATCATCAAATTTATTAGTGCAATTGTTGGAAACAATGTTAGAAGTAGAAAAGGTAGCAAATAAATACTTAAATTCATATTGATTACATGTAGGAAAATCATTATGCACATTGATATTGTCATTATCAGAAATATAATTATTAACATCAATATGTTCACAAACAAGAGCCTCGTCATGCAAAGAATTTGTATTAATATTATCATTTACCATAAGAGGAAGAGAAGAGGATGAAGTAAGATTAGGGACTATGGTAGATGAGAGAGAACATGAGGAAAAGTTTTGATGAGGGGAGACTATGTAAAAATCAGGGTTCCAAAACCAATAGGGAAGGTGTCTTCGAATTGAAGGAATTATTGGAGGATTATGGTATTATATTGAGGATTGTGTATGAGGTCACAAAATTCAGATTTTTCGAGGAATTAGAAAAATAGATTGCATCCGCATATAGGTCATATCATGCTTTGGAGATGGGAAACTCTTTGGAGCTATGGGGGTTTTGGGATCCTAGGGAAAGAAGTTCGGATAAGGTAGGGTTCACCAAATGATTTAATTTAATTTGAATTAAATCTAATTTCAAAGTAAATAACAATATACAATCTAATAAGATACAGTAAAATACAAGTGCTATGTGTTAAAACAATGCAAGACTATATAAATAGTAATGGTAGGTTACTTAGCTAATTGTTATGTGATTTGTAGATATATGGGGCTGTGTATATAGGGGATATGACTAGAAATAATGTCATAGGATCTTACTGAGGATTCTAGAACTCTGCATTGAAATTGGACAAGGGCACCCACAAGAGGAGCTGGTGTTCAAATTTGGGCCTTGGTGACTATGCGAACACTCGAGATTGTTAGAAATTAGGACACTAAAAGGGGGATGAATCAGTTTGCTCAACTTTTACCTCATAAAGAAATTCAATTAGTTTGTATCATCGGACTCAAATCAACATCTACAAGCAAAACTTAACAAAGTGAGATAACACATAGAGACAAAATTTAATGTGGGAAACCCAAACTGGAAAAAACCCACTAAAACCAAGAACTAGCTTAGGAAAAGAATGTCCTGTAAATGTTACATGATTTCATGGTTGAGATTTAAATCAACTTGGAACTACAACTCCAAAAAATTGACCAAGAAACCACTCAGTCTTTAACAAGCTACTACATGTCTGGAAGATTCAACTCCCAAATTTGGTCTAGCAACAATTGACCTTTAGTAAGCTTCAACTTACATGGAAGCTACAACTCCCCACATGTTAAGATGCAACTTAGACTTAATCAAGAGTTTTGGTCACACTTGGTTTGTTTTCTCACACAACTGATGATGACCTCTAAATTAGCTCACTTTTCTAAAATTTTATCTCTCATTTAATCAACATTATTCTCTCAAAACAAATCCACTTTAAATTCACAGATTCTGTCAAATTTCTCTCTTTCAATTTGATGCATGCCTCAAGATACAAGACTTCTCTCATGCATGTATTCTTGGCAAAAATATTCTCTTGGTTTGTCCTCTCAAGAAACTAGTTTTCTCAGGTATTCAACTTTTCATTTCATTTACCTAAAACTAGTATCTTTCATGTCTTACTATTATCATTTACAAACAAGAACCTCATCATGCAAAGAATTTTTATTAATATTATAATTTGCCATAAGAGGAAGAGAAGAGGATGAAGTAACATTAAGCACTATGGTGGATGAGAGAGAAAATGAGGAAATTTTTTGATCAAGGAGACTATGTAAAAATCAGGGGTTTCAAAACCAATAGGGAAGGTGTCTTGGAATTGAAGGAGTTATTGGAGGATTATGGTATTATATTGGGGATTGTGCATGAGGTCACAAAATTCAGATTTTTCGTGAGGAATTAGAAAAAATAGATTGCATCTGCATATAGGTCATGTCATGCTTTTGAGATGTAAATCTCTTTGAGCTATGGGGTTTTGGGATCCTAGGGCGAGAAGTTCAAATAAGGTAGGGTTCACCAAATGATTTAATTTAATTTGAATTAAATCTAATTTCAGAGTAACTAACAATGTACAATATGATAAAATACAATAAAATACAAGTGCTAAGTGTTAAAACAATGAAAGACTATATAAATAGTAAAGTTAGGTTACTTAGCTAATTTTTATGCGATCTCGTAGATATCTAGGGATGTGTATATACTAGGTCTGAATTGAAATGATGTCATAGGATCTTGCTTTGAGGATTCTAGAGCTCTACATTGAAATTGGACAAGGACGCCCATAAGAGGAGCTGGTGTTCAAATTTGGGCCTTGGTGACTATGCGAACACTTGAGATTTTTAGACATTAGGACACTAAGAGGGGGGTGAATTAGTTTCTGTTCAAATTTTACCTCATAAATAAATTCACTTAGTTTGTATCGTCAGACTCAAATCAACATCTACAAGCAACTTAAAAGTGAGATAACACATAGAGAAAAAATTTAATGTGGGAACCCAAACTGGGAAAAAACCCACTGAAACCAAGAAATAGATTAGGAAAAGAATGTCCTGTAAATGTTACATGATTTCATGGTTGAGATTTAACTCAACTTGGAGCTGCAACTCTAAAAAAATGACCAAGAAACCACTCAATATTTGACAAGCTTCTACATGTATGGAAGCTTCAACTCCCAAATTTGGTCCAACAATAATTGACCTTTAGTAAGCTTCAACTTACAGGGAAGCTACAACTCCCCACATGCTAAGATGCAACTTAGACTTAATCGAGTTTGTTCACACTTAGTTTGTTGTCTCACACAACTTATGATGAACTCTAAATTAGCTCACTCTTCTAAAAATTTCTCTCTCATTTAATCAACATTATCCTATGTAAAACAAAGTCACTTACAATTCATAGTTCTCAAATTTCTCTCTTTCAATTTGATGCATACCTCAAGATACAAGAGTTCTCTCATGCATGTATTCTTGGCAAAAATATTCTCTTGGTTTGTCCTCTCAAGAAACTAGTTTTCTCAGGTATTCAAATTTTCATTTCATTTACCTAAAATTGGTATCTTTCATGTCTTACTCGATTTCTACAACTCATGTCCTTTAGTGGATTTAGCACATTGTTATCCTTTTCTTATCTACCTTGCACTTAGCTCTTGATCGTACTCCCTTTTATACAAACTACATCAGCAATCATTTCTTCGTCTCAATATAAACATTCTACACCCATTAACAATATGTCATAATTCCTTATCTTTCTATGTGATTTTCCATCTCATAATGTCAATCTTATCAACATTTTATCTTCAATATCCACATGCTAGATTTTTCTTATTTGAACTAACTTTGTCAAGGTTTTTCAAAAACATATTCAATGCTTTAGATCTTTTTATAGACCAAGGTATTCTACATATCTCTTTTCAAAATCCTCAAGTAAATCTTTTAAAATTATTACTTCATCACATGTACAAATAAAGTTAAGTGGCTTATAGTTGTAACTCACATAAGTGTCCTAATATTCAAATGACAAGACTATGGCATGCTTTCAATTTTATTTTCAAATGATGATAAATAATGCTCTTCAACCGCATGAAACACCTGTAAGACTGCCAAGATTACTTTCTTCCAAGAATATGCTTTTATAACTATCATCATCCTAGATTCTCAAATTCATTGGCAAGTGAGGAACAATTACAAGGAATAAGAATGAAGTTGAACGTTACAAAATGTTTGAGAATGCTTCGGGGCCTCTTCATATTCTTCATTTCTTGTATGCAACTTTTCAACTCCATTTGGTCATCTATATTTTCTTTGAGGACTTGAGAAAGTATTCGCTATTTTGAATAAAAGCTTGAAGGCACCAAGGATAGTACAATTTTCCAAGCTTTCATCATAGTGCAAAACTATAGTTGGATTCTTCAACACACCAATTGTTCATACTCACTTTCAGTAGGACTCTAATTACTTGTCTTGAGATTTAAAGGAGGAGGAAGATTTGTGAGATTGAAGCTTACATTTACAACATGCTACATGAACCTCCTTCATGTCTTAGAGAGATTGAAAACACCTTAAACTTGTTGGGTACTATTTGGTAGTCTTTCAAACTATGTGACAATGAAACATTGACATTTGAGTTTATCAAGTGAAAACTAGTTCATGAGACACTTATACATTAGTTATGCACTTAGGAGAAAAGGATTTGAAAACTATGAGATATGTGAACCATGATGGAGAGTCACCGCCTTGCTTATTTTCTTCCAAAACCACCAAGTCTAAGATATATCCTTCATAATTTTAACAGAGAAGAGTTTCATCTTCAGAGATTTAGATATTTTACCTCTTTCTTTGTCGTGTAATACTGCACAAACATTCTTTAAAGGTGGTAGAGATTGGTGTGCTAATTTCTGAGCTAATATGTTATGTATCATATACCAATAAATTTAAATCTTGCTTCCTTTTCAAAAGAGTTACAATGGTAAGGTTTCAAATTTCAAACCCTAGCTCACAATTTTGAGGTTTATAGAAATTAAGGTTTCAGTTTTGTTCTATTAATCCCATGTGATCACTTCAAGGATTAAGCCCACTACCAAATCCAAGCATCTACTAGCATGATAAATAAGGATAGAGTCGAAAAATTTATGCTACAATTCATTCCTTTAAAATTTTCATACACCATAGACACAATCCTTAATCACAATCCAAATTACTCAATAAACACCACTATTTTAGTACCTAAAGTGTTTTTAAGAGGATTATTTGTTTGTGAATCACGAATATTGGTTAAAAACACAAGTTTGATGTGACAAGATTATGAAGAATGTGCATGGAGACTTAGTTATACTATCACCTGAGACAAACAATACAATCATATACTGTAAGCTTCTTGTTGACACACTATACACTCATTTCACCTGATCGCTTTATGAAAGCAGAGCTTGTGGTGAAGAACTTGCAATCCAAAGATAGATCAATCTTCTTGTCAAGAGTAGAGCGAAACAATATAGAGATAATGAGCCTTACTCTTAAAAACTTCTACCAAAAGCATACTTAACCTATAGATTGATATTGAGATCATTTTCTATCTCATCATTAACTTTGCACACCACCATTAGGATAGAACCTTTCAAACCCATCATTGAATGAGCACACTCTTTGCAAGGGCTTAGATGGATAAGTAGGGGAAAGATGTGCTTGAAGTCCATAAATGGAACACTTTTAAATTGGAGATAATCATTGACACTTTTGAGAGGTCACCTACTTGTACAAGTAATTTGGAGTCAAAACAACTCATCTTAAGCCTATCACTTTAAGGAGTTTTGAGGAGAGAGAAAACCTGCTAGAAAAATGCTCATAACTTATTTGTTTCTCAACAAATTTCCCTCATTTTTTTGCAAAATTCTAGGCATGGATATCTCTTAAAAAAATTATTTCTATTGTTGATCCGAAGAAGGCTCGAAAATTTTATTTGGATGCTAAGAATCCAGGGTGCTTAGATTTTAATCCTTAAGAAGTCATTTTTAGAAGAACTTGCATAAATTCCACAAAACTCTTTAAAAATTGATGAAATTTTGCACGAAGAACTAAAATACACCCCTCTACACACTCCATAGATTGGGTAGCCATAAATTTTCCTTTACAACTCAGACCTATCTCATTTGCCTCAACATTCATTGTTAGTTCTCAAAGGTAGTTTTGGTGAACATTTGAATTTTTCCTCCAATATCTGAATCGAGCCTTATAATTGCTCATACATGCCCTAGGAATTGTTTATATGCTCCTCGAATGCTTAACTAATAATTTCATGACTTGCATTAGGCTCTCACACACCTCATTAGGATCTAAAACTAGGCCCAAATGAGCCGCTTAAACCGAGACTTCCAAAAGATGACCAAATACGCTTTGATATCTCTTTCCTATGCCGACACCATCATCTCTCGACCTATGGAACATTTGATCCAAGCATATCAACCAGGAATCTACCTTCACTAATCATTGATCAAGCTTGTAGCACTCTAAGACCACCCTGAAACCATCCTGAAAGCTCAAAGAACCAACTTGAGACCATCAGACACCACCGATTTAAACCTATCTGCATGACATTTCACTCTTCCTTTTCCATCAATGCCATGTGACATTAATGAAAACACCAACCAATGCAACAGTTTCAACAGGATCTCGCTTCTTTCTTGGGTTTGAATACTGTCACTTTAATCTTTGCTTTGTCATGCTATATTCACTGTTAGGGATTTGACCACACATGTAACCTAAAAACAAACCCTAACTACATGTACAAGTTCACAAAGACATCAAATTTAAATGAAATATGTAAATGTGAAGTCGTATCGACTCCGGTAGTCACCCGAAGAGTGAACTTAGTGTCAAGTGTTACAGTACATTCTAGACTCCATGTAGTTATGTGTGCTTATGTGTGAAATTATTTCCTTAGGTTTCCCTCATGTCAATGATGCCAATATAACGGGCTATAGCTAGAATTGATTTAAATGTGTGATATATATATCAGCGCTTCCCCTTCCTATGTAGTGTATGTAGCCCAAAAATTCAATCCCTTTGATGGTAGTGATAGTATGTAGATGTGATTGTCCCTTAGAATTATCAGCCATAATAGTGTGTATGTTGTGTATATATATGAGTCTCTTGTTTGAATTTCGACACTAGTGACATAAAAGGCTGACTATGAACATGGGATAAGGATAAGAAAATTGAAAAGGCCAGCCATAAATGTTAAATATGTGTAAAAAGAACAAACACGACAAGAGCACCCGAATGGACACCATTGCATGGGCGATAGTGTCCAAGGATGAATGACGAAAAATGTGAGAAAAAGAAAGATCAGGATCCCTATGACCTAACCAGAGATGGATACAAAAATGACATGTGTAGAAGAGGATTACAACAAAAAGAAATCAAATACTCGATAGACAAGGGATAGTGTCACCGATGAATACTTTCCTTACTTAAGATTCATGCATATAACAACATACTGATGACATAGAAAAATAGTATATTGTGGGTGATTTTTATCTACAATGGATAGAGGAAGATAAGGTAGATGAGGGAATCAAAGAACACTAATTCAAACTTAGATATGAGTAGGAAATCAAAGGAGTTAGCATAGAGGAGAGAGAAGCAGGGTAATGGTTGGATGCACATGGTCAGTAAAGGAGATGGAGTTCACCATTGTGTGGTTGTTGGAAGTGCGGAGTTGAAGTGTGGTTAGAGGGACCAATAAAAGTGTCGAGAGTAGGCCATAGATCCGAGTGTAAAACTAAAATAGTCTAGGTAGGTCCTTAAGAGACATCAACATTTATGTTAGCTCTATGAGAAGTTTGTAGGCTTTGAGAGAGAAATTTTTTTAGATGTCGTACGAAACTTTTCATCAATAGAAATCTATAACTTTAGTGCATTCCATTTTGTTAAGTATGTAGACAAATGTGGGGAGTACCCGGATGTTTTCACAAAGCATCATTTTTGTAAAGAAGGTTCTTACTTTATAAAAGCCTCATAAGATGCTTCTAGATTATCCATGAGAAACATTGATATGTAGTCTCACAAATCATGTTTAGCCTAAATCATTCACTTCTGATTTATGGATTTCAAATCCTTTTAGTTTAGTATGATGAAGGCACATAAATCCATCAAAAGTTATATGCTAGCCTAAAACCCCATTGTGGTTTAAGGATTGTAAATATTATTGTATAAACAAGTAATATTGTCATATAACCCCACTTAACATTAAGGGGGAGTGTTGGAACATAATTTTAAGTGGGTTATTAACCCCTTATAGTTCCTAAATACTATATTTAATATTCATATTAAATATAACTATAAACTATAGATTATAATTAGTAAATAAATATATAAATATTTTTTTATTAATTAAATATAATATATGGTTTATATTAAATGGTTTTCAACCAATTAGGTTGAAAGGGTGTTTTTCAGGAGACACACTCGATCACCCAAAATAAATAGGGAACTTGGGGCCTGTAAAAACAACAGAGAGAGGAGAAGTGAAAGGAGGGAAAGATTTATTGGACTTATTTATCGAGTGTAAATTACTAAGGTTTATGATAAATGGATATCTATTTTGGTGGGTTTTGTACCTCTTAGATGTTTTCCCATAGTAAATAATTATGTTGGGTTATTTAGATTAATTATTTATTTTATATTGTAATGTTGGAAATTTATTTAATTAAACCGATCCTCATAACACACCGAAGAAAAAGGAAGTAATCAAGACACCACTTCCACTTCAAGAACAACCAAAGTGAGAAATTCCTACTCTTATTGAGAAAGATAAATCAACATTCATTCTTATTGAGTAGGAGTAATTACCCAAGTGAATCTCATTATATTTGAGCAAGTTCACATAGATAAAATTTTGTATCTTGTTATTAAGAACATTTATCCGACTACGATAAATCAAGTTGAGCAAGAAAAAGAGAGTATGTTAAACCATCAGTAAATGTATTAAAAATCCCACCTACTAAATGATGTTTTACTCGATTACATGCTTCGTAGAAGACAAAAATTGTTACATCACATGCCCAAGAGTCGAGAAATGTTTCATATGAGGCCACCACTACATAAAAGACTCCATTTAAAAATTAGAAGGTAATCAAATAAGGTCAATTATATACAAACGAACGATTATATCATTGTCTAAAATTAAAATTACATATATCATGACTACCCAAATGTGGAGGAATCAAAGTAGACTAGTAATCATGATTATGCAAGATATGCCGATGTATATGGTGATACTAAAGTTACATCTATCATATATTGATTTCAAATAATGTCCAAACATCTAATTAATTGATCTACATTGCAAACATATTGTGGAACATATAAGCAATAATCATCAACAACTAATTACACTATCATCATTATGAATTCAAATCATTTCAACCCTACAAAATTTAAAACATATTAAACACATACCTCCCTTGTACATATAACTTCACACGCACACACATGCACATACATAATAACACTTTTATTGATTGATTGACACCATTTTACCCTAGTTCTTAACTATGGTGTTACCCAAAGATGCAACACATTCCTCATAATTTTGATGTAATTGTTGAGGGAATTTTTTACATATGATCCCAAAGACTACCCAACAATGTAACACATTCCTCACCGATACAATGTGATTGTTAAGGAAGCAATTTACCTAAGACCTTGTCACTACTGATGATGAAACACATTCCCTACATGTTTGATGTGATTGTTTAGGGAACAATTTACCCAGACCCCACCTCGCCTTTTGCATTATTTCTAACCACTACCTAGGGTATTTTATATTACATTTTATGTATCTTATTTTAAAAACAAAAAAATAATACAACATTACAATAACACAAACTCATCACGTACATGTGACATGCATTTTCCTTTCCTAGCTTTGATCCTTTTGGACATTCGATTTAACACTCTACACTAATATAGTACTCATACTTCATACAAGACATTAAGTAGTGAAAAACCATAGACATTACACATATTACCACCATGGGGGCATATCCATGTCGCAGAATTTTACATCCCGGGCCTACTTCAATTGCATCTTTAGCATTCTATCTTGAGGGATGCTAACCACATCAGGGGATACATACGATGGGGGTATCTATATATCCGTGTTTATCATGATCACATCTCTCTACACTATTCCATTGTGCACACTATATTATTTTACTACTCATGAAATGTGTTGTCATGATTTTCTCCAATGATCACTGTGATTACTTCTAAACACGTACTCGATTATGATCCATGTTTATTTGATTTACTACTTTACTAGTATACTACTATTGGCCTTAGGATACTCTTTTTAGATATCATTTTTTACACAAACTGCTACTTATTTGCATGATTACTCTCTCACAAATCACTACTTTCTTACACAATTATTTTTTCACACTTCATTGCTCTCTCACATGGCATCACTTGCTTACATAATTGATTGCTTACACTACATCACTTGTTTACACGATTGGTTATTTACATGATACTACGTGCTTGGATTATTACGTACTCACACTATGATAAATGCTTTCATCATTTATTATTTCATGACATTACTTGACTACTTCATGCACTTGTGTGTTATATCCATTGAGTACTTTAGGACATGGGTTGCTTTGACTATTCTATATGTTTGTATGTTGTATGTTTTGAATGTTGTGTGGCATTAATTGACTTGAATGCTCTGTTCATTTGTGTGGTTTGTTATCAATTGTTACGTGCTCACACTACGATACTTGCTTTCATCATTTATTATTTCCCGACATTACTTGAATACTTCATGCACTTGTGTGTTATATACATTGATTACTTTAGGACATGGGTTGCTTTGACTACTCTATATGTTTGTATGTTGCATGTTTTGAATGTTGTGTGGCATTAATTGACTTAAAGGCTCTGTTCATTTGTGTGGTTTGTTATAATTGTTGTATATTGTTAATTAACCCTAACCTATTCTAAAAGATATAAAAAGACACTCAACCATTTCCAAAGCACACAAAAAATTCATTATTGGTATTTGATCATTTGCAAATTGTAAGTGTAATATCCAAAGAGGATGAAACATCCATTGCAAGAGTGTTTGTTTGGAGACATTCATTATTTGCAAGGAGGTCAAGCTTGTTTAGACTCTAAAGGAAACCATTGTTTCATAAGTTCATTAATCATTCAAATAAGGAGATTCAAGAGATTAGAGGTTTGCGTTGACTACTTTGTATGCATGTGTGATTACTATGTTATATAATCCTCCTTACTTGCTTTAGACGCTTGTTTGAGTTGTCATATTGTTTTCTCGACTACCCAGTGTAATTGAATATTTTTAGTCGTGTTTTCTCTTGTTTGAATGTTTCCTATCATGTTTATATTGTACACTTGCGTGGTCTATGTTGTGTTTTCTTGGTACACTTGTATGTTTTATGTTTTTTTTCTTACTTACATAGATGTTTATGTATGATTTCCATTGCTTGTTTATTTTATGATCATCTACAATGGGGGCAAACTATCCCTCATACTTCCTATGATACACACTTGTTATATTATTATAATGGAAAAAACATCCCATAACACATTTTTAGATAAGATAAAAGAGTTTGGTTTTAAACGGGGACCAAAAAAAACCTTAAAAATGAAGCTAGTTTTAGACAAAAAAAGAACAGAGAGTCATAGAGGCAAAGTAAAAAAATTGACAACAAAGCCACCACAAAACAAATCCAAACTCCATAAGAGTTTGCATATTAAACAATATATTTTTTTGCCAAAACACCACATAGGAGAAAACAACAGAAATAAAAAGAAAAGGTCAACTAACACCATCAATTAGTTCTCCATGGCTTTGCTACGAGCATTGGTACTCGGCCCACCATATTTCCTACCAGCCACCTTAATGATGACATGCATAGGGTGTTTTTATTCTTTTTCTCGGTATGGGTCTCCACTTTAGCCTTCTTCTTGTCTTTGACTTGGGCAGAGGCCGCAACCATGCCGTAACTCTCAGCAGGTGTCCAAGCCTCATTGTTAGAAGTGTTAAGCATAAGTTGCATGTTGGGTTTGCACTCCTCCTTGCAACCTGATCCTGCAATAAGGAAGTCCTTTATTCCGACATTACATAATCCACCGGATACCCCTTATAGTCTTGTTTTGAGATTCAATCTTGTGATGGCAATCTTTTAGGTCTTGAATGAGGTTCTTGTTGATAGTGAGGATGGTATCACCGTAGTTTCGAGATCTCATCAATCTCACCTCCCATTCAAAGAAAATCTTGATCCCTTTTGATAGATTTTTCCCCAAATTCTGAATCTCCTTCTTCAAGTTACACAAGGCATCCAAAATCCCCTCAGAAGGATCAATTTCTCTATTTTTCCTAATTTGATTGAGTTGGCATGCCAGGGTCTCCTTATCAGAGTCAAGGTAATTTGAAGGACCAGGTCGGGCAGGAATGGCAGGATTGCTTCTTTAAACAAGAAAATGAATTAGACCCTGATGGAGGGGGATGTCCACCTTATTTTTAAAATCCTCAATAGTAGAAAGCAACGACCTATAGAGGAAATAAGCTAAACTCATAATCTGATCTCTATGAAATAAATTCAGGATTGATAGATGGTGAGAAAATATCTTACGGAACTTCCCCTCTAAGGTCAAGTATTTCATGACTACTGACATGCACATCAACCCATCTATCAAGTAGGAAGGTGTGAGTAATACTGTCATCATAGGCAACGATGTTCTCCCGGATTCAAAAAAAGTAGCAATTTCATGTTTTTTCTAGGGTTTTATCTTTGTAAATTTTGAGGCCATAATTTTCAACCCCGTAATATCATAAATAGCTTCCTCAGAAACCCCAATTTGGAATCCTCTAAAAATGAAACCCCCATCAATCTATGCATTTGCAAAGTCCACATAATGAGCAGGATCATTACCTTTTAGCCGACGTATGTACCCAAAGTGAAACCACCTTTGTGCAAAGGCCTTCCACAAAGTGCATTTTCATTCTTAAGATGGAGAAACATGGTAGGTTCAAGTGCTGAGACCTATCTCTTCCCATGGCTCTTTTAGTGTTTCCTTCTTCAAACACACAGAGACTCCTCGATCTTGTCTCGAAAAAATTGAAAAAACCAAGTAAAATGAATATGGCAAGTTTTCCAAAAAATAAAAGTCCTTTCAAAAACCCAAGCATGAGAGCTAAGGGGTTCATTATTACTCGTCCTCCTAATTTGTGTCTTCATTAATGAGATTATTGATATGACCCCATGGGATACGTGTCCCTGACCATGTCACCAAATCTGCCATGTCAGTACCTTTATTGGCCAACGCATTAACACACCTATTTCTAGCATGGTAAGTATGAAGGAAATACACTTTATCAAATGATGTGAGGATGCCACAAGCCTCCATGATTAAGTTATTGAGCTTCCATCCACTTTTTCTCTGATCCTTGAGAGCATTAATCACGCACATGGAATCACCTTCGATGATGATGGTTTTTAAACCCAAGTCTCTACACATCCTAACACCCCATAGCATAGCCCTCTCCTCGGCAACATTGTTGGAATGATTACCAATGGGCCCCGCATAAGCACCGATGCATCTTCCACTTTGTGATCACACACCAAACCCCCTCCACCCACCACGTTGGCCTTCAAATGTGCCGAACAAGAAAATTAAGCTTGGGCTTCCATCTCGTGGTTTTATGCATTTCACCTTTTGGTTCAAATTATTCTTCACAAGACTATTAGGAATGAGATCCATGCTCCCAAAGATGCCTTTTTCCCACTCCAGATACCCTTTGGCCTATTTTTTGGGATTTAAAATTTGAGTATTGTCTTTTAGAGCCTGTTTCACTTTTTCAATCACCTTCTCCAAAGATATACGCCTTGTTCATGAAGATCTTGTTATTTTGTTCAATCCATATTCCCCACAAAGCGTGAGGCAGACTCAATTTCCACATTTATTTGACTAAGGAGTTCGGAAGTTGAAACTTTGTTGATCGGGAAAAGGGCCACTTCCCCCGGGAGAACCATATGCACCTTAAAGATTCACAAAACTTCAGCATGGACTTGAAATGAGAAGGGGAATTCTAGATATAAATGCTTAATAGATTACTCGTTGCCTTTGCATAACCCACATATGTTATATAACACATTGGTTGTTATATCCTTAATATAATAACACGTACTATGACAAATTGCTTACTTGAGTTATTGTAGTTAGACATACTTAGCTTAAAACACCTATTGCTTTTCTACACACTACATTTTGTACACATTGATTGACACACATGGATTATTCACATACTTTCTTGACACATTGCTTGATTGCATTATTTCATATAGTCCTTATGGTTGGTTTACATATTCATTCATGTTTGATTCACATTGCTTATTAGACATTTGGTTTTAGTATCTTGACTAATAGATATTTCTCATTACAAATTGCTCATAACACTTTGGATGATTACATGTTATGGTTTATGACATTGTTTTTACACATAAATCCATGCATATTATTTTCTTACAACATTGTTTGTTACACATTGTTTACTAGTTTACACAATTATGACATTGCTTATTACATATTTCTATGCACATATTGGTTGTTTCACACATTGCTTACTACAAAATGTTTATTACTTGTTCATTACACATTTTCTTTATATCACTTCTTATTGCATGTGTTTCATGATTCTTGTTCTGAACACAAACTAACAAACACAGACTACTAACACAAGTCAAGTATGTCACATCTTTTCCATCATGTCTCTTTATGACGGGCCTATCATGGCATGTTTTAGGCCATTATGGATCTATTAGGCATTGAATCATGTGTTAGTATCATGTTACTCATCCCAACACTATTGTGATATCTTGTTGAATCTTGTTATAACATATTCATGCTATGTTTCATTTTTTTGATGATGTATGCACATTATTGAGATTATACTACTATTATCTTCTTACTTATACACATTATTTGTGCTTGATTTTTTAAATCTATCACAAATACTATCATGACATGTTTACTCCTATGATCATACACATTGTTGGATATCACATTGCTTTATCTCATGAATGTTATACATTACTTGTGCTAACAAATGCTTTATCTTACAACATATACACATTTTACCATGTTAGTTGATACACTAATTTTGGTTTATATCATTTATCATGTTTTTACTACACTTTTACATGACTAACACTTTCTCTTTTGAGATAAGTTATCCTTTGCAACATCCCTTATCTCAAAAGGGGGGCATATTATGGGGTTTTCTAACACATTCGTGCATATTTCTAATACATTGCTTTAGATTATATTATATGATGATATGCACACATTATTACATCACGACATCTACACAAATAGTATATTACAATGTATACACATGGATTCACTCAACATATTCAATTTAAGTTATGGATGGTTACACATGGATTTACTTGGTAGGCCTAAGTTTTGTGGATGGTCACACACAACTTTACCCAACATGCTTAATTATTATAGATGGTTTACATGTTTTTCTCAAAGAAGCTCAATTTCTATGGATGGGTTCTGACAAGCTTCACATAGAGGTCCAATTTTTATATTCTTATTTTATGTTCAATTTACTCTTCCACATACAACACTAGGGTGTATACATTTCATGTATTTTTCAATTTTTTAGTTACTCTTCCCTCTCATTCATTATTGGGGGTGAATAGGTGTACATGTTTCATGCTTTTATGTTTATTTTACGTTACTTTTACTGATTTTGTTTTAGCATTTTCATTGGATTTTAATAAATGTTTTTTCATGCGGTAAACATGTTTGCATGTATGGCTATACATACAAAGGAGAAGGTAACACATTAATTCTAATCTTGTGATGCCTTGTGGTGGTTTTTGTTTCATTTATATTTCAATTACTAGATTAAAATGAGGAAAATGTAGATGCCTAAATCTAGACCTATAGGCATTTAATAATCAATCCTCAAATTTTGACTCAACCTATGATTCGTTGTGAAATAAATTGACTAATTTCTACCAATAACTTGTTAAATAAACACTATTGGACACTAGGTCACTCTTGTTATCCATTAGTGACCAATCAAAATCTCATCCACAAAGTATAAGACAGTTCTTCAAACATCTATCCACCATCTCAAATGGATAGATTGTATTCGATATGAAATTGAAAGATTATCTAATCTAAATAAGAAACAATTACATTATATAATTGTTCGAAGCAATAAGAGACAATGTTGCAGAATGAAGATACAAAACTACAGAGCACAAATATAATAAACACACTATATTATTGATTGAATAATTTTGGAGCCAATTATATAAAGAGTAAGCTTACAATATATAGGAGAATGATATCCTTAATACAAGGATTCAAACCCAATCTTCAATCCCATAATATACTCTCTTATCTCTCCTAGAATCACTCCCAAACCCATCAATCTCTCACACAACTCTCAAATAGATACGTGAGTTGTTTTATTCAAGAAACTCACAACTAATATAATTAATCCTATATTATTAATAATGAGTTGAGTTATGATTCATAACTCATATTAATAATATTAAAATCTTTTATTTTTCCACACACATGATATTAATATAACAATATTAATATCTTACTAACACACTAACTTACTAATGTAATATACGAATATTACATTTAACTAATACAAACAATAATGTGAGCAATAATCAAAACGATGATTTTCAAAGAGTGTCATAAACTCTAACAATTTTTTTAGTGGAACCATTAACCACTCTATATGTGATTTTCTAAGAGATTCACACACTCTCAAATTGGTTTTCTAGTGGACCACCAACCACTCCATAGCAGCGTACATGTTTCCCCACTCACATTTTTACATTCAAGGGAAAATACAAGAAATTTCTCACACATTACAATACTTTAACATGTATGATCCATCTGTTCTTATTTTCATACAATGGAAATTAAAATACACAACAAAAACAAATGCCACAAATTCATTGTGTGGCCTTGTCACTACATGGGATAGTGAGAGGTCACTGATTAACCTCCTTCCTCTGTTGCCTCCTTCCTCCATCATCTGTTGCTTTAGTTACTCAACAAATTTTATCATGAATCTAAAAAAAACCCCTCATAAAGAAAACGTCATGTACAAGCGAAAATGCGTCCAATTATTGAAAAAATGCATAAATGTACTATGCACCATTTTTTTGTTTCAAACCCTGTTTTGATTTCCTCTTTTCTCTTAAACTAGAAACTGGGTTTTTGTAAAATTTTAACAGAATTTTTCCAGATATTAACTAAACAAACCCAATAAATTTTGTAATATTTCAAATCTGGTTTTTTAGATACAATCAATTTATCAGTCATTTTTTTAAACAAAAAAATTCACTCAACTTACACAGACATTTACGCACACCTACATGCCAAATCTGAAGATGATGTAAACTAAAATATTGTGCGTCTTGTTCTTATATTTCCGAGAAAAAAATGAGACATCAATCCGATGTCATATGAGTAAACTACATTATTTTTTTGTGTTATGTCTACTAGAAGTTTTCTCACGAGATTCCTTCAATCATCTTCTTCTTTGCTTCTACACTTGCAGAAGGAAACATGCCCTGATACTAGATGATATGAAATTGAAAGCTTATCTAATCTAAATAAGAAACAATTACATTATATAATCATACAAAGCAATAAGAGACAATGTTGCATAATGAAGATATAAAATTAATGAGCACAAATATAATAAACACACTATATTATTGATTAAATAATTTTTTTGAACCAATGACATAGAGGGTAAGCTTTCAATATATATGGAGAGTGATATCCTTAATACAAGGATTCAAACCATATATTCAATCCCACAATATACTCTCTCGATCTCTCCCGGAATCACTCCCAAACCCATAAATCTCTCACACAACTCTCAAAGAGATACGTGAGTTGTTTTATTCAACAAACTCACAACTAATACAATTAATCCTATATTATTAATAATGAGTTGTTTCATGACTCATATTAATAATATTACAATATTTTATTTTTCCACACACATGTAATATTAATATAGCAATATTAATATCTTACTAACACACTAACTTACTAATGTAATATATGAATATTACATTTAACTATTACAAACAATAATGTGAGCACTAATCCAAGGATTATTCCTAACGAAGATCATGTGTTGTGCATAGACAAATTTGGCCATATCATAAAAAGGTCAATTTACCAACTTTCTCCTAAAAATTCTAACGATCAAATTTTCAAATTCACAAGCTACCCTAGTAGTTCATGTGTTATTTAATCAGAAATCTTATCACAATAATCACCTATATAAGCACATTCATTTAACTTTGATCTAATGGCTTCACACCTCACATCTTTGGGCTACACAGAGATTAAAAACACTCAATTGCTAAATCATTCTCTCAAACATTTTCAACCAGCTCTAATATGTACACATCATTCAAAGCTTCCTTAGGCCATTTTCTAAGCTACATCACCCACCAAAGATTATTGTTGAGTGTTATAGGTCTTACTATGATCTTCATTACTAAAACACATTGTGATATACATCTTTCACACATTTCACCAGGTAGAAAAACTATGTGGGTTTGATGCCTCTTCAAATTAGTTCTACGTAGGTGTGGTGCATGCCACACAACCCAAAATCGTTATCCTATTTTTATTTCCCTAAGAAAAGAAGTCAAAGAATCCCTAATTAGTTGCACAAGTGTGACCATGAAAAATCAACTAAAGAATACAAAGCTACAAACATATATGAATGTAGTGCTAGAGGTAAGATTTAGTCATACTCAATAGAGGGCAAATCACTCCATCTTGGATAGTCACATGGGTGACTTTGTCCACAACAGGAAACTTCGTCTCGTAGTCATAATCACACTCCCATATTTTTGTAACAACTTGATGACAATTTTCACACCCTTCCTACACCTTTCCATATCACCATCATAGCATCTCAACCTAAAATCATTGCAATCCTCTCTAACCCTAGTTTTTACATTCCTATTTAGCTCATCTATACTAATGCAATTTACCATATTTAACTTGAATATGATTTACGATTTGAATGTTTGTTGTTTTAACTATAATCTGTCGCATTTTATAAATACACAATTGTTTGATTTATTAATTAGATTAAGCCTTATTTTGATATGAAAGTATCTTATATGTTGTGTTGTATGCCCATAATAGCATTGGTATTTATACGCACCCAAAATTGCATGGTGCTATATATTGTTGGAACAATAATAATCCCCAATGATGATAACTTTCATTTCCAAAATAAATGATGAATCCAAGTCCCATTTCTTTGCTTTCTACTTGCCTATTTGACTTTGTAATCTTTGCTTCTCGGTTCTCCTAGCCTTGCATGCTCTCAATTTTTTTTTCCATCTTTTTCCTTAGTTTTTCCTTTAAGTTACGTAACTTGTTGCGGTAGTATCATAACCGCTTAGACTTCCTTGAAGGAAACTATGCAACCACCATGGCATTGCGTAGCCACCAATCTACATAGACCGGCGGTTTCATGCACATAAATATGAGACTTAGACAACATGTTTTACGCATGTTTCTTTCTTCCAAGTCATTTTCTTACATGTTTCTTGACCAAATCAACTATTTTTGAGCTTGATAGATGCGTATGAAATTATTCTCCTTTACTTACTATTCTTAGTAAGTTGATCGCCCCCTCCTTTGAGTGATCTAGCACTTCTTGATTGCAAGTGTGTTAGACCTCTTCCTGTAAACTTTCTATAAAAACCAATATTTTTCCCGAAGCATTGGTTGGAGTCTCTTGAATTGGAATTGCACTTACTACTGCGGTGAAATCTCGTCAAGAAGCACACAAACAACTCGAGCTTTGCCTCAGAAACTTCCTTGTCCGCATTGCTACCAAACTACCTGCAACTAGCTTGCTCCAACACTTCTACAACTTCTTCTACATACCAACCAACACAGTTCCCTGGACTATTTGGATTCATCACTCGGAAGGAGCTTAGCAAATCAAGAAAAGCACAACTACCTCTGGATATTGTCTCAGTTCTACATTTCTAGGTTGGGTGTAATTAAATTCATTTAAAGTTTTCTTTCAATACTAGAATTAGATTTCTTTATCAAATCAATAGCTTGTTTTTAGAAGGTAGAATTAGCAAGTATTCACTGTAAGTAGCTTCTATTGATAATTCCTTCTCACTTATCCCTATGGATTTTCCTAGGAAAGGATTTGGAGGAAGTTCTTGTGCACATACTTCTTCATTTCTTTATATAAATGCACATGTAGATTTCATTTCATTCATTAGTTAGATTTAAATACACACATGAACAAAGATTTCATTGAGAGTTTCCTCCCTACTTATCCATGTGGATCTCGAAGGAAAGAATCTTAAGGAAGCTTATGTGTCTATGCATCTTGTTGCATTTATTCACATTAAATAGCTTCTATGGAATTTTAATGTTTTACTGGGAGGTTTCGGGGAAGAAATTTCTTCTGAGAAGCTTCATTTCTTCCCATGACTCTGAGGTGAGACATTATAATAAATAGACATTCACAATTACAAATTAAAAATAATCTATTGTTAATTAAATTAGCTTCACATCTCGTAATGTGAGGAATAGCTACATTCTTACTCCCTATTTGTTTTATTTTAGCATAGAAGTAGTTTTATTTAATTAGAAGCAATTTCCTCTTGTTTGTAGCTTTTGTTTATTTATTTCCCTTAAACCAAAAAATCCAAAAATATAGTTTAGAATTAGTTTAGCTTTGTTTATTTGTTTGTGTCAAAAAGCTTCATTAAAAATAACAAAAGCAAGTGGATTGATTTTCTCTCGATTAATTAGTTGCACTCAAATTTAATTAAATTAAAAGGAGAGTAATCAACTTTTGTTTAGTTTAAATTTGCTTGCATTGTTGATTTAAAATAGGAATTTATATTTAATTAGATTGGAATGAACAACAACCCCCATGTTTCCATAGCGGCCTAGGTTACCCGTCCTTAAATTTAAACCTCTTTGGTTTCTTGTGTGTTTTGTTTTCTTTCCATAATCACTTGCTTTTGCCCACATGATGATTCAAGGTCTCGTGATCAACCAAGACAAAGAGTTTGTGATCCAACTGTACCAACCAAACATCAATACACGATTGAATGATATTGACCAAGGCCTTAGAAACCTTATCTTTCAGACCACCCCAGTCCCACCTACCATCATCATACATCTGATTGCTTTGAATGACGAGGTAGACACTGCCAAGGAGTTATGGTCAAACCGACCTAGTAGAGATTAGATTTGTCCTTATCATATGTCTTCTCTCACATTTTCATGACCCTCTTTAGAGAATAATTTACGAGAGACAAATGACGTTTCCCTTGTATTCCATAACCAACTCATGGTTTATTTATCACTACAGACTTTGCGTGGCCATTATCCTTGACCATTCCATCACACCTGAGCAAGTTAGACAGGCGTTCATTGCACTCAACGAGAAAATACCCATTGTGTCGGTTGAGGACATTCGTTTGCCTTGATTTTTCCTATAGACATTTTCCATCTATCTCATCTATTCCTATTTATCCATCTCATGACCTCAAGAGGTCACGTGCACCTAGGAGTCACGTGTTAAGTCTCAAAGCGTATAATATCTTCAAATCTCATTCTCGCATTATCTATATTACATATTTCTCGTAAGTACCTCTTCAAGAATTTACTAGATACTTCTACCATCCTATTGGTTTATGGTTGATATGGTTTACTATTATTATGATTAATTAGGAAACTTTACAACAATTCTTCTATTGTCTCATTAATAAAAGGTTTCACCTTATTGGTTAAACTTGGTAGACACCCAAACTACATAATGGAGTTTTCATAGATATTTTTTCCACCATCTTCATGGTACAATATTTGGTAGTATGGCCTCCACCCATCATAAGTTAGCTATTACATGGTGGTTATAATGAATATGGCTTGTGATCTATATGTCATGGGCTTAATTGGTCCAAGAAAATTTGAGCCGATTTCTCAAATGTGCCAATACTAATGTTGGTCTTCGGGGCATCTCATCGTGTGTGTGTTTGGTTTGCCTACTTTTTTACAATTATTACATGATATTGTATATACATGCACATCTTTGGAAAATGTTAGCCACCACAATCCAACAAATAATATCTTTTGTGTCATCTTTTTTCCAACGTTGTGTCCTTTTGTGGTACCATCATATGTTTCTCTTAGGATATTTTCTCTTTCATGGCGTAATAGCAATGTTCGTACAAATTCATCATGGCCTTTTGTATAATGCCCCGAAATCAAAGTTAAGGGAATTTTTTTATAAGTAGTCTTTTCCTATTTGAATTTTTGTACACCTTAGGAAACTCACCGTTCTAAAAAATTATGTGTTCGTTTCCATTTCTTTCAGTTTTTCCTCAACACTAAATTGATGTGGACCAAAAATCATTATCGATCAACCCCTTACCTTCCCCATTTTCAATCCACGATAAATAGTTAGGGCCATTATTCAACTTTCCATACTTAATCAGAATTTAAAGTCAAAATCTTAGAATAATATTAACTAATGACATACTATCCCTTGAATAACAAGTCTATTTGCCGGATATTTTATATGCTCGTGATCTCGTATATAATATAAATGGAGTGGATACAATATAGTGTCAATATTTTTTACGGGCATAAACCATCACTAGCACCTTGCACTATGGTGTACCATAATTTGTTATACCTTAGCTAACTCCCTACTTACAAATGAGATGGGATGGTCCATATTGCCCTCATGGTTGAGAAAGAATTGTGCTTATTTATATTCCAAATGCATCCACATGTATAAGAAATCATTTCTTTCTACTACAAATACTAAAATAGACGCAATCATAATTTTAGTTTTTAGTGTCATGAAGGAACCTTAACATTCTTTCATCCACTCAATATAATTATTGGTTTTATTATTTAAAAGTTCCTCAATCAAAGGTGCACTTACTTGAGGAATAATTTCTTATAAACTTTATGTGATATCTTATATATCGCAATAACGTTCATACATCCTTCCGTGTCTTAGGCAAAAAGTGTGATAATTATTGATGTTTTAATGGGGTCACTAATAAATTGTCCTTACAAATAATGTGCCTCGACAAAGTTTTGAATCCCAAGGGCATAAATTTAACACATATATGCAACTCTTGTTAGTGTGTGTGACACTAGTGTGTCCTTGTATGTGGCCCTTGGTCTTTTCTATGATTGTATATGTGACATTGATTGGTGTACTTGTTTAATCGTTGCTTCATTAAACATAAGGAGAAAATATTTGATCTTTCTCCATGTGTGGCATACTCACCTGTATGGATCCCAAAAGTAAAAGGTTTTGTAGAAGTTTGTTTTTAATATGCTCTCAATGTCTAGTTTCTTTCTCTTATCTCCTATTGTATGTACCGTGCTCGTGGAAGTGAGCCAAGGGTCCAATAGAAGTCTAGAGTCAAGATGATGTTTCACCAATCTTCCTTTAATGGTTTTTGCACATATCAATGTGGAGTTTGGGGTCATTTGTGCCTACGTATTCTAGTATTTCATGGAATCTACCTTTCTCATGCATATACTATATCTTGAATAGTATGATTAATGTGTTGCCCACCACCTTATGGCATTGATTATAGGAGTATCATCTAATGCTTCAATTCTTGCCTTTTCATTAGGAAATAATTTTTTCATTTGTGGTATATAGTCCTCGACTACACCGATACCTCAGAATTTGGGTAAAGTTTTGTGGGAGGCAAATTTTCCTAATGTAAATACCCTACGGATCTCTCTCTATGCTTCTTCCTCTTCTTTCGTGGTATAGCACTCTACACCCCCACGTAATCATTTTATTCCACATTATAATTCCTTATTTTTGGCATCATTCTCTTTTCTTTTTCTGCAACATTTTCTCTTTTTCGTGGCATATTACCATCCTTTTCTTTGTGGTATAGTTTATTTGTTTCGCAACATAATTTATTTGGTCCACTATCTTCCATGTTTTCATCATCATCTGCCATAGAATAGTAATTTGTGCTCACGGTATCATCTTTTTCAACAAAGTAATAATTTTCTTTCTCCATGTCATTTCTTTCTTCTGAGGTATCTAAATTCATATACCACAGTATTTGCTATGTATGTAATACCTTATGCACCTTCAAAATCTGCGTTAGTGTCAAATTCAATCTCCTCTCTCTAACCCAATTTCACCTTCCTCATTTGGCTAAAAGTCTACTTTCTCAATTGTGTAAATGCCTTGTAACCCATATTCTTCATCATCGTTCGCATCTTGCAAGATTTCTTCTGTCCAAGTCCCATTCATCATGGTCTCTAAAGGAACATGGGTGAGAATCCCATTTCTTTTGAATGTCACCTCATCATCCTTGGAGTTGAATATTGTGTTGCAATCTATAAACCACGCCAATTCTAACAATGCCGCTTATGAAGGATTATTTGGAAAAAAAATTGTGACTTCAAAATGGACTACCTTAATGATCCCCATAAATGTAATTCTATTCCTCTAAACACTCACAATTGTGCCTTAAGACTACAATATGCTAATTATCTATGTCATAATTAATTGGTTGGAACGGTGGCTTCCCTAGGACCTCATGTGTCCTACATGACATTACGTACACATTTGCACCTAGATTAAGCAATGTTCTTGTGAAGTCTTTACCATCTAAGTCATGGTGGGGCTCCGCCAATTTATTTTTTCCTAAACACATTTGTTTTCTTCTTTTTCTCCTTTTCAACTTTTTTTTGATAGATAGACGCTTTTGACCGGAGCTATGAACCAGGATACAAACACCAAGAGGGGCCAACAAGTTGACCACAATACAACAACATAATCAAACAATAAAGGACAAAAGTAAGCCTAATTAACAATTCACTCCAAGCGAGGGATAATAAACCAGCATATTTACAAAACGCCCATTTTTGCCTTTTTTTTTTTTTTTTTGACCTCTTATCACTGACCCAGATCAGAGGCCACCACCATCATAAGATTATTTGAGCCCGACGGGGGCTCAAAACTACCAGAAGCTCCCTCCTGGTTTGAATCTGATCGATCAGAATCATCGGATATATGGCCCCTCTCCGCACCTCCAACCACGGTCAGATAACTCCATGGCCCATCCATGTCAGAATGCTCGAACTTTTTCTCTAAAACTGTTTAACGAGGCACTCTGGGGACTGCCTTGCGATCTATGTCACCTACCTTAGTTGGGGGATTGTCCCATCCTCCTCTAGACGATGAGTTACTTTTCATTTGGGAACTCCTTTTATGGCCTTGCAGACAAGACGCCTGCAAATGACCCGACGTCCTGCAAATGTGACATCGGAAAACTGTATTCTCATAATCTAAGGATTGAACATGTTGAAGGTTCCCCAGTTTCAGTATGATCTTATCACGCAAGCCTTTGCTTGAGTCGATCTCTGCGCATAATATAACATATGTGAGGAGCCCTGCTGCAGACCTGACATGATCCACCTTTAAGAATTTACCCAGAACATTGTCGATATCCTCAAGAGCATGCCAAAAATGCAGTGGAAGGTTGGGGAGCCGGATCCACACTGGCATTGTTGTAACATATAAAGAGTTCAGATCAAACTCAGGGAACCAGGGTGTAAGGTACAATCTCACATTACCCCATAACCACAGACCATCCGATAGGCACTTATGATATTCCTCTACCTGCTTGAAGTGCACCACAAAGAAGCCCTTTGAGCAGAAGAATATATCGCAGTTTTTGGACCAGTTTTCACAAACCCACAGGGAGGGAGCTAAGGAAGTCAGACACAAACCATTGTATCTTCCAATAACCGTGAGCTGAGACAGAGATTAAAGGTGGGCGTCCACCTCAGGGTTTTCCAAGCATAAAATCGGCATCTCCTCTGCAAGATCAACAATGTACGCTTGAGAGGTGAGCGGACTGGGGATTTTATGATGCAGGGCGTCCTTGAAAAAGTAGGCATGGAGACGACTGCTGATGAAGGCACCTCTCCTTCGCACTGCTTGCCTTGAGTAGACCTGCCCCTTGCTGAAGTCGCCACACTCGAAACTCCCAACTGATCTGAAGAAACACGTTGACTCTTATTTCAACTTATTAAACCCTATATGGTTTCTCATGTTTATTCCAATATTTATAGAAATGTTAAAATTTGTCTAATAATCCTTGTTCTATTACCAATTTGGTGATTTGTTTCAACCCAACCACCTCACTCTCCTCAAAATAAGTTAATTTTTCATGGACATCCTTTTGTTTTTGTTTGATTCTATTTACACTTGGTGACAATGTGATCATGCATTTCAAGGTTTGGGTAATCATACTTATCTTCCTCCTCACTTGATGCATCCCCCATTTTTTGTGTTTTTCCCTATTATAGGCCCCACTCCTCATGGTGACCGCCGCCCATAATATTGCCTAGTTCCTTTCTAATTGATGTTTTCTTTTCCAATCCTCCTTTTCTTCATTCTTTCTTAGTCTATCTAACATAATCCATTTTTTTAAAGATTTATGGTTGATCTATAGATGAATTATTCTCTCTCTCTCTCTCATTGGTGTTTTCTTTTCCAATTCTCCTTTTACTTCTTCATTCTTTCTTAGTCTACCTAACACAATCCCTTTTTTTTAAAGATCCCTAGTTGATCCATAGATGAATCTCTCTCTCTCTCTCTCTCTCTCTCTCTCTCTCTCTCTCTCTCTCTAGGTGTGGGATCTCATAGTATTAGAATAAGATGTTGAATTCGATTATTAGCATTATTCACCAATGCCCTTATGTTTGTTCCACCATCTTATAGAAATGAGTTGATTTTGGACATCCAAATAAGTCATGGGTACCTAAACTTGTTTAGATTTTGTACAACTATGAGCTATGTATTCTTCCTTTCCACGCCTAAATCTGCATTTGTGACCCCTTTTTCCATTGATAGTTATCCCCATTTATTTCCTTGATAACCACCCACCACCTTAGTATCTTTGGTAGCCTCCTCCTAATAATTTCCTTGATACCCGATGGGCTATATATCATGAGAAATAGCCCTCAAAGATGTTGGAATTGTCTCACGTCTAAAATCCCTCATGCGCTTGTTAAATAATCTCGCATCTGCATCTCGCATCTGCGTTAAATATTTGGCATTTATCGCATCAACTATGATTTGGTTTACTACAACGAGCCAATCGCCAAAGATGCGCGAATTTCTAAAACTTTGTCTCTACCAAACCGAAATGGAACACTAAAATTATAATGCTCGAACCGTCCATGGTCCTCGGAAAATTTTAAATCAGAACCACTCTTTGTTGCCAAAATGGAAAAGGTTTGATCAATTATGTGGGGGCATTTTTTTTGTATGAAAAGATGAGATATTGGTGCTCACACACGCTTCGACCAACATTATCTCAAACATTTGAAGGCAAAGGAGGATGATTCGGGGCCATTTGTATTATTGAATGTCCAAGGAGTTCCTCTTGGTGTTAGGGTTAGGGTTTACAATTATGGGGTTTTGGTTTTGGTTTTGGTTTTGTGTTCTTTTTTTTTACTTCATTACATTGGGTTTATTAAGGAGAAACATATTTGCGGTATATTCTTGTTGGTGGGAAATTTATTAATGTCCCTACCATATCCTTGTCACATGGAGATTTCATGACTTTTAGATTTCTCCTTAGATATGTCTAAGGTGAGGGACACTTAGTGGTCACAACTCCAACTCATGTTTGACATTGTGGGTTGTTTACATGTGCTTTTTTGTTTTTAACTTTAAATAATTAATAATTTCATAGCTTTCTTTGTAAGTTTCTTATTGATAGGTGATAAATGGTGTCACAAAGATTTAGACACAGTCATAGTTTAGTGTGATCCTCCGGCTAATTCGGGTGACACTACAATAGAGGTGGCTCTCTCACTAATATAGTATGCCAATAATGGTGACACCTCAACCTCCATCTTTGCTCAAGTGATGGTGTTGGAGGTAGACATGTTTGGTGTTGTGGGCTTGTTGCACCTTAGAATTGCTTCTACAACTCCACAAACCTTACATGTCTTACTAACCATGTCAAGCATGCCTATTCAATGCATCTTGAAGTTGCTTCAAATAATCTACAAATCCTCGTGTTTAACTATCAACATAGCATTGCACCTCTTTTTGGTGTGGCGCTCGCTATTATATCCTCCTTGAAAATCGCCTCTAGTGTTTGTTTGATATTCTCCTTTGTATGCATTAGATTGTTACATTGGTAGTCCTTAAGGCGTTATGTTTCATGTTGGGGGCAATAACATTAGGTAAGTAGGTTGGTTTTGAATTGGTGTTGTCAAGGACCTCAATATTAATTATCGGAGTGGATGAAAGTATTTATTTACTCGTTGAGGCCACTTTATCCCTATATTCTTTTATCTCCCACAATGCATCTACACCAGGGAAGTTTGGTGATAATGATTAAATTATCTACATACTATAATAAATTAGTTGATTAGTCGGCAATGTTACTTCCATCAACATACATGTGTTGATTATGTTGGTCCCATAACAAATCCCATACCATAGTTTGTCTTTCAAAATATGTTTTTGGATAGGTGTTGTCACAACCCCACAAGATTTGATCTTATTGTCACCACTTGTTTGGTTCCTTCTAACCTATTTTAATATGCTCTTCTTCACAACAAATTGTGTACCCAAAAAAATTGTGTTGCAATCTTAAACATGAATTCATCCTTATATCCTATTTCATTTCATTCTCGTGATGGAGTCTATATTGTGTTAGGTTATTTTAAAACTTTACTAATTCCTATTTGATGGTTTTCTCCTTCTTTTCTCCATGATTAGGCTACTAGCATATGTCGCACACACTCGCTTTGTGGCACAATGCAATTTAAGAAATCTGTGTGCACCAACCCAAGCATGTGAAAATATTTTATAGAGCACATCATTTACTTCAATATGGTACCACAAATATACATGTCAAATCATAACGGCTAACTCAAACCCATGTAGAATCGTGCAAGGTTCTACATGCCAAACCTCTACAATCGGAGACACCATCACGATAGGAGTGGAGCACACTCTCATCTGGGATCACTTATGTGTGTCATTACCATAATCTAGAACCATACACACAACAAATAAGTCTAGGTCTCTTTGTATGTGTATTCTCATGTGTTATTTTACAATAGGGAATATAAGTATAAATAAATTGGTAGGTTTGTTCAACAACAAGTTGTGAACAAGTTATTATTATAGTGACTAGATATGCACTCACAAATTTCTCATGCCCATAATGAGTTTTTGGGGTTAGCACAAGGTTGTACAGATAATATATCAGATCTAAACATACATGCAATGAAAGCGGATATTCTACCAGAAGAATTATACAAAACAAGAGATATAAATCAACACCAGATTTAACGTGGTTCACCCAGTGTGGGCTACATCCACCAAGAAACAAGTCAATCTATTATCCAAATCTTTCACAAGATATACAATTGAAGATCTACAATCTTCCACACCTCTCAGATGTACAATACTTTCTTTCACTCAAGCTTTTGCTTCTTCTCCAAGAATTCTCTCTCACACAATTATTCTCACAATAATCATTAACTCATTCAATTCTCTACTTCTAAACCCTAGCTTTCATGCTTATATAGGCATATACAAACTTAGGGCACTTAGCCATGTAATTACAATCAATAGATCTACTTTTATGCTAAAATTAGATATGGTTTTGTGTTATTTTTTTACTTTATTACATTGGGTTTATTAAGGCGAAACATATTTGCATGGCAAATTCGTGGAAATTTAGTAATGTCCCTATCATATCCTTGTCACAAGGAAATTTCACGACTTTTAGATTTCTCCTTAGATATGTCTAAGGTGAGGGAGACTTGGTGGTCACAACTCCAACTCATGTTTGACATCAGGGTCAGTATAGATGTGTTTTTGTGTTTTTAACTTTAAATAATTAATTATTTCATAGTTTTCTTTGTAAGTTTTTTATTTATAGGTGACAAATGGTGTCACAAAGATTTAGCCATGGTCATAGTTTAGTGTGATCCTCACGCTAATTTGGGTGACACTTTGCGATAGAGACGGCTCTCTCACTAATATAGTATGCCAATAATGGTGACACCTCAACCTCCATCTTTGGCTTAGGTGATGGCGTTGGAGGCGACATGTTTGGTGTCAGTGGGCTCGTTGCACCTTAGAATTGCTTCTACTACTCCACAAACCTTACGTGCCTTACTACCCATGTCAGGCATGCATATTCAATGCATCTTAAAATCGCTTCAATGACTCTACAAATCCTCATGTTTACCTATCGACATAGCATTACACCTCTTTTTGGTGCAATGCTAGTATTTCAAGATGATTTAGCCATGGTCATAGTATAGTGTGACCCTCACGCCAATCGGGGTGACACCGCAATGGAGTCGGCTCTCTCACTAATATAGTTTGCCAATAACTATGGTGATACCTCAACCTCCATATTTATCTCGGGTGATGGCATTATAGGAAGACGTGGTTGGTGTTGTGGGCTCGTTGCACTTTAGAATTGCTTCTACAATTCCACAAACCTTACATGTCTTACTACCCATGTCAAGCATGCCTATTCAATGCATCTTAAAATTGCTTCAACAAATCTACAAACCCTCATATTTAACTATCAACATAACATTGCACCTCTTTTTGGTGTGATGCTACTATTATATCCTCCTTGAAAATTACCTCTAGTGTTTGTTTGATAATTTCCTTCGTAACCATTAGATTGTTCTATTGGTAGTCCTTGTGTTATGGTCTAGGTTGGGGGCAATAACACTAGGTAAGTAGGTTGGTTTTGAGGACCTCAACATTAATTATCGGAGTGGATGAAGGTATTTATTTACTCGCTTGCAACCACTTTATCCCTATATTCTTTTATCTCCCGCAATGCATCTACGCCAGTAAGTTTGGTGATAATGATTAAATTATCTCGCATACTATAATAAATTATTTGATTAGTCGAAATGTTACTTCCTTCAACAAATCCCACACCATAGTTTGTCTTTCAAAATATGTTTTTGGATAGGTGGTGTCAACCCCACAATATTCGATCTTGTCACCACCACTTGTTTGGTTTCTTCTACATATGGACAACCTATTTTAATATGCCCTTCTTCATGACAAATTGTGTACCCAAAAAAATTGTGTTGCAATCTTAAACATGAATTCATCCTTATATCCTATTTCATTTCGTTCTCATGATGGATTCTATATTGTGTTAGCTCATTTTACAATTTTACTAATTCCAATTTGATGGTTTTCTCCCCTTCTTTTCTCCATGATTAGGCTACTAATAGATGTCGCACACACACTTGTTTTGTGGCACAATGCAATTTAAGAAAATTGTGTGCACCAACCCAAGCATGTGAAAAATATTTTTAGAGCACATCATTGACTTCAATATGGTACCACAAATATACATGTCAAATCATAAAGGCTAACTCAAATCCATGTAGAATCGCAAGGTTCTACATGCCAAACCTCTACAATCGAAACACCATCACTATAGGAGTGGAGCACACTCTCATCCGATATCACTTATGTGTTTCATTACCATAATCTAGAACTATACACACAACAAATAAGTCTAGGTCTTTTTTATGTGTATTCTCATATGTTATTTTACAATAGGAAGTGCAAGTATAAATAAATTAGTAGGTTTGTTTAACAACAAATTATTGTTGTGAACAAGCTCTTATTAGAGCGACTAGATGATAGACACTCACAAATTTCTCATGCACATAATGAGTTGCCACTCAAACAACTAAAAACACTCAAAACAACTAAAAAACCTTCCTAAATTAAGTTTATCCCTAATCTAGTGCGAACCTAGACAAAACTAAGACAGATAGTTAAAGACAACTTCTAGACTAGTGTGAACACGCCAATACCCTCCCTAAATGTAGAATTAGATATAAAGAAAAGAGAAAATCAAGGAGACCGATCCTCGATATCGGTCCCAGTAATTAGGTCTAATCACACCCATGTAAAAATATACATTGTAATACTAAGTGTCCTTGCATAACACCAATCCATTTTATTGGAGTGCATGGATGTCAAGTCGTAACTACCAAGTTAAAATAAAAATTGGTGCTTTGTATAAGGCTCATTCAAAAGAAATGTCGATCTCAAAAATGCTTTGGGAAAAATGAGACCACAGAAAAGTGAGGCATGACAAGGTATCTTAAAAACCAATGAATCAATAAAAGTGGAGGCACCGAGACATGTTGCAAGTTCTCCCAAGAATTTAAACAACACAATACTCAAGCACAATGTTGGAGAAGGTATATGATAAACTAGAAGTCAATACGTAACTTAATCTTGTATGAGTAGACTATATCTACTACTCGCTTATTGAAGAAGACAAACGTGTATCAGTATTAACTATAATAGCTCCATATAAGAAGACTACTAATTTATCGAAAGTGCGAGATATTTCACCAAATCGAATGTGATCATCTACCTAAACTAGACACTTTTATGTCCCAAGGGGTTAGTAAGGGACTCAACACACGAAGAAGAAGGTGATGTACACACCTCTATATAAATGCCTCCTTTTTCATGTCATGTTGCTCTCTTTAGGTCCCTCACAAAGATATGCAAATTAATACTATCTAGTCTCTCAGGCCCCTCCTTCACCCCTCATAAAAGGTGCAATGCTCTATAAGATGAGGCTTGACTACCATGTTTTATTGGTTGACAAAAGGAGGATGCCCTCTACCATACCCTCTCAAGCCTCTCCATGTGCATTATCCACTTGAACCTGCGAAGTGGTGATTATTATCACATCACTTTGTTTTCTAGTTGCTGCAACCCCAATGTCATCTAATCTCATTGCCTATTTAGTTGTTAAGACCCCTTACGCCTTACGTGACATATAAAGAATGGATCTTATATTTCCTACTCGCTACTACATTGGTATCCCTATGTCATCATAGCTTTTGAGTCATATATCCAACGAGTATATAAGAACCTACATGCTCGCCAACCAAGGGACCCACTAGATCTAGCATCAAAGTCATGCCCTTCTAATCGACTTTGTCTAGGATCTTTTGATGTAAACTATCAATGAGCGTGTGCTAGTATATATTTGGCCACTACAAAATAACACATATCACATATTATAAATTTATATAAAATTTAACATGTTAAAACTTACTTACTATAATGTATATATGCTCTAAGAAAGAAAATAACTCAAAATCATATAATACCCTACCTAGATGGCATGATTGGTCCTCAACAACCGCCCATCTCGCTTGTTGCCTAACATGACATCATCCTTGCCGGTAGGCTCCTTAGAAACAACCAATTGTTGCCACACATCTTTGTACATCACCATCAAAGGTGGCCTCCTCTACATATATTGTGTTGCTCTCTCTCAAACCCTTATAGTTGATAGACAATTGTCACCCGACCTCTTCAATCTCTAATGTAAGTGCCAATGGCGAATCTTTTCTCTCGTGTTATGTTGCCTTTAGGGCATTTGTTTCGCATTGGAGCATCATGCCTAGGATTGTTCCCAATGATGTGCACTTGTGGTTATGCCTCAATGTCCCTCTCCACCTTCAAATGTGGAATCATAGGCTTTGGTCCCTCTCATCTCTTACTTCATAGTTCCTTGCATGCCTAGGCAGAGCATAGTAATGAAAATGTTATTATAGGATGGGGCAACCCAAAGTGTCAAAGTACTCTTTCTACCACATGGAACTTTGTCCATAATAAGTAGTGACCTATAACCTCCATGATCCCCTATGCCACCACATTAGCAGGACAAGATAGCCAATTGTCCATTGTCCCGACACAAGGTCTCCACACAATCATTGCTTATCTCACGCATGTGTAACCTTGGATACCTCATCTAAGATCTATATATGGTTCCTCTCTCCCACTATAACACCTTCGGTACATTTGTTGCAACCTAGAACGATGTCCCTACCGCACAATACATGGCCATCTCTCATATATCAAAAAAATAGTAGAATCGTCGACCCCACGTATAACTATTGTATGACCTAAAATATATATGTCATGTGGTAACTACACCTACATCCATGTAGCCTAATTGTACATGGCGCTCTGTTCCCACAAAACTTAACATATGACTATAGAAGATAGTGATACACCTCGATCTCATTTGTGACACATAATTTGTGTCACGACCATCCCGATAATGGCCTTTATATATCCAAAATAGTCAAGTTATATATTATGCTCAATTTAACTATTAGTGACCACGGTTTATACAATCCGCCATGATAGGACATTGAGCTAACTCCCTTTGCTTTGCATCTATCTCAAGTGCATTGCAAAGCATGTGTCCCTCCTATACACATCCCCATGATAGTGTATACATCCTTCACGGTGAATATCATATTTATAATATCTCCCCATCCCTCAAAAATCAAATATCTCAAAATATTACAACACCCTACCTAGATGGCATGATCGGTCCTCAACAAATACCCATTTACTTTGTTGCCTAGCACAACATCATCATCATCGGTAGGCTCCTAGAAACAACAAATTGATGCCACCTATCTCTCTCGCATCACCACCAAAGGTGGCCTACTCTACACATATCATGTTACTCTCTCTCTTGAACCCTTGTAGTCAATATACAATCATTGCCCGACCTCTTCAATCTCCAATGCTAGTATCAATGTAAGAATCTTCATCTCTTGTGTTGTGTTTCCTCTAGGGCATTCGCATGCACCGGGACATCATACTTAGGATTGTCCTTGATGATATGCACTGCGGTTATGCCTTAGTGTCCCTCTCCACCTTCAAAGGTAGAACCACATGTTTTGGTCCCTTTACTTCCCTACCTCATGGTTCCCTTACATGTCTAGGCCTATAGAGTAGTAATCAAAACACTACTATATGATGGGACAGCCAAACTCGTCAAGTACTTTTTCTACCACATGGGATTTGTCCATAATAAGTAATGGCATGTAATCTCTTTGATCCCATGTGCCACTAAATTGGTAGGTCAAGATGGCCACTCGTCCATTGTCTCGACATAAGGTCTCAACAAAATCATTTTCGCCTCACAAAGGTGTAATCATGGATACCCCGTCTAAGATCTATCTATAGTTCCTCTCTCTCATCAGTAACACCTTAGGGTGTCCCTACTACACGATACATGGACATCTCTCATATATCCAAGAAGATAGTAGAATCATCGACCCCCCCAGGCATAAACTATTGTCTAACCTAAATCATGTATAAGTCATGTGGTAACTACATCTAGATCTTTGTAGCCTAATTGTACATGGTGCTATGTTACAACACACCTCGGCATATGACTATATAAAATAACAATACACCTCCATCTGATTCGTGACATATAATTTGTGTCACAACCATCTCAATAATGACCTTTAGATATCCAAAATAGTCAAGTTGTATATAATGCTTAATCTAACTATGAGTGACCGTCGTTGCACCAATCGCCATGGCAGCCCACTGAGCTAGCTCCATGTTCTCTGCATATATCTCGTATATCACAAAACATGTGTTCCCCTCCTATACACATCTCCATGATAATGCGTACGTCCTCCGGGGTGAAGATCATCTTTATAATATCTCCCCATCCCTTTATCTAAATGTATCAAATCAAATCTACCATGTTCCAATGAACATCTATATCAAATTTGCATCCAATGGAATCCTATCCATTTACACAATATCCCCAAAATCTAAAATGTGCAATTACATCGTGTCCTCATCTAACAAATCTCTCAAGAATTTGGTCACCGTGTGGCATCAATGGTTCGCCACAATGTAACACATCTTGAAATCTATAAGACAAAAACAACAAATGAAATGAGTCGACTTGAGAAAATATCTATTAAAATAATCATCAAAAACAAAATTAAAAATCTCATTTTCTATAGCATCATCCCTTCTACAATCATTTTGGCCCCGTATAGACGGTGGAATTAGGTAGAAAGTTGTGTTCCCTTTTAAGCATCTAAAATTTAAAAGCTTAACAATCTTATTATGCAAAATGCTCCCAAGCACATCTAGAGTTTACCTATACTTATGTTTTGACACCTCTTGATGTAGGAGCATCATTGTAATTAGCACAATTTTGGCTTGATTAGGTGTGTAGGATGTTTTAGGATGCTTTTGGGTCCTATTTAGTCCATATGGACCCTTCATGATGTAATAAGTGGTATTTTGGAGGTTTCCCTCCAAAAACCACATTTAAATATTCAAATTAGTCCTAAGTGTAATCTAGGCCTAGGTGTTAGTATGTTAGACTTATAAGTGTTAGTATAGGCCTAAAATAAATGTAATAAGGTGGTCTTGTTGTTAACTCACTTACTTCACCTTATCTATGAGTAAACTCACTAGAGTTAGCTAATCATGTATAGTTAAGTGTGAAAACCTAACCACCTTCCCCTTCCTTAATCATGCAAGCTAATTCAAATAGGTTGTTGAAGAAGGTTGGAAAAAAAAGAGAGTGAGAAGGAGGACACCTCTATAACAGAGCCTAAGAGGCTCATGAATCTTGTATAGTTCATTGTTTCATCGATTTGAAGCCTTCATTAGTTGTATTTTGTGTTGAATGATTACTTTGTTTTTGTAATGGAATGTCTATGACATCAAGAGTAAATTCCTTGAGGATGTTGTTTTGATGTTTTCCGGTATGAGTAAGAGGTTTCATTCTTGATAACAAAGGAAATTGATCATAAATAAGGTAAAGTAGCTAAGGCATTGAAACTGTCACACAAAGGAAGGTAAGTGGTCTGTGAAGACTGCTTTCTTCCTTGGATTTGTGTTTGAAAGCTTAATAATTGCTCAAGAGATTATTGAGGAAAAGAATCTTTGCTTAGAGTGTGAAAAATGATTTATGGGAATGGTATTAACCCTAGGCGGAGGTTAGAAGTTTGGGCAAATAATTTGTAGACACAATGTTATATTGTTACTCCATGATCTTAAAGGATGATACAAGAATATATTATGCAAAAGGAGTTTTGGTGGTTAAGATAAAGATTATGACAAACTGTGGAAACAATTATGGTCTTTGGAAGCATCAAGAATTGACTAAAACAAAATAATCACAAAACATGGTGTTCTTAGCCTTGTCTAGGGTTTGATTGCTAATTTGGTTGTCATTCCTTTTTCCACGTAGGAAATTGTTAAAATTTTGTTGATAATAAGCCATTAAGTGTATTAAATATGTCGAAGGAGTTTCAAGGAGCTTCTAGGAGGATTGATATGTTAAAATGAGAAAACACGGTCCAAGGAAATCAAAAGAAATACAAATATGTGAACCTTAGAGAGGTATGAAAAGGAAAATCGAGAGATCTTATATTTTCTTATCGAAACTTGCATGAAAGGGAACTTGTAATATGTAGGGGTGTTGACAGAGTTCTAAAGTAGCAAGGAAGTGAAAGGGGTCCTAAATTTGTGCTCAAACTTAGTCACAGTCTATGAGGGCGGTCTGCACAGTCATAAGGTGAAGAGAGAAAGAAGACTTTGTAGCAATGAATTTGTTGAACATATGTCATAACCTGGAAGGAGAAACCGTGTAGAGAGTGTTAGATATGTGGTAAGAAAATTGTAAGAATTTTTTTCTTAAAAATCATTTGGAGTATAGTCTTATTTTGTTTTGTCAAGCTAGAGGGTTGGATTAAGGTAGTTTGAGAGTGAAATGAAGTATTGGAATGAATCAAGATTGACTTGAAAGGTTGTTCGTTGGAGAAGAGGTCTAGAATGAACTTGCCAATGTCTTCTAGCAACAAGTCATAAGGTACAATCATCAAACTAACCTATTAAGGCAATCATGTCATGTACCATTCAAGAACCTAAGAAACCAAGTTGATGAATACTCTAACCTAAACATAGTCATAAGGTCTAGTTAAGTTGGTTGAGAAGTATCAAGGAGAATAAGGAGTAAAGGATAGGAATGAACTTTAACGAAGAGAGTTATGAAGTGTTGTGATAGAAAAAGAATGAAACAAACTTTAAGGAGCTCAAACGTCTCATAACAGAGCATATAAGGGTTTCCACAGCTTTAAGACAAGTCAAGAAGACCTAAGCACAAGAACATGCAATATTGCACATTGTGAAGCTAGAGAATGATATGGGTATTGAGATCACCTTGAATATGGTAGATTGCAATGGTGGAGAGTGTTCATGAGGTGTAATAAGTTGATAAAGATCAAAACCCAAAATTTGGCTTAAAACCCTAATGAAGGGCTTAAGAAACCTAATGAATAAGGAGGGTTAGGTGTTGAGAGAGAGGAAATGAGTGATGGAGAGGGTGAGAATGCTTTTAAAAATTCCAAATAAGGTGTGTCAAGGTATCTAAGCAGTTGGTATAGTGGAAAGAATCAAAACCCTACGTATTTGCCTTCAATAAAACAATCCTAAAATTTGAAAATTGGAGTTGGGAGTGATAGAAGAAGAGTTCGGGCATAAAAATTGGTAAAAAGCAAGATGAGCCAAAAGGGTATCTGGAACACTTTTTGGTTTTCTCTAAAATTTTGTAGATTTCTCCCAGTTTCAGGATTTGTGCTACATGAGGGCTAATTGGAAGACTTAGGAAAAGGGTATTTGTCCTATAATTTTTTCTTGGAATTGAGTTAAGAACTGAAATTTGGTATACATGTTAATGAGCTAAATGGGTAACTAAAAATTTTACCAGCAAGATTTGGAGGTGAAAATGAGGGAGTTATGTCGAAATTAGGTTTTTCAGTATATAAACAAGAAATTGAGGTCTACAAGGAAAAGTATGTAAAATGATGAAGTGAAACTAATTGGATGTTTTGAACATGTTGACATGATGTATTTAAGCATGTTTAGAATGATTTTGTGCTTTGGTTCATTGGTTTATTCAATTTAGTGCATTTGAGCAACTTTTGCCATATAAGAGCAAAGTGACGAGTTGTTGTTTTTGAGTGATCGAATTGTGGATTTGTTACTTCTAAAGCAATTTTTTTTGGATGATTTGAAGAGTACATGCAAGGCTCGCATCACCTTTTAGGGAAAATTTCCGCTACCCGAGTTATCCCATGGACCTTTTTTACATTTGTACTGTAGACATCTAAAATGTCGACATGATTTATTACGATTAACATGTCCCACAAATATCCCAACATCACCCACATAATAATTAATTGCAAGATTAATTATTATTATTAACCCATTATTCACCCTTTATCAATTATCATTTATCTTATCATTACCTCATTAATCCTTTTTATTCATCCAATATCCATTTTCATGATTAATCACTTTTATATCATCAATATATCATATTATCCTATTTTAATCCGTATTAATATTTTCTAGGAGTTTAGTATTCCCACATCTCACCTACCACCTACCCTACACATCCCTACACCTAGCCTTTCCATGTAACCTCATCCCTAATCATAATTTAATCACCTAATCTAATCTAATCACATCCTAATCACATCCTCACACCTCTAAATCTAGAAGCCTCTCTAACATTCTCCTTCAATGGAAGCTTCTTCCCTCCATAGAATTTGAATTCAAATTCTAGAATTTTCCATTTTAGATAATTCCAATCCTGTCATGCATTCTCCACCCTTGATCTACTTCCTACATGGAAAAATCCCAACCATCCAATCCTCCACTCACAAAGTATAAATTGAGCTCTCCTCCTCCATGAGAGCTAGCTAGTAAGCAAGTCACAAATTCATATCAAATCTCTATTATTTTTATCACTCAATCAATCTATCATTCATCTTTATCCATTTACAATCAATCTATCATCATCTTGATCAAGCAAATCATCATTCATCAAAGGGGAGGTGCTGCCCAATTATCCCACTAATCTGAAGCATAATCAATCAATCAAGAGCACATCCAAAGCAACAAGGGAGGAGTCTTGGAATCTTGTAGGTAAGTACATGTATTATACTCTTCATCCCTTCTCATCTTGCTCAATCGGAGGTAGATTGATAGTTGTGTTAGTTTAAGGAATTAGTTAGTTCAATTCTTAGTTTTGCATTTGCATACCAACACAATTTTTGTCTACAATACCCTATCCATCCATTCCCAATTTAAATAGAGAACCTATTGGCGGACCGCCTCGATGTGCCCTACTCAGCGTTCACCTTGTCCACCTTAATTGCATACTCTCATCCTTGCCATGAACTTTAGTTTCATCGAAAATGATTGACTTATAGCTCAAAAAATTAAAATCTCTTTTTGCAAAGTGACAAATGAAAGGTTTGACTTCGTGTTTATAAGTTTTGAACCAAATTTGAAACTTTCAATTATTTATGCCTAAATTCCATAAAATCGTGATATCTTTGTAATCATAGCTCCTATTGACATTCCAAAAGAAGCACAATGACTATGGCATCCTAACAAATTTATATATCACATGAAAATTTCTAGAATTGTCAAAAGATTATCTATTTTTCAAATGCATGAAAGTAATTTTCCTCATTTGTCTTCACTCTTATCATATCATTGTCCCCTATTTTTCATACCTCTAGACCTCCTAGACGAATTCCTTCCCATCGATGCACCTTACATCTTCTTTCCACTTCCTACTCCTTTACGACCTATCTTATTATCTCCCTTAGGATACCTGAACCCGTCCTAGCCTTCTCACTTGGCCCGATGCTATCATCATCCTATAAGCTACCCTTAGCATAAGGGTTTACTTATTTTACTAGTTTTTCTTTTAGTGCTTCTTTTCAACCTTGTCTTATTTGGGTTCACTTGGCGTGATGAATATATTTTGGTGAGATTTATAAGATTCACTATGTAGCCACACTCATAGTAAGGTAAGTATGAGGTAAGTATGTTTCATTTGATTTCATATTTTATCACTTATATTACTACTTTCTTTCAGTCATTTGGATTTTGATGGTGCATGTCATTTTCTCAAAAACCACCTCATGTTATACTATTGTGGAGTAATAATCTTCGGTTGGGGCATATGTATACACCTTATTTTTTACTCTTAGATTCTCTTTGCAAGGACCGTTGGCACATAAACCTCCTAGGTGATGTCTCATGAGGCATTACCGAGAGCCAAGGTAACTGGAGATAGTTGAGCAACTTAGCGATATGATGTATACTCCATGATAACTTAGATATTTTATCATTTACATCTCCTAGTAATCCTTTTACTACCCATTTCAACATCACCTTACTTTTCTTTTACTATTACCTACATATTTAGTTACAACACCTATATACCTTTGTCAAATCACTTTTTTATTAGTGCCTAGGACCTTTCTCTCCCGATCTTCCTTGTAATAAGACCTCATGATTTGTCATTACCTAGAGTTGATGGTATTAACCATGGTCAATACCATCTACTTAAATTTCTCAATGGCCAACTACCGACCACAATCGATCATCATCAACTAAAAGAAACTATAATGACTAATCATGACCCCTATTTATAGGCAATCTTTAAGATTATTTTCACATCTCATCATCATCTATTGGTCTACTTGTGCTCGCCAAGCTACTCTTAAGGTCTTCAAAATTTAGGAATAATTTTGTTGACACTTAGAAGGCTATATTTCGAGCATTGACCTAGAACACTCAAGAATATGAATTACACCATTGAGGTTCTCCAAGTCTTTGGAGTCTTCAACCATAGTTTACTTAGGTCTTCTCTTTATTCATATTGTGGTTCCCCTCTATCAACTCTCACATATGGTGCTACTAATCCTAAAAAGTTTAATGCATCAATGGTGCCTATTCAAAGGTAAGTATTTCTGCCTTTCATATTCCTTATGTTATTATTTTGGTTTGATTGATTGACTAATGTATCATGTACATAAACTAGGATAGAGTAGCATCTTCTTGTCTCTTTGCATTATCCTTATCAATTCATGCCTTACATTTTCCCGTAGCTTACAACCTTTATTTGTCTCTTACGCAACCCTTGTTTCCAACCCGAGTTTAGATTTCTCTATATGAACATCATATCTTATTGATTTTCTTACCGTCAATATACTAATAAGATTCCATCATATCTTATTGATTTTCTTACCGTCAATATACTAATAAGATTCCATCCATGTCCTAGACTTGGGCTTTGAAACCCTACGCTTTTGGTAGAGAGTGGATCATCTTTTGGATCCACAATTTGGTTATATATTGACTTTTGTAGGTCCCATAATAGTCTTCTTTATATATCCTAATATATATTGTTCAAAAGAGAGAGCGAGAATGGTTTATTATAGACCTTTGTGGCCCACATATACCGCATAGGAGAAACAATAGAGATATTCTTTTAAAAATCAGCATATTATTCAAATTCCCTACAATCTTATTGCCCCTACCAAGACAAAGCATATTGAATTTGACTAGCACTACATCAAGCGATGCATTCAAGAGGAGACAACAAACTTCAGATTTGTGACGACTAATGATTAGATTGTGAAAACCTTCATGAAAATACTTGTTGAGAAGTTTGCTAGATTATGGAATTTTCACGAGCTTTTACAAGTTGTCATTAGTGGGAATCTAGAAAACATAATTTTATCTTCTTTTAATCCTCCAAGTTATGTTTTAGTGGGAATTCTAAGAGTGTGAACCCCATCTTGTCATGCTCCAATCAGTTATTATGGTGTAATTTTGGGTTGGTGTCATATTTGTGTATTGTAGTTAGTGCACTCAATTTCAGGCTACACTTCTCTAACATGTTGATAGGTGTATAAATTGAGGTTATGCCTTCGACCTATTTATCCATTGTCAACATTTTTACATTCTATTTTATATTTTAATTATTTTTCTTTGGTGTCTTTCAACACTTACACATATGTACTCATGTTTATGCTTGTGAAGTTTATTATTTGTTCAATTATGGACCATTAATCTTACATTTTAAACCTAACCTATCGTACCATGTAAGTTAATTGCAACATGGCATTATGCATGAGAAATGAAATATCCACAAACATTCAAGATATCATACACAAAAGACATTTTTGGGTGGATTTCTTCAAAAATCCTAGAAAATATATATATGGAGAATTCACAATATGATATAATGTTTGGATATAGGTGGACAAATCCTTTTATTTGTACACCCACTCCTAATAATGCGGAGGCTGAGTTGAGCACTCGGGAGCCTATTATGCCAACATACATCCCAATGTATTACACATCTAAAGGAAAAATCATTGGGCTCAATAAGATACATTTATTACCTTTTAACACAATGAAGCTTTAGCATTATTGGGATTCTAGGAAATGATGATTCAAACTTTACCTTGTATATGTTGTACTACGGACACTACGGAGATTGTGCCAAGGAATTTGCCACTCAATACTGATGTGAACGTGCAGAGAAGCAATAAACACAATGCGTGTAGTTGGATGGCTTTTTCATTGTCATTTTGATTGTGGGAAGTATTTTTTTATGTTCACATGTGGGCATCTTCTCATTATTGTATCTTTATCAATGTTTTTCTTGTTAATTAGGTTTTTACTTGGTCTTTTGTTTCTATTCTAGCTAAGTTCGGAAGAAGTAGAATCACATTGAGTTTTGGCAATGGGTCTTAGTAACATAAAAGAAATTAGGTTGAATCCTTGACCACCACCTATTTGGAGAGTTTTGCAAAGGTAGTGTATATCTATATGCTGATTGGGAAGGTGAAGCATACATTTGGGAGCCATAGAGTTGAGAAGTTGATTGGAAAAGGTAGGTGGAGATAAGTTAGAGGTGGAGCTATGAATGAAAAGCCATAGATGCCCAGAGATGATGAAGGAGATGGACAAGATGAAAGAGAATTCAGTAGAAGCAAACATTTGGGAGCTACAGGATTAGGAAGTTATTTGGGAAATGAAGGTGGAGGCAAGCAAGTGGTGGGGTTATGAATGAAAGGCCAGAAATGCCCAGAATTTCTCTAGGAGATGCACGAGATGAAAGAGAGTTGAGTGAGAGATGCAAAGTGAAAAAGGTAGTGATGGGGATATGATTGAGAAGCCAGAAATGCCCAGAGATGCTCGAGAAGATACACAAGAGGAAAGAGAGTTGAGTGGGGAAGGTGGAGATAAGGTAATTGCAGGGCATTGATTTTGCCGTCAAATTATGACTTGGATAAAGCATAATGTCGATTAGATGAAGTCTGTTAGCATTATTACCATTCGCATATATAATAATTCAACCTGGTCAGGCATTGGTAATTATCAACCATTTACTGACAAAGTCCGTGAGTCATCTATTAACCCAGCACATATTTTGAATATCCACAAGATGTCCTGAGATGATGCAAATAGAAAATTGTGAGATCTTGAATGTTACTGCTCGGATTTTCCTTCTAGCTACAAATTCTTCAAACTAAAATTATTGCACTAAAATGAATCAATGTGGAAAAGCACATTCAATATTAGTAAAATGTTAAACCACTTTGATAATTTGAATCAAGCTTGTCAAAAGTGAATAAGAAGATTTCACTGCAAGATGATTTCAGAATTAGCAATGAAAATGTTGGTTGGGGGCCGATTTTCCTATGCCATTTTTATGCTGACCGCTGTTGACATTGTCCACTTCCTGAACACATTTCACATTCACTTGAATCCCCAGCAACTTGACTTAAACAGTACTTGATTCGGTCTTCAACCACATTCTGCAAAGCATAAACTTAATGAGAACAAACCGCTAAGTAGAAGTATACAATCACTAAGAACTAATACAGATTGGCCTCATATCTCATGTAGCAGACAATTATAATCCTCGATTACATCAATTTAAAATCTGCCAAACTTTTAAAAAGCTACATGTGCTGGTACTATCTTTGAGTTACATGCAGCACCATATTTACAAGGCAATGAAGCTTTAAACTGTACATATGTCAACTCTCCTAGCCCTAATGGTCTGCAAGCTGATACTTCCTGATGAATGGTCCTGTTCAAGTCCCAAAGTCTACACCAATGATGTCAAGGTGGTATCCTGACTCACCTCTGCATAATTTATAACTTCTTTTATGTTCTTCTATCCAATTGAAAAAATGGACAAGTTTGTAATGCCTCACTTGCCAACAACAAAGACTCAAATAATTGATAGACCTCATTTGGGGCAATGGTGCAAGTGTTACGGTAGTTAATTGGCATGATTAATTGGAACTTTGAGCACATAAGACACGTGTTTAAACCTTGTTTTAAAAAATTTAAGTTACAGAATATATTTTGGGACATATGATGCGCGTCTTATGTGCAGAAGAGCAGTTGTTTGTTGGCTTGGGATTCTGAATGGCACACCAACAACCGATCATGTTTGTCTGTGCTTTGTTGTGAGCATGGACTTTGAGAGCTATTATGAATTTATGTGAGATTTTATTAAGTGTTTAGCACAAGAAAATGGTGAAAAGGAACAAACCAATGAGTGATTGCAGGTTTAGTACAGAAACATATATTGTTGAGTGCACATGATATAATTCCCTCAGTGAAACCTAGGTTGGCTTAGAGTCAAACAGGGTACATTATATTTTTAATATCAGATCTTGTGAGTGACAGATCAAAGTGAGGATGCCCTGATACAGTTTAGTTTGTGAAAGTGCAAATGCACTTTGGTCCATGGGTTACAGCAATCATGAGCACACAGTACAAAGTGTGGTCTGAAGAGTAGTGGAAGTGGATGCCAGAAGCACAGATATTAACCTGGCAATAATGATGTGATAAGAACTGTGGTGGATGACATGGCAGGTGCCTTCGACAAGAGAATGATGAGTCAAGCTGTGATTTGAACAGATAAATGCGACTTAAATTAACTACTGGAAGGGTAACCATGAAGCAATTAAGCCTACTTTGACAAGATCTAGAACAATGTGCCACGAGAATTGCCAAACGAAAAAGATTCTTGAAAGATTAGGAGGTCAAAAAACATTACATAAGATGTCAGAGAAAAGAAGAAAAGCAGAAGCCAGAGAATAAGGCACTGAACAATACCATTATGTGCAAGACCTTGAGCTAAGCTGTGAAGATATGCGTTACTAACGAGTGCTTATTCTATATTCTAGGTGATGCACGAAACTGAAGTGAGAGATGAGATGCTTCCATTCGATGGCTAAAGGGAAACTATATTTGTGCCAAAGATTCTGTCCATAAAAGGAGGTAGGGGTAAATAGCATATAGTCAGCTTCTAAAATATTCCTTTATGTCATTCCAGTCATTTAAATTTTACATTTAAAGCTGCCTCAATCATTCCTTCAATCCCAGCTATATATATAGAGTACCTGGTCACTGGTCATTGGAGCTGAGCTATTACCAAGTGCACTTGAATGACCAGTGACCAGGTACTCTATATATATAGCTGAGCTGAGATGCTGCCATTGAATGGCTAAAGGGAAACTGTAGTTGTGCCTGAGATTCTGTCCATAAAAGGAAGGGACAAGACAATCCCTTATCAGTGGCATGACCTAAAATTGGATAGATTTGGTTTGTAGGAAGATACCGAAGCAATAGAAGGCCCAAAGTGAACCATGAATGTAACTCTCTAAAAGTTGAGCTTGAGCAAGAGATAAGGATCTTTCCATATGTGTAATGTACTTCTGAGTCATTTATGGATGTCCTTTATTTTGTGTTGGGTGAGTTTCTATTTGAGTGACTTCCTGAGTAAAGGAGTATATTGGATATTGTGTGTATACTAAGCGTGAAATCCCAAGTTAGATTGTGAAAGAGGTGGTAAGTACTAGTCATGACTCATTTATTATCCACAACTATCTGATTCGGGTGCCAAGTTGATAGGTACTACATAGCTTTCTCTACCTACAATTGATAGGTCCTAAATGGCTTCCTTTGACAATAATGCGGCCCCTATAAACTTATTATGAGTAGATAGTAGTGACCTAAATGGGCATTATATTCAAACAGGGGTTACCCCGAGACTTAAGCCTAGCATGAGAGCTCATGTGGCACAATAAATCACCAAATCTGAGCACCTAGAGAGTATTAAGACAGGAGAGATCCTGAAGTCCCTCATGTGCCGCTTCCTGTAGAATGTCTATTTTAGATGTTCATAAGAGTGGTGGGATGCAACAAAGCTCGGATGGACTCTTGCAGTAGTTAAAGAAGTTGAAGCCTCATGATTCCATGGAAAACTAGGGAGCAAAGAGAGAAGCTTGGTTGGCAATGATGCAAAAGCGTTTTATATTGGTGTTGTATCAGTGATTAAAAATTTAAAAGGCCAAGTTTGACCATATTCCATTTGGAGGAAGTCAACATTGTGGTAAAAGCATGAGGAATGCCCATTAGGAATTTGGTTTGGTGAATCGGGTGCTATTTTGAGAGGAGTTTTGAGGCCAACAACCTGTCTGAACATTATTATTAGCAGCAGATGGACTTTCATTCTAGACTGCCTGAAAATGCCTGGTACCCCCCGTCCCAGACCTGATACGTACCTAGTACGGGTACAAGTATGGGTACAATCTGGGTATGCTACAGGTACGTACCTGCAAGCCCCGAGTACGGAAATCCACACCCTGGGCCTGCGGGTAAGTATCCGCTACAAAGTTCCGCCATTTTCAACTTAAAATCAATTAAAAAAAATTGAAATAACATAAAAAAACATAACCTAATCCTAATTTCACCCTAAAAGACACCCCAAAAACCTATTTATACACCCAGCCCTTCTTGTTAATTCACACACTCATATTTTGACATTTTGCTAATTCTGAGCTTGAAGGAGAGGAGAGCTTGAAGGAGAGAGAGAGAGAAGGAGAAGGATCAACTACAAGCCAACAAACAACAAGGAGGATCAGTTTCAGGAAACTGAAAGTGAAGCAAGTTGAGAACTTGAATGTATTAAGTTATTAACTATTATGTTTTGAACTTTATGAATCAATACAAACTCAAGTCTCAATTCTCAAAGTATTTGAAATCTGTTTTCATGTTCCATGAATGATTGTATGAGTATTAAATTTCAATAAGTATGCAAATGCTTCTTTACACACACACACACACACACACACACACACACACACACACACACAGCATACCGTACCCAAAGTTTTAAAAAAATTGTTGTTTCAGCGTACCGTACCCATACCCGTACCAAAACAGTCTAACTTTCATTATTTTGAAACAGGCATATATTTTTGTAGGCAAGTATTGTACAAGGTTTCTAGAATTTTGAAGTATGTGAACTGCTTTAAGGATGAAAACGTGAAAGTGAATCGATTCCTAAGTGGATTACATGCATCTATAATAGGCAGATAACAAATTTGGAGCCAGCAACATTGCATGAAACAGTTTGAGAGACACATTATGCAAAAGACTAGAATCTGGTCAGACAAGAATATTGTGACAAGAAGAGAGAGCCTAAGGTGTAAAATCCCTGAAAATTACTTTAGCTAAGTATGGGTATTTTGTCAAAACACTGGGGCAGCAGTATTCAAAAATAGACTTTTATGACAGCAGCGACAATCCGATTTTTAATAATAAAAACAACAAACCCCAATGTGCCAAAAACAAACTTTTATTTATTGACTTCAAATCAGCTACAATAAAAAATACCAGTGTCTAAATACACTTATTTTCTCACAATTGATAATCTAAATGAAAAGATAGATGAAAGATAGGAGCATGCAAACTGATTTGACTGAAAACTGCCCCTAGATACTGAAGCCCTAGTTGTACTTGTTGTTATGAATATAGAATTAAGCCCGAAAAGTGTGCTCTAGCTGAACAGGATGAACACCTATAACCCCTAAATGGAATTGCCAAGCTCAGATATGAGGGATCCCATCCTGAAATTTGTATGCAAATGAGGGATTCCATCCTCTATTGTTGATGCAGAGCAGAAGTTACTTGCAGACAAAGAAGTAATTGATAAATTTCCAAGATGATTGAACAATAAACCCCAAATCTACCTTTATAACTTCCAAGGCTCTTTTCAAAGTTGGCATCCCCTTTATAACTTCCAAGCATGCTCCACACAATTAAACAATAACTTTATTCTTTCCCCAGTTGGCGCCCCATCCTAAGAATAAGAAAAACAATATTAAAATACTTTATTCACCCTCCATCCTACAACTAGGATCTTGATCCTCATGCAACCCACTCTATCCTTGGTGCCCCCATTCTTATTTAATTATTATTCTAACTTTGGCGCCCAATAATAGAAGTTCATCATTTTATTATTATTTATCCTATTTCTACTTTTTGGATATAAAAATAATTTAAGCGTTCTTTTTCCAATAAAAATATAAAAATACTTTTGGAACACTTAGATTAATTTATTTCCCTCTTTAATTTCCCCTTAGCCTACAGAAAATAATACGAATAGGCTTCAGGTATCCAAAGTTAATTAATTCTAAAAAAGAGGACATTACAATCTGCCCTTCCCGAAATTGCTTGCCCTCAAGAAATTACAAGTTGTGATGCTTAAGAATTTCAGCACCCTTTCAAGTAGCATCCTCTGCAGTAAACCCTTCCAACATACCAAACACTCCATGATAATTTTGTTCCTTAACCTCTTTTCTCTTAAATCCAAAATTACTTCAGGAACCAAAACAAGTTTTGCCTTCATCACCCAAAGGAGGCAATTCAATGGAAGGAACAATATGTTGTCCCAAAGCTTTTTTCAGACATGAGACATGGAAAACATTATGTATCTTACTTTGCTATGGCAAATCCAACTCATAGGCAACCTCTCCTATCCTTTGCTTAATCTTGTATGGTCCATAGAAACGAGGTTTGAGCTTTTCAGCTCCACTCTTCTTCGTAGAAGTCTGTCTATAGGGGTAACCTCAAGAAAACCATGTCAGCAACCTCAAAAGACCTCTCAATGCAATGTTGGTCCGCATAAAAATTTTCTTGGTTTTGTGCATGTTGGAATTCTCTTTGAGTATTCCCAATATATCTTGGCTCTTGGCAATCAAGTGTCTTGTCCTCGGCACTCTACTGTCTACAAATACCAAATCCACAAAGGAAAGAGCATCATAACCATACAAAGCTTTGAACGGTGTCATACCAATGGACATGTGATGAGGTATTGTAGCAATGCTTTCCCATGTAAAACCATTTGACCCTAGCTGACCGCTGCCCTGCCACATAATTTCGCAAATATCCCTCAATCCACTTATTTATGATCTTTGTTTGCCCGTTTGTCTGTGGATGATAGCTGGTACTTGGAGTTAACTCCATTCATGTCAAGCGGAAGAGCCCCTGCCAAAACAAACTAAGGCACTTGCTATCCCTGACACTCACAAGTTTTTAGGCAATCCATGTAGCCTAAACACCTCTCTAAAAAATAAATCAACAATCTGTGGAGCCTTAAACTCGAAAGGAACAACAAAGAAGTGAGCATATTTAGTGAATCTATCAACCATTGCAAAAATACAATTCTTACCCGAACGCTGGGAAGACTGTGATGAAATCCATTGATATACTTTCCCATTTTTAGTTCAAAATAGGTAAGGGATGCAACAAACCCGATGGAAAAACATGCTCTACCTTGTTTTGTTGGCACACAATATACTCTCTAATGTATTGGAGGGTCTCTTCTTCAAGTCCTTTCCAAAAGAATCTTTGCTTGTAGGTCTTGAAATAACCTGGGTGACCAGCCAAAGGTGTAACATGTACATCCCTTAAGATTTTGCTTTTTACATTGGATTTAGGTACCAAATAGATTCTATTCTTATAGAGGATAAGATCAACCACCCTACTTGTTATCTTGTATTTTTCTCTCAAGGATTTCATTAGTGTAACCATTCTTTACATACTCCGTTATTATTAGAACTTTCCAATTAACAGAGATTTCAAATATAGAGCATAGAAAAGGTTTTCTAGATAAAGCATCTACTACAACGTTATTCTTCACTTTTACATACATGTCAAAATTATAAGCTTGGAGCTTACTTACCCACTTTTTTGCCAATCATTCAAGTCCTAGCCAAGAAAGAGCTTAAAACTATTCGATCAATTTTGACCACAAACCTACGTCAAACTAAATATTGCCGGAATTTTGCCAATGCATGCATGATGGCCAACATCTCTTTTTGTCATTAATAGAGAACTCACGCTCTACTTTACTAAGTTTTGACTCTCAAAGGCTATGGGATGCCCCTTTTGCATCAAAACAGCCCCTATTACTTCCCTTGATGCATCACATTCTAACACAAAAGGAATAGAAAATTAAGGAACAACCAATACTAGGCAAGAACTCATTACCTCTTTGAGTTTATCAAAAGTTGTTTGGGTTGTTTCGGACCAGCTGAAAACTCGCTTATTTGTCAAATAAGTCAATGGGGACAACAAGTTGTGAAAACCCTCATACAAACCGCTTTGTAGTAATGCTGCAAAGACCAAATAATCCCCTCAACGTGTCAAAGTAATGGTTGGAGGCCAATCCAATATTTGCCTAGATCTTCTCTTGATCCACTTGTACTCCTTGGGCACCGATGACATGTCCCAAGTATAAAATTTCAAGCATCCCAAACTCACACTTGGATTCTTTTGCAAAAGAGGTTTGTGCTCCAAAATTTCCAGCACTTTGTATCCAAGAGTTTTAGGTGCTCTTCCCAAGTCTTACAATACACCAAATTGCCATCAAAGAATACTAGAACGAATTTCCTCAAGTGTTCACTAAAAACATGGTTCATGCTCGATTGAAAAGTAGTTGGATCATTGGTTAAAACAAAAGCATTACCAAAAAGTCAAAATGCCCAAAATGACAAGGAAAAGTTGTTTTGTGCACATCTTCATCTCTTGCCTTGATTTGGTGATAACCGAATCTCAAATCAATTTTGGAAAATATCTTGCTCCATGTAACTCATCTATCAATTCATCGATCCTGGGTATGGGTACATGTTTTTGATAGTTTTCTTATTCAAAGCTCGGTAATCAATGCACATCCTCATTGTTCCATCCTTCTTCCCCAAAACAATGAAAGAAGCAAAAGGGCTAGAACCAGGCCGGATATGCCCCATCTTCAAAAGCTCTTTGATTGTCTTCTCAATCTCCTCTTTGTAAACTCTAGGATGGTGGCAAGGAGTAATCATGACAAGTTTAGAACCTATTTCTAGCTTTATGATGTGTTGGAATCCTTTATCCAGTGGCAATCCTAATCATAAATCACTTAATACTTTACTATGTATGTCCAAAATAAATTGTAAATCCACATGATAAGACCTATCATTGGTACTAGAAGTGGAAATATTTACCAAACAATGGGTTTCTGTCTACTTGCCTATATAAAAACTCTCTCCATCTACTTTGTTGTGATAGCCCTAGGTGCTCAATTGGCCATACCATGAAGTACAACCTCGCCTCCTCGGTTTTGAATTTTAGCTCGATAGTTCAGTAATTCTATGTGAATTCTCCAAGTGAATGCAACCATTGCACTCCCAAAATCACATTGGTTTCTCCTATGCCCACAACGTAGAAATCATCACAACCCTTGTGTTTTCAAAGAGTAATTTTCAATCCCTTCATCCTCTTTGTGCATGGAATAGTAAAGCTATCTCTGCTACAGAAATATTAAAACCCTCGAAACACTTTTTTTTTAAAACCTTTTTGGGCTACCAAACTCTCATCAATAAAGTTGTGAGTTGCCCCACTATCAATCAAAATAGTTATCTTGTGCCCATGTAGTACTCCACGAACTCTGAAAGGATGATACCTGGGAGCACCTGAAAGTGTAACAAGAGTATCATCTAGAGTCTTTTCTTCTCCTTTATTCTCGTCCATTGGTTCTTCCTCTTCTTTGTCCACTTCCAGTTCCTCTTCTTCCCCTTCATCATCTGATATCACCTCTATATAGTGCACTTGTCCTTTGGGAAGACATCTATGAACTAGTCCTCAACAATCTCTGCAAGTGAAACATAATTTCTTCCTTCGAGTTCATTTCTTGTCTCCATCTACTTGTTTTTAGGAAGCTCCTTTTGTTGGAAACCAACCGGCAGAATGACTTTTTCTCATTGCCCATAAGATGGTTTTGGTTGTGTTGTAAGCTGTCCTATAGGCTTATATCTCCCTTTTGAATCTGAATTCTCCAAATCCAATGTCTTATTTATGGCTCCTTGTAGAGAGGTAGGGGTGAAAGCTTTCACTAAACCCCGAAGAGATTCAGTTAAACTTTCCATGAACAAAACAACCAATCTTCTCTCTATCAAAACAAAGGTGCCATCATAGAAAGCTTCCGATAATCAGCTACATGGTCACTTATCCAATGTAGTTGTTTGAGTTAAGCTAATTCCCGGAAATGAATTTCTAGATCAACTCAGTCAAATCTCTCTATCAACCTGTCACTAAACTCGCCATATGAGTGGATGAGATTGTGTCCTTGTGTGATTAGCCCATGGTACCACCACTCATGTGCTATACCTTCCAGATGAAGGGTTGCAAATTTGATGGCTTCCTCTTCCATCATTGGCCTGAGTGATAAGAAGGTATCCAACTTTTGTATCCATGCACGAGTTGTACTCTTACCAGGTGCTATCAAAAGTAGGGAGTGACAACTTCCCCAACACCTATTGCAGATCTTTCTAATTAGTTTTGGCCTAGGATCAGCTCTTGGTCCACCCCTGCTTTTCTTCAGATTTATGAAATTGGTGAGTGATATAGCCTCTCTAATCTCACCTAGAAGTACCTTGTACTCTTCATAGCTGGCAGCAATATCATCCACTATAGATGGCTGAATTTCCACCTCTGGAACTACTTCCTCCATACAAACGAAATCGGAGTTGGAAGGGCTGGCAATAGAACCGACGCACTGTCCTTTGAGTGTGTTGGTTATTGTTCACCCCTAAAGAACTCCCTCCCCATTTGAAACTCTTTGCACATTCGCATTTTCATTGTGGCCTAACCGAGATATCATGTCATTAACCGTTCTTGGCCTTTCACAAGCCTATCAATACGGGCCTCATTTGAAACCATGTTATTATTACCGATAGCTTCCGTCTTTGCCTCAAAACAACCTCCGGATCTTGTTGTTGTAATTTGTCCTCTAGTTATTCTAAAGCTTTTTTCTCCCTTTGTTGGTACCTGACTTCTCTGTCACTACCCCGCATAAAGTTCAAAACTGCAATTTTTTTAAATTCCCTTCCACAAGCTAGGAGGAAATTCGCTTTGATACCACTGTAATATCCCTAAAAATACTTCAGATAAATTTGTATATTTTGTCAAGACCATAGGGCAACAACATTAAAAAATTGACTTTTATGACAGTAGCAACAATCTGATTTTTAATAATAAAAACAGCAAACCCCAATGTGCCAAAAACGGACTTTTATTTATTGACTTCAAATTAGCTACAATAAAAAAGACCAGTGTCTAAATACACTTATTTTTTCACAATTGATGATCTAAATGGAAAGCTAGATGAAAGGTAGGAGCATGTAAACTCATTTGACTGAAAATTGCCGTCATATATTGAAGCCCTAGTTGTACTTGTTGTCATGGATGTGGAATTAACCCCAAAAAGTGTTCCCTAGCTGAACTGGATGAACACTTGTAACCTGAACGGTCATTGCAACCCATGAATGGAATTGCCAAACTCATATACGAGGATTCCATCCTAAAATCTATATGCAAAAGAGGGATTTCGTCCTCTATTTTTGATCCAGATGTAGAAGCTACTTGCAGACAAAGAAATAATTGATAAATTTCCAAGATGATTGAACAATAAACCCCAAATCTGCCTTTATAACTTCCAAGGCCCTCTCCAAAGTTGGCGCCCCCTTTTGGAATTACATGCATGCTCCACAAACAATTAAAAAATAATTTTATTCCTTCCCCATGTTGGTGCCCCATCCTAAGAATAGGAAAAAACAATATTAAAATACTTTATCCACCCTCCATCCTAAAAATAGGATCTTGATCCTCATGCAGCCCACTCTATCCTTGGTGCCCCCATTCTTATTTAATTATTATTCTAACTTTGGCGCCCAATAATAGAAGTTCATCATTCTATTATTATTTTATTCTATTTCTGCTTTTTGGATTAAAAATATAATTTAAGTGTCTTTTTCCAATTAAAATATAAAAATACTTTTGGACCACTTAAATTAATTTATTTCCCTCTTTAATTTCCCCTTAGCCTACGGAAAATAATAAGAATAGGCTTCGGGTATCCAGAGTTAATTAATTCTGAAAAGGGGACATTACATAAAGATCGAAAGGAGCAATGCAAAAAGGATTCAAGCCTCCTCATTGCAAAATTTCAAGCAACCTAATAGTAAAGGGTAACTACACAAACATCAAACTCAACAAGGAGATGCATAACTGCCACTGCCTCATTGGTACCGATGACAACAGTCAACACAACAAAACACTAAGAAATATGATTAAGGATTAAAGAAAGAAATCGGTAAGTGTTTTACATGCAGTCGTAACTAGTCCATTTTGCCTATTTATTAAACACCACAATCCAGATACATATATAAAAAGACTTTAATTGTGCGAAGCTTATGAGTTTAAAATGTTAACCTTGCGGAAGGTTCTACTCCAAATCTTAAACCCACAAAAGAACAATATTTTGGTAGAGCACCCGAGATAGGTTTTTGGGAGGTCTTGGATTCAAGTATTTGCCACCATTTTGGTTAGGTATTAAACAAATCCGGATACATGTAATATATAAATGAATTTAGCTGCATGAAGCTTATGAATTTAACACAAGTAGATTTGACTGCAATGATCTAGTTGGGATCCCATAGAGGTAAGGTAGATTTTTACAACAATGATGTGGTATGTTTGGGTGATTACGAAATGCTGGTAGAATCCAAGGATACGAAGCAACATGTCCATTAGGTCAATATTTATCCAACTAAAGGAATGTTTCAGACATGAATGTCAAATGTGTACAGTAAGACTAATTAAAGAAGAACTCTCCTCGGTGTAGTGCCTGATATGGAAACAGTATGTGGATGTCTTTCAAAAAGCAGCTTTGAGGATAGCCACCTAGACAAGACCTATTTCCAAGGTGCTGTCATATAAGATGGCACCCCAAAAACTATGGGCACTAAAGATCTAGCTGCAAGAGTTGATCAATAACAAATAGATCAGGCCACCTGCTTGACCTTGGTGTGCAACAATGATATTTGTGAAGAGGATGAGGTGTCATTTTCTAAGAATTGATGATCTTTATGATCAAATGAAAGGCACAAGGCTGCTCTCCAAGATTGACCTGTGCTCTAAATACCATCAAATAAGAATAAAAGAAAACTTAGATGGGTATGTGCATCTCTAATGATATAAATGTATCAACCTCAATCTTTTTTTGTTCAAAGCTAGCATTCATGTCTAATAACTTTTCTGCCTTGTTCTTAAACAGAATTCAAAAGTAGAGGCCTAATAGCTAATACATTGTACATGAAGTTAATAATTATTAATTTATTTGGTTAACAGCATTCATAATTATAGCATTCTCCTAAAGCTCATCTTGGCAAACCTAGGCATCTGCTACTAACAAAAGAAAATCCCAAGTTGAAACCCAAATCCCAACTTTAGGAAAAGGTCCATCACTTGAATACAAGCTCGTATATATCCTTATTATCACCTTGAACACATGCTATCCACCCCTACTACTTGATATAGTTGTGAATAATATGTTGACTTAAAGAGTAAAATCAAAATTGTTTGATAAATTCCATGCAAGAATCAAGAAAAGGGGAAGGGAAAATACAGTGTTACGCAAGGACGAGTCCCCTAGATTTCAGTGGCATCCCCAATGTCTCGAACCTTTCGGGACCTAAGGACTTGGTGGCAACGTCCCTATTCTTTCCAAAAAAAAATAAAAAGTTTTATGATGTTTTTACATTAAAACAGCTATTATTTTAACAACAATATTGAATTATATACAATATTTGGTAAGGAGGGGACCCAAGAACCCCCGAGTTTCAAAGCTCCGGTCAAAAGCGTTTACCCATCAAAAAAAAAATAACAACAATATTAAATTCTGATCTCAAAAGCACCTAAAACACATTAAATATAGTTTAAATCCCTAAATTTCATTGAATAAAGTTAAAATATTTAAATATTAATTTTTATATATTATTTTAATAGCCATCCCCAAAATTTGGGAAAATTTTTGCCATTCCGGAAACCATCCCCCTCCCGAGAATTAGGTAACTATGGGAAAATATTCAATAGAGAATGACTTTGATAAATCTAAGCTATAAAAAGCAAGCTTAGTAAATAACACTAACCTAAAAACAAATAACAAAACTAACAAGAAACATGACCCACTAAAAGAATATTGCATCTTTAGTATAGTAATCTTGAGACCATGAACCCAAAAGTAAACAGGACAAAACCTTTCTAAAATGGCATGTGCGCGTCTGTATATGTGTAACAAGGAACTGAATCTATAATCATCATTTATGAGTCAAGACACACAAAAGTGCAGTTTGTAGGATGGCCAGGTTCAAGGCAGTAAAAGTGAAGATGGCTAGTTTTTAGCACAACTTTGATAGATGGCGATCGATTCCAGTAGCAAAGTTAATCAGATGAATATCAGGCCATATACAAAATAAGAAGTGGCAATACTAATTGTCAAATGCATCAAACAATGAGGGAATACAAAGATAACATTATTCCTGACACAGAAAAAGAATAAAATCCTTGACACTGCTTATATCATAACCATAAATCATTCCTTACCACCATAAGTTCATGCAGACCGAGTGGTGCTGTGACAATGAATGGGATACCAGGATGCTCCTTTGCTGCCTCTGCAGCCAAAGCTGGGATATCCTGCAATTAACCTCAGATTTTGGTGATATCTCATTTTAGATTGCACGGATAATAATGATTGGATGCCCTGCAGTAAGTAATTTTATTCACCAATGGATGTGTTTCATCCCATGTAGAAGTAAACTTTGGCAAAATTGTAAAGAGAAAACAGACTTATTTGCGAAGAAGGCCAAACTGAAGCTCACCTGTTTCCAGTGGCGGCCAGGAGATAGGAAGTAGGGGCTTATAATAACTCTCTCAGCACCTTGGTTCACACACAAGTCAAATGCTTCTTTGATTGTTGGCTTTGCTATCTCCTGAAAGCATTTCCAATAGAGATTGCTTAAGTCGTATCAATAGAAGATAAACATTTTGGTCAAAACGTGTGCAACCTCTTTTCACATACAGTAGATATATGACAATAGAAATGGCTATAAAATAAATCCCGTGTATCACTACTGTCCAAGGCATACAGCAATCAAAAGACTTGTGCGAACAACTGAATACTAAAATCAGCAGAACCCAAAAAATAGATTTTCATAATTGAGTTTACATCGCAAGGAATACACTTTCCAGCTATTGCAAGGACTTGATTGAATTGTATGTTGTGCATAAAACACGAAAATGGTTGAACCTTTCACAGACTATTACCATTAGACAACAAATGTTTACAGATAAGGAAAATTTCCTAAACATAAACAGAGAAAATTAGTAAATCTTAGTTTTGCATCAACAGATTACTCCCAAAGAAAGATTTTAAATTGCCATTTTGTACCTACACTGTTCTATGCATTCTTCACATTTTCCTGCGTTATCTTTTATTTTTTCAATTTGTAATACTTTCAAGATGTTAAGTGCCAGTATATCATTTATGTAGAGTATCAGCATCATCTTCCTCAAAAGATATGAATAAAGCAAAAGTATGCAAACTTCTAACCTTGTTCAATTGAAATTAAACTTTTCATGCTGTAGGTTTGTATTCAAGTTTAGCATTGACTTGCTGATTCAATCGCACAGCCACCAGCTAATGCTAAAAGCACGGCACCCCTACTGCTAGGACCACATGCATCTGCATGCCAAATACGGAAACAGGTACAATGCGGCTTGGATACAACCTGGATACCATACCCGTCTGTATCCAGATACAAACCTGTAAGTAGGGCATATCAGATACAGTCAGAAATGGTATGCGAGCCATTTGTAGCCATAGCTGATTATGAAGTTAAAAAAAAATGGAAAAAAGCCCTTCAAAAAGCTAAAAAGAGAATTAAAAAACTGCATATGACCTTCTAAAATGCATTTTAGCAGCAACAATTGAGGATGTGGAGGTGAATGAGTGTTGATTTGCTCTATTACTTCAAAATTTCACATTGGCTCTGCTCGAACTGCTATGACTTTATTTGGTTTGTTTTCTTTAGCCTGTTCTGCTTCTTTTCTTTCATTTTATCTATTTTCCTTGGGCATGTCCAACCTGCAGTTTTTTTAATACCCAACTTCCTGCCTTTCCCGTGGGCTGGGAGTTTAATTTGCTTGTAAGTTTATTTTAATATATAAATTTTTTTATAAGCAAAAATTAATAAATCCGCATCTATGCAATTCTAGCGAAAAGGTATTATTTTCTTCAAACTTGGTTCAAGTGAACATCCTTACTGTTTAGAATAAATTGAAATTCCTATATTGGATTTCACTACATGCCTCTAAGGCTGTGTGCCTTTGTATTGTATTAATAATTATATTTGTGATTGAGACATAAGTGGGAGCCATTGGGATTTAGATGTTTTAGGCTAACAAACTTCTTACAAAGTGGCTCTAAAATCACCTAATAATGAGAGATCAATTACAAACCCTATTAATCTGACCTTCAAAATCAGCTAAATCTGAGAAGTCAAATGGTATTGGAAACTCAAACTGTTTCCTTAGACACTAATTAACTCATTTTCAAAAAATTAAGGGCCACACCTGGAACCAAAATCCATGAAAACATTTCAGCAACACAACTCGATCTGAACAGCTTCAATAATCCTTTTCTTTCCTTTCACAAATGAATACAATGACCTAAACAGATAACAATAGTCAATGAACCCAATCCTCAATATGCTTGTCATATAAGCCTACAAGGTTGAGATAGAATTCCGAGGGCTAACTTTTGAAAATGCGGGGTATTCCCTCCCCAATCCTCCCACCAAGAACCTACAAACAAGATAATCAAAAATTTATAAGTAATTAATAAAATCAAATCTGTAACTAATAAGTAACTTGGTAAACATTCTAATTTTTATTACCTGGTGACTGTGTGGATCTCCCTCGAATAGCTAGCACCGAAGAAAAGAGTCTCCCCTAGCATGTTTGTAACTCTGCAGCTCTAAAATGATGAGGTCCCTCGTCTCAACATTTGGTATCATCCTCTCAATACATGTTGAAAGGCCCTCCATAACCTCTCCATTCACATCTGTGAAGTTGTCGGAGTAGAAATACTTGGGGTTGAGGTAGTACCCCACTGCATGAATAGGTTGGTGGAGTTGATTGTTCCACCTCCGATCAATAATCTCCCAAAAGGACCATATCTGACGATATCCCCCTATAATAGTTTTGGATAGACTCTTTGGCCCTATCCATGGCCTCATATATAAACCCCATGGGGTTTTGCTCCCCATCAACCAAACGCAAAACCCTCACCAACGGCTCTGACACCTACACACAAATTAAAATGTAAGATTGCAAACTTACAATACATATTACAAATAAAGTAAAAAAGTGAAAAGTAAAACAATATATTTATAATTTAACAAATTAAAATAAAGGAATGAAATATAAATCGAAGTTTGAAATTACCTTGATGATCTCTATAGCTCTCTTTGCAAAGATATCATCAAAAACTATCTTTGCAACCCTCTCTCCGTCAACTTTCTTTGAATATTGTGAGTCTAGCCATGCTTGACTCACAAACATTTGTTTCAAAGGTGTCAACAAACTAGAAATACTTTGCAACGTCAAGAAGTTAGTTGCAAACCTTGTGACACCGGATCGAACAAGCTCTTTCCCCTTTGTGTATTCTCTCATCAAGCTCGAACCCAAGGGGGTGATTGTATATGTACTTCGTTATGGTTCTTGCGTCTTCTACAACTAACCTCACCCAATCAATTTTGTTTGTCTTCCAAAATAAGGCCAAGGAAATGAGCCGCACAAGAAGTCCAAAAGAGTGATGGATGTCTCTCTGCAGTAGTCTCCAAATACCACATATGTTGTTGCATTATGCGTGACAACTTACACAACATTTTGTACACCAACCTCTAATAGAACCATCTCTAACATAACACTCAAACTCTTTACATTTTTTATTATGTTAGAGACATTAATAGACTTTAAAAACACCATCTCATCGTTTGAAGTTGCTAAAAATTAACAAGGGTGCGGTTCCTTCCATCCGTCCACCCATCTGAAAGAATGGTGCATCCAAATTTGCCATTGTTTCTTGTGCTCTTCTAGCATGGTAGTGGCATCTGCAATTGCACCTCAAACAATTTCTCACTCAAATCTTTTGAAGAGGGTGTCTTGCATACCCTTTCCCTACAATCACAACGCTGTCACCAAGTACTCCCAATATGGGCTCTTTGCCACATTGAACGGCAGTTGTTGTAGTACCGAGAAATTTGCACAAGCTTTATCTCGCTTCCTCGTACATATATTTTGTTCCGGTTGTACCTTCCAATGAAGGTTGTGCTCTGTGTGTGTTCCTTGCCACAAAAAGTTCAGTATTCCTTTGCTCGAACTCGATGAAGATGCGCCTCTTCCGCTCTTCGCTTATATGCGTGGGACCACGAGTAGAGCCCACATTGTTGCCACATCATCCTCTAAATCCTCTTCCATTGTAGCCCCGTGTCTAATAGTTTGTGTTATGGCTGCTGCCTGCACCTTGCCTTCTCTAGTTTCTTCTCCTCTAACTCTCTCAGCTCTGCTCTCATCTCTCGCTTTGCCTCTTCCGACACGTTGGGGCAAACCGTAACATCTCAAAAAACAATTGATGCCTCCATTCACTTTTCTATGACAGAAATTACAAAAACTTCGTTGTCACTAGCTCCACGTACACCATATTTCCATGCTTTGGAACAGGCATTCAAAGGAACGGTCCCTACTAGTGATGCTGACCCAAATGCCGAACCCGATGTTGAGCTTGATACCATTGTTAAGCTCTAATCTGCAACACAATGCACATTTAAAAAATTATAAAAACGTAAGCTTAATTTAATTTTTTTTTAAAACGTCTGAATAACAAATTTGCGTAAATAAAAAAATACACACCTCTGGCTGCAAATGAGTATAAAAAAATTACAAGCATTCGATTTTACATTACATGTATTTAGAATTACAAAATGAAGCGATTACAATACACATACATAAAATTTAACTAGTTTACAATGAATTTGCATAAAATAAAATAAAAATACATACCTCTGCTTTAAATGAGTATAAAAATTACAAGCATTCGATTTTACATTACATGTATTTAGCATTACAAAACGAATCGATTACAATACACATACATAAAATTTAACTAGTTTACAATGAATTTGCGTAAAAAAAAAAAAAATACATACCTCTGGCTGCAAATGAGTATAAAAAAATTACAAGCATTCGATTTTACATTACATGTATTTAGAATCACAATATGAATCTATAAAACCTAAATAATATACACAAAATTTGAAAAAACTTCAAAGAATTAAAAAAAAAAAAAAAAACTTCCTCCAAATGCAATTCTCCAAATTCTCTCTTCGAATTCGCTCCAAAATCCACTCAACACAAGCAATGCAAGCTCAAATGGTTGTGTGAGTGAAAATGAGGGAGTGGAGGGCCTTAAAAAGAGCCAAAACCATGTAAAAACAACGTTTTTGAGTGTGAAAACCGTGTATACGCATTTTACCAAAGATATGGCGAGTATTCGGCACAAACTCACCGAGTTTATTTTTGCAGTATTTTGGCGATTAACTCGTTTGAATGAAAATTTGGCGATTACTCGAGGACTTGGCGAGTAACCTGCGAGTTTTCCAACTATGACTTGAATTATCAAATAAAAAGCTGCAATATTTATAAATATTGAACAACTTTTTACACATGAATTAGAACATCATATCAGTCCACAATTAGTGGAAATAACCACCTAAACAAATTGATGGGATTACACAACAATTAATAACTTAACTGAATTAAACTAACCTAATATAGACTCATCTAAACTAGACTAATCATCAAACATAAACACAAGCGCTTTATTTGAGAGATAATCATAAATTGATCGCCTTATTTATCCTAATTCTATCATTCCCCCTTTTATTCAACATGGTCTCAAGTGAACAAGAGAGATTCTTTGAATGCTTCAAAATTTTCACGTGCGGTGACTTGGTGGATACATTTGCATGTTGTTCTATTGGGCAAAAGCTGAATCTGGATGTTGTGTTGTTGAACATGTTCGTGTATGAAGCAAACTTGTACTTAATTGTGCTTGATGCACTCATGAAATACTTGATTGCGAACAAGTTTGATCACACCTCTATTGTCATCGACATGTAAGACGGTAGGTTGCTTTTGCAAAACATCCAAACCTTCAAGTATGCAACGTAACCATATCACTTCATAAACAGCTCCTCTTAAATAGCGTGATATTCTACGTCAATGGAAGAACAGAAAACAACATTCTACTTCTTTCTCCCCATGATGTCGGACTAGAACCCAAAGAGACGACATACCTGCTGTGGACTCCCTGCCATCTAAATTTTCAACATGGTTTGAATTCGAATATCTGTCAAGAAGAATTAATCATTCTTCTTGTAATCTAAGATGAAACCAATTGTACTCTTGATGTATTTGAGAATCTACTTCGCTACTTTCTCAGTGACTAATTTTTGGGTCTTGCATGAATATGGAGATATAGCTTCGTCTTGCTAATGTCTATCCTAGTATAGGTTAAGCAAATGAGACTCCAAATCAACTTATAATAGAGATTTGCGGTCACTTGAGGTGATGGATCATATTGAAACAACCAAATTCTTGCCTCCTATGTATAGCAATAAGTTTGTAGTCCATCATCCCGAATTTTTCGAGCATTGTCTTGGCATAATTCATTTGAGTCACAAAGATGTGTTTCTCCTCCTGTCATACTTCTAGTCCAAGACAATAATGGAGTAGCCCAACATCTGTCATATCAAACGATCGCTTAAGATTTGTCTTTTTTTGTATCAAATTCACTTTGAACCGCGCAATGATTACTTAATTGTCGACGTATACTACAACAATCACTATCTCCCCGCTTTTTGATGTAGAGATTGGGATTATAGGGATTCCTCTGAAATCCGTTGTAAATAAGATGCTCATCAACTTTGACATACCATGCCCGGGGTGCTTGTTTGAAACCATACAGTGATTTATGAGCCTACACACCTTTGTTTCTTGATTTGGTGTGACAAAACCTTCCGGTTAAGTCATGTAGAGTTCTTCATGAAGATCTTCGTTGATAAAGACACTTTTCACATCCATTTGATAAATTTTCCATCTAGATTGTGCCGCCAGAGAGAAAATACCATCCTAATTGTCTTGATCTTGGTTGTGGAAGAAAATAATTCCTCATAGTCAATGCCTTCTTTTTTAGCATACCCCTTTGCAATGAGCCTTGCCCTCAGTTTGTCAATGATACCATATGCCTTGTACTTGGTTTTGAAAACCATTTTGCATCCGATTGTCTTCTTTCTGGTGGAAGATCTACAAGTCATCATGTGTTATTCATTAGAGACTAGTATTGAACTTCCGTGGCTTCTTTCAAGTCCTGACTCAACGGCTTCTAGTATTTAGCCCCCATGGCTTCTTTCTAAGGTCTTGACTCAAGGGCTGCTTGAACCGTAGAGGGCTCATTTGATTCAACAACTCTGCTCATTAGGTGTAATGTCCCCTTTTTCAAATAAACTTAAAGTATAATAAATTAATAATATAACTTAAGTGTTGAAAAAGTAACTTTATGAAATAATTATAAAAGACATTTATGTTTTATTATTATAAAAGAAGTGGCCTTTTGATAAGGTTTTATTATTATAAAAAGTTACTTTTGATAAAGCAATGTCAATGAGGAAATAGAAAGGAGGATGTTGCTTTTGGGTTCTCATCCTTGGGAAAAGTGCCAAGTGAAATTATAAAAGAGCGTTGGGGGTCACTTGGAAAGACATCTGTGGCATACATCATATTTTTGAATGAGATTTTGAACTGCTGATACAACTTCCATCTGCAGTTAAGGACAAAAATCCTGGTTGGTTGCTAGGGCTTGGGGATGAAAACCCTCATTCCCTCTTGGCAATTCCATTCAAGGATTGCAAGTGAGCTTATTGATAGGTCTATTCATCATTTGGGGCATATTGCAGCAATCCTTGTGTTGATCCTTTGTACCACATCATCAAATCAACATATTTGGTCAAGTTTCAAGTTGGTATGTTGTTGCTACAGTGTCGCTACAATGATTTGATGAAGATTTCAAGGTTTTGAGAGTCACATGTTGCCACTACAGTGTTTGGTCATCAAATCAGCACTTTGGAGCACCTATTGCCACCTTTTGGAGGCGATCTCATCAAAGGTTAAGATCTGATTTTTATTTGCAGGGTTTTGAGACTGTGTTGTTGCTATTTCTAGTTGATGCTTACCATAAACTCAGTCGTACAACTCCTAGGGCAGCATTTGGGGCTGGTAATTGCATTGAGTTTTAGGTGAATAGCTAGGGTTTGATTTCTGCAATTCATTTGTAAAACCCAGTTTCAGTTTAAGGTTTCAGCCTAGGGTTTCTGTTTTTTCCCTAGAAATTAATTCAATGAAATATGGGTTTGTTTCCGCACATTATACTGATCAAAATTTCAGAATTATAGGTAATTTCATAACGTTATTATTTCTGCCCTACGGGGGAAAATTAGGGTTTCAGTAGATCCACAATTAGTTGGAAATGTCTGGTTACGGATATTACAATGGTATCAAAGTTGTGATCTTCCCAACCTGTGAATCATGAGGACAGCTAATCGACCAATGTTTTTTTGAGCAAAGTTCTTACAATAGAAGAAAAGTTAGATCTTATTCCAACAGTGGTGATACGATTAGAGTAGTTAAAAAGAAGGTTGTGGAAAGAAGAGAAAGAATCAAAAACACCAGAAGTTGCTGAGGAGCAAGAATCCAAGGAAGAAAAAGACCAACAAAAGAAATGGATACACCACCACCTCAAGAGGTCAAGGAGGAAATTGTGAAGAAGAAAGCACCATTCGTTGATTGCACAAAGAGTTCAGCAGAAAAGGAGTGCATACATCACATATATGAGGCAAAATTGAATGATCCACCATCAGCAACAAAAGTGGATCTAAGTATTAAAAAAACAGCTACTCTGCAGACCAGTGCAGAGGATGTAATAAGGACCCAGAAAAGGTGTGATGAATGGCTAAGAAGAGCTAAGGAAGCTAAGTTGATAGCCACTCAAGCAAAACAACACCTACAAAAAGTTAAGGAAAAAAATCTTCAATTGTAATGGTGGAGCATGAAGAAATCAGGAAGCAAGAAAATTCAGATCCGAAAAAAATTTAGTGATCAGCCCATAAAAGGAGTCCACCATGAAAGTGGAAAGTGAAGGATCTTCAATAGAAAAAGGTATGACTTCTAATAAACAAAATGTTTGTATTAACAATGTAAAGGAAGAAGCAATACATGTTGAATGCCAAGTATCCAAAATTAAGGTTGTTTCAGCCCTAGAAGCACCTATCAATCTTCCAAGCATTGCAAAGTTTGAGTCATTACCATATGGGATTGATTTTCAAAGTAACTATAGTAATGAGCATGCAAGTAAGGAGAATGTTTCAGTTGGTGCCACTAATTCTGAAATTCTGAATTACAAGAATGGTTGTGTCAAGGCAAATCTCTCAAAATCTCTGACTTCTAAATCAGAAAATGGAGGTAAACACTTTGACTTCCGTTCAAGATATGAAAAAGTAAAGTCACATTTCAGATTTTTTATTTCATACTATGCCATTTTGGATTTGTTGTCATCGTGGTGTGCACTCTAAGAATGGAGAAAAGGTGAAGGATACAACTTGCAGTAAAGGGCACATAGATCCTTTTGCTCAAATTCAAAATGGTTTCGGCATAATAGTGTGGGATCCGGGTGATGTCACTCTTGCTCCTACTGCTGATTTTAGACAGCAGCAGTCTTTTGACGCCGCAATTTGCATGGTCTTTTATGCCGGCATCACATGAAGAGTTCTTGGGATGGATTTGGGATCCTAGTATTTGCAGAAAGGTGCAGTCCAAAGGAGTTGAACAATTGATCTTGCAATTGCTTCAGGGAAAGCAATTTTGGGAGGGGAGGGTTGTAATGTCCTCTTTTTCGAATAAAGTATAATAAATTAAAAATATAACTTAAGTGTCGAAAAAGTAACTTTATGAAATAATCATAAAAGACACTTATGTTTTATTATTATAAAAAAGTGACCTTTTGATAAAGTTTTATTATTATAAAAGTTACTTTTGATAAAGCAATGTCAATGAGGAAATAGAAAGGAGGATGTTGCTTTTGGGGTGTCTTCCTTGGGAAAAGTGCCAAGTGAAGTTATAAAAGAGCATTGGGGGTCACTTGGAAAGACATCTTTGGCATACATTATATTTTGTGAATGAGATTTTGGACTGCTGATCCAACTTCCATCTGCAGTTGAGGACGAAAACCCTTGGTTGCTAGGGCTTGGGGACGAAAACCCTCATTCCCTCTTGGCAATTCCATTCAGGGATTGCAAGTGAGCTTATTGACAGGTTTATTCATCATTTGGGGCATATTGCAGCAATCCTTGTGCTGATCCTTTGTACCACATCATCGAATCAACATATTTGGTCAAGTTTCAAGTTGGTATGTTGCTGCTACAATGTTGCTACAGTGATTTGATGAAGATTTCAGCATTTTGAGAGTTACATGTTGCTGCTGAAGTGCCGCTACAATGTTTAGTCATCAAATCAGCACTTTGGAGCACCTATTGCCACCTTTTGGAGGCAATCTCATCAAAGGTTAAGATCTGATTTTTATTTGCAGCGTTTTGAGATTGTGTTGTTGCTATTTCCAGCCAAATATCAGTCGTACAACCTACCATAAACTCAGTCATACAGCTCCTAGGGCAGCGTTTGGGGTTGGTATTTGCATTGGGTTTTAGGTGAATAGCTAGGGTTTGATTTCTGCAATTTATTTGTAAAACCCAAGAAGGGTTTCAGCTGAATAACTTCCATATTTTGTACCTAGGGTTTCTATTTTTTCCTACAAATTAATTCAATAAAATCTGGGTTTGTTTCCGTACATTATATTGATCAAATTTTCAGAATTAAAGGGTAATTTCATAATGTTATTATTTCTGCCCTAAGGGAAAATTAGGGTTTCCGGTAAATCCGGAATTAGTTGGAAATGTCCGTTTAGGTACATGACATTAGGGCCACATATCAACCTCTTCTCGAGCTTTGCTACAAATCATCGGTCCAAGAGTAGGAGTCCGGGACTCCATCCAAATTTGCATCTCGTATCACATTTGTATACCACCCATGTATATGTTAAGCTTTGGGTTAAGAAGCTTGATCATCACCGTCATCCCCATCATAGTTGTCACCATGTTTTTCATCTTTTATATGAATCACAAGTTTTCTTTCTGTATTTTTGTTTTTGTTTTCTATATTTTTGGTATGCAAGTCTATGGAAGTTTGACTTGAAGCCCCTCTTTCATCAAACGCAATATTCCCGCTTATGTAATTTTTTTGTCTTCGGATCCATTAGTTTGTATCCCATTGAATCTTCGTTGTACCCTAGAAAGATGTATAGTGTGGACTTGTTATCCAACTTGGTTCTTTTTTCTTGAGAACTATTGCATTTATGTTTTGCTTCCGAAAACAAGAAGATGAGCAATTGTGAGTTTGTTGCGTGATTATGCTTCATGTAGGGTCATGTTATCAAGTGGAAAATTCGGTGACCTGTTTAGCAAGTATATTATTGTTTTTGTTGCTTCTTACCAAGTATGTCTTGTCCAAACCTGCATCCTCTATCATACAATGCACGAATTCCATGATAGTGTGCTTTTGCCTCTCTCAATGCTATTTTGCTATGGAGTGTAGGGTGCAATGAATTGTCGGTGAATGACACATTCCTTTTAAGTAGAGTGAGAATGCATTACTAGCCAATTCCCCCTCAATCGGAGTGGTATACTTCAATTTTTCGACTAGTATGATTTTCTACAAGATATTTGAATCATTATAGGCTTGGAAGGCTTGATGCTTCATCTTGAGCAAGTATATCCACATTTTGCGTGAATAGTATTCAATAAACAGCTAATTATACTAATAACTATTGTATATTGCATTCATTTTTCCACAAAGATTGGAATGAACCAGTCCAATTTGTCTCGTAGCTATATAGGGATTCTTTAGGAATGGTGCTCGATGTTGTTTTCTCTTTAGACAGCTCAAGCGAGATCTCGTATAATTTTTAATGGTGGCAATCCTCTAGCCATATTGTTTTGGCTGAGTGAAACCAAGTATCCAAAACTCACATACCCATATCTACAATGCCACAAGTTTGCAAAGTTTGAATCCTTGGAATGAGTTCTGATTGTTGCATGGAACAAAGTCAAGTTGAAACGTCTTGCCTATTCGTAATGCACATCGAACAATTTGGGATTTTCTTTCCTTATCCCAGATCAAACACACTATCTTGCCACTTTGGCAGATCAAACTCAAACTTGAGATTGTGATCCAACAATTGATTGACTAAGAGAAGGTTCTTTTGAGTATTCAAATAGGACTCTTGTTATTGTGCAATCATGCTTGCCAAGTGGCGATTTGATTTACTAGTTCCTTGGACTCAGTGGAAGTGTCACCACCTAACAAAACATGATTCTTAATGGGTGAAGGACTTAAACTTGAGAACCAATCCTTTCTTCCAATCATGTGCCAAGTGGCTTTAGAGCCACCATACCAAATAGAATTTTGCGAGGTTGATTCTACATTTCATTGTGCGGATATAGGAGATATTTATCCGTGGTATCTACCTATTGATCGACAAGGTTTCCATGGTGCTACTATTTTTCTTCCAATTACCCTTTTTTTGTCCGTTCGACTTCAATTGATTATTAGATGATTGTAGTTGATCGGGCTTCTTACTTGAAAATAAATTGGTTAAGCCAATTTGTACCAACAATCTTTACAATCGTGCCCTTTTCCACAAATAGGGAAATGTTTCTTGTTTAAAGACCCTTGTGAATTATGTTGATTTCCTTGCTTCTTAGAGAACTTCTACTTGTTCTTGAATTTGTGATTAGAAGCAAGTGCGTGGTCTTCATCATTTTCCTCATTGTGCATTGACTCCTCTTGTTGCAACATGTTCACCAACTTTGTAAAGGTTGGTTTTTGTTTTGTGACATTTAGTGTAGTCACAAACACTCATATGAGGTGTAAATCCTCTTAAGACAATGGGTACGAGATAGGTATCTATCAGAGGTCCACCCAATGCTTAGCGTGATGCCCTCAAGGTTGCAACACACCTCAAATAAGCTTCAACCGTGTCATTTGACTTGAACTTGAGATTGCACAGCTGACTTTGGAGATGTAGGATGGTGTTCTAGTTTTGTGCTACGTACCTTTGTTTTGTGTTTGTCCCAAGCTGCTTTGGTCGTCTCTACATCCCGGATATGGGGTTGTACCCATACAACACTCCGAACATCATGATGATTTTAACCTTCTACTTTGCTCTGTCAAATCAGCATTGTTAGTCAGTGTTTGTGTCATGTCACATAAGAGAGCCATCAACTATGTTCCAAATATCCTCATACCCCACACAAGTTCTGATCTTGGTTTTCCATGTTGAATAGTTGCCTCCACGTAGGAGCTATGAATTTAGCAAGAAAATTTTCCAACCATTTGCCATGTTGTGTACAAGCTATGGGAGATGGATTGGTGCCTTATCACTCCAAAAGGTTCCCCTCTCTATATACCATCAATCCAATATACCAAACCTCTTAGTATATTGCCCTTCCAATATACCCATCGCTACATGGAAGAAACTCATCCTCTCTATATACTCAGCAGTACATAAGAGAGACGCTAACGCACATGAGAGCAGAGTGGTATATGGTACTTAGTACGTGAAAGGGATTCGTCCAATCAATGTCACCGATTCAGTGGCTAAAACCACACGTCAAAATTTATGCCTAAAGATCGTGGCAAATGGGAAATAGAGGGATAGTTTAGTGACATGTGAAGGTGATCTTATTTCTCCTCAATGATTTATAGGGACGATGATACTGACGTCATTGTCGCAACAGTATTAGGGGTTAGATGCAGTAGTTCAAGCACGATTAGCTTTACCCATAAGCATGAACCAAAAGCACCATGAATACAGAATGTTGCTTGAGATATAAGATCTCATGTTTGTGTTAGAAATTGCAGTTTTGTTGCACAATTGACAATATTTGTTAAATTACAATAGAAATTTTCCTGATAGGAATAAATAATACTCCCCCTTGGTTGAAAATGTTTAAAATTAAAACCCCCTAGAAAAAAATCCCCCTTTTCAGAAAACTTTTGGCAAAAAAAAAATTGAGCTAAATATACACTATAGGGGCTGGAGTGGGGACAACCCCTTGACCTTCCCCACTCCAATGCCTTATCAAAATTGACTTAGCCACGCAGGCTATCAAGCCCCTTGAAAATATATATTAAGTTTTTTTATTTTTTAAAACAAAACTTTGAGTGTTTAGGGGTTTGACCCCATGACCACTCGCCCTCAAACCCCGAGGCTTCTTAGCCAATCAAAGAATATTAATAAGGCAATTTGATTTTAAATTTTTTAATTTGTTATTCTAAAATTAAAATAAAATCAAAGAATCAACCGATTTTAGGATTTTAGGGCTTTTGTACTTTTATGGTGACTACCACAAGAGTGGGAGGAAAATGTTTTGCACACGGCTGAAGCCTAATTAGATATTTAAGTGTTGAGCATGCCAAGCCAGGCGATAAGGGAGCTCAATGTTGTGGAACACGACAGTCTATGGCGAGGAGAGACAAGTGTTGGGTCAGAGTCGAGGCCGAGCTGGTTCCGCGCTCTAGTTGCAAAGCTCGATGCCAAGTCAACTTTAGTGCAGGGAGGTTGTGACTCGTCAATCTGGGGGTCTTTCTGGGAGTTGAGTTGAGGGTCAAGCTAGAACTTTGAGCACTAGGATGTGGGACAAGCTCGCAGTGCAATGCAACTCAAGAGCTTGGGGTGAGCTTGTAGGGATAGGAAGTGGCTCAGGCTGCTTGGAGGGTTGGTAAGAGCTTGTGACAAGCTCGCCCATGGTAGGGAGGAGCTTGGTTGTGTTGAGCTGCTAGTAGCTTGCCAGGCTAGGCAAGTTGGAAGTGTAATTCAAATTGTGCAGCAAGCTGGGTGGCCCAAAGCAATGCTCCAATGCAGTGCAACTCTACTTCATACCTCAAGGGCCAGTTGGAACTCCTTCAACCTCTGCAGTCTTGAATACAACTTTTTGCAAGTGCAATATCAGGTGCAGATTGAAATGGAATGGCGCCTGGGGCTCCTCCAATGCCTCCCAATCAGCAACTTGCAACTCTGATTTTTTTGAATCTGAGAGCGAGTGCCTGGGGGCTCCTCTCTATTTTTTCAAACTGCAACCTTCTTCTTCTCCTCTGTCTCTTCTTCTGATCGGATCGGTGCAATACCTACTCTGATACCGATGTTATAAACACGGAATTTTCAATGCACAAAACATAGAATCTGATCATTCTATTATCAAATAATAAGCTGCAATATTTATAGATATTGAACAGCTGTTCACACATGAGTCACACATGAGTTACAACATCAGATCAGGTCCACAATTAGTGAAAATAACCACCCTAAACAAAGTGACAGAATTACACAACGATTAATAACTTAACTGAACTAAACTGATCTAACACAAACAAAATCTATGCTAGACTAATCAGCACATGAACACAAGTGCTTTATGTGAGAGATAATGATGAATTAATCACCTTATTTATCATGATTCTATTAGTTGAGGCTTTTGGTTTCAACTCAATTATAGGCATAAACATCAAGGGAGATCAATTAATGTAAAGCCTAAACAAAATCCATGGTAAACGGCTCCCAATATTATATTGCATTTTTAGTTTAAAGGCTCTAATAGTCGGTCTATACCTCTACTAATGCTAAATATGGGTTTTTAAATTTACTATTATGGAACACGTTTTAAAAAAGGATAAATAGATGAAGAGAAAGGCAGTGCACATGAAATTATGTGTTGCTTGAACAAAGTCTTAATTGAGTTTTAAAATTATACCTGGCCACTTTTGCCCACTGGGCTAAGCTGGATCACTTGCAGTATCATCGTGATTGTAGGCATGAACATCAAGGGAGATCAATTAATGTAAAATCCTAAATAAATTCCATAGTAAACAGATCCCAATTTCAAATTGCATTTTTAATTTAAAGCTTTGCTAGTCAATCTAGACCTCTTCTAATGCTAAATTTGGGGTTTCAAATTTACTATTGTGGAAGGTCTCAAACAAAAGGAGAAATAAGTGAAGAGAAAAGTGGTACACGTGAAATTATTTGATACTTGAATGCAAAATTCCTAATTGAGTTTTTAAATTATAGCTGGGCATTTGTGTCCATTGGGCTAAGGTGGATCAACCAACACGATGATAACAAAGGGTTCAAGGTTGGTTGTGCATGCTCTCCATGTTAATGGGGTGCAAGTACCTTGCAATTACAGTGTTACGTAGGGACATGTCCCCTAGATTTTGGTGATGTCAAGACATCTTGAATGTTTCGAGGACTTGAGGATTTGTAGGGGACATCTCCTATTTTTCATTTTTATTTTAAATTTTCTGATGTTTTTACTTTTAAAAAGCTGTTATTTTTACCAAAAACATTGAATTATAATCTCGAAAGTACCTAAAACACATTAAATACAGTTTAAATCCCTAAATTTCATTGAATAAAGTTAAAATATTTAAATATTAATTTTTATATATTATTTTAATAGCTATCTCTCTGTCGTCCCCAAAATTTGAGAAAATTTTTGTCATCCCAAAACCCCACCCTCCATCCGCTTGTCCCCTCATCCTCAAGACTTGGTTAACTATGGCAAAAATCATGATTATTCCCTTATAAGCTTGATAGTGTGTTCTCGACTATGATGTCAAGTTACCAAATGTAATGATCCCAACACGTTTCACAAGAAAACATTGCTTGTGATAAAGACATGAGATTAGGAACAACAATAAAGCATGAGGTTGTTAGAAATGTAGATAGGAATAAAGGATATGATATCTAATATGGAAAATAAATTTGATCTAGTTTAGTTACATTTCATGCAGGAATGCATGCTCTTATATCCAAGTTAAGAGATAAGGTTCTGATTAAGTAAACCAAGCCATGCAAAAGCCTAAAGAGCCTTGGGGTAATTTTTTAGGAATGTACAAGAGATCACTCTCTTCTCTACATAAGTATGAGAACTAGAAGCAAACCTTTTGTCCGTGCGTAGACGTGAGAAGCCGTTACCATTTGCAGGGTTGGGGTGATTCCTCCTGTAAATTGGACTGGTCCCGAGTGAGCAGGATCACTTGCACACCACTGTCACACACACACCCACTAGTAACCATTGATTGCAAACTGCAGTGGCAGCTCGGTGAGCATCTATAGTGCCCAAGGTTGTAATTTAGACCAACAAAGTAGGTGGATCCACTTAATAGGATGCATTTAATACTTAAGTCTAAATAGCTCAAAATTGAGAAAAAAATGGTAAATAGATATGATTGACTGTCCATAAAAAATGGTATGAATGCAAACTTTGAGGAAGTCAAGGGAAGTCCTAAGAGAATTGGCTGCCCTGAGATAGTTTAGTGGAGATAAGATAGATTTTTGATCTTTACAAAATGGGAGTGGCTCACTCCAAGCATTGCCTGTTCCATATATCAGTAGAGCAGCAGAACAGAGTTGGTTTTATCTTGTTTTGAATTTCAAGATTTCAGTTTGGTGTATGGCTGTGATTTACATAAGATTCTTTTAGACGATAATATCATTCGTTTCTAAAAACATTGCTTGTCTAAATGAAGCCATACAAGTAAAATATGCTAAAAGATTTGGTCCAGATGAACACACAATACTCGTCACACTTTATTCAGTAATAGAGGGAGACTCTTGTACACTTGCCTGATCCTATAATGAAGGGATCAAGTCTTATCTCCAGATTCTTCTCTCCAATCTCTACTTAACCCTATCTTATAATGAGTTGTCTCACAACTCATTACACACTCACAGCTTATTACACACTCACAGCTCACTATTAATAATATCCTTAAAAACATGTACGTATATATTATTTCAACATCCTCCCCCCCCCAAAGTGCGGACAGAGGGAGAGCAACCACACGAACTGGAAAAATGTGTGTCTACACACATCGGTGTGCACTCTACTACTGATGATGATTGTTGCTTGTGATCACCTATATACGTGAACACAACTATTCATGCTTTCACTTACAGTGAGCGATGGGCTTCTCACCAGAAAACCACATACTTCCAACAATAACCTACATATGTGAACACAATTGTTCATGCTTTCACTTCCAATGAGTGTCAAGCTGCTCACCGACAAATCACTGAGAAGTACTTAGCTGAGGATACATTAGTTGACAATTGTTCCTATTATTTATCTGTTTACAGTAGTTTTATTTTCACCACACCACACACACACACCCTCATTCAAAACACATATTCTTCATCACTTGGGTGGGAAGAGTTTCCGTCACTTGAATGGGGGATGTATTCTTCCCAATCACCTTCCTCAGCAATCAAGGCCTATTGATCCAATTTTCCGTCGATGAGATCATGTGTTCTTTGTTTACAATTCAAAAGAAGGTGTCATGGCTTCTTACAATAAACCCATGTATTTGTCTTTTGGAGGTTTGGGCCTTTTGTTTTTCTTAGAAGATGTGTTGGCCTTATTTTATTTTTATTTTTTGAATATATGCTTCATATATTAACAAAAATATTTAACAAGGGCCTGTACAAAGAATCAACAAAAGTACAAGATATATACAGAAGGGATTACACTTTTCTTAAACTAAAGACAAGAGCAACTAAATCAGAATAGTTAGAGGGATCAAATTGCCTAGCTTCTTTAAGCAAAAGATGTCCTTTCGCAAGCAATTGCATTCTAACTTCACTTTGCCAAGCTTGTTTAAAATTCTCCAATTTGCCCTCTTGTTCTTTAAGCAAAAGATGTCCTTTCACAAGCAATTGCATTCCATGACCCTCTGCAAAGATAGGTGGTGAATCCTATGCAACGCCCTCTAAATTGCAGATGCTTACAATGCCAGAGGTGCTCAAATCAAAGCCAAACTGCACTAGTTTAAATTTGGTGACAAAGTGTTCAAGAATTTTTCAAGATTCTCAAAGCCAAGCACTCACGACAACAGATTAAGGCCATTCAAGAAGGCAATCAGCGCCTGACAGAAGTGTCGAATATGGTGCAAACCTTTGTCTACAATTATCAGCAAGTTTTCAAAGTTCAACCCCCTTCCCCTGAGCAACAAGTGGTGCTTGATCAATGAATTGCAGTTGTCCCTTATAAGCTTTCTCAAGCTCAAAAGGTTGCATGTGATAGGCCTCTTTTTATTGATGATTTGTATGAGGTTGTTTCTCAAATGGCCAATGACAAAGCCTCTGGCCAAGATGGACTGTCGTGCGAGTTTTATTAAACTCTTTGGGATGTGGTTAGTAACAGCCTCGTCTAACTATATACAAAAGGTTTTAGTTCCAATTCACTTGGACAATATATCAAACATAGTTACCTAAGTCTCGGTAGGGACAGGGTTTCCAAGACGGCTGAAAATTTCCCAAATTTTGGAACAACAGGGGACAGCTACTAAAATAATATATAAAAAATAATATTTAAATATTTTAACTTTATTCAATGAAATTTAGGGATTTAAACTGTATTTAATATGTTTTAGGTACTTTTGAGATTATAATTCAATGTTTTTGGTCAAAATAACAGTTTTTCTAAAGTAAAAACATCAGAAAAAAATTATATTTTCTTAAGAAGTAGAGGATGTCCCCTCCAAGTCACCCCAGTCCCTGAAACATTCAAGACATCTGGTACATCACCAACATCTAGGGGACACATGCCCGCATAACACTGATATCAACCAAGGCCACATCAAATGCATGCCTGAGATGGGGGATCTTGAACTTATTCGCAATTGGCGGCTTGTTACCTTGTTGAATGCTTCTTATAAGATTATTGCAAAGGCCTTGGCACTGTGCATCCGCCACCTCCTCCCTCCAATTGTTAGTCTAGAACAAACAGGATTTATTCAGAGCAAATATATTCTTGAAAATATAATTGCAGTATGGGAAGTAAAGGAGTGGGTTCGTTGTTCTCAACAAAAGGCCCTATTTGTGAAAATTGACTTCGAAAAAGCCTATGATTGTATTGAATGGCACTTCATTTTAGCGATGCTAAAGGCATTAGGATTTGGGCTACCTTTGTTCACTCAATTCCAACGCTTTTTGCAAGTGCTTCGCTTACCTCTCTATCAATATCACGAGCTTTGAGAAGTTTCGTCTCTTTCACTCTATTCACCAAGAATGCCCCCTTGCACCTACACTCTATGTCTTATTCATTTAAGGATTTGCCTATCTCCTTGCCAATGCCACTCAACAAGGCCTTGTCAAAGGTATTTCTCTTCTGGCTAGATGCATGCTCAACTTGTCAATGGCCACTTTGTCAATGATTCCTTCCACACCTTTTATGAAGATGAAAACAATATACATCAAGCTATGCATAGCCTTGATGTTTATTGTTTGGCTTCACGCTTCGAGCATTCAATGGCAGAAAGCTCAGTGTTACACGCAATCATTCCTGCCTCCTCCTTGATTGGATGCCTTTCAATGGAAGTGAATATAACATGGAGAAATCTTTTGATTTCTGGATATTCCTTTTGCATTCCAAGCAACCCCCTCCCGCCTTTAGTATGTGGTTGACATAGTGGAAAAGAAGCTCTCTTATTGGCTCACTAATCCCCTTTTCTTGGCAGAAAATATCAAATTTGCTCCAAAGTTCTTGCTGCCACCCACGTCTACCTTCATGTTGGACTCCTTTACAAGCCTCTTATAAAAAGCTTGAAAAGTTGCTCAGAGATTTTCTATGGGCTAGCTTTGAACTTAGCAAAGGGTTTTATAGGGTTTCTTGGGAATTTTGTTGCCTTCCCAAGGATTTTGGAGGCCTCAAATTGCTTAACATTGAGCGTCAAAGAGCTTCCCTTTACACTAAATGGATCATTCTTGCCATTAAAGGACAAGAATCCTGGAGCTTTTACTATGGAATTGCATCTATGAAGGAACTCCGCAGGGACGTAGGACATGGCAAAGCCTTGGCTTTCAAAACCTTCTTATTATTAAAGACCTGCGAAATTGGTTGGCTCATTTTTCATCAAAAGTGTCTGGAAGGCTTGGGAGAAGATTAAACCATGGCTTTTGTTAGATGGAGATGGGCTCAGAAATGGCCTTTCCATACATTGTCATTTTGTTTGGTGGTCACATGTGATTAATTTCCACAACATCCCTCTTGCAAAGGTGCCCTGGGTGCATGTCCTCAAGCTTTTCAAACAAGGGATTCACAATGTATGGGACATCTTTTGCAGCCAAACCAAGAGCATACTTTCTTGGCTAGAAGCCAAAGCTAAATTCTCGCTGGCCAATAATGACCAAGAGTCCTTTCAGAAAATTGTGGACACTATCCCGCAGGATATGGTTCGCAAAATGGAGTTTGTTCTTCCCATCCGTGGTGGAAAGATTGGAAATGGTATTTGGAAACGCCATTTCACAACTACTCGCCCAAGAAGGGCTATGAGTTGCTCACACCAAAGTTGTCGATGGTGGATAAGCTCAATTATCGGTGGTCTCTTAGATCCACTACGCATTGTTGAAGCATCGATTTTCTACTATCTTGAATGCCATTTTGGAACCCAAGCTTAAGTGTTTTGCTTGGTGTCTTATCTATCAAGGTTTGCCCCTTGGCCGCAGGCTTATCCATTAAGAAGCCCCACAGCTGCAATGTCCTTTTAGTGGATGTATTAAGACCCTCATGCACTTTTTTGGTTCTGCTACAAAGCTCAAAGTGTCTGGTCCTGGAATCATGATTTTTCCAATCCTTTTAAACCAATCCCATTCCATCGGCAACACATCTTCCTAAGAGAATGACCTACCACCTATAAACACCATATATTTGCGCTTGCTAACCATTTCTTTTGTGCGGGGTTGTTGATGCTTGTTGAGATTGGGGTATGATTGGACTTGGACACATGGGCTAGACCACAACATTTGAGAGATGTCGCAATTAGCCTTAAGTAACCCTATACATGGCCCATTTCTCCCCTTCGATTCACACATTGTACTCATTATGTCTACTTGTGCCATTATGTCCACTCGTTCCCTGTTGTTGCACACTATTATCCCTACTTTCAGTCACTCTAGAGCTTCATCATTTACCCCCATTCACATTCTGGCCTTTGCACCTCATGTTATTAGCTTATGACGTTAGGGTTTCCCCCAAGGCCGACACCATCACCCATGGGAAATGGCCCTGTTTTGGTTTTGTCATGTGCCAACACCATCACCCATGGTCAATGGCACCTATTTTGGTTTTGTCATAGCCAACACTATCACCCATGGTCAATGGCGTCGAGTATAAATGCTCCGTGTTTTCTTAGTAGTATCACCAATTAACAACCATTTGTTCACACTCATTGTTTGTGGTGAATTTCAGTTTGTTACTATTATACTTGAAATACCAAAAACTCTAAATAAAGCAAGGTTTACCGATACATGTGCTAACAAACGCAATGTTCGGACGAGTGAATACACAAACAATGTGAGAAGACTCCTCTCTTCACCGAGCGAAAGGACTCGTATGTAAAGATAGTTGAACAAGACAGATATTAGATAATAATTAAACGAGTTGCTCGACTAAAGCCGATCCCAGGAACCAAAGGGCTTCCTTGAAGGGTGTCAATTTTTGTTTTACAATTAAGTGATAAGATGTGAAATAAGATAATGACAATAAGATCAAAACTCCAAAGAGATAGAGAGATTCTACTTTGCATTCTAGGTGGCCGGGTTAGGGTTGTAGCGAGTTCGAAGTCCAAGAAATAGTCGAACCAGGCTTGTTTTGCTACGTCATGTATTTCACGTATGATCTCCAATTATTCCTCAATGTCTTCGATTTCAAAGTGCGAGGGCGATGGCACACAGTGTGGAGTTCGCTACTACACAATCTGGGGATCGTAGATGCTTGTAATGGGGTGCACCTTTTCTAGAACAGTCATATAATAACAAGATATGATGGTAAAGTTGTTTGTTAGCAAAATCAGATGATAATATATCAATATAATGGGAAATGACGAGGATCGACGGCGATCGGGAATCGGCGCGATTGGGAGCAAAATGATCTATTTTAACAAAGGCTAGTAAAATAGATTGTTTGATGCAAGACAGTTAAGTTGGCAATGCTAAGGTGAAGTAGAGGGACCGAGGAGACAAAATGGATATAGAGAGTTGAGATCGTAATGGATATAAGGAGCTAAATAAACTGTAAAGGGATTGGGGCTCCAATCGACGATGATCCCTAGTAAAATTGCAGATATACTAAAAAAAATTGAACAAATGGCTAAGTGAGAGACAAAAGGTATGGTGGCTAGAAAGGGTACGAAGACGAGTGTTTGTAAGATATAACTAATGTAAGATATGATTGAAAATGATTAAAAGAAATACATTGTACCTTGTTGAATACTGATGAGGATGATAGAGCTCTAAATGGCAGAATGAATGTTGGGTAAGGACTCCAAGGAAGCGGCAACAAGTGAAAGATCTTCCAACATCGTGAGGTTGTGCAGGGTCTCAACAATTCATCTGTGAATCCAACCTCTATCCAACTGAGAAATGAGGCAGAGTGGTGCTTAAATAGGATCGACGGCATATGTAACGATCATCGCCAATTATGGATCGTCATCAATCTGGTCAAAGAGGTTAAAAACCAATTATGAAAGGATGACAAATAGTTGAAACTACTTGCCATCTAAGGATTGAGGTTGTTTTAAGAATGGTGGGAGGTTAGGAATCTAGGTAGGAAGAGGTTAAGGGGTTAGGATGGTTAGGGTAATTTAGGTTAGGTTTGTTTTAGGTGGTTAGGGAGGGTAAATGAGATTCTACGTGGGTAAATGGGTGTTTACGATGGTAAATTAGACTAAGGATAATGGACTTAGGATAATAGTGTAAATAATGATAGTGATAATAGTGTAAATAATGATAGTGCAATTAATATGTGTTGGGTCACCTAGGGGTGAAAAACGGTGTCTACACTCATACTTGCTTATGCTCGCATTATTTTGCACTACTTCACACTTACTTGATTGACTTTGCAATATCGGAGCTTGCCTCTTTTACATGTGGGTCACTATAGTGAATTAGGACCGAGATCTTCTTGTTGAGCTTTCCCCTTCTCCACCTGGGCGATTCTCTCTGGTGTTGTCTCTGTGGGGAAGATTATGCATCAATGGACACACGTATTGGACCACGATTGCCGTTAGACCAAAACCCATAGGTGTTAGTCTCCGCTACACTCGCCAGAGTTAGGATCTATGAGAGGCGGTTAGTCCATGTCACAAAACTCACGAGGAGCGCTGGACACACATGCCAACAATCTCCCCCTCAACGTTACCCAAGTGAGTTTTGAACTCGAGACTGTCGCTCTGATACCATTTGTTAGACCACGATTGCCGTTAGACCAAAACCCATAGGTGTTAGTCTCCACTACAATCGTCAGAGTTAGGATCTACGAGAGGTGGTTAGTCCATGTCACGAAACTCACGAGGAGCGCCTGACACACATGCCAACAAAGACATGCTATAGGTAAGTATCTCTACCCTTCTTTATTCCCTCTTATTTTGCATGTACTAGTTATTGGTCATTCATTGCTATAGATTAGAGTAGATGTAGGTTTGTTTTGATCTATTGATTTGTCTTATTATTACTACGCCCTTGGCTTTATCCACCCCTTAGTTATCTCTCTTCTATTTCAGAATCCTAGTAGGATACATATCTTTATCTTGGTTGTAGACCTTGGAAACCTATAGCTATCTTAGGGCTAGGGCTACTATCCTCTAGATTTATGACTTTCTTCGCTCCTTGGGCACCTTTGCATCTAACGGTCTTAAATTGGATCCCTACATTTGAGAACCCAATTAGAACCTCTCTTTTACCCATCATACACTACCCTTATGACGTTTGCCCAGTTTGACATGCTTTAAGAGTGGAAATTTGTTTTCATTTGGAAAGAGAGGAATTCATTTGTTTTTTCTCATTTTGTTGTTGATTGCAATCTTTCGGCTCATAAGAAATCCATGATTGTGTCCAATGTATTCTATAAATCCAAGTGCAAGCCCAAAAGGTGACTCGAGGCAACTCATTTCCATACCCTTCTCGATCATGGGAGAAATTACACGGGTTTCACTGTCACTTGTTTCTCGTGATTCCATTGCCAAGAGGCAGGGGCACCGCTGCAGCAAGTCGTGTCGGTATTCTCATAGCCGCTCAAGATGGCTCTTTGCTTACCGCCACTCTCCTCTGCAGCCTCAACATGGGGGGTGGAGCTCACCGCCACCACAACATAATAGTTGGGCTCGCTTTCTTCAACTGACAAGGTCCCTTTGTTGGTCCTAGCCATTTCTTCGGCCTATGGCCAAGAACAAGGAAATGAAAACACCATTGAAGCTACTCAAAACATTGTTGCTCATTGGGAACCCATTCTGGGAGCCTAACCTTCTAGATAGCAAATGGGCAACCCCGATGACAAAGATCCTCCTCTTAGTCTCTTCATAGCTATCACATAAATGATCATGTGTTTTTGAAGTTTGTATTGATATTTTTGTAAGTTGCTCCTACACCTAGAGGCTAGCGTGACATTTTGTGGCATGCTTCCTTACAACCAACCTTCGTGGTTGTACTCTCTAATATAGAAATTGCAATTTATCGCAAACAGCCAAAAAAATGATTTATCTTTTCAAAAATCGCGATTTTTCTTTTGGCAATTTATCAACGATTAAAATCATTGAAAATCGTCCATAAAATCGTGGAAAATCATGTGCAATGTTTAAAACGTCAAAACAAGAAAATACGTGCCCATTTCCATGCGTTTTGAGGTTGTTTTCTATTGCGCGAGTTCAACATCCCTGTTTTGCTAGGGTTTCGACTGGGACAAGTAGGTTTCAAACACCATTAACAGGTTTGCGTTTCAAACTTCCACGTTTTCAATTATTGTGTTTTCAACATCCCTATTTCGCTAGGGTTTCCTGTTTGTACTTATCATTTGGGCGGAATGTATTAATGCATCTTGTCATGTTGAATTATTTGTCAGCTAAAGTGCTCTGCAAGGCTGCTTTTTGTACTGTAGCAAAAGTCGAGATGTTTTAGCATTTAGTTTACCCACTTGACTTCTCTGAAACATCCGGATTTTTGCTACAATACACAAAACTCTGCAGAGCACTTTAGCTGACAAATAATTCAACATGACAAGATGCAATAATACATCCTATCCAAATGACAAGTACAACTTAGCACATTGCAATGCATTATGGTACTGCTTTTAGCCTTGGATTAATCATATTATGAGTTGTTTTTTGTGGTTATTTAGCTTATTTTGTTGCATATGTGGTTAATTCTTATTTATTAGGTTGGAATTTATATATTTTTAATTTTTGTATGGTTGTATCTAATGCCATATCCGGAACCAATTTTTTTGCCGTATTTCGTCATGCAATTTGATTTTTCTAAGACCTGTAAAACTAAGACAAATCTTTTGTGTTAATTTTTAGAATGGCGTCGCATCCGGTTCAAGTTCAATTGCTCTTAGTAAGCCTAACTCAAAAGACCCTCTTGGAAGCATTGTGAACGAGCAGAAGGCAATTGTGTTGTATACAATTATTGTGGAATGAAGATGAGTGGAGGTGTCTATCGCCTTAAGTTCCACATTGCACGGATACTAGGGAATGAAGTGATAGTGTGCACACAAGCACCACTTGAGGCTCAAAGAGAGTTGTCTGCTTTCCTTGCGGCTTATGCAAAAAAAAGAGGAAAGTTGATGTGCTTGCAGCCCTAGTGAATAGAAGGGCAGCGAGGGAAGATTTTGACACTGAGGGTTTTTCTATTGCCTCATTTGTGGGGTCGGACATCGGGGCGAGGCTCATCTACTGAAAGTAGTTCAACTACATTTTTTATCCCTCGAAATAGTCCTGTCACAACCTTCACTCAAAGGTACCGCTTGGAATAAAAAAATGCATAATGAAGCAAGAATAGTTGCAGCAAAATTTTGGTACTACAACATTGATTTCAATATGGCGAAAAGTCCGTATTGGGAGAATTTGTTCGTTCAGACCGATCAAGTTGTCTCGAAGGGGTTCAAGGCTCCTACACCCCATGATTTGAGTGGCCCATTATTGGAGGATTTTGTCATGCATACCCAAACTATTGTAGAATAGCAAAAGAAGGTATGATAAAAAAAGGCTACACCATTATGTCTGATGGGTGAACGGATGGAAAAAACTGCACATTGGTTAACTTCTTAGTGGCTTCAAGTGGGCAGTTAGTTTTCTTGAAGTCAATTAATGTCTCCCACCAAGTGAAAACGGAAAACACTTTGTGTGATATGTTCAATGAGGTGGTGAAAGAGGTAGGCGTGGAGAATGTCGTCCCAGTTGTCAGGATGACATAACGCGAACATATGTAGCCTAAGTTGCCGCATTCGGCGAACTTGAAGGAAAAAATTCGAAATTCGCCGAATTTTAACAGTGGGTTGAAATTCGCGATGTAATTCGCGTTTTTTTCCTTTTTTGGCAATTTTTTCCGTTTTTGGTTTTTTGGTGAAAAAATCGCAAGGATAGAAAAAAATTTGCCATTTTTGGAAAGGGTCCGAGAAGATGTAGCAGCAAAAACTTGCATGTGCCATAACTTTCATTCTCAGCTCTGCTTTGTGTGTCGTTTTCTCTAAAAGGTGCATATTTTCTCGAGCTCTACGCATTGATGGCAATATTTTTCTTATTTTCATAAAATCCATTTTTGCATCTTTTTGGACCAAGCACTTCTTGCGAATCTTCGAAAGAATCATGAGCTTTGATCACTGTCAGGAGACGCATGATTAGTAATTAAAAATCTTGGATAGCTTTCCAAAACTCAAATTAGTATTCTCCCGTGCTCGGACTAATCATCCCACTGCCGCCACAGGTCGCAACTCATGAGCACATGTTTTTTTGAAGTTTTTGCTTTCAATCACATTATTGTAATAGCTACTTATGAAATCAATGAAATGTGATATTATCTCTCTTTTGAAATGTGAATTTATCTTTTGTTTTTATATATGTAATAAAAATGTATATTTCTCATAGTTGAATTTAATCACGAATTTAATCACCGATTTTTTACCAAATAATTTTTCACGAATTTAATCATCGGCGAATTCGAACACGAATTCGAATGCGCAACTTAGTATGTAAAGCAAGCGGTGAGACTTCTTGAGAAGAGGCACCCTACCCTTTTTGGACCCCTTGTGCACCATTGCTTGGATCTCTTATTGGAGGACATAAGCAAACTCTCATGGGTGAAAAATGTGGTTGAAGATGCAAGAAATATTACCAAGTTCATTTACAATCACACTTGGGTGTTAAACTTGATGAGAGAGCACACCAATGGAAATGAGCTTGTGTAATCATGAGTCACACGATTTGCCACAAACTTCATTACATTGCAATCTCACTAAACATTCCTTAAGAAGATGTTTGTGAGCACACGATGGTTGGAGTCTTCCTATGCTAGAAAGGTCGAAGGGGAAAGGGTCGTGAAGATCGTTTTCGATGATATGTTTGCAAAACAAATGGAAAAAATCATGAAGGTAACCTAAACTTAAATATTTGTTTATTTATCATTTATTTATTATATTTTTTATTAATTTTGATTATGTATTTTTTTTTAGGTGTCAGAGTCTTTGGTTCTAGTTCTATGAATGGTGGATGAGGAGAAAAACACAATGGGTTATTTATATGAGGCTATGGATGTGGCCAAGGAAGCCATAGCTAAATATTATGGGCAAAATCAACGAAAATATGAACCCATTTGGTGCATAATTGATCGGAGATGGAACAAGACACTCCATCGACATATACATGCAACAAGTTCTACCTAAATCCAAAGTTTTTCTATTCCCCATCATTTAAGGTTGATGAGGAGGTTATGGATGGCCTTAATACATGTATAGAGAGGATGGTATCTGATGAAGATATTAGAGATGCAATTGTTGACAAGTTGCAGATTTACAAGACTGCAGAGGGAGACTTTTTCTTCGTCTCTATGTGTGAAAAGAAAAAACACTACTCAACTAGGTAAAAACAAATTGAGTTATTTGTATTTTACTATTTAGTCTTGTTATGTGTAGAACTAGATACTAGAAGTTTAGAATTCTTTCATTTATTCAAGCCTAGTTAACTTACAAAATTATAAATGTTTTATTTGCAAATTTGTGGTGGGAAGTTTATGGTGCAAAAACATCAAATCTTTATAAACTAGTGATCCGCATTTTGTGTCAGCCATGTAGTGCTTCTGGATGTGAATGTAATCGAAGCATGTTCAAGTTGTTCACACAAAGGAGCACAACAAGTTGACAACACAACACCTCAATGACCTTGTCTTCATGCGATACAATCTTAGTCTTCATGTGAGACAAGTGGAGGGGGCACAAAGTTATGATGCAATTGCCTTGGCTGACATCGATCCATATGATGACTGGATTGTTGATGATGTGGAGCCTATGTTTACTACGGAGGAGATAGCAGATTTGGAGAGGGAGACTGAAGAAGCAATAACATCAAGGGCATTAGGAGTTGGTGAGGATCCAGATGATATGTTTGCAGATGACGATGTTGGTGTTGCAGAGGAAGAATCTTTACCTTCCACTTCCGCAAGGCAGCCACAACAAACTTATTTTAGGTGTGTCTGATGAAATGGAATATTATTGATAATTTGATACTTCAAAAGTCACATGACTCTATGAGCATTGTAGTTTGCAAACTTTGTACTTTGAGTTTGTACTCTTTTTTGGTCAAAACTTAATAGAAAATATACTTATGGGCCTATGGCATTCTATAGATTCACTTTTCATGTCATTTAACAATGTTTTATATTTATTTTAAGTTAGAACTTAAAAAAATTTTAAAGTAGCGATAAAGTTGCCGATTAATGCCAAGAAATTGTTGATTCCCAATTACCGAGTCAAAATTTGGCCTGCCGATTAATTGCCAATAACAGTTTTTTAAACGATGGTTGTACTAATTCATTTTTAGTAATATAGCAACTATTTCATCCAAAAAAAAATCTTGACCTCATTAGTGAATCAGGAAGTTTCTGCAAAACACACCCAAAATACACATTTGGGATCGCTTAGTCACATTATTTTGCAAAATTTATATTGCAATTTTAAAGAGGAAAGCAAATGATAAAAGTGGGTTATGAAGCCTTACCATATGAGCAGGTTCAACAATTGGGTGACCCGTTTTCTCTTTGTACATGTCCACAAATGCAACTGCAATTCATTAAAATTGACCTAAGCTTATTGTAATCAACCCATATATAAATATGGAAAAAGAGATAGCATTGACTCACGAAGCATAGAATTCGATTCGTGGCGCCTGGAACCATGGTCTACAATGATCACTGCATCCTGCTCTCTGAAACCAGATTGCTCCTTTCTAATCGCAGACGAGTTCTTACTTGCCATTTGACGGGCATAAACAGGCCTAATTGTTATGTGAAATTGTCTTGGCCTGAAGTGGGTAGATGGAGAAATTGTTTGTCCGCCCAAAGGGAATCCCCTAGTACTGTAAAATGGGACATATTTATTCCATAAACTCTTCTTCCCAACTGAAATGTACGTTTGTTTCAGCCAAGTCTAAGAAGATGAACTTACCAAGTTGGGACACAAACGAAACTAGCTGACATAATCCCGTACTTGTTATGATCGTTTGGCTGCTATTTCAATTGCTGCGAAGGCAAGACGGAATGGGATTAGATACCAACAAAACCACCAAAAAAAAAAAAAAAAAAAAAAACCCTTATATCGTCATTTGTCAATTAACTTGGTAAATGTAAGTCCACACCAAATCACCAAACTCGGGTGCTTGACCCAGAATTTTTAACCAAAAAAATTGTTTTATTGCGGTTCTCCACCAAAGGTTTAAGCTTCGATGTAAAGATTCACAGTATACAGATTTGTAGAAGTGATTGCCATTTCCCTGATGGATTGATCATGCAAATTAAGTAGAACTAACAATCGAAATGTGCGATGGAAATGTGGAAGGGATGTGTAGAAGTAAAATTTGAGGAATTGAAACATTGGTCGAACATGGGTAATGACGCAGGGGATAAAGGGAGGAGACATAAATTGCTGGGATGGAGAACCATTTTACGATACTTTTCTTACACTTAAGGACATGACTAATGTGTTATTTTTGTCAATCATTTGAAATAGAAAGGGGGTGAGGTGTGTAGGTCGTTAATTTGTTCGTAATTTGGACAAACAACTATCAACTTGTTAACATTACAATTTCAACAACGATATCGTGTAGTATTGTTTGTGGATAATTCATTGCAAACCTATATTTTTGTGTGTATATATAAGTGTTGGTGTTTGCTTGTACAATCTAAATTTTTTGCATAGTTTTTTCACAAAGGGCAACTTATTTGCAACATAGGGAGAATCATGACACTTGTTAAAATTCTAACTTTGATGGGTCGGTTTTGTTTTTTTGTTTTTTTGAAAGATGACAAATTGGGGAAGTTATTTTGACATATCTGTAGAAGGTTTGATCAAAATGTTTTCCATATTGAGAAGAAAAGGAGAGAATATTTCAGGGGAGGTGCATGGATATGATGAAATAAGTATTGAGCAACATGAGTCAACTTAATAAAAAGTAGTTTTGAGCTTAAAAATAACGTTGTAGCACATCTATTTTAGCTATATAGAGGGGTCATTCATTCAACACCATTAACTTTTACGTTAGTTCAGGGGCACCAACAACTGGGATTTACACAATTGAAAGAAATAGAAAAATATGAGAAAATATGGAAAATATGGGGTTTGTTATTTTTTATTTTTTATTTTACAGGTCAAGATTTTCGATTGGATGGAATTTAATTTGTTAGATAAGTCGAAGACATGAATGAAAAGATGAAAAGGAAAAGGCGAATTAACTATATGCATGTCTCACACATGCTCCATGAATCAAAGTGTTCCTACCCTGATAATATCTGATTATCTAAGCTCCACTTTATCATCTTGATCTTAAAAATATAAAAATCGGATCAATATTATTTTCTTAAAAGAAAACATATTAAAAATTTCAACATTGATGATAAATTAATTAAACTATTTTATTAATTGAAAGGATGAAGGAAAATTACCTTAAACATTTGAACTATATCATCTAAATATGTGGTCTCTCGAGGTTCGTGAAGACCATAATGAATGGAATTGAAAGTAAGTGAATGGTAATTTCGATAAAACCTCAATTTAATCATAATCGTCACTTGTGTGCCTCGACTTAGGATAATGAAGATTTTGTGGCCAATCTATGTAATTAAAAAAATTCCAAACTACCCCCATAAGAGACACCTGTCGCAAATGGATGACAACATCCATGTGGTAGGAAAAATGTGCCCAAATACTATCAATAACCACCATCGACATAGGTAGGAACATTTTTATATTAAAAGTGGAATATAACATTTCTTGTATATTTCCAAGAAGAAAAATCATCAAAAGGCGTATCAAATATCATTCACAACATACATTCGTTTAATTTGAATATTCGTGAGAGGATGTGGAAGATTGAGATCCGTCAATAGGAACCCCAATGCCGAAGGAGCTTCTTCCTTCATTTTGGTATTTGCAACACTCACAAATATCCATTTATGTCCTCCTCTTATGGGGAAAAGTTTTTCTATTATAAAAAATGAGTTCTCCTTTGGTATAGTCATATAAAAAAGCTTCCTTGGTGAACCATGCGAAGGATGTCTAGCGGAAATAAAGTTATTTTAACATGTTATGTTTTAACTGGTTGTCGATTTCATGGAGGAATCATTCAAAGGAAGCTCTAACTTGGGTTCATTCGTAAACTCCTCTAATAATACCGACAAAAAACCCACATTGAAGCGGGACGTCCAATGGATCAGAATCTCTTATCTAAAAAGGATCGTATGGTGCTTAAGTGTCGTAGCAAGAGGTCAAGAGTGGGGAGGTGTCATAGGTGGTCATATGAAGACTATAATTATGCTCCACAAAAGAAAATTGTCGAGGCATGGAGAGTGGAGTAGGTGTAGTAAAAAAGGCGGTTCATACACTATCGCCAATGATATGTACTTTATGTATCAAATTCAAGTGGTGCATCTCACTTATACAACATCTTCTGCGTAAATATGTGGAAATGCCCAACTAAAAACTTGGGAGGAAGACACAACCAAACCTGAACGATCATTTTACTCGACCACTTTCATCCATGTAGTGTTTATGCATTTTGTTGGCATCACACTGCTAATGTTTGCTTTCATCTTTTCTCCCGTCTAAAAATTAATGTTTGTCGCCAAAGATATAAGATTGCTTGATACGACGATTTTGAGCATCATCAAATTGATCGTTGGCAACACGCCCAAATCTCTCTCTCCAAGTTTGTTATCTTCATGGAAATTGTTAGTCGCAACCCTGATATTTTCCATGTTAGAGATTATTTCTCATCCTAGCTGATCACTGAGTCCACCTCCATTCTTCAATTTTTGTAAAGTAAAATGTAGAGATAAACAAATCTTGAAATTATATCTAGCTTAAAAATAATGTATATTTGGACAACAATTTTTGGGCAATGATTTTTAAATTCTATTTTTAATTCTATAGTTTTAAAATTATTATCAATATTTATTAATAATAAATTTTATTTAATTAAATATAATCGCAACTATCCAAACCAAATATTTTTTAAAACCACGAGTAATTTTGTTAGGAGGAGGATGACGTCAAACCCATTAAAAGAAACCATTAATCTAGAGACATAAGATCGAAACTATTAAATCCTATCATATAATGTCACAATAATAAACAACCCTCTCTTAACGACATGCAAACTAATACTAAACTTACACCTTTAACAATTCTAATAATATCCATTTCATCCTTAATCCTTTCTTAAATTTCCGTTACGATTAAAATTGGCGCAACCTGGGAAGTCGTCTCAGAAAGTACCTTTCTTTAGGACAGTGACTTCTCAAATACCCGAAGTTAGAACTATAGGTAACTTGTTTGAAGACTTCTCTACATGGTACGAGTGTTTAATCCAGTCAATCGTTTAATTGAAGCGGCGAAGATTTTAAGTGCGAAGATTGTTCAGAATCAGAATTGTCCACATTTTAATTAATACCTCGCTACTGAATTGATCGTATCAATATCATGGTTTTTAATAAAAATAAAACACTACAATTTAGACCATCCGATTTTACGTGTGATTTAGACAGTCCAGGATTATGTGACGACATGGTTGATGTCGGACCCAAGAGCTTGCCTTCCCCTTTTATAATTTGGAGTACACCTTCTCTCGTAATAAGTATTATGATATCAAAATACATAGGTGGAGGTCGTGTAATTATTATGTTAGGTTAAGCAAGTAAACATATTAATCTTAAAATCAATTAAATATTATTTTAGGAGGACCTCATTGACATAAGATTATAGTGTATTAGGGTTTATATGTTGTTATGAACCATGTATACCAATAAGAATGATATTATTTTTTTGAATGAATGAGGATTTTAAAGCCGTGGAAGAAATTCAAAGAGTCAAACCAAGCCTAAGCAATGTGGGATTAATAGCTAATATATGCAATGGGGGAACACGACGTTTAACATTGGTCAGGTACTTATCTAAAGAGATTTAAACCGTTTCTCTGAGAGGAGGAGGCTTTGATATTTACAAGTGCAAAGAGGTTTAGGATTGATTTTTGCTTTAGTGGTGGTAGATGCTTCATAATTTATTATTTGTTGTTTTTCTCTCAAAGGTGGGTATATGGTCGTCATCAATAATATTATTTTTTCATCTCCCACGAATCGTGTTACATCACATGACAAATTTTATGTCTTCTCTTGTGTGAAAATAAATGTTTTCCACAATTTTTAAATAGGTGTTTATCTTTGATGTTATTGTTCAATATTTCTTAGGCTAATAACTATTTTTTATTAAACTAATGACTTTTTTGCTATCTAGTGAAAAGGTGCCATGCGGAAAAATATTTGTCAAGGGCTATACTTTAGAGGATAGTTTTTTTTTCATAAATGGGCTTGGAAGTTAATGTTTGTCCTCATTTTTCTTCTCACGCTTGGATGTTCAATGTCCATCATGTTCTATAGGCAAGGCCCCAATCTATTCAATGGTTGTGTCATTGGTTTGTCAATAGTATTTATTTATCCATTTTTAAATCAAGGACGAGGATTATATTATTTTTGTGATTGATCTTAGTTTTGATCTCTTTGTGGTCCAATTTGCAAATTATCCTTGTAATCAATGAGGTTTTCTCTTCCTATAATTTTCTATTAAAATTCACTATGTGGCAAGTAAAGAGACTCGTGCTTTGTTTGGTGTTGCTTGCAGGGGAAGCTCATGAGTGGATTTTTCTTATGTTATTATGTGTTTATGCATCTCTAGAGAAGATAATTTATCGTTGTTGTGAGTGTGTTCTTTCTTTTGAAAGCATGACATAATCAAGGTGTATATTCATTGCATGTACATGCATTTTTATGCTCAAATTCACCTACGGTCTACACAATTCAAAAAAAAAAAAAAATTTGTGGTTTTATCTTCATTTTGTATTCAAAGCAAACATTTTTGTGTTCAGATCCAATGAATATATCTCTTTTACATTGTGTTTCGAGAAAGAAATGTAGCAATTGACATGTATATCCCCATGTTTACTCCTTCAAAAATATAGAGATTGAGTATGTTATTTCTAAAGTACATGTACAAGGAAAACAGACAAGTTTAATCTAGCAATTGGATTTTTTAAACCAAGATAAAAATGCAAATAAAATTGAAATCCTTTCCTTCTCTATTTCTAGCAAATAGAAACCTCGCTTGTTGTGTGTTTGTGAACAAATTTGTCTAGGTCCAAGGAAATAGATGTTGATTCTTGTTTGCAAATTGTAGCGTGGATTTTTGAATTTATATAGCTCAAAAAATAAATAATACAATGTCCCTTGATATATTCAATGGCTAGACATGTTATGGATGTGTACATGGGTTTTGAGATTGTGGTTTCTATTTTGTATGTGTTTGGGAAAACAAATTAAAATTTTTATAGTTTTCCTTGTATCAATGGTATATACATTGAATATTATTTATTTGTTATTTGGATTTGTGACGAAATCAAATATAAGTGGGATATATTTGTTTTGTTTATGCAATATTTGTAGAAAATGTGATGTAGGTGCTACTTAAATGGATGTAGATGTCTCTTTGACAGGATACCCATAAAGATATTTCAAAAAAATGTAATTTTTTTAAAGAAAAAATGTTCATTGAAAAGGGAAAACACTAGCTTGAGTACATGGTATCCTTTTCCCTGTAGATCTTATTATTGTGTCTAATTTTGTCAAATTCTACATACATGTATATTCCATTTACTTGTGGTAATGGTGTGGATAGGTGATTTGTAGTTTGTAATCACCATTGGAAACCAAGTTTTGATTATGTAACTTATTCTTCCTTACTAATATAGGTTGTTTATGACTTGAATATATGTTTTGTAAGGTATATAGGTTGGGCCTCTTTGGTGTATATATAAGCTATGGGTATACCTTAGTTGTGTGTCTCTTATACAATGGTTTCTGCCATTATTAGGACAAATCTCACAGAACAAGGATTTGACAAAATGTGGAATTTAGTACTTTTCTATTTTAAAATAACAACAAAAAACAAGAGTACAAAGGAAAAATAAGTAACATGATATATATTATACCTTCTCATATATCTAGAATGGATGTTCTAATTTTGAAAAAAATGCATGTAGTGCTTTCTGTTATGTGGTTCATGCAAGGTGTTATTGTGAGGGAAGATGCATATCAATATTCTCTATATTTTTCTTAGATAAGAAAATGTTGTTTTCAAATTGTACATCTTTACTTCGTGTCTATAGTGATAGAAACAAAATACTTGTAAGTTTTTCATGTGCATGATAAAAAAATGTATAGTGATGCAAAAATGAACTCATACAAATTATGAATGCAAATTATTCTCTGTCATTTGGGACCTCCTTTTTTTTATTGTGAAATAAACTACCATTTGTTTCTTATTTATTTGTATACTTTTCTTTTTTCTACAAACACATTATTCAATGAGGTTTCCTATGCCATTCTTACATTGTATTGGTTTTTAACTAATGGTCATAAAGTGACTTGTTTTTAATTCTACTTATATATTCAATGTTGTTTATTTTCATTCATGGTTGTGATTATTTTATTTTGTCTATAATAAATAAATTCACTTGTACAATATATCTTCCTTTAATGTTCTTCTTGTTTTGCTTATGTTATGGTTACTCAATTCCAAGTCCCACTCTTTAAATCGAGATTTAGACGACTACCAAATATGCAATGTAACCGCATGTTTTTCTATCCATTTATTTTTATTTGCATCCCAATACTTTCTTATTGTACTTGGGATTTGTTAAGCATACAATTGCACATTTGCATTATATGTGTATATTCAATTTTGTGTTTGTTTGCATTCTTTGTAAATAAAAATAATATGGAAATTTTTCTTCTCGTTAAGAAACTTTGTTGTCCCATCTAATCCTATTGATGTGGATAACTATCGACAAGAAAAAACTCTATGATATATTGATGTTTCTTTAGCAAAACTTTGTCTTTTTAATGACATTCATTAATTATAGTGTTGATGATTGCTTATTCAATACATTTTTTCTTTTATTGCACTTTTGTTATACTTATTTGAAGTCAGACAAGAGAAAATAGAACATTTCTTGAATTGTTTGTATATAAGTGATCCATATACATTGAGATCATTGTAGTTAGAGTGGGATGGACACACTTTATATGTTGCATAGAATCTATGATAATGAAGTATATTTTCACTACATGAAACTCTTCATTGTCTCCAAACTAGATGAATACAAAGTTAGATTGTGGAGTGAAAGTTTTTTTCGTATAATGGTTGGCTAAATGGCTTGGCATACCAATATCGTGTTGGTCGAGTTACAAAATGATCTAACTATATTCAGATTCAATTCATCATCTCATTTAATTTGTTACCGTGTCTTTTTCCATGATACAAATCTTCTTTTTGGCCATTACGAACCATTATATCAAGAAAAACATTTGTAATTGTGTAACCAAGCATGTGCGCTTATTACCTTCTTGTATGGATATTTATTCTTGTTGGGGTTATATTTTCTATGCATGATAAATAATATGTTTTTATTGAATCAACCAAAGAATAAAGAATGTGATGAAATATTGTTTGATTCTAGTTGATGTATATGAAATGAAGCTTTTGATATTTGTTATCTTAGGCAAGATGTAGTGCATTCCTTTCAGTAATGCATATTTGTCATAGATAAATAAAGTATTTTTTGTTTCCAAAACTTTCTTGGGAATGAAGCCACAAAGGATATATCACATATTTCATCTTGAAAGAATATATTATTAACATGGGCATGCCAATATAGGAAATTCAATATTAAAGGAAATGAATTTCATCAAGTAATGGTTTTACATTCTATTTTATTAGAAAATTCAAGTGTGTTAATAAAAACAAGTATTGGTAAAGTATATTCTACACGCCAAACCCGTCGTGGCCGACATATAACCTTATGTATTTTGCATTAGCATAAATACCCTTAATCCAATAAGTGATTAGTGTCTGTTATGAAGAATACATAATGTTTTTATTTAGAAACTCTCCTCCATATAAAATGTGCAATACGAGGTAGCCAAATCGTTGAAGTGGAGTTTACTCACTATATACAAATAAACAAAAACATAGAAAGGTTGTAAATATAATATTCATTGAACGCGTTCATCATAGTTTCAATGATAAAAAATAAGTAGCACTTGTCAAATGATTAAAGACTCCTCATCATTTCTTGCAAGATAAATTACAAGAAAAATAGCTTCCAAAACAAGTGAACCACAATAGTCAAATTTTAAAAGTGCATAAAACACGCCCAATTCATATTTACCCATTTTGTATATAGTTTTAATTTAGATTCAATATGATTGCATTCATATAACTAGAAAAAGAAACATATGTTAAATTGACAAAAATTATTTAATGTAACAACACAACAAAATGTGTTAAATGTTTGTTACAAGTATTTTAACAATGAGATATTACCTAAATTTGCATCACCTAATAACAAAGCCTTTAATTATTTTTTTACCATTTATGGTAGTTCTCTATGATCTAAAAGAAGGGTTAGTCACACCTAGATTGAAATTCATAAAAATAGACATTATTTAAATATAAACCTAAAATTTGGATTAAAGTCACAATGATAAATGTAACATAAAATGTCGATAAAATGAAAATAGCATTTCCATATTACATGTATACAACACAAATAGTGTTCATGGAATTAATTCATCATCTAGAATATAAAAGTCTTTTTCAAATAGGAAATGTGTGTAAGTGTTCTTATTGAATTATTTAAAAATATACAAAAAGGACATTGCATCATATAACAAATGTGCATTTAAATTGGTCTTGGTATCGCCTTATTTGTACCATTCTTGATGATGAAAAAGTGGTTGTTAACCTACTTATGTTAATGAGGCTATCATCATAGCAATGATGATGAAAATGGTGGTCACACTTTGGTAGATGGATTTACAAATCCAACATATATCCATGCCCTTCAAAGATGAAACTATACAAATTTTTCTATCCAAGGAAGAAAATTTTATCACCAAAAACAACACCCTCTCGATTTGTCATGAATGAATGGGTGAACAATCAATGTTTTAGGTAACATTGGGACCTGTCTCTCAATATGTGGGACTTACTACATGAGACAGACCTCTAGAGAATGTTGGTTCCTCTATTTATTCCTAATGCTAAACTACTCCTACATCCGAGAACGTAACTATTTAATCATATCTAACATTCCAATGGACTAGGTTAGAAGGATGCATGAAAATGAAATCCTAAGCTAACAAGTGGTGATAACACCATAAAAAGGTGAAGAGAATCTAATGAGGGAAAATGGAGAAGGTAGAGGTCAAACATGAGTGACACAAACCCAAAACAACATTCTACCCTCTATTCTCACATGAGACACAACAAATGAACCTGCAAAGGAGAAATACATGCACAAAATACAACAACAAGAATGGAGAGCCAAGGAAATACAAAAAGCATAAGTCAAGGTTTATAAACACCACAAAACCGAATTTTATTGCTCTCAAAGTATGCACATAACATTATATGTGAAGAAGAAGGCACAAGAACATATTTCCAAGCTCAAAAGGAGGTCTGCAACTCACAGATGCTCAAGGACAATTTTGGCATGGTGCCTTTACATTTTAGAACGTCCTCTTTTTACAAATGAGAGATTTTACACTATCTAACAAAATGGGAGAAATAGAGGACATAAAATAGAAGGAAATTTAGATTTCTTCCTTTAACCACCAACAAGATGCATTGAATGTCTAAAAATAATAATGGACACCTTGTCAAACCCATTTCCCCATGTCATATTGCTTGCTAGAGAAGCCAAAGGTGTCATACTTCATTAAATACAGGTGGTTGAGCTACCAAAACTACCCCTGTCGGGTCTATGACCATGTCGAACATCTCCGGAAACTCGACACATTGATAAGACCATCGGAACTTTGACCTTGATTCACACCATGAGAAACCTCAAACAACTGTCGAGAAGTTATGCTGCACGAGCACCTTGAAATTCCAATACAAGGGAGGAGCACCTTTCGGAAATCGAAGTAGTCGACATGAGATATATTAACATTTTTTGATGTCGTTGATCTCCAAAAAACCTAACACATTGAGGACCGTCGAGTTTCAAAAGTGGATGTATATAACACTAACATGCATTTGGGTTGCGATGTTTCGATGTAAGTGTAGACACCTAAATTTAGTATCTATACCCTCATTGTCTGCATGTGTGCATATTTTATTCTATTCATCCCCCTTATTTAATCAAATTCCCTCTTAATTAATTTATCCCCCTTAATTAATTAAATTCCCATCACCTTTAAGTCCTATTTAATCAACATCAATTAATTAATTAATTAATCATGCCCTAACCAACTTTCCATTTTGGAATGCTTTTATTCTAAATCTACACCTATGATTTTCCCTATACTTTTCCAACCTATCTCCACTGCCAACTCATCTACACCTCATCCCTAAACAACCCCTTCCCACCTAATGCTTTAAAGCATTCAACCAACTCCAAAAAGACAAGAAATCATGCCAAAGGCAGGAAAATCCTCCCATTGAGGAAAATTTCCCCATGATCGGGGCGACCTAGCCTAGTCGCCATCAACCCTATAAAGCCAAGCACTTTCTTTTCATTCATCATCAAATGCAAGCAAGAATCCAACAACTCTCTTGTAACTCCGTGGATAATCCTTCACCCTGAATAGTTTATAATCCATTACAAACCTCCTCTCGACTCTTTGAACCATGCATGTGTCAATCGTGATCGGTATTTTTGTGAGATTGTCATCATTTTACATTACTTTAGTCAGCTTTATCACATTATCTTGGTATTTCTCATATTTAACCTTTTGCAGGTTTAAAACATTAGCAGCAGAGCTCACAACTTTATCATCAACTTCTTTCTGCAAATCTATACTTGTAGGTTGCTCATCTGGCTTGCCTTTCCTCGGCCTTATCCTTCTCTTTCACAGCTTTTCATCGACCCTGACAAGTCATCATCAACTCGGCTTCGATAGTCCTTACTTTGTTTCCAGCCATCCTTAGCCCCTGCATGTGTATAGCCTCTATTCCAGTTTGTTAAACTCTCACCCAATCTCTCTCTCGCCACAACAAAATCAACTTGTTTACACCCTAGTCATCATCAACCAGATTTTTGGTTTCATTCCCTCCCCTTTAAACTTGGTTTTTAGTTGTTTTCTTGGTTTCTATTCCTTTAGATATCCTCTCTCAAGTTGACTCCAAATCTTCATACTTCTACAACTTTTAGATTGCATTCTGATCCTACTCGGTTGCATATTTTTATTATTTTCCGATCTAGTCTCCCAAGTCATTGTCGACCTACACCGACACATAGTCTGGGTCCACCACCTGCACTGTAACACTTATTTTATAGTTATTTCAATTAAATCAACTTCAAATCCATCTTAATCAGTTCTAGATTCAATGTTGTTGTTGTTTTTTGCATGTTATCTACAATACTTGTTTTATTTCATCCTTTCTAAACAAACGGGGTTGACATCCACTGAGGAAGTTAACACTTCTCGTTTTCTTTGTTGGGCATCCCCTACCCAATCATCTAATCAAAATCATTTTCAGTCTTACTTGCAGATTTCATCTGATTTACAACAATAAGGATCCAACATCCATCGTGCGCACGTATCATCGTACATCCGAGGTAACATAAACCCTCCATCATTTTTGAGTTGCTAGTTTCTTTAGTAGCTAGTGCATTAACTTCATTATGAACGATAAATTTGGACAACAACAAACAAGTCCCAAAAACTAAAAAAAGGTTGTAATCGGCTTGATGTTTTTCATGTTAAGAAACCCAAACAAGGTAAGTTGGGGTTCGGGGTGAAAATATGTGACATGGAACATGTAATTAGGTCGACATGTTATGATGTATGAAGGACTCAAAACATGACACAAAGGAAGATTTTCAGGTTTTGTAAGTGGGAAACATGTGACAGATAACATGTAATTTCCCGATATGTCATGATGTAAATAAAACTCCGAAAATCAATTTTTTGAGAGAATTCTATAAAATTTTAAAATTTTTAAATCAACTATGAATTTTCCTAAGTCCAAAAAAGGGGTTGCAAAGTTGTCAAAATATCTCGAGGGTGGGTATTTTAGATAATAGTTTGACATCTCAATGGAGTAATCTTCTGTTAGATGAAGATATCAGGGGCCTTGAAGCATCCATTGGGCATGGAGTCAATCCAAAAACTTTGAAAGATTATATGAATCTAGAATATTCAACAATAAAAATCCCATAAAAATATATATATAAACAAGAAAATCATACATGCTCCAAAGGGAAACATGCACAATATGCACAAGCACTTGTTTTGCTGAAAACAAACCTACATTAACCTACTCTAACAAGACAGAAAAGGAGATAAACAAAACCTAATACGAGATAGGAGAAGTAGTTTCCTTTCTTACAAATCGCAGCCATGTAATTAATTTGGCAATGAACATGGCCTTTAATGAGAGTGGAAATTTGTTTTGCAAATGGTTTTGCATCCCATTCTTCAAGGTATCAACAAAAAATAAATATAATACCTCTTTAGTTGCTCTACATTTATTTGAAGGTTGAAGTTGATCTTTGGCACATCATAGCTCTTCCACATGCTCAAGTGAGCATGATCGGTTATAACTCCTTGGGTAGATCTAAACTAGCCATATATATTATTGGGAGAGGAATGATCCTCTGATTTTTCCCATCTTCTTTGTATGTAACCCCATGAATGGATATACAAGATTTCTCTTCTCATTTCCTTGGATGTTTCGCAACTCTAATTTGTGCTCTCGATTTTGTATAAACACCCTTGTTTCCACAATTGTATTTTGATTTTCTTCGAAGAAGAAGAAGTGTGAAAACTTAAACTTATCACCCATGATGACCTCTGATTTGGAAATGGTGTTATCATCTTCCTCCTTTTCCTCATCATCAAACACAAACTTTGAAAGATCAAACTCCTCTTGTTCCTCATGAGGTTTGTTTTGGGAAACAAGTTCTTATTTAGTGCTCTCCTCCAAATCCAATTTTGTAAAAAGAAGTAAGGAAGGATACGCATTCACTGGAATTTCTTTCTCCTTTTCAATTCCAAGGGATACTTTAGTAACAAGAGGCTATTTGTGTTGGAATATGAATGGTGAAACTACAAAAGTAGTGATTTTAATGGGCTCTTCCTCACCAATGAAATCTTCCAAATCTGATAAAAATCATTCTCTTCATGATCAAACTCGTATAACACTCCCCTTGGATCTCATCTTCCTTGTGCTCCTCTTCTTTTGTAGTTAATTTATCCTCCACTTCTAATTTTTCAAGATGATATAAAAACAACAACCTATGTGAACATGGTGCCATCATGCACACTACATTCAGAGCAAAGAGATTGTTGGTCATCTTCTTCTTGTGTTTTCTCTTCTACAAAATCAACCTCCACCTTGTGTTCTTTAGTCCCAACCTCTGTTAAAGGTTTAACCAACTTGTGGCATCTGATTGGTTTCAAATTTTGAACCCCAATCCTTCAAGTTCTGCAAGAGTTGTTCTCTGCTGGTTTCTTCAAATGGCTTCCCTCCCTAACTATTTTTTTTTTTTTCTTCCCAAAATGGATTTGGGAATGTAAGAGGAGGGGTGGGATGGGCTTCAACATGATTTTGCAATGGTCAAGTAATGAGGGGAGGGTGCAAAATCTTCTTCTAAAGGAGAGGAATGGAAGGAGAATCCTTGAGAAAGAGGAATTTTGACCTTGGGATGAGGTGGTTAATAAGGAATGGGCATTGGATACTGATAGGGAAGGTAAGTGGGAACATCCCATTGATAGGGTTCCTTAACCTTATGCTCATTATCTTCTAATGCCTGCAAAGATGCAATAAAATCAACCATTTGAGTGAAAGACTCACTCATTACCTCAAGCCTTTGTTGTGGGATAAACCAACTAGGTATAGGACCTCCCCATGGATAGGGCTTCCTAAAACCAGGTTGTTTAGCTTGCAAGATTTGTAGTTTCTCATTTATAACCTGCAAGATATGCTCCATATTTTGAACCTTTCTTTCAAAATCATCTTTAGGTGTAGAATGACCTCCAAATTCCACATATTATCATTATTGGCCATAAAAATGATATGGATGTGTGGTATAATATCTTGAAGATGGATTTTGAAAGGATGGAGGTAGATTTGAATGTCCTTGTCTCCGAAAATGAGAAAAATGAGAAAATGAAGTCATGATTACACAACTTCATGGGAAAGAGAAATGAAATTATGGAAAAAAAGGAAATGGTCTCGCTAGATGAGAAAATGGGTTGGTTAGACCAGTGGAGTCACTAAATATGTTAATAAAATGCCTCCAAAGGCTTAACTTTGACCAAACATACATCAAACTTGGAAAAATAGAATATAGACTAATATGTTGTAATGGAACACTGCAAAGATACGACTTCAAATTTGTCCCATTGGGCGTGCTTTAGAATTGTTATCACCAAAAACAACACCCTCTGATTTTTCATGAATGGATGGATGAACAATCAATGTTTTTGGGTAACATGGGATTGTCTCTTAAGTTGTGGGACTTTCTACTTGAGATAGACCTCTAGAGAAGGCTGGTTCCTCTACCTATTCCTAATTCTAAACTACTCCTATAGATGGGAATACAAATATATAATCCTATCTAACATTCCAATGGACCAGGTTAGACAGAGAAAGGGTTAGAAGGATGCATGGAAATGAAATCCTAAGCTAACAAGTGGTGATAACACTAGAAAAAGGGTGAAGACAATCTAATGAGGGAAAAGGGAGAAGGAAAATGGAGAAGGGAGAGGTTAGACTTGAGTGAAACATAACCAAAACAACATTCTACCCTATATTCTCACATGAGACACAACAAATGAACTTGCAAAGGGTAAATACATGCACAAAATACAACAAGAATGGAGAGGAAAGGAAATGCAACAAAACATAAGCCAAGGTTGAGAAACACCACAAAACCATATTTTATTGCTTTCAAAGTATGCACATACCATTGCATGTGTGTTATAATGTAATATTAAGTGCCTTTAAATCTTATTTTATAATTAAATAATTCAAAATAGTTATATTCTTAATTATTTAATATAAAATTTGTGTTTATGTTTAATTGTTAATTATTAACTAATTTATATTAAATTGGGGTGTTGTTTATTCATACCCTATCACTTGATATGGTTTGTGACCCGTGGGGTCAAATAAATATGACCATGGGTCATATTGGTTATTCACCTCGGGTGAATGGTTTGGAGAGAAGTGAGGGAAGGGGATTTACTAGACTGTAAAATATTGTTTCTCATAAATGGAAATTTCTCAGTTTGACCGTGGCTTTTCCCCCTTGGGGATTTTCCACGTAAAATCTATGTTCGCTGTGTTATTTTCTTTGCTTTTTTATTTATTTACTTATTCATATTAATGTTTGATTTGAATATTAATTAAATATGGTTTAATATCCTTGTCCTAACAATGTGAAGAAGAAGACACAAGAACAAGTTTCCTAGCTCAAATGGAGGTCTATAACTCACACCATTGCTCACGGACCATTTTGGCATGGTGCCTTTACATTTTAGAATGTCCTCCCTTTACAAATGAGAGATTTTACATTATATAGTAGAATGGGAGAAAGAGAGGAGGGAAAATAGAGGGAAATTAAAATTTCTTCCTTCAACCACCAACAAGATGCATTGAATGTCGAAAATAATCATGGGCACCCTACCAAACCCATTTCCCCATGTCACATCACCTACTTGATAAGCCAAAGGTATCATAATTCACTTAATAGTGGTGGTTGAGCTACCATAACTACCCCTGTCAAGTCTATGACCATTTCGAACATCCCCGAAACCTCACGCATTGATAAGACCATCGTAACTTTGATCTTCTTTCACACCATGGGAAACTCAAAACAATGTCAAGAAGCTATGCCTATCGAGCATCTTGCAGAGTTAGACACAAGGGATGAGCACCTTAATAAATTGAGAAGTATTCAACGTGAGAAATGCTCGACTGCTTCAATATCATTGACCTTTGAAAACACGACACACTAAGGACCACCGGTTTCGGAAGTGGGATGCACATAACACAGAACATGCATTTGGGTTGTCATTATTTTGATGCAAAAGTCCCAAAACCTAAAACAAAGGGAAAATTGGCTCGATGTTTTACATGTTAAGAAACCAGAAACAAGGAAATTCGGGGTTCGGGGGTGGAAAACATGTGACATGGAACATGTAATTGGGTCGACATGTTCTGATGTATGAAGGACCCAAACCCGACACAAAGGAAGATTGTCGTTTTGAAGCGGAAACATGTGACATATAACATGTAATTTCCTTGACATGTCCCGATGTAAATGAAACCTAAAACCCAAATTTTTGAGAGAATTCTAGAAAATTTAATTTTTTTGAATCAACTATGAATTTTCCTATGTCTAGAAATGGGGTTGTGGGTTGTCAGAATAGCCTAGGGCGGGTATTTTAGACAACAAAAATCACTTGGCATTTTTCAAGACAATTTTTCAAAACAAATGAACTTCCTAACTCTTTTTTGGGAGCCTCGTGTAGAGAACACTAATCAAGCAAAGATCATATTAAAAATTCATGCAATGAAAAATATTGCATTTTGTGTATCTTATCACCGATATTTTTTCAAAGCAATTGAAATTATCATTGATAAAGTAGGTAGTTTTATGTGAGTTTGAATCACAAAAGACCAACTTGATGGATGTAAAATAGTGGCAAAGGATGTCAAATACAAGCCAAATTTAGTAAACATAATAAATCATGATATTTGGTATGTTGAATTCAAAAATATGAATATCCCATGACTACTTATAACAATTAAGATGTCCATTTTCCATGATATTGAAATCGACCCTCCTATGTTTTTTTTTTTGTTACTTTCTCAAATGTATGAGAATTGTAAACATCACCTTTCAAGTGTACTAGAAAAATTATATGATCTTCACAACCATTATGATTTTGCATTAAATTCATATACTCCTAATTTTCACGATGCCAATTTCCTTATGAGAAATGATCTTATAAGTTGTACATGTTACTATTGAATTCTTTGAAATTTTATTGTTTGTGCCAAGAACATGTATTTTTTTTGGGAAAATTATTGTTGACTATTTTTAGGTCATTGGATTCCAAAACAAAGTCAACATGAATAGCCATTGGTTATTCATTTCTAGACAAGTACATAATCTATGACATAGATATGTTTTCTCTAAACACTACGAAATTGCATCACCACCACCATACATAAATATAAACAACCAAAATACATAAGAATATGTTGTTGAAAATGAAAACCTATTTTTATTGTACTTGAACATATTTTTTTGAGATCCTTTTGATAATTTGAACTTGAATGAAATTGAATCCAAAGAAGTAATAGAAAACACATTAAAAGAACTAAATAGTGTTCTCAAAAAGACAACCATCAAAAATTTGGAACAACAAATTTTCAAGATCGATATCACTAAAAAGTAAACACATATGCAAAATATATTCTTAATGCATCCGAATGCAACAACTATTTATTACGCTTTTACATGATAAAATGGCACTTCTATTATAAAAAAAAATTATATGCGAAGAGAATCAAACCTTGTATTTTGATGGTGTTTATATGATATGTAAGCTTGGAAATGAAATTCTTCATTATAAACATATGTTATTTTAAAAAAACACATATAATCCTCTCCATTCCATTGAGTACAATAAATTAATCAATGCATTTCCATCAATGCTTCTTGTTTGGATGAGCATACTTTTATCTTGCTCAACCTAAACATCACATATGTTTGCAAGGCTGAATGGTCAACCAACCAATGATAAATCCTCCTTGAAAGTGGTAAACAACTCATTAGTGGATGACTAGCCATCCTTGCAAACATATGTGATAGATAGGTTCTTCCCTTTTATCCCAAAACTCCGGTCTACTTCAAGACCTTGATCAACCAAAAATGCTTTGCATTGATCTCATCATAATTTACTACCTTTCATAGTCAATTCATCTCAAAAACATTGTCTTGTTGCATTTTTTTATTCATAAAAATATAATGGAATTAAAAATTCTCATGAAAAAAGTTACATGTCAACACCGTGTTAATTATAATAAACATTTAGAAAAAAACTAGTACAAAGAGAGACTTTTGTTGTATTTCCATTCAGTATAAAGGAAGAAAGTTATACAAATATTTGTCAACATGGAGATATGCATATGTATTCCATTAAATTATCATTAAACAAAATGATTCAATATTTTTTATGACATTAACTCAAAATTAAGTAATATGCATGTGAAACATTATAGGAAGTGGAGGTTGGTTTCGTTAATGTTATGAAAGAAATGTCATAAATCCTAAAACCAATCAAGACATTGAATGAACAATATGACATACATCTTGATATTCCTTTACATATTTCAATTAAATCAACAAACAATATACAACCATTAAAAATTTGTAAGCATCCAATTACAATGGATAATGCAACATACTAAAAACGTATAAGAGTGTTAAACAAAAAAAACAACAAATAATAAAATAAATTGTAATGAAAAAACATGTTGACCTTGTAAAACCATTATATATTATTTTCACAAGGGGCATAGTTCAAGAAATATATTCACATTGAATTTGATTTTTGAAAATTTGACTCTTATATATAATATCTCAATTAATAGTAGTGATTTGAAATCAAATACCTGATTTTGGCCTTGCAATAAAATTTATGTATAATGCGGGTGGTGTAACAATGCATTCTAATTTTCTATAACAAATTTGAAATAATTCCTTTAATTTGTAAACAACTAGTACATATTCAAAACAATAACAAGAACTAAATCTTTTTCTTATATGAAGTTTTCCTTATATTTGGACAATTATTATACTTTACGATATATAAAATTCCTTTACTCAAATCTAGATTAGGGTAGGAAATATGATACATATATTTAGATTATTAAATTATTAACTGAATATTACCATTTAAATAAGACTAAACATATATAACAATTTGTAAGATAGATCAATTAGAACATGTGTTAATCGTAGTAAATCATGAGAAGTTAAGTACACTTAGCTATTTGACTAAATTGGGAGATGGTATGGGTGTGACATAGTAATCAACTAGATGGAAATTTCCTGAAAGGTGTTTTATCTCTATAATTTTGGCCTTGCATAACTTGTTGGGATGAAACTTTTATTTTCTCCTAGACTATAGGGTCATTTTTTCCTTGTTTGATGGTTATGTCTAGGAAATTGATGGAGATATACAAGTGTAATATGATATGTTATCACTTATTTGGTCTCACAAATGTGTGAAACCCTTAGGAATCGACTAAAATGGACTAAAACCCTAACCATGGGTAAAACCCTACAAAAAATAGTGTTTAGGTTAAAGCATAATCATGACACCGCATATGTCGGCATTATTCTAAATAGGCCTCAAACTATGAATTTATCCACCTAGAGATATAATATTGTGTGGATGAAACTACATTTCATAAAGACAATCACTTGATAATGCTTTATAATGGCTTGTTTTATTTTTTCTTGATTTTGATTTGAAGGACTTTGGCTTGGGAAACATGACTGGTTGGAGATGATACATACACGAGGGACTGTTGATTTATTGTATAGTGTACATAGGGGACGTGGAAGAAGATGGAAGAAGGGGAACAATGGGAATGGATTTCCTTTGCCAACCTAAATGAGACTCTTCTCAGCTAATATGGAAATGTAAAATTCTAAGGAAGAGTGTTTCCTCCTAGATCTTGGATCAATACAACCAAATCAAAATCCAAGGACCTCAAATAAAACAAGAATGTCATACCTTGTGAGGGTCTGAATTCTTGAGGAATTCTATGCCAAGTCCTTGTGAATCTGATGTTGAAGTCTTAGATATATTCCATTGAATCCCGATGTATTGTGTTGAGATGTTCCATGAGAGGAATGACATCTACATTCTCCTTGAACTAGTTGTAGAATTGTTTTCCCAGCTGATCCCATGTGGAAATGTATTGTGAAGCCAAATTTTTGTACCAATATCTTGCTTTACCTCTAAATGATGAAACCAGAAGTCTGAGGAAAATGTTCTCTTATATGATATTGTGAATGACACAATGGTTGGATATATCTTGTATATGATCAATAAGATATTGATCTCCATTTCCTTAAAAGAGAGGCAAATTTATCAGATTTATTTTGGGGATATCATCCCATTGCTACAAATGAAGGGGAGGGGAACTGAAATGAGAGAATGGAGAAGCTCCATGAAGAGCCATGGATGAAGTGGAAACATGAAAATGAATGGAAGGGTGGAAGGAAGGAAGAAATGGATGAAATGATGGAGGGAAAGGTTTTCAAATGAGATAATGGGTTGATTAAATCAATGGAGTCACCACATTCTTGAAAATGCCTTTAAAGGTTGAAATCTCACCAAGAACACATCCACTTGCTGAAATGAAAATGTAAAGTGCTTCAATCTCTATCCCAACCCAGGTGTGCTGAAACTATTGGGAAGTGAAGGCACCAAGGTGACAAGGATACACACCATTGAAATATAAAACTTTTAAATCTAATCCCACCGGCATACATCTAGCTGTTGGTGCTCAAAATTGCACCCTTCCCCGAGTCATAGAAAATATGGGATTTGAGGCAACATGGGACTATATCTAAGTTGTGGGACTTGCATGTGAGACAAACATCTAGAGAAGGTTCATTCCTCTACCTATTCCTAATGCTAAAACTACTCCCAAGGAAGGAAATGAAATGCGGTTATCTAGAATCATATTCTATAATTCCAAGGGACCAGGGTTAGAAGGAGATGCGGAAAAGGGAAATCCTAAGCTAAAAGGGTGATGATAGTACCATAAAAGGGGTTGAGATCTCTCCACAAGATGAAGGAAAGGGAAAACAAATGTAGAGAAGGAAGAAAAATGTTCCACGATCAAGAACCATGCAGCTCCACCTCACCCACACATTGAAAACAAAACAAAAATGGAAATTGCAAGCAAGAGATACACACAACATGCCATAAACAAGTAGAAATGCAAGAATACAAATAAAATGATCTATAGAAGTTAAATGTGCCACAAAACATATTATATTGCTTAAAATATGCACAATTCCATTACATTCATGGAGGAAGATGAGAACACATTACAGAGACCAAATTCGAGGTTTGGAACTCATGGGAAGTCAGCCACCATTTTGGCATGTGCCGTTATAACAAAAAGTGTTGAACTCCTTCAAAATGAAATATTTTTACAATATATAGATCAAGGAAGAAAGAGAAGAGAAAAAAAAGAGGGAAAAGATAAGATTTAATTTTTTATTCATGAAAATATTTGTCTTTCCCATATCATGGCTTATAAGTTGTTAGATGTGCCTCCCTATATTTGTTTTTATATGTAGAATAAGGAAGGAGGCCCATACTTCATCAATTCGGGTGGTTGAGCTATTTGTAGAATCTGTACGTTAATCTTAAACTATTTTCCCACTTTTCCACCTACCAAATTCCACCAAAATTTGATTTTGATGATGCCAAATTGAAGGGCTAGAGGAGACCTTTTCAATGATATATATTTTCCAAGATTTGGAGCTCTGGATCGAAAGATACGAGCATTTGAATATTTTCCTTCAGGGATGAAGAGGAATGTGACACGTGGCAAAATTTGATTTTTTAGTGGATTTCCTCTGCCTACATATACATTACTTTTCCTTTCCATGTGTCGGTCTTTGGTTGGTTCATGAGGTCGGGATTTGCTTTTACGCATTATGAGGTTTGTGGGCAAAGTCTATTCCATTATGAGATGTGAACCAATAAGAAAATTACATGCTCCTTCGTAGTGTCGGACTTTCTTTAACTCGATTATCCATCACAAAGCATGATCCAATAGGAAATATCCATGCTTACTTCACAATTCACCTTTTATAAGAACACATGCCATAAGAATGTTCCACGCTTCTTGCAATTTAGAACTTTGATAATCCTTTTGACCAACTTTGTGAAATATTATCCAATAGGAAATCTCCATGCACCTTCCCTATGTGATACTTTGATAAAATTGATTGATAATCTATAAATGCGAGCCAAAGAGAAAGGTCCATGCTTGTTTTGCAATGTTGCGGTATTAAGCTCTCTTACCTTCATACTTTCCTTTCATTAGTTGTTTCTTTGCATCACAACTTCATCTCTGGGTAGAATTCAAATAATTGGCTCCATAGAAAAGTTTTCATGTACCCACCTTGACCAATCGACCACGGACACAAGCCTTATAAAACTTGGTCTATTCTACGAACTTGAGGTCTACAAAATGGATCTTCTTTGAAGTTCTTTGGAATGGTGACACATGTCTCTTCTTGACTTATTGACTTGGTTGTTTCTCAGACCCGATGGAATTATCCATTGTGGCTCATTTTGGGAACTTGATTCTTTGAAATCCAAATGTTATGAAGGGACCTAGAATCCCGCCATGTGTTCACTTCTTTACAGAGAAAATTGATACCAAATGAATTTCATGTAGCCTTTTAAACATAACCCGCTAATGGATTAGCTATCCCCTCCTCGCGAGCATTTGAATTGCTAGGTGGTGTAGACTTTTGACAATCGTTATGAGGTATGTCATGATTTTAAATGGCTAAGTCCATTTATAATCATTTATCCAAATTAATTCAGGGGAGTTAATTTGGGATAACATTTAACGACCTCTAGGGACATCTCGTATTGCTAGATAAAGAGACCATTATCCTTTATGCATCTATTAGGCATGGAGTCGAGCCCAAAACATTTAAAAACGAATATAGAATTTGAAAATATATCTCCCAGATCTATTATGAACTTAGCATTGAACCGGTACTACCTAAAAATGATATGTGGAGCTCTAAATAAAGCTCAAAAATTTCTCTAACTATCTGATTTCACCATGAAACTTTCTCTACCTTCCAAAATGGATTGACTTGATCTCATGGGATATGAATAAAAATTGGAAATTACCCAATTTATCTTATTTGGCCCTAAAATTAACTATACACACAAAAAAAATCCCGCAAAACTATATACAAACATGAAAATCATACATGTCCCAAGTGGAACATGCAGAGTGTGCACAAGCACTTCTTTTGTTGAAAATAAACCTACCTACTCGACTCTAACCAGAGGCAAAGAAAGCTAAACAAAACTTGTAATAGTTTGGGAGAAATAACTTCCCTTTCTTACAAATTGAGACCATGTATTTGATTTGGCAATGAACATGGCCTTTAATAAGAGTGAAAAACTGATTTGAATATGGTTTTCCACCCTTTTCATCAAAGTATTAGTTGAAATGGAAAAAATACCTCTTTTAGTTATTCTTCATTTGGATTTGAGAGGTATTAGCAGTTGATCCTTGGTACACTGTAGCTCTTCCTCATGCTCTAAAGTGAGCATGATTGGTTGCAACAATTTCTTTGGATCCAAGCTATCTAGATACATGATTGGGCATGGAAATTTTGAAACCAATGGGTTGATCCTTGTGATTTTCCCATTCATTTGAAGCTCTATCCCATAGATGGGATCATCATGCAAATTTCCTCACAAAGGAAAGTGTTTACGACTAGAATTTCCTCACAAATAACTTTACCTCCTCTAAAACAACCTCCTCTGAGTCTAATTGAATTCCTTTTGTTGTTGGTGCCCTCTTTTGTTCACTTTTCACAATCTCATCTTCCCAATCAAAGTCATACCATTCTTTGACAGTTCTACAATAATCATACATAGTAAGACTAGTTGGAGATGATACATACATGAGGGACTGTTGATTTATTACACAATTAGACATAGGGGATGTGGAAGAAGATCGAAGAAGGGAAAAATGGGATTGGATATCCTTTTCTTGCCCAATGAGACTCTTCTTAGCTAATATGAAAATGTCAAATTTCCAGGAAGAGTGTTGCCTCCTAGAGCTTGGATCAATATAGCCAAATCAGAATCCAAGGACCTCAAATAGAACAAGAATGCCATACCTTGTGAGGGTTTGAATTCTTAAGGAATTTTGTGCCAAGTCCTTGTGAATTTGATGTTTAAGTTTGAGATATATTCCATCGAATCTTGTTATATTGTATTGAGATGTTCCATGAGGAAAATGACATTTGCATTCTCCTTGAACCGGTTGTAGAATTTTCTCCCAACTGATCCCATGTGGAAATGGATTGTGAAGCCAAACTGTTATACCAATCTCTTGTTTTACCTCTAAATGATGAAACCGTAAGTTTTAGGTAATTTTCTCTTCTATGATCTTATGAATGGCATAATGGTTTGATATATATTTTATATGATCAATAGGAGATTGATCTCCATTTCTTTGAAAGAGAGGAAAATTTATTAGATTTTTTTGGGGATATCATCCCATTACTACAAATGAAGGTGAGAGGAACTGAAATGAGAGAATGGAGAAGCTCCATGAAGAGCCATGATGAAGTGGAAATATGAAAATAAATGGAAGGGTGGAAGGGAAGTAAGAAATGGATGAAAGGATAGAGGGAAAGGTATATAATTAGATGATGGGTTGATTGAATTAGTGGAGTCGCTAGATTTTCTTAAAAATGCCTCCAAAGGATGAAATCTCACCAAACACACATCCACTTGATGAAATGAAGATGTAAATTGCTTCAATCTTTGTCCCCTCGGATGTGCCAAAACTATTGGGTAGTGAAGGCACCAAGGTTGTAAGAATACACTCTAGTGAAATATAAAGCTTTCAAATCTATCCCATCGGGCATGTTAAAAATGTTGGAGCTCAAAATTGCACCCTACCTTGAGTCATAAACAACTCGGGATTTTGAGGCAACATGGGATTGTCTCCAAGTTGTGGGACTTTCACTGTGAGACAGAACTCTAGAGAAGGTTGGTTCCTCTACCTATTCTAATGTTAAACTACTCCTAAGGAAAGAAATTTAACTATCTAATCCTCTTCTATAATTCCAAGGGATCATGGTTAGAAGAGATGTAAGAAAAGGGAAATCCTAAGCTAAAATGGCGGTGATAGCACCAAAAAGGGGGGTTGAGCTCTCTCCACAAGGGGAAGGAAAGGGAAACAACATGGTAGAGAGGGTAGAAAAACATGCCATATATTAAGAACCATATATCTCCACTTGCCCCATGCATTGAAAATACAAAAAAATGGAAACCGTAAATAAGACATACATACAACATGCCAAAAACAAACAAAAGGAAAGACTACAAATAAAATGAGCTAGATTAAACAAACGTGCCACAAAATAAATTCTATTTCTTAAAATATGCACAATTCCATTACATTCATGGAAGAAGATGAGAACACATTACAGAGACTAAATTCGAGGTATGGAACTCATGGGAAGTTGGCCACCATTTTGCCATGGTGCCGTTACAAAAAAGAGTGATAAAATCCTTCAAAATGAAATATATTTACAATATTTAGATCAAGAAAGAAAGAGAAGAGTAAAAGATAGGGAAATAGATTGGATTTGATTTTTTCATTCACGAAAATTTGTCTTTCCTTGCAACACAACTTCTAATTTGTCAGATGCGCCTCCCTATGTTTGTTTTTGTGTGTAAAATAAGGAAGGATGCCCATACTTCATCAATTCAGGTGATTGAGCCATCTGCAATAGTACGTTAATGGTCAAAAATATTTTCCCCTTTTCTTCCCACCAAACATTAAGAAAATCTGATTTTGATGATGCCATATTGAAGGGATCGAGGAGACCTTTCCAACGAAATAGATTTTACAAGATTTGGAGCCTTGAATCAAAATATATGAGCATTTGAATATTTTCCTGTCGGGATGAACATGAACGTGACATGTGGTAACATTATATTTACTTGGGGATTGCCTTTTCCTACATGTATATTTCTTTTCCTCTAGAATGTGTTTGCCTTTGGTTAGTTCGTACAGGTTGGGCTTTACTTTTCTACATTATGAGGTTTACGCACAAGTCCTGCTCCATTATGAGATATGAGCCAATAAGACAATGCCATGCTCCTTCGTGGTGTTAGGGATTGTTTTTTAAATTTGATTGCCCATCGTGAAAACATGAGCCAATAGGAAATCTCCATCCTTACTTCACAATTCACCTTTTCTATAAGAACCTTGTCATAGTGTGAAACACAAACCAATAAGAATGTTCCATGTTGTTCACAATTCATACCTTTGATAACCCATTCTAATCGCTGCGAAAATATTAGACAATAGGAAATCTCCACACACCTTCCTTATGCCAAAATTTAATAATCTTAGCCAAAATTCAAGAAATGTGAGCCAATGAGAAAGATCCATGTTTGTTTTGTGATGTCACAATGTGAGGCTCCCTTGTCTTCATTTTTTCCTTTCCTTTTTTGTTCCTTCGCATCACAAATTCATCTATAGGTGGACTTAAAATTGTTGGCTCCATATAAAAATTTCCATGTGTATGCCTTGACACTTAGACCACCCATACCGAATACCTTATAAAACTTGGTCTATTTCGTGGACGTAAGGTCCGCGAAATGATTTGACATTGAAGTTCACCGGAATGTCGACACGTGTCTCTTACTTCAGCTTTGAAGTTAGTTGAGTTAACTTGTTGACTTGGTTATTACTCGACTCGAATTGAAAATTGTTCCGTTGTAGCTCATTTTGGGAACTTGAAGTCCACAAAACTTGAATGTTATGAAGGGACCTGAAATCTCGCCACATGTTCATTGTTTTAATGGGAAAATATGACTACCAAATGAATGCCACTCATCCTTTTAAATACAACCCACTAATGGATTAGTTATCCTCTCCTCACGAGCATTTGAATTGTTAGGGGATGTAGACCTTTAATGGGTGATAGGAAACATGTCGGATTTTAAATGGCTAAGTCCATTTAGAATAAGCTATCCAAATTAATCCAGGGGAGTTAACTTGGGATAACAAGTAATAAGCCACTTCAGGTGCAAGTGGGTTATGAAGAAACTTATTATAATCCATATTATGAGAACAAGTGGATGCACCTTGTTGTAATTATAAGATTTAGCATGTAATGTATGAACAAGGGTTTTAAGATCATGTGTGCCTAGATGAAAAAGCATGCAGATCATTATTATTGAATATAAGATGTGTAGTTACAAAATTGGTTACTTGAAAGAGGCATAGAGACATTGTGTATTAAAATATTAGGTTTCCCCAAGGATGGAGACATCGTCGATGTAGGAATAAAATATGTTGGTAAAGTGGGATAACATTGGAACCTCTCAAAAAGGGGTTCTTAACTAGACTTTTGGTCATAAGAAAGTTGATAAAAAATATGTATTTTGACAATAGGATCAATGTGAAAAGGATTATTATGAAGTTGTTCATGTAAAGTAGATTAAAGTTCCATTTGTTCATTATCCATGATGTTATCATCATCATGGTTATAATCATAAGAATGCTCACTATGAGTTACAATGTCATGTAATGGGACTTCATTAGTAGGGTCAAGAAGAGACATATTGATAGGAATATGCAATGGAGAAGAATCCATGAGGCTAAAAATATTGCAAGTAGAAGGAGAAATATAAATATGCTCAATAGTCGATTGGTAAACTAAGAACTACACCTAAAGAGAATAGGAAGAAAACATATGAAAAATAAAATAATATATTATTAAGAAGGAAAATAGCATATATTTTTAGAAAAGAGGAACCCTATGGAAACTAGGGTTTGGATCGTGATATTCAATTCAAGGGTCAGTTTTATGAAAAAAATTACACCTTTATTATATTTAGATCTAGATTTAGTGAAGTAATTAAACTAAAAGATGCAAAGGGGAGATACATGAGTTTGTTCTAATTAAATAATATCCAACATTAATTGTGTGATATCATAACAATGTATTAATTATTGCAACTAATGTATAACATAATATATGAACACGAAAAACACAATTGGATGAGTGCACTTAGCTGATTTTAGATTGATTTGGGAAGTTATAGTTGTGTAAAGTATAGGAACTAGGAGATATAAATCTATTGTTGCTTTGTTTTCTAGGACCATGACTATAAAATGACTAGGGTGAGACCAAAAATTCTACTGGGACCATCTATACGAGCCTAACTTAGAATTTGAATTTGTAACATTATGGGACTATTGCCTATCTTAAAATTCCTTTTGTTGTTAAACCCTAATATTTTTCATGTTGCAAATCTCTCTAAGATATTGAATAAGGTCTCAAATTATGGGTGGGAGACCCTCAAAAGTGCACCCTCATCCACTACCAATGTTGGCACTACTCCAAAGAGGCCTCAAATCACATGTCATTATAAAAAAGAATGTCATATATGAATAAATGCAACTAGGTTTAGAAATTGAGAACTCCTTGAAAATTCTTGAGTTGAGTTTGACTCTTGCTAATACTTAGAATGGGGATGTTTTAGTGCTTTAAAATTAGAGGGACCGATCCTTTGACTTGATAAGATACCTTATACCTATTTGGGTTGCTACCCTAATGAATGTGCACAATATTTTATAATATTTAGGGAGCCTTGGGTTCCTTTTGGAAGAGTAGGAAGCGAGTTTATCAATGTAGCATCATATGAACTCCCATGTCCTTGAATGATGTAGAGTTAACTATTTTATCTAGTGTTCAAGGTGAAATATAATTCAATAAGGCCAACCTAGAGAGAGTAAATGATCCAAAGAAGGATGTGAAACTGAAAGTAAATATGGAGGATATGTAGGTTCAAAACCGTATAATTTGGTTAGGACATCATATCCCAATCCAAACAAACTGTATAGTTTTTCATGATGATGAGAAACATAAGAACTAATGGTTGCATCTTATTAAGTATAATTTGTCAATAGATTATATGAATTTAATTCTCAAAATTTGATGACATATTAGATTGTATGAATAATCAAATTATATAAGAGACATCAAGATGCACAAATTGGGGATAGAAAGGGTGTGTTTTTCTTAGAAGATTGCATTGTCAAAACTAGCAAAGGCCAAAGATTAAATTTAAAATTTTTAGTTTCTACAAGTGTATGCATGTATGTGTGTGCATGTATGTGTGTGCATGTGTGTGTATGCATGTTTTTATGTGGGTATATGTGTGCACACATGTGATTGTGGGTGGGTGGGTATGCATGTGTGAACACATATTTTTGTACATGTGTATGTGTATGTGGTGCATACATGTGCATGTATGTGTTTACGTGTCTACATGCATGCATGTGTGTAGATGTGTATATGTATATGTTTGTGTGTGTCATTATGTGTGTGTTTCTTATGCATGTGTTCATGCACTTGTGAATATGTGCACATGTGTACATGCATACGTATAGTTGTGTATATGTTCATGCACATGTTCATTTGTATGTGTGTGTGCATGTGTGTATTTATGTGTGTGAATGTGTGCATATGTGTGTATATGTATGCTCTCATGTGTGTACATGTATGTGTATGTGCATATGTGTGTTCTTGTGCACGTGTATGCACCTATGTTTATGTTGTGTGTGCATGCACATGTGTGTGTTTTATCACGTGTGTCACTATTATTAGTGTATGTGGGTGTGTTTGTTTGTGTATGTGTATGTGTGCACACATGCAAATGTGTGAGTGTATGTGTGTACATATTTGTGCATGCATGTGTGTTTGTATGTGTGTGTGGGGGCTTGGGTGTCTTTGGGTGGGTGTAAATGTGTGTGGGCTATGGTTTATGTATGTGTGTGTTCATATAGGCACACATGTTTGGGTGCATGTATGTGCATGAATGTACATCTATATCCATTCATACATGTGTTTGTATATGCATATGTATGTGTATGTGTCTTTGTGTACACAATTTATTTCTTGTGCATCTTTATGAATGCATGTGAATTTTCGAATGTGTGTGTGGGTTGGGTGAGACGTGCATGTTTATGTGTGTGAGTATTATTTTGTGTACATGTGTATGTGTGTTTTTTCCTATTTTCCTATGAGTGTATGTTATGCGCATGTGTGTGTGTGTTCATGCGTGTGTGTGTGTGTGTGTGTGTGAGAAAAACAAACACATGTCAAATATTATTGTGTTAAATAGTATACATCAAAACAAATGTGTCATATTTCCCAAGAAATGTATCAAGAAACGTGTCACCTAATCCACATTAGAAATATGTACATCCAAAAAGTATATGTTTTAACCATATATGTGTGATAAAACATATGTTTGCATAAAACATATGAATTAAATAAGAATGTTTCAAAAATATGTTACAATTAAGTATGTGAACAGATCATACAATGTGATAAGAAGTATTTATACATAGTGTAAACACCTATAATTTGGTTTACATGATCTTATTACTAAGATCATACTAACTATCCTAGTCTCGTGTTAATTTACTACACTACGCTAGTAAAATACCCTTTCTAACCCCTTCTAAACCTCCTAAACCATGTTAATCCCTCTCTAACCAACTTCTATAAGCTTGTTTCCCTTTAATTAACCTTGTTTAGGTTAATTAACCCTCTTATTGACTTTCTAGGAAGGATTTGACTTTCTAAACAAATATCTCACCTTTCCAAATAGCCACTTAGCTTCCTAAAATCTTGTTCACACCTCCAAATAGGTTTTTCTAAAAATCAACTTTTTGACTCCTTTTTAGTCCCACATGCATCCAAAACATCCTTTTCTCAAATCCAAAAACTATAAATAGAGGGATACCCCTCCCACCTTTTTCTCTCTCTCTCTCTCTCTCTCTCTCTCTCTCATTTCTGATTTAGGTCATGCTTAAGTCTTTTAGAGTCATTTCATATTTTATTTGAGCTATTTATTTGTTATTTGCTAATCCTTTCAAAGCTTTAGGTAAATGGGAGAAGCCATTAATGGTGAGCTTCCATTCTTAAGATTTTGAAACATCAATAAACACAAAATGATTGCTAGAGCTTTAATAGGTTCACTTATAGATAGATTTCATGGAGTAGAGAACTAATATAGTCATGTTTAGAGGTTGATTGTTTGTTTTAAGCTTTATATATGCATGTAAATAGGTAGCTCTTGCTTATCTCTAATTTGATGGTCATTTGAGTTGTTTGTTCCAAAGCTTTTGGGGTTTCTTTAGAGGTTCTTACCCCATCTTCATAGCTTTTACAAAATTTTCATTGCACACATTTGACACGCCCCAGGTGAGACCCTTAGTCCATCCTCCATTAATGGAGTCTTTTTAAAGCTGTTTATTTTCAGTTTCTAACCATTTTCATGGTTTTTGTGGGTTAAATATTTTCCTTTTGCATAATTTTTTTATAGTTTTATGTTTTAAGTGGGGTAAACCTTCCTTTTGCATGTGGATTTATTGGGTTTGAGATAGAAATTGATTTAAATGGTAGAAATCTAACATGTTAGCAATTTTAGATTTTTTTTCTATGTTTTTTGTGTGGTTTTTCAGTGTCGTGTTCACTAAATGCACGCACGCTTTTTACTAATGCACACACTTTTTTACTAAGTGCGTACAAATTAGTGTGCATTGCACCTCCTATTGCCCCAACATATGTGATTTTTGCTAACGCACACACCTTTTGCTAATGCATGCGCGTACACATGTACCTCCCTATTTGCTAATGCACACCTTGTTTGTTAACTAATGCACATGCACACACACACCGTCATATTTACCTTTTCGCTAAATGTGCATGATTTTTTGCTAACGTGCACACCTATTTGCATAACACGCATACACATGTGCCTCTTATTAGCTAACGCACATGTTTTTTTGCTAACGTGCACACTATTTACTAACATGTGTACACACACACCTCATGTTCACTAACGTGCGCGCTTGTTTTCTAATGCATATCACCTATTTGCTAACGTGTACACTCACACCTCCTGATTCACTAACGTGCACGCTTTTTTACTAACACACACCTATTTTAACGCACGGTATGCACTCCTCCTGCTTTCTAAATGTGCAAAATGTTTTAATACGCGCACATCTATTTTCTAATGTGCATAAGCGCAAGTCGCCTGTTTGCTAACTGCACCTACCCTTTTGCCATGCATATACCCATTTGAATCATTTTTATCGAGACACACACATGCATAAAAATGGTGTGCACGCATACACCTCAAGGGTGTGCGGTGTCTCTTATGTTTGATCCAGTGATTTATTCCTATTATTTTTAGTGATCCTAGTTTGGGTCATATCTCCTAGCCCGTTGACCCATTTTCAAAACTTTAATAGGCATTGAAAAGAGCAAAATCAAAATTTTTCCTATGAGGGAAGTTCCAAAATTACTATATCCTTATCCGGTATTTTTACTTCTATTATAAAACTCCCAAAATGCCTATTAATAGACCTCCAAAATGCAAAATACTAAAAACTGTTGAAAAAATGCTAAAAATAGATTTCTATTTTTTTTTATTTTCTCAACTTTTTTACAAGGTTCTAATAGTGTTTAAAGTTTCTTTTCCATCATGTTTTTCATACTAACTTAGTTAAAGTGTTTACATCTTTATTTGTGAAGGTTTGAAACGTGTATGCTCTTCCCTCGCGCCTTTCTAGGTGATCTTGGGAATAAAAAATTTCACTACCTTCTTCATACTTGTAAAACATTCAATTAGCTTTCAAAGTTGGTTAAAAGGAACTTCTTTTTCACAATTTACTTAAGTATTTTCCATTTCTTACAAAATTTGAGTGAGATACCTTGTTGTGTATGCTCTTTCCTTGCATCTTAGGACGATCTGGGAAATCAAAAACAACATCTTATCTCCTTTATATGATGTATTGAAAATTACTAATCTTGGTATATAGGACCAAAATCGTGTGTCAAAGAATCAAGATCAAAACCATGCTAACATGTTTGATGTAGGTTTCCAAAGGTGTGCAAAAATTCATTAAATCTAAGCAAGATAAAAAACACACCACTTTCATCACATTGTATTGTAGGTTTTAGAAAAGGGTACGTCCCTATCCGCTTAACTAGAACATAACCCTTTGGCATAACATCTTAAGCTATAAAATGGGGGTGGTTCTAGAACCCTAAAGTAATCCACCATTGAGTAACCTCGTGGATGAAATAGAAGCGCTTTGCTTACCCACTTGACTAGTTTTACATTGTGAGTTTAGAGTCAAAGTTTGTTTGTATCATGACCTCCCAATGACGATATACAACCTAATGAACTAGTTGCTCATTGTATCGAAAGGGGTAAAGTAAAGTTGAATAATCCTAAATTAGTCAGTGTGAATCTTTGGGTAAATCGAGCTCACATTTAGACAAATTGTTGACACCTAGTTGAGTGATCTTATTAGGAAAGCCATTTTGTCTTGGAGCCCACTTTACTAGTCCATTGTCACATCTTATCGAAGCCATCACGAAGTGACGACTTACTTGGAGTCTAAACCTTATTTTTCAAACAAGGAAAAGAGTCCACTTGAGTTATATCTAAGTGTCTTTCATCATGAAATTAAACAACGTATCACTTAGCTTGGTTTCTTTCTCACCTTCGAGACGAGGTGAAACTCTTCCCCAAGTGGCACTTAGTTTATTTTCATCTTTTGATCTATACCCTTGCATTCTCACTGCCCATTTGGGGTGAGAAGGAAGCATACCATGTGAATCTTATCAAGGAAAATATTCACCATTTTTTTTTCTGCTTTACGCCCATCCATGTTTACGGCTGGGTTGTTAAACATCTAAAGTGTGTAAGTACATTTTTGTGTCTTTGATAGCCCTTTGATCTTGATTTCAAGATCATCTTCATTGCTATGATTTTGGTTCATCATTATTTCTCCTTAATTTGTTATTTTTTCTCACATTCTAGCCATACAATTTTGGTACTTACATCATGTTTTCAATTTTGTGAGAACTTGGTATAAGTCCCTTTATTGTATGGTTACGTTGCTCACACAACTAAAGAACTTCTTGTTATACTTATACTTAGTTTTAGTTCCAACATCATCTAGAGTCTTTTGAGAGTGTTGATATTGCCTTGTGTATACCACAATAACATCATCTTGATACTAACACCTTGCTTGCTAGGTTAACATGTCAAGATAGTGTTGTTACGCTATCGCATTCACAACTTCCATGTTTCAAAAACTTAGGTTTCATCAACATTTAAATTGGTCTTAGTATATCTCATGGAGAGATCACATCAATATCACTTTGATATTTAGGCCTTGTTGGTACTCTAACTTGACCTATGTATTAATAGGGTATTGTCACTATCCGTATTTGAGCCCTTCCTTGGAATCATAGTTTAGGGTATAGTCTTGCTAAATGATAGTGTGAGTGATTGTTTGATTTAATGTTCATATGATTGTTCTTTGAACAATAAACAACTGCATAACATTACATCTAGAACACACTAGGATATTTTGACCATCGATGACGACTTACACAACATATGCCTAGGTTTCATACAACTTTGAAATATTTAGACAAAACCTAGTATAACTTTGACTAGTAATGCCAAGAATCACGAAAATGGCATCTAAACCAAACGAGCGTGACTTAGAAGAAAATCCTTTCGCATCCTTCCCATTCAGTGGTAATAACTTAACACCTCTCTTTTCATAGGTCAAAGACACATAACTATTGGTTGATCATAGTGGAGAAGAATCATGATTCTTCTAAGGAACAACATAAGTTATACCTAGGTCGATTTGATGAGATCCTTTATTATAACAGAGATCAAGTACTCACAAGAGTCCTAGAGTTAGGGGCTAAGCTTCCACAAGAATGCAAGTGGAGACTAAGATCATTAATCATAAAATGGAAGAGTGACCATCCCTCTTAGACATGGATAACCCTTTGATGTAGGGTATGCTTCCACTTCCGACAACATCACAAAAACATTGAAGAAGACCCATCAAAACCAATTGGTGATTTGCGAAGACCTTATTATAAGGCTTCACGTAAAGTAAAAATTGAGCATGAGCACAAAGGCTCACCACCTCCTAAATTTGACAAGGAAGACGATCCCTTAGTTGAAGAAGAGATCCTTCAAAAAAAAATATTGAAACTAAGTCAAAAATTAGCAAACTTAGGCTCTTCGAGTAGGAACGTGCATAAAGACAAACTCAAAACAAAATCTAGTGAGTTTCACTTTGATCCATATGATGACACAACTTTTAAAGTTGCTAAGGTAAATAGACCAATATCACCTACAAAAGAGCAACTCATTCAATAGGAGTTACAATCAATGAAGAACACACTTACTACTATAAGAAGGTAACATAGGACATAGTAGGAAGTACTTATATGAAGAACTATGTCCTTACCCTTTGACAAGGACATGTTACTGGACAAACCGATTTCCAAAACATTTTTCCATTCCTAAGTTCAATAAATATAAAAGAAAAGGTGATCCTCGTGATCACATCAAGGAATTTTACATGGCTTGTCAAGAGGTCACGTACAATGATAATTTCTTAATATGACTATTCCCTCGTAGCCTAGGAGCACTGACATTAGAATGGTTCTTTAGTATACCTAAGGGATCCATCACGACATGGCCCACACTTTCCAAAAAATTGTGACATTACTCCTTCAATATGGAGAATGATATCACCATGAACAACCTTTGCAATGTAAAACAAAACCCAATGAGACCTTCACATGCTTCTTACAATGATGGCGTGGATTAGCAAGTCATTTCCCTTGTGCCCTACCAAAAAAACTAGTAAGCATATTCATTCCTAATCTAAACTTGGAGATAGCCTTTCATTTAAAATGCACTTTGGAGTTAAGAAGTTATAGAGAAGGGTAGTCAAATCGAAAAGGCTCTCATTGTGAAAGGGACACTCAAACCCATCACAAAGGACAAACATGAAACAAAATTTATGGATAAACCAAAGTTCTTCAATAAGAACAAACATGTCATTGGCGATGACATCACAGTCCAAGAGAGTCCAAACCATACATGAATTGGTCCACTTTTAAATCTCTCACAAGGACCTCACCCAAAGGCACCCACCAAATGTGTGTTTACGCCACTAATGGAATCACTATCTTGCCATACTTAAATAGTTAGATGTGGTAAACATGGTGCAGTACCCAACCGCAATGACAATACCATATCTAGAGGATGCTCCAAAACTAGTTGGTTCAAAGAGCATGAGTACTGTGATTTCCATCATGTTAAAGGACATAAAACTGATAGGTGCTTGAGACTACGACATTATATACAAGACCTCATCGAAGAGGGAAAAATCACCGTAGATTCCCCCCCTTGACTCAGGATAGGGTCCCAATGAGAAAATGGGTATCTTCAAAGAGCCCTTTCCTAACCATGTAGATAAGAAGAATAGAAGCCAGATCACGGAAAAAATTCCAATGACTATAGGACTATTGCTTATGTTTATCCAACTAATGATAGTCCCTTTGATTCCCTTATAGATGTATCCATTCATCGGATGAACATGTTAATACTATTAGGATCTTAGAAAAAATTATGCAGTAGGGACGTGATGCACTGCTCGTTTGATCATACCATATCCCCTACCTATCCCTTAGAAGGTCAGTACAATTTAATAGAATAATTAGAGAAGACACCTACTAGGATATCGATCTTAGATCTCCTCAAAATATCTACTTGCTCATAAAAACATATTGTATAAAACACTTTGTAGAGTTCAGAGTCTCCACAGATGTAGATCCCACACACCTTCAAGACATGATTGCACACCTTGATTCCAACAATCATATCACTTTTGATCATGTTGCAATCCCGTGTAATGACCTAGAGCACAACTTACCCCTATACCTAGAAGTAGTTACCCCATCGTAAGATCAAGAGAGTACTTGTAGATGGTGGATCCGGTCTAAATATTTTCACTTTGAAGCTGGTTAAGTAGCTAGGCCATTCAAAAATGGATCTAGGGGCTAAAACTATTACAATCACAACTTATGATAATGAGGAGCATGAGTCAATAGGTACTATAGTAGTTCTATGGAAGTAGGGATGACTTTTCATGATACGACATTCCATGTCCTTGACTTGGATCTTCCTTACAACATGCTCCTAGGGCACCCATGGATCCATGCCATGCAGGCCATTCCTTCAACATTTCATCAGTGTATTAAGATGTGCCATGAAGGACAGATAGTCACCATTCAGGGTGATCCAGAACCATTCACGCATTGTAGGGCATTGCACAATTTTCTCGTGTAACTTATGAATGTCCTTCTATGTAGATATTGTTGTTCCTTTACAAATAAAAGCTATCAAGGAATGTGTGGATCCAGATTCACTCACTCCTTGTAATCAAAAAATTTCCTTTGTTGGTCAACCCTTTCACATCATGGGAGGAAACATCTGCAAAGTATGGCCCAGGTGAAAAATTCACTCTTCAACATGCCTTATTAATATCAGATCTATCAGTGTCACCTAGAAACGTGGTAAACCCTAACTTTCAATTCAAGATAACTCGAGATAAATGCCCTAAACCATTAGAGAAGTTCATCCCTAGTGGTCTCTTATCCGAGGAAAATATGTTAGAAGATCCCATCAGGAGGGTACCTAAAGGTACCATGACATCATGTCATCAAGCTCCATGCAGTATATCAAAGGCCACCATATGATGTATGTCATGGGTTACAATGGGTTTGGATGTGGTATCAATGCATAAGGATGGTTAGAACCCATTCCTATCCCTCATTTCAAATCCAACAAACATGGCCTTGGAATTAGACCTCATGATGATCCACCTTTAGAGATTGATGCCACCTCTTCCAACATGTGAGGATGACTCATCTCATTTAGATAATGACGCAAATTCCCAATGTAGCCTCTACGAGGATCTTGCCTCCACTAACCTATTCCCTAATTTAGCTATTTTTACCTTATCCGATCAAATTCCTCAAACCAATGATCAAATACCCTTATATATCCCAAACTTATAGATTGGGATCAACATTTTCATGTGCCAATCGATTTCTTTGAGAACGATGAGGCATTTGTAATTCATGGGACTCAGGGATTCTATTCCGATTGGGATCACAAGAAAGGTTTTGCTATCAAACTAGATGCCTTGTGCATACTTTGGAGAAGAGGCGAGAGATGTGGACGCTTGAATAAGAAGGTCATAAGCAAGAGTAAGAATGCTTCAAAGAAGCCTTGTGGAAAGAATAAACGTAAGTCTCATAGTGACAAACTTTTTGAGGCACTAGTAGATAAAAAAATGAAGAACCTATAGAAGAAATGGTATACCCATTCAAAGATAATGATGAGCCACCTAAGGAGGTTGATCTTACTCTTCCCCCTGATCCTACATGGATGGAAGATGCTTCTAAAATGCTTGTTGAAGAAAATGATCAATGTCAACATTGGCTCAGAAGAGGAACCTAGAATGATAAAGTTGGGAGCTTCACTCTCAGCTCAAGAACAAAAAGTTTTTGTGGAACTATTGAGAGAATATGCAGATATATTTGCATGGTCATACATAGATATGCCTAGTTTGGACCAGAGGAATTTTGGTCAGCACAAACTCATTGTTGTGGCACTCAATACTAAACCCATCAAGTAGAAATTGAGAAAGATGCACCCCCAAAGTTGCACTAAACCCAAAAAGAAAAGAGCTTGAAAATTTATTAGTTGTTGATTTCATTAAACCCATTGACTATTTAGATTGGATATCTAACATAGTCCCATTTCAGAAGAAGCCAATTGGCATAAGAATTTGCACCGACTTCCATGACATCAATAAAGCATGTCCCAAAGATGACTTCCTTTACCTAATATTGATATGATTGCGATTCTATCGTTAGTTATAAAATGTTATCCTTAATGGATGGTTTTTCAAGTTATAACTAGATCCGAATTGTAGAGGAAGATCAACATAAGACAACTTTCATCACCCCTTGGGGAAATTTTGTTACAAGGTCATGCCTTTTGGACTCAAGAATGCTCCCACCTATCAATCAGCTCGATGACGGTCATATTCCATGAAATGATGAATGACATCATGGAGGATTACATTGATCATTGTTAGGAAATATATCTTAGTGCTCCATTTGTATGACGGGTGAATAATAATTACATGTGTAATTATTATTATGGTAAATTAGTGAAAGTACATTTACTATGTAAATGTAAATAGTAAATGTAAAATGTGGTTAGTATGTGGTAAGTTAGTAAGTTAGAATAATAAAACAATTAGTATTGTTTTATTATTATATTGGTGAGAGGTTGAAACCATATGGGTGTATGGTTGTACATGAAGACAAATGTTGTTGTAAGGATTGTTATTTTACATCTCCTATATAATGGAGTGTAATGAAATAGTGAAAATATAATATAGAGTTGTTGATTTCAATTATTATGTCATGTAGCTATTTCATGGATTCTTTGTATTAGATCAGAGTAATTTCTACATTTGGTACCAGAGCAGGGTAAATCTGTCTCAAAGAAGATATCGTAACTTTTGTTTCGCGATCTGGGTTTCTCCAAAATTTTGTGTGTGGAATGATATATTATACCAAAGCTACAGTAGAAATTTCATCAAAACCCAGTTCATTTTTTGGAGAAACATGTAATTTACTATACAACACATTGATCACTACTATTTTTGAAGAAATCAGAGAATCAAAGGTAATTCAAATCTACATTCAATTTTTTTTGGATATTTAGATTCAATAAAATGGATATACCATTAGATAAATTTAATGGGCTAAAATTCCATATATAGAGAGTAAAAATCTAGATGCGCTTAATGAATAAAAATCTATGGAGGATAGTAGATGGAAATGAAAAAACACCTACAGATGTAAGTAAAATTGTAGAATGGGAAACTAGAGATGAACAAATAACAGATGAAATTGACTATAATTCTGAAGAATTTCTATTCTAAGTGAAGTTCTTGGAGGAAGGAGGCACAGGAGGTTGGAGGTCATTCAGCGACCTCTCGTCAGTCACCAACGACGGGGCCTATCCATACATGCGATTATTTTTTTATCGATGCGTTCTTGTTGTTTCTTTGTATTTCTGGCAGAGTGTTTGGTTGCAGTGTTCCTATTGTGGTTTGTAGAATAAAGGAAATTTCACATTGAGGGGGGAACATGATCTCAATGTTCCATTTCTAGTTTTCTACATTTCTGGTATTTTCTATATATGCAGCAGATTTCAACAGAATTTCCTATGTTATTCCCTACAGTGAGATGTGATGAGGGCTAAGAATAATACTTGGCATATCATGATGTGGTTGTAGGTAAACCACTTGAAAACCTTCATTTTTGGTTTGTGGTACACCACTTGTAAAACCACCATTTTCGATTGTTGGTAAACCCTATGCAAAACCATCACCCTTTTGGTTTGTGGTACACCACTTGTAAAACCACCATTTTCGGTTGTTGGTAAACCCTATGCAAAACCATCACCCTTTTTGGTTTATGGTAAACCAATTGCAAAACCATAATTTTTGGTTTATGGTCAACCCTATGAAAAACCATCCATTAAGTTTATGATCATCCCGTGTAAAATCGTGGATCATGAGCAAGTGCAGTATAAAAGCGAGTTTTCCCCATGTTTTACTCGGGGGAATGTTAGGAAATATATCTTAGTGCTCCATTTGTATGTATGGGTGAATAATAATTACATGTGTAATTATTATTATAGTAAATTAGTGAAAGTACATTTACTATGTAAATGTAAATAGTAAATGTAAAATGTGGTTAGTATGTGGTAAGTTAGTAAGTTAGAATAATAAAACAATTAGTATTGTTTTATTATTATATTGGTGAGAGGTTGAAACCATATGGGTGTATGGTTGTACATGAAGACAAATGTTGTTGTAAGGATTGTTATTTTACATCTCCTATATAATGGAGTGTAATGAAATAGTGAAAATATAATATAGAGTTGTTGATTTCAATTATTGTCTGTAGAATTTCATGGATTCTTTGTATTAGATCGAGTAATTTCTACGATCATATCTTAGCAAATTCCAAAACCAGAGGAGAGCACCCTGAAGTGTTGAGACGTATTTTCCAACATCTACAAGATTACAAAGTATGTTTGAACCCTAAGAAGTGTGTCTTTGGCATTTTTTCAGGAAGCTCCTAGGTTTCATTATTTCATAGAGAGGAATAGAGGTGGATCCTACAAAGGTTACAAATATAATAAATGCCTCCACCTACAAATATCAAACAACTAAGAAGTTTACAAGGAAAAATTCAGGCAATCCGCCATTTTATTTCACATCTTGCGGATAAGTGCCATCCATTTACACATCTTCTCAAGAAGGATGTTAGGTTCAACTCGGGATCGATTGTCAAAAACATTTGAATTGCTCAAACAATATCTTGTCAACCCTTCTGTTCTCATACCACCTACCCTAGGCAAACCTCTCCTGCTATATATTTTAGCCACCCAATTCACCATTAGTGCACTACTTTCCCAATATGACCTTGACCACGAGAGAAATGGCGGTTACCTCGGGCACACCTTGATTTCCTATGAGTTGAATTACCCACAATTTAAAAGGCCTACCTAGCGCGATCGTCTTTACCTTTCATAAGCTACGTCATTACCTCCTTAACAACACAACCAAGCTGATATCCAAAGTTGATCCTCTCAAATACATTTTTCCAAACCCTTACTGGATGAATGACTAATTGGATCATTCTCCTAAGTGAATTTGATATTGAGTTTATTAACCGAAGTCATTAAAAGGACAAATATTAGTGATCGGTTAGCGAAGCCCCTCTACCAGGATGTAACTTTTGTAGAGGTTCCATTTTGAAGAGTTTGTGGAGTGGCAAGTCCATTTTGATGGATCATTCACCTTCCATGGATCAGGAGTAGGAGTGGTGCTCATCACTCCCATAGGTGAGGTTATTCCAAGAGCATTCCATTTGGGATTCCCTTACACTAATAACATTGCAGAATATGAGGCACTCATCACTGGCCTCAAGTTGGCTATCACTTGAATATCAAGCGATTCGAGTCATTGGTGACTCCCAACTTATTATTAAACAAGTTAATGATGAGTATAAGGTTAAAGATGAAAATCTTATTCCATACAAGAAAATGGTTGAAACCTTGAAGGAATATTTTATATAGATTATCTTTGAACAAAAACCAAGGTCACACAATAGATCAGCAGATGCCATGGCTACTATCGGATCACTATTACGCATTCCACCTCAGAAAGTAAAATGCCCTTCTTTGTAGAGCATTTACAAGTACCCGCATATGATATGCCAAAGTCGTGTTTGGCATGTGAAGTTGTTGGTCCATTCTCCCCTTGGTATGACCCTATATTTAGATACCTACAAGATGGAAAATTTCCCCTAGACATTATCCATTATGAGAAGAAATATCTTATCCACCGTATATCCTATTACACCCTCCTAGAGGAACCCTTTATCATCGTGGCTACGACGGGAATCTTCTACGTTGTTTGGATGTTACTTGAGTCAATCCACACTATTAAGGAAGTACACGGAGGTATTTGTGGAGCACATACCAATAACATGGTCTTGGATAAGAAGCTCTTAAGAGTGGGTTATTATTGGCCCACCATGGAAGCAAACTATTGTAATTTTGTAAAGAAATGTGAGCTATGCCAAAAATATGGCAACTTGATACATGCACCAACACAGGCTTTTACAGACCCATTGTGACACCTTGGCCATTTTCTAAATGGGGCTGGATCTCATAGGGAAGCTCCATCCTTCTTCTTCAGATGGCCATACCCACATTATTACCGCCACTGAATATTTTACTAAATGGGTAGAGGTTGTACCTCTCACTTATGTCACTGGTGCGTAAATCTCCAAATTCATCATGAATCACCTCATTTTCATTACGGTATCCCTTCCACCATTATCACTGATAATGGTAAATCCTTCAAGAATAAAATGGTCAAAGCATTGTGTCAATACTTCCATATTCAGCTCAAGTGGTCTACCCCCTATTACCCCCAAGGTAATGGACAAGCATAAGCCACCAATAAAACCCTTGTACGAATCATGGAGAAGATGGTAAGTAAGACTGGCCGTAATTGGCACTTATAGATACATCCCACCCTCTGGGCCTATCGAACCTCCATCTGCACTCCTACTAGTGTGACCCTATATTACTTAGTCTATGGCACTTTTAAAACCATCATACCCTTGAAGTGGAGCTTCCTCCTTGAAAATATCTCTCCTGGACTATCTTGATAAAGATGAATACTAAAGAGTTGCTCAACCGGAAGAGTTAGAGCTGTTGGATGAGAAGCGTATGAGAGATCTCAATCACTGAAAGTTTATCGAACCGAGTGTCAAGAGGATTTAATAAACAGATCATCCATTATGAATTTGATGTAAGTGATCTAGTTCTAAAAGAAAAATAGATAAACACATTGTTATGACGAGAGAAAGAAAGGAAAATTGAGGCTAACTGGTTAGGGCCCTATGTGGTGGTTGCAAAATATGGATAAGGAGCATATAAACTTGAATATTCAGATGGAAAAGAGCTTCCAGAACCAATGAACGCCATGCACCTCAAGTGGTTCTACGCTTAAGCATGGGTGGTATCTTATAAAAGAACTAAAAAGTATAAAAGAAAGAAAAAAAATCAAGAAAATAGTGAAGAAAAAATAGGTCATCCAAGTGTGAAAACCATGCAATTGTGGCACATTGGGCAGGTCCTTGGGTGAAAACGGTTTCCAACTTAAAGATTATTTCGTTGTTCACAAGCTACTTTTACATCTAGACAAGTGACTCTCACTTCTATCTAGGATTGGTTTCCCTTGTCAAGTTTAGGTACCCTACCAAATCTATCTTATAAAAGCCGTGATATGGCTCGTTTGTTCTTATATCCACATGCAGGGAATTATCTTTGGATATCCTCACCTAACGCCAGGGCACCTTCACATTTCACTTCCTCGTACATATACGCATGACATTACTCGCCTTTTGTATATTCCCACATCATGTTGGGGGCATCCGCTTCTTTGTCCTTGTACATTGCTTTCAAAATAGGACCTTAGAAAATACAAAAACATTCAAAAAAAGATACACAAAAATATAAATATTCAGAAAACCCCCTTAGGAACGAAGTTACGCCAACTTTAAAACATTGTCTTAGGGAAACCTCGAAAAGAAAAAACAACACTATGGGAATCTAAGTCCCTCTACTTATAATGGTGTAGCTTCCATATTATGCATGAAAATCAAGTGGATTCAATGGTGGTTTTTCAACCAGAGATCCATAGGGGCACTCCACTGACCCTATGGCAAAAGCCTGCAATTTCTTGCAAGGACAGAAAGTGGTCTGAGAGTGGGAAAGGGAGTGGGAATGAAGGCAAGGAAATCAATGATGAAGGTAGAAAATCGAAGCCTACATACATTGATTAGAAATTTCATAACATGCATTTAAATGGAAGAAGAATACAAATTTACAAACCAGAGCTACAAGACCTAAAAAAAACACATTGGTTGGTCACAAAGTACCAATCAATCCTCTATCAAAGGGGCATAAAATCCATCTTTTCTTATTGCAGCTGAAGTAGAAACTTGTACAATGAAAGGAAATGGAAGAAATTTACAGAAAGAAGAAGCTTAGAAGAATGATGACTATTGTTTTTGTCCTCTGTTCATGAAAATCATTTATAGTCTTCAAAAATCAATTGCCAACCACTAAAATGAATTACACGAGCACAAGAAATAGCATGCAAGGGGGGTACAACTTCCCAAATGGCCAAGAAGTAGTTACAATCAAAATCCAATCATTTCGCACCATTTTGGATTCTTCATTCACAGAAAAATGGCCATGGCAGAAAATGCCAGAGAAAAATGATTAAAACCATTACATCTTTTCCAGTTTGAATGTAGACCATTAGATCTTCCTTTTGTGCCTTTAATTTGAGCCATCCATGTGGTAGAAGATGATTGGAGTGGCCACGGGTGAGCTCCCTTCGTTTCACAACTTTTTGGAATTCGCAATTTGGAACAATTTTCTTTTATCTCCATTTGGCCGGTTTGACTTTTCAAAGAGGACACGTGGCATGATTTGATTGATATGGGGTCACGACTCCATTTAGACCATTTTGAACCTTGTTGGAAAAAGGTTCAAAATCACAAACTCCTCCATCCCTGCCCGCACTCCCATTGTACACATGGCACATTTGATTGGCGTGGAGGTCATGTCAAACTTTTTACTTTTAACCCCGAAGGCTAAAAACTTGAATCCCACTTTGACCGGTCAACAGGACACGGCATCATTCTTTGGTTGCATTTTCTTAATTATTTTCTCTACCTTTGCTTGGGCTCGTGGATCCACCATCACCATTTACACTTTTTTTTCAAAAGGAAAAGTGACAAAGAAACCTCCTCAACCCCGCTAATCCACCTTGGGCAAAAATTACAACTTAAGTCCGCCGAGCCATATCTTGCAAAATACAAGGAGTTAGAACAACTTCTTTACCTTTTTGGAAAGGGGAAGAAATTTCCCATCTGATGAAGTAGGTTCCAAACATCCTTGAGCCCTTGGAAAGAACCAGAAATTAAAATACTCAGTTTTAGACCAATTTCAAAGGGTACTAACTCAAAATTTCTAAGTCCAGACTTGGAAAAAGAAGGAAACTTTTTTGAGGGGACAACAGTGGCTCTAGCTTGGGGACATGACATGGATTGAACAGGGAGAAAACATGGCATGAGGATCCAGAATCTCAAGTTTAAAAACATATAACATTGACCAATGCCTTATCCATTGGGCCTTGCAGTAGAGTCATGTACAACTTCTGAGGAAAGCAAGAAGGAAGAAGAGGACACACAAACCAAAAACACCAAAATAGAAAGGGGAAAACAAAACACACAACAAAAAAGGGGAAAAAAAAAAAAACAAAAAAGGAGAAAAATGAAACTATGTTACAAGGTGAGGGACAACTCACTTTCACTGATGATAAAGCTTCAAATATTGCCCACTTCTAGGAAATCCTAATGGAGTTCCATCCAAGTATGATAAGAGAAAAACATTCTCACCACAAGTTCCATGAATTTTAAAAGGTCCCAGCCACAAAGAATCAAATTTTCCATGACTTCCCTTTGGTTCTCTTCTCTTGTCCCAAAGTAGGACAAAATCTCCAACTCTAAACTCTCTTGCCTTGGTCCTTTTGTCAAAGAGCTTCACTTTCAACTGATGTTCTTTGATTTTATCAACCACCTTGAGATCTGCTTTCTTCCAGCCTTTCAAGAAAAAGGATCCTTTTGTCAATGGAGTCTTTGTATTGGCCATCTTCCACCGATTGAAGCAATTTGAGAGCTAGCATTTCAATTGTGATAGGGATCTCTACCTCAACTCCATACAACAACTGAAAAGGTGATGTACCTATGGCCTTCTTGGGAGTGATCCTATCAGCCCACAATGCATCATACAATCTCTTGTGCCAATTCCTTTGATTCTCATCAACAAGCTTTCAAACAATGGTCACAATGTTTTTGTTACTTGACTCAACTTGACCATTTCCTTGTGGATAGTAATCAGAAGAATGTGCTAGAGAGATTCCAAAGCCATAACAAAATTTTATCAATTCTCTTGAAGAGAAATAAGTGGCATTGTCTACAACAATCTTTTGAGGCACTCCAAAATGGACAATGATGTGTTCTTTTATGAAACTGCAGACTACTTCAGAACTAGCTTGTTTGGTTGGAATGGCTTCCACCCATTTGGTGAAGTAGTCCATGGCCATGAGCACATAAGTATGCCCAACACTTGAATGAGGATTCAACACACCAATGAAGTCCAGCCCCCATTGTTGAAATGGTTCTTCAATAATCACAGGCCTGAGAGGAAATGCAACTAACTATGGTTTTCCAACAAATTGTTGACATGGTATGCATTTGGAAACCCAACTCTGAGTATCAACAAAAAGAGAAGGCCAATAATATCTACCTCTAGAATTTTGTGGCAGTGACCATTGCTTTGAGAAGTGTCCACCACATGCTTGGTCATGATAGGCTTTAAGCAACTTTCCTTGTTGCTCTTTATCAACACATCGAAGAAAACAACCATCCATTCCTTTCTTATAAAGTGCGTGATTCCGATCACATACTTGGTTGCTTTCAGTTTGAGAGTTCTTCTTTGCTTGTAATCTAGATGAGAGGGACATTCTCCATAAGTGAGAAAAAAAGCAATATCTCACATACCACTCATCAGTAGTGGTTACAAAGAGAACTTGCGGGTAGTCTTCTGGGCAAGTTAAACAAGTGTCATCTTTTCCAACATGCTGAGCTTTGAGAGTTTCATCCTTCAACAATCAATTTGCACAAACCATTTCCTCTTACCAGATTAGAGGGCCGAATCTCCAGGTCATATTCTTGAGTCTTTGCAATCCAATTCCCTCTTTTGACTCCAGGATCTTGCTGTGTTAAAATGGATTTGATTGCACTTCCAGGACCATCACCACAGTGTGAGAATTTAGAATGTAGAAGTGGAAGTTCTTCATGCCCTTTAACCACCGCATATGCATGTTTTTCCAATTGACTGTAGTTGAGCTCATGTTTCTTCAAAGGAAGCTCATGAAAGCAATGGGGCTTCCAAACCTTCATCATTTTCTAAACAAGGACAACAGAGAGAGTGTGTTTTCGAGGCATAACAATACATAATGAACTCTTTGTTAAAATCTAGGGATACAAGAGTTGGAGCTTTAGCAATAGCTCTCTTGATCTCTTCAAATGTCATTTTTCCTTCATGGCTCCATTTGAAACTTGCTTGAGGCTTCATCATGGAGGTGATATGCTTTGTCAGTTCAGCAAACTCAGGGACAAAGCGGCGAAGAAAATTTACCTTCCCAAAGAATGAATGCACTCCTTTCTTGCTTGTTGGCAGAGATAGTGCTTGAATAGCTCTTACTCTTTCGGGGTCAATGTGTGCTCCATGCTTGTTTCACGATGTGCCCCAAAAACTTGCCTTCGGTGACCCCAAAAATGCATTTCTTAGGATTCAAAGATATACCATGTTTTCTACATCTTGCAAGAACTTGCTCCAAATGACAGATGTGTTCTTCCCTTTTCTTTGAAAATACCATGAGATCATCCAGATATATAACAATGCAATGTTTCAGATCTTTGAAGGCCAAGTCCATTTCTCTTTGGAATGTGGCTCCCACATTGATTAGGCCAAAAGGCATTCTTGCTGTAAGCAAAAAGTGCCCCAAGGAGTTGTGAATGTTGTTTTACTACAGTCTTCCTCTGCCACTTTTATTTGATTGTACCCTGAAAAACCATCAAGCAGAGAGAGCATCTCAGATCCAGTGACTGCTTGCAAAATGTGATCCATGATTGGGTAGAGGATAGTTGTCTTTGAGTGAAGCTTGATTTAAATTTTGAAATCAACACATATCCTTATCTCTCCATTCTTCTTCCTTATTGGCACAATGTTTGCCACCCATGTTGAGTGGTGAATGGAAAAGATGATTCTAGCATTCAACATCTTGGTCACTTCTTCCTTGATGATATCAACAACCTTTGGGTTATAGGGCCTTTGCTTTTTCCTGAAGGGCTTAGCACCTTGTTTCAAAGGAATGGAATGGTGCATTTCCTTTGGTTGAAAAGACTTGAGTTCTTCATAGGAGTAAGCTAAAACATCATAATACTTTTTTAACAGAGCAACAAACCTTCTCTTCTCTTCAGTGAGAACATTTACCAATGTTTACCATCCTTGGATCTTCAAAGTACCAATATTTTCTTTTCAAAGTCAGATGGACACCGAGAAGATAACTTCTCCTTCTCTTGAATGAATCTATCATGCTTGTCAAACAGATCTTCCAAAGAGACTAAGCCTTTGGGAATTTTGTTTCCCTTTCAATCTGATCATGCCCTCATCATCAACTTCTTCAATTCCATCAGTTTCTTCTTCAGCAACAACTTCTCTATGAGGATGACACTTCCTTCAAAGAAGAGATTATTGAAATTGTCTCTTTTCTCTAAGAAGCTCAAAATTTGATTGTCATCATTGAAGACTTGCCAATGATTAGCATTATCAGGTACACTCGGTCTGAATACCATCTCAATGGTTATTTTATCTTTTCCAAAGGAAGGATGAGGTGTCAATAATGAGGTTGACACAACAAGAGAATCAGCCCTTTCATTTTGTGCCCTTGGAATGGCTTCAATAGAGAAAGCATCAAATGATTCAATGCAATCCCAAACCCGATTTCTGTAGTGTCTGAGCCTTGGGTTCTTAACTTGATATTGCTTGGCATGATTTTGTTTCACTATTACCTCTACATCACCAAGGCATCTCAGCTTCTTGATTCCCATATCCTCTGCAACACTCATGCCCAAAAGAAGGGCTTCATATTCTGCATTGTATTATTAGTGTTATCAAACTACAGTTTGTAAGCAAAAGGATGCATTTCCTTTGAAGGTGAATACAAACAACACCAGCTCCAAAACCTACTCTTGAATGGCTGCCATCAAATTCCATCATCCAGATCTGATCTTCTTCTTCCTCCATGAGAAGTGGCAGGTTTTCATCTTTTTGTGATGTAGGAAGTAATTTCCTAACTCAGAATCTTGAAGAAGGATGTTAGCTCTTGGATCATCAGACTTTTTTACTGTGAATTTCATCTTTCTAATAGGAAACAACCTCTTCATTTCACCTTTGACTGGGATAGTAGTAGATGACCAGTCCATTTTAATTTCTCCACCTAGATCTCTGTAAAAAAAAATTCTACTCAAAAGCATGCCAAAGGATGTTGGGATGTCCACCACCAAGATAGTTAGGAGCACTTTCTTGTCGGGAAGTCAGCCAGAGTTACTTGTGCATCCTTTATCCTTCCAATCAGTGGCACTTGTTTAGATTCCATGGAATAACATGCTCCATTTACTCTAGTCAAAGTTAGGCCAAGGGCATTTGCAACTTTGAGTGGCATTACGTTATCAGAAGCTCCAGAATCAATAATACAATTGTTCAACTCAAAACCATTTATGAGGAGAGACAAATAAAAAGGCTCAACTCTAGATGTTTTGGCAGCACTGAGAGCTAACATATTTTGAGATGGAGGTGTGGATGGTGTTGGAAGGAGTCCTTTAGAAGTGGAACTTGAGGATATAGAGCTACTACCTGACTTGCATTAATAAATCTATCAAATTGGGCAGGGTGCATTTGCAAGTATTCTAACTCTGAGAGTTGGACTTTGGTTTTGCTTGCATGCTCTACAAAATCAAATGGGGCAATACTTGGATGAGGAGGAAGCTTGTTCCTGAAAGTGGAAGAGGATTTACATGGCAAGGGCTTTGAAGGAACCTTGGATGTTTTGGATGATGGATTTCTCCTAAAGGTGAAGTAGTCGGTTTAGCAGAAGGTGGAGGTATAACCTTTGGCTGAACTGTGGGTGTTTTTACAGAGACTCCAATGGAAGGGGAAGTACTCTTAATAATTTTAGAACTAGAAGAAGGAAAAAAATACTTACTTGGTATGACAACATGATCCTTGACAAAACCAAGTCTGGTTTTTCTTTAGCAGAATCCATGGAGGGTGGCAATGGAGAACCTTTGTTGATAATCCTCTTTTGTGCGACCTCAGAAGTGGAAACTTCTTTGGTTTTCTTCTCCTTTGCAGCCACCGAGGATGGAGTGTTCTTCTTGGACTGTGTTCTAGTGAAAATAACACATGAAAAACTTGGTGTTTCCTCCTCTTCTTCTTCATCATCATCAATGAATTCGAACAGGCCATTGTGCATATCGACCTCCTCAACTTCTAGGTAGCTCTCGTAGTTTTCTTCATCATCTCCTTCGGGCTCATCAACTTCAGCTTCCTCTCTTACATCACAGGCCACATTGACTGGTGGTGCTTCAAGAGCAAGTTGGCAAGGAGGAGGTGGTGCAATCCACTGCCTATCATTAAAGTTTGGTCTTCTTGGATTGTTCCTCATAGTGATCTGTGATAGTTGCTTCTTCAAGGCAACCAGATCATTGCCATTTTTTTGAAACATGGGGTCTGTTGTGACTGAACTAGAACTTTGACCCTTTTGCTTTCCACTTGGGCCCTTCACCTTTCCGTAAAAGGATTAAATCATCATCAGTTTCAATGGAAGAGTCTTGAGCTTCCCTCAATGTTCTTGGTTGGTCTCTTCTGAGGAAGAAACCAACTTCCGATGGCAAGGCACTGATGAAGAATCTCTTCAAATTGTTTTCAGGAGGGACTACATCTTCTGGGATTCTTCTTGTCAATCTGTCAAACCTTGCAACAAAATCTCTCATGGACTCAGAGACTTTTTCATCTTTGAACCAACTAATTGAACCAACAGATCTTGGCAATCTTCAGTGCTCTTGAACCTATGTTCAAATGCACTTCTTATGTCATCCCAACCATGATAGATCTTGGGGAAACATGTAGAACCATTCAATCCCTTTTCTTGGAGTGACTCCACAAAAATTCTAACTGATACATCTTCATCTTCAACACCTAACACACCACAAGCAGTGATGAAGGCTTGCTACATGTTCTTCAGGTAGTTGGGAGCCATCTCCTTTGAATTTGGGGAAATTATTCCTTGAACCTCTTGGCAGATCATGAAGTATTCATGGGAGAGCAAGTGGACCAGTGTTTCCTTCCCCATGGCACATTTGGTCTACGTGCTTCACATTCATTATCACCCATTCTATTTTTTTTCTGGCTTCTTGATCAGCTAGGGCTTCTTCTCTTTCTTGCTTTTTTGAGTCTTTCAATCTCCTCAAATTGAGCCCTAATCTCTTCTTCTCTTTCAAATGGAACTCTCACCTCTTCTTCTTCTCTTTTCTAGTTCTTGTTCTTCTCTCTTTGAGCTCATCAAAAGTAGGATCAATAAATCCTCCTTGTCTCAACTACCGGGTATACCTTCTGTCAGCCAGCTTGAAGACTTATGGTCTTCTCTGAGGTGCCAAAATTTGTCTTTGCTCCTCCAACTCAAGAGAAAGTTCTTCTTCTTGGTCCAAGATCCTTGAAGCAATATAGTAATGGTTTACACTCTACCTATTATGCCAAATAGCCTCCCTTAGGTCTGAAGTAATATCCTCTTGAATATGAAAAAGCAAGGTAGGTCTCTCAACAGGGGGTTTTCTGAATAGCCATGACTTGTATCCATGTGGATCACAAGAAACTTCAAATTTTCAATAAACTCTAATGATATTTAATGACCTTGTGGTCATTTCTAGGGTGCAGATGCTTTGCAAAAATCTGCCCCACGGTGGGCGCCAAAAATGTTGGCTTGGAAATTTGTCTTGGGGAAAAATTGGGTTTCCAAAACAACACTATGGGAATCTAAGTCCCTCTACTTATAATGGTGCAACTTCCATATTATGCATGAAAATCAAGTGGATTCAATGGTGGTTTTTCAACCGAGAGATCCATAGGGGCACTCCACTGACCCTATGGCAAAGCCTGCAATTTCTTGCAAGGACAATAGAAAGTGGTCTGAGAGTGGGAAAGGGAGTGGGAATGAAGGCAAGGAAATCAATGATGAAGGTAGAAAATCAGAAGCCTACATACATTGATTAGAAAGTTTATAACATGCATTTAAATGGAAGAAAGAATACAAATTTGCAAACCAGAGCTACAAGACTGAATAAAAACCATTGGTCACAAAGTACCAATCGAATCCTCCATCAAAGGGGCATAAAATCCATCTTTTCTTATTGCAGCTGAAAGTAGAAACTCATACAATGAAAGGAAATGGAAGAAATTTACAGAAAGAAGAAGCTTAGAAGAATGGCGACTATCTTTTTGTCCTCTGTACGTGAAAATCATTTACAGTCTTCAAAAATTTGATTTCCAACCCTAAAAAGACTTGCAAAGAACAAGAAATAGCCCACAAGGGTTACAACTTCCCAAATGGCCAAGAAGTAGTTCTGAATCGAATCCAATCATTTTACATCATTTGGATTCCTCAAAATCAAAAAAATGGCCATGGTGGGAAATGCCAGAGAATTTCATAATTAAAATGGTTACAAACTTGCCAGATTGAATGTGGGCCATTAGATCTTCATTTTGTGCCTTTTAATTTGAGCCATCCATGTGGCAGAAGATGATTGGAGCAGCCATGGGTGGTGAGCTCCTTTACGTTCACACTTTTTTTGAATTTTGGCAAATTTGGAACAATTACCTCCGCCGGCCCGTTTGACTTTTCAAAGAGGACACGTGGCATGATTTGATTGAATATGGGATCGCGACTCCATTTAGACCATTTTGAACCTTTGTTGGAAAAAGGTTCAAAATCACAAACTCCTCTCACCGCCCACACTCCCGTGTACACGTGGCACATTTGATTGCCTGCGGAGGTCATGTCAAACTTTTTACTTTAACCCCGAAAGGTTAAAAACTTGAAATCCCACTTTGACGTCAACAGGGACACATGGCATCATTCTATTGGTTGCGGGGTTCAAACTTCATTATTTTCTCCTACCTAGGCTCGGGCTTGCGGATCCACCATCACCATTTACACTTTTTTTCCGAAAAGGCAAAGTGACAAAGAAACCTCCTCGCTCCACTAGTCTACCTTGGGCAAAAATTACAACTTAAGTCCACCGAGCCATATCTTGCAAAATACAAGGAGTTAGAACAACTTCTTTACCTTTTTGGAAAGGGGAAGAAATTTCCCATCTGATGAAGTAGGTTCCAAACATCCTTGAGCCCTTGGAAAGAACTAGAAATTAAAATACTCAATTTTGACCAATTTCAAAGGGTACCAACTCAAAATGTTTAGTATTGTTAAATTTTAATTGTGTGTTTTTTTACTTTGCACATCTATTTGTTATCAAATCTATCATCTATCATTCATCACATATAACATCATCTAATACATCATATATACAAAATACTAATTTTTACAAAGCATGCATGTATACTAAGCTAATCATCACATATCGTATCATCAATGGGGGCAAGAGGGGTTGAATGTGATCACAAATCTATCCCCCCCATCCGCACCAATATCATATAATATCATCCCAAATGATAACATCTACCCAAATATCTCATGTAAAAACATATGATATCATCTAAACCATCCTCGGGCACTATTTGCCACCTAGCGCTTATCTCTTCACCCTGGGAATTTTTAAATATTTTTAGGTGCTTCTTGTCTTCTATTTTTATCTATCGCCATGATTATTTTTAAATAATTATTGTTGGCCCATTTGTCTTCTCGTCGGGGCATTTTATTGCCACCCGATGCCCGTTCTCTTCACCTTGGGGCATTTTCGCATGATTTTAGGTGATCTTCCATTTCCTAAATTCTTCTAATCAACAAAAAAATTAAAAATTATAAAATCATCCAAAAATCCAAAAAAATCGTAAACACTTTGAAAATGGACTAAAATTGGTAATAAAATCATTTGCAACTAAAATTTGTGTCTCTCACACGACGTTCATCTCATATCTTATTGGCATTTCCACGTGTTTTGAAACAACGACTCACGGATCCTCTAAATCTCCAAACCATTTACAAAAGCTATGTTGCTTACTTCGTTGATACTCTGGGGCATGAGTTTCCTAGTATTGTTTCGCTGTGCACACTTCTTTTCATCGACCTAAGTGTCCTCCATCCTTTCCCTTGCATATACAAATTTCTTGGGGCATCATTTTAAACCCTTTTCGTTTATCAAAACATTTGGGATTGCAACTCGATAACAAAATATTTGTGCAACCGTCTTAAGCATTGTTGGTTTGAGTGTGTGTGATTGTACTTATTTCCCTGTTAAGTGAGTTTGTTTGCTTCTCGTATTGCATTGCATTCGTGTATGTTGCATGGAGTTGGCCGTTTTTAGCAATGGAAATTTTTTTTTGTATCGTGGATTTTTATGTCATTTTACATTGTCGTCGCATGCTTGTATTTTAATAAGGACCGATGATGAAGATTACTAGCAATATGATGAATATAATTGTTTATATAACAATGCCTTGTGGATAGCTCAAAATCCCTTTTTCTTGTTATTTTCTCTTCTATCTCCCCTTTCTTTTATCTCCTCTTTTTTGATTGTCAATCATGTTCCTCCATCACCCCATCGATACTCGAGGGGTATCCTTCATCCTACTAATTTTTCTTCTACCCCTTCAAAATTTTCTACTTGTTTATGCTTGTCTACTTTCTTTGAAGTGACGTCACGCACGTCACCTCAAAGAGGGGAAAATGTAGACACCTATAATTTTTTCTACATGATCTTATTACTAAGATCATACTAACTATCCTAGTCTCGTGCTAATTTACTACACTACGCTAGTAAAATCCCCTTTCTAACCCCTTCTAAATATCCTAAACCATGCTAATCCCTCTCTAACCAACCTTCTATAATCTTGTTTCCTTTAATTAACCTTGTTTAGGTTCATTAACCCTCTTATTGAAAAACTAGGAAGGATTTGAATTTCTAAATAAATATCTCACCTTTCCAAATAACCACTTAGCTTCCTAAAATATTGTTCACACCTCCAAATAGGTTTTTCTAAAAATCAACTTTTTGACTCCTTTTTAGTCCCACATGCATCCAAAACATCCTTTTCTCAAATCCAAAAACTATAAATAGAGGGATACCCCTCCCACCTTTTCCTAAGAACTCTCTCTCTCTCTCTCATTTCTGATTTAGGTCATGCTTAAGTCTTTTAGAGTCATTTCATATTTTATTTGAGTTATTTATTTGTTATTTGCTAATCCTTTCAAAGCTTTAGGTAAATGAGAGAAGCCATTAATGGCGAGCTTCCATTCTTACCATTCTTATGCTTTTGAAACATCAATAAACACAAAACTGATTACTAGAGCTTTAATAGGTTCACTTATAGATAGCTTTCATGGAGTAGATAACTAATATAGTCATGTTTAGAGGTTGATTGTTTGTTTCAAGCTTTATATATGCATGCAAATAGGTAGCTCTTACTTATCTCTAATCTGATGGTCATTTGAGTTGTTTTTTCCAAAGCTTTTGGGGTTTCTTTAGAGGTTCTTACCCCATCTTCATAGATTTTGAAAACTTTTGATTACGCACAATTTTTCTTCTACCCCTTCTTAAGCTTGGGTCATATCTCATTCTTAAGCTTTTGAAACATCAATAAACACAAAAATGATTGTTATAGATTTAATAGGTTCACTTATAGATAACTTTCATGGAGTAGAGAGCTAATATAGTCTTGTTTAGAGGTTTATTTTTGTTTCAAGCTTTATATATGCATGCGAAATAGGTAGCTCTTGCTTATCTCCAATTTGATGGTCATTTGAGTTGTTTGTTCTAAATATTTTGGGGTTTCTTTAGAGGTTATTACACCATATTCATAGATTTTACAAAATTTTCATTGGTCATTTGATTTGTTTGCTAACGTGTACACCTATTTACTAACGCGCGTACACACACGCCTCTTGTTTCTAACGCGTGCACTTTTTTTGATAACGCGCACACCTATCTTTTTGTAGGTGAAAGACACAAAACTATTGGTTGATAATAGTGGAGAAGAATCTGATTCTTCTGAGGAATAACATAAGTTATACCTAATTCTATTTGATGAGCTCCTTTATTATAACAAAGATTAAGTACTCGCAAGATTCCTAGAGTTAGGAGATAAGCTTTCACAAAAACACAAAGTGAAGACTAAGATCATTTATCTTAAAATGGAAGAGCGACCATCCCTCTTAGACATGGATAACCCATTTGACATAGGGTATGCTTCTACTTTCAGAAAACATAAAAAAATGTTGAAGAAGACCCATCAAAACCAATTAGCGATTTGTGAAGACCTTTTTATAAGGTTTCAACTAAAGTAAAAATTGAGCATGAGCGGAAAGGCTCACCACCTCCTAAATTTGATGAGGAAGATGATCCCTTAGTTGAAGAAGAGATCCTTCAAAAGAAAATATTGAAACTAAGTAAAAATTAACAAACTTAGGCTCTTCGAATAGGAACATGCATAAAGACAAACTCAAAACAAAATATAGTGAGTTTCACTTTGATCCATACGATGACACAACTTTTAAAGTTCTTTAAGGTAAATAGACCAATATCACCTACAAAAGAGAAACTCATTCAATAGGAGTTACAATCAATGAATAACACACTTACTATGCTACAAGAAGGTAACATAGGACATAGTAGGAAGTACTTATATGAAGAACTATGTCCTTACCCCTTTGATAAGGACATGTTACAACCGTTTCCAAAACATTTTTCCATTCCTAAGTTTGATAAATATAAAAGCAAAGGTGATCCTTGTGATCACATCAAGGAATTTTACATGGCTTGTCAAGAGGTCGTGTACAATGATAATTTCTTAATATGACTATTCCCTCGCAACCTAGGAGCATTGGCATTAGAATGGTTCTTTAGTATACCTAAGGGATCGATCATGACATGGCCCGAACTTGCTGAAAAGTTTGTGCAACATTACTCCTTCAATATGGAGAATGATATCACCATGAATGACCTTTGCAATGAAAAAAATAGAAACCCAATGAGACCTTTGCAGGCTTCTTACAGTGATGGCATGGATTGGAAAGCCATTTCCCTTGTGCCCTACTAAAAAATAGCTAGTAAGAATATTCATTCCTAATCTAAGTATAGAGATAGCCTTTAATTTACAAATGCCGCATCAATGGCTCTAACTTCTAAGAAGTTATAGAGAAGGGTGGTGAAATTGAAAGGATCTCATTGTGTAAGGGATACTCAAACCCGTCACAAAGGACAAACACAAAAAAATTACAGCATTAAAAGAAAATTTCTTCAATAAGAACAAACATGTCATTAACAATGAAATCACAAACTCCAAGAGAGTCTAAGTTGTGCAGATCGGGTTATTTTTAAATCTCTCACAAGGACCTCACCCAAAGGCACCCACCAAACATGTACTTACGCCACTAATGGACTCACTATCTCATCATATTTAAACAAGTTAGATACATGGCGGTGTAGTACCCAACCGTAACATGCCGTACCATATCCAAAGGATGATCCAAAACCCGGTTGGTTCAAAGAGCATGAGTATTGTGATTTCCATCGTGTTAAAGGACACAAAACCGATAGGTGCTTGAGACTACGACATTATATACAATACCTCATCGAAGAGGGAAAAATCGCCATAGATTCCCCTGACTTAGGACAGGGTCCCAATGAGAAAATGGGTATCTTCAAAGAGCCCTTTCCTAACCATGTAGATAAGAAGAACAAGAAGCCAGATCATAGACAAACTTCATTACACACCTTGATTCCAACAATCATATCACTTTTGATCGCAATGCATTCTGCATAATGACCCGAGCACAACTTACCCATATACCTAAAAGTAGTCATTTACTTGTCGTAAGATCAAGAGAGTACTTGTAGACGATGGATCTGGTCTAAATATTTGCACTTTGAAGTTGGTTAAGCAGCTAGGCCATTCAGAAATGGATCTAGGGGCTAAAACTATTACAATCACAACTTATGATAATGAGGAGCGTGAGTCAGCAGGTACTATAGTAGTTCCAATGGAAGTAGGGCCGAATTTTCATGATACGACATTCCATGTCCTTGACTTGGATCTTCCTTACAACATGCTCCTAGGGCGCCCATGGATCCATGCCATGCAAGCCATTCCTTCAACATTTCATCAATGTATTAAGATGTGCCATGAAGGACAGATAGTCACCATTGAGGGTGATCTCCGACACTAAAATTTTCTCCGTAATTTCTATTTCATTAATGTATGTATTAGGAATAGGATGTTGTTAAGTATAATTAGTAGTAGCGTCGATAGAAGATAACGGCACCGTCGATCACGATTGCCGCCAATAATGTGGAGTACGGTAATGCAAGAAAAGTACAATACGAATGTTGTAAAAGTAAATATTTGTCGTAAGTGGTCCGGTAATGTTAAAATGTCAAAGTTTGGGTAATTAGAGAAGTAGGGTCTACATGATTAGGAATTAGAAATATTATATTGGTAATAAAGACAAGGAGTGAGGTCATAAATATTTTGTGTATTTTATTTGTAAAAGTCTAAAAATTTGGAACCCATGTAAAATGATAAGGTTTATCTTATCTTAACGATAAGCTTACATGTACGGATAAGAGTTAAGGTATGGAATATGATTCGTCAGAGGGATTTCTTATCCTATCTTAGAGATAAGATGGATAAGCTGGAAGTTCTATAAATAGAGAGCCACCCCCTCATTTAGCATAGAAGGAAGTAGTGATAAATATTGTAGGAAGTGTGCGAAGGAAGCCATTAGTTTAAAGGTGTGTTGAAGAAGCCATTAAGAGGTGTAATTGTAAAGTTTCTCCCATAGTCTTGGTGAAAGGCAAGTGAAGTCAATAACACTTGAAGTACCTCATGGGTGAGATTATAACAATTTCATGTTTAAAATATTATAATTTATTTTGATATTTCAGATTTGTCATCATTCTATCTTATCATAGTCGATGGTATTCTTGTGTTATGTTGTTGTTTTGTTTCAGTTACATCCACCAAACTAAAGGTCATGCATTAGTAAATAATCATAAGCACGAGGAGTTCGGTGAAGAATTATCATAGTGCGGATTGGTGATGACATTTTGGTTCCATTGCGGGACCATTCCTCGTTGGTGGATTTTCTGGAGAGATATTCCCACTTAGTCAAAAATCAATTAGAGGGTAACCTTATTTTTACTTTGTGCATAGTAGTTACCATGGTAAAGTCATTTTTGCCATGAATAGTAGTTACCATGGTAAAGTCATTTTTGCTGGAATAGTATTTACCGCAGTAAAGTCACTTTTTACCGTGAATAGTATTTACCGCAGTAACTTCACTTTTTACCGTGAATAGTATTTACCGCAGTAACTTCACTTTTTACCGTGAATAGTGTTTACCACCAAGAAAGTCGATTTTTACCGATGAAGTCAAGTTTTACCATAGTTTACCGTGGTCATTTCTATTTTACTGTAGAAAGGTGTAAAGTCACTTTCTAGTATAGTGATTCCAATTATTTGTACACATAAGTCTTGTTGATTGTACTTGTGAGTTGGTATTTCACGGTGGTTACTTTTGAAAATGGGAAAGATTCCTATTTTTTCAGCTCAATCTAATGAAGATGCTTCTTCTTTCATTCAAGAGTTTAAGCGATCTTGTATTTGTAATGGCCTTATAAGAAGGAACAATGGATTGAATTTTTTCCTACCTTTTTGGATGGTTCAGCACTTAGGTGGTTTGAAACACTAGGTGATAATGTGAAAAATTCATGGGATTTATTAACTGAAAGTTTTCTTGAAGAATTTGGTGAACAACAGAAATATGCAGATCTCATGATCGAGATCACAAAGCTATCCCAAGGAGAGAAGGAGAAGATAAGGGATTATCATGCTCGTGTTCTAGAGCTAAGGAGGAAGCTCGATGCCCAGATCCGGAAGGAAGGACTAGCGGATGGGTTGATGAATGGCGTGGATAATCTCCTCTGTAAGCACTTCATTCTTGGGATGAAGCCAGAGATCAGACAACGAGTGAAGTATGACCGCCCAACTACCATTGAACAAGCAAAGGAGATTGCAAAGGTAAGAAGAAAGCATGGAAGAGGAGCCAAAAGAAATTGTTGCTAAAGTAGAGCCTACACCATTACCTTTGGTCCGAATCCACAACCACTCTCGGTGAGCACAAATATTTCTCCTAGTACATCTCTTGAATATGAAGATCTACTCAAAAGATGGGCAAGTTAACTATTAATCTTCTTGAGGAAAAATTTTAGTTCTCGGGGAGGAGATAGAGGTCCAAAAGAAATATTTACGAAGTTGTATGTTATGGTTGTTATAAAAAGGGTCATTATAAGTATAATTGTCAGGATAGAGCTTCTACATATGGTAAAGGAGATAATGATAAAGAAAAAGCACATGTGAATTCTTTTGATGTAGTAGATAAGAGCAGAAATAATGAAGTAGATGTGTTTGTAACAAAAAGAAAGAAAGAAAAAGATAATCAAGATGGAAATGATCCTAAGAAGATGAGAGAAGAAACTAGTAAGAAACATAGGAGAAGAAAGTTGGGTGTGCGGGATTTTCGATTTCACGGGGGCAAGGACCATACTCCATCTTGGAAGATCTGTCCAAAAGGCCTGCAAATATTACATATGGTCAACTCTTGGCTATGTCTTATGAGAAGAGGCGGGAGTTGCGAGGTGGACTCAATGCTCGAAGAAGGAAGGAGGTTGAGGTCCCTGTTTTGGAGGCAGAGGCGGATCCCTATGCTCCACAAGCTGAGGTATTATGTAATGGTATTTCAATTCATGATGTCTTAGTTGATGGAGGTGCTGCAGTTAATGTAATGACCGAGTCTGTAATGAATATGTTGGGTTTAAAAATTGATCGCCCTTCAACACTTATGTTAAGGTCATTAAATAAAGGAAAAACTAAACCAGAAGGTGTAGTTTCAAATGTGGCAATATCATTATAGGTGTGGTATGTGTGGTAGACTTTTAGGTGATGAAAAATGAATGCTTATTGCATACCCAATGCTGCTAGGAAGACCATGGCTAAGGAGAGTTCATGCAAGAAACTACTGGAATGAAGGTTTCATGACACTTGGACGTGGTAGAGAGAGGGTGAAGATAAATGTGATCCCTCGACATCATAAGGTAGAACCTGTGGATTCAAGTGATGAAACTGATGATTGGACATCCTCTGATTACTCTAGTACCAGTGAAGTGGACACTGAAGATGAAGAAAGTGAGGTGGATGTTTCAGTCATGGATATCCTTCCAGTCACACCAACTCATGACCCCATAAAATTATCTGAAGAAGAAGTTGATGATCGTCTCCAACAAATAAAGATTGGTGATGCTGTGATGGAGAGTGAGAAGGAATCCTACCTCCAACTCTTTCGAAGGTACATACACCTATTCACTTTTGATTACAAGGAACTCCGTCAAGTAAGTTGGGTAGAACATTGTATTGAGCTGGTAGATGGTGCTAAGCCCATAAAGAAAATGCCATATAGAATGAATCCTAATTTTTCCAAGACTGTAAAAGAAGAAATAGATAAGTTGCTTGATGCGGGATTCATATTTCTTTGTGGAGAATTCGAATGGGTTTCTCCCATTGTGATCTCAATAAAAAAAAGAATGGGAAGCTACGCATTTGTGTTGATTACAGGAAGCTCAATAAGGCAACAAAGAAGGATCATTACCCTCTTCCATTTTCGAGATCAGATCTTGGGCGAAGTAGGCGGCAGAGTGCTATAGTTTTGTTGATGGATATAGCGGCTGAACCAAGTTCGTATAGTAGAAAAGATCAGTGAAGACCACGTTCACCACTCCTTGGGGAGCGTTTGCTTATAGAGTTATGCCTTTTGGGTTGTGTAATGCTCCAAAGCAACATTCCAGCGTTTGATGAATAGGGTGTTCGAACCCTACATTGGGACCTTCATCAGAGTATTTCTGGATGATTTTTGCATCTATGGGAGCAAGTTGGACCACCTGCACCAAATGGAGACAACATTTCAAAGGTTAGATGAAGCACAAGCCTCACTAAACCCTACAAAGTGTGTCTTTGGATGTTCTAAAGGCGTTTTGTTAGGGCATGTTGTATCCAGAGATGGTATTGAGTGCGATCTGATAAAGTTTCAAAAATCAAAGATTTACCATTTCCTCTTAATAGAAGTAAGTTGAGATCATTTTTAGGCCATGTGGGTTACTATAGAAGGTTCATCAAGAATTTCTCAAAGATTGCACAGCCACTAACCCAGTTCTTGAAGAAGGATGTTACTTATGAACCAGGAAATAAGGCGCATGAAGCTTTTGGACAATTGAAGGAAGCCCTGGTGTCTTCACCTGTTTTGAAGAATCCAGATTGGAGCAAGCCATTCATTGTGTACACTGATGCCTCAGATACAACACTAGGAAGTACTTTGAGCCAAAAGGATGAAAATGGGAATGAACATCCAATTTACTTTGGGAGCAGACAAATGAGCGAGTTGTGAGGTAAATTATCTGTAACTAAAAAAGAGGCTCGGCTATCATTTTTGCTGTAAAGAAGTTTAGAAATTACTTGCTAGGGAAAAATTTCTAGTTGTAACAGATCATCAGGCTCTAAAATATATTGTGAATAAGCCTAACCCATCGGGAGGATAACAAGATGGATAATTTTGCTACAAGAGTTTGAATTTGATATTATAGATAGGCCGGGAAAGAAGCATGTCAATGCGGATGCACTCTCTCGAGCCTATGATGGTTTAGGATCATCTTGTGATGATGATGATTTCCCGATCAAAGACATTGTTATCCCTTGACACAATCCCTAGTGAATACATAGATATTTGGAATTATCGAATGAATTCAAGTTTCTGATGGTGCCAATGCAAAGACTAAGAGAAAGATTACTCAAGCCGATCGTCCATATTCTATTCTACATGGAGTATTATTTCGAATAGGACACGATGGACAAGTCTGAGAGGGCGATTGGACGTGATCAAGGAAGGAAGCTGCTAGAAGAATTCCACAATGGTACATGTGGAGGGACTTCTCTGGACAACTTACAACAAGAAGGATCTTGGATGCGAGGTTATCACGGCCCACTCTTTTTAAATATTGTTATAATTATTGTAAGACATGTGATATTTGTCAAACACATGGTAACCGTAAGACTTCATCGGCTCCATTATGTCCTATTCTTCCCTTGGTCCCTTTGAAAAGTGGGGAATAGACATTGTAGGTCCACTTCCAACTACATCACGCCAAAATAAGTATATTGTAGTTGCCACAGTTATTTAACCAAGTGGGTTGAAGCTAGGCCATTGAAAACGACTTCCATGGATGAAGTGGCAGGTTCATGTATGAACGCATTGTCACCAGTTTGGTTGCCCATTAGAAATTGTAATAGATCAAGGAAGCCACTTCATTAATGAGGTGGTAGAAGCCCTAGTCAATAAGTTTTCTATTAAGCACGGGGAAGGAAACAACATACAAGCCAAGCAAAAATGGACGGGTGAAACGAACAAATTTTGTGTCGTGTCAAATTCTAGCAAAGATGCGACCTTGCGGTACATAAATGGGATAAAAGGATTCATGCGGCATTGTGGGCATATAGGGCAACATCAAAGTCAGCAATAGGATACTCCCCATTTCAGTTGGCCTATGGCATTGATCCGATTCTTCCTATTGAGTTTGATATTCCCCTTTGTGAGAGTTATGAAAAATGAAAGGATGGATGAAAGTGATTCGATAAAAGAAAGGTTGGTACATCTTCATTTGCTGGAGGAAATGAGAGAAATAGCAAAGGATACAAGCCATAAGAAGAAAATGAAGCGAAGGAATACTTTGATCAAAGATCCGGTGGTCTCATTTCATGTGAATGACTTGGTTACAGTATATGATTCCGAGATACAAAAAAGAAAGACAGAAAAATTTCTTCCAAAATGGATGGGGCCCTACAAATAGCAATTTGCATGAAAATGGTATGTACCATTGGAGGAATTGGATGGCACTCCCATTACGAAATGGGTCAACCACGACAAGTTGAAGATTTTCCAAGCACCGAATAGTCTACTCAGGGACGGAGTAGAAGCTAGGAAGGGGGAAGATGTCGACACTAAAATTTTCCTCCGTAATTTCTATTTCATTAATGTATGTATTAGGAATAGGATGTTGTTAAGTATAATTAGTAGTAGCGTCGATAGAAGATAACGGCGCTATTTATCGATGCGGTGCCGCCAATAATGTGGAGTACGGTAACAAAAGTCAAAGTACAATACGAATGTTGTAAAAAGTAAATATTTGTAAAGTGGTCCGTCCAGTAATGTTAAAATGTCAAAGTTTGGGTAATTAGAGAAGTAGGGTCTACATGATTAGGAATTAGAAATATTATATTGTTAATAAAGACAAGGAGTGAGGTCATAAATATTTTGTGTATTTTATTTGTAAAAAGTCTAAAAATGTGGAACCCATGTAAAATGATAAGGTTTATCTTATCTTAACATATAAGCTTACATGTACAGATAAGAGTTAAGGTATGGAATATGATTCGTCGAGTGGATTTCTTATCCTATCTTAGAGATAAGATGGATAAGCACTGGAAGTTCTATAAATAGAGAGGCCACCCCCTCATTTAGCATAGAAGGAAGTAGTGATAAATATTGTAGGAAGTGTGCGAAGGAAGCCATCAGTTTAAAGGTGTGTTGAAGAAGCCATTAAGAGGTGTAATTGTAAAGTTTCTCCCATAGTCTTGGTGAAAGGCAAGTGAAGTCAATAACACTTGAAGTACCTCATGGGTGAGATTGTAATAGTTTCATGTTAATATTATAATTTATTTTGATATTTCAGATTTGTCATCATTCTATCTTATCATAGTCGATGGTATTCTTGTGTTATGTTGTTGTTTTGTTTCCAGATTACATCCACCAAACTAAAGGTCATGTGCATTAGTAAATAATCATAGACGAGGAGTTCTAGGTGAAGAATTATCATAGTGCTTAGGATTGGTGATGATGGATCAAGAACCATTCATGCATTGTAGGGCATTGCACAATTTTTCTTGTGCAACTTATGAATGTCCTTCTGTAGATATTGTTGTTCCTTTACAAATAGAAGCTATCAAGGAACGTGTGGATCCAGATTCACTCACTCCTTGTAATCAAAACTTTCCTTTGTTGGTCAACCCTTTCACATCATGGGAGGAAACGTTTGTAAGTATGGCCCAGGTGAGAAATTCACTCTTCAACATGCCTTATTAATATCAGATCTATTAGTGTCGCCCAGGACACGTGGTAAACCCTACTTTCAATTCAAGAGCACTCGAGATAAATTCCCTAAACCATTGGAGAAGTTCATCCCTAGCGGTCTCCTATATGAGGAAAAGATTTTAGAAGATCCTATGAGGAGGGTGCCCGAAGTTACTATAGCATCATGTCATCAAGCTCCATGCAGTATATCAAAGGCCACTATATGATGTACGTCATGGGTTACAATGGGTTTGGATGTGGTATCAATGCACATGGAAGGTAATAACCCATTCATATCCCTCATTTCAAATCCAACAAACATGGTCTTTGAATTAGACCTTATGATGATCCACCTTTAGATATTGATGCCATGTCTTCTGAACATGAGGATGACTCATCTCATTCAAATATCGACGTAGATTCCTAATGTAGCCTCTATGAGGATCTTTCCTCCATAAGCTATTCCCGATTCAATTGTTTTACCTTATCCGGATCAAATTCCCAAACCAATTATCAAATATCCCTTATATATCCTAAACTTATAGATTGGGATCAACATTTTCACATGCCAATCAATTTCTTTGAGAACGACAAATCATTTACAGAATTCATGGGACTCAGGGATTCTATTTCGATTGGGGATCACAAGAAATGTTTTTCTATCAAACTAGATGTCTGCATACATACTTTAGAGAAGAGGCAGGGACGTGTGGAATCTTGAATATGAGGGTCATCAAGCAAGAGTAAGAATGCTTCAAAGAAGCCTTGTGGAAAGAACAAACACAAGTCTCATAGTGACAAAATTTTTGAGGCACTAGTAGATAAACAAAACGAAGAACCTATAGAAGAAATGGTATACCCATTCGTGAGATAATGATGAGCCACCTCGAGGAGGTTGATATTACTCTTCCCCCTGATCCTACATGGATGGAGGATGCTTCCAAAATTCTTGTTGAAGAAACGATCAGTGTCAACATTGGCTCAGAAGAGGAACCTAGAATGATAAAGTTGGGAGCTTCACTCTCAGCTCAAGAAAATAAAGTTTTTGTGGAACTATTGAGAGAATATGTAGATATATTTTCATGGTCATATGTAGATATGCTTGGTTTGGACCCATAATTGGTCGTGCACAACCTCGTTGTGCACCCAGATGCCAAACCCATCAAGCAGAAATTGAGAAAGATGCACCCCAAAGTTGCACTACTTGTTAAAGAAGAAATTGAAAAGTTATTAGCTGCTGATTTCATTAAACCCATTGACTATTTAGATTAGATATCTAACATAGTCACAATTTAGAAGAATTTGGTTGGCAATTGAATCAGTCTTGACTTCTACGACATCAATAAAGCATGTCCAAAGATGACTTCCCTTTCCTAATATTGATATGATTGTCGATTCTACCACTGGTTATGAAATGTTATCCTTAATGGATGGTTTTTTCATGTTATAACTAGATCCAAAATTTAGAGGAAGATCAACATAAGACAAATTTCATCACCCCTAGGGGAAATTTTGTTACAAGGTCATGCCTTTCGGACTCAAGAATGTTGGGGCTACCTATCAACGTGTAATGACGGTCATCTTCCATGACATGATGAATGACATCATGGAGGATTACGTTGATGATATCTTAAAGAAAATCCAAAACTAGAGGAGAGCACCCTAAAGTGTCGAGACATATTTTCCAGCGTCTCTGAGATTACAAAGTACGTTTGAACCCTAAGAAGTGTTTCTTTGGAATTTTTTCAGGGAAGCTCCTAGGTTTCATCATTTCACAGAGAGGAATAGAGGTGGATCATGCAAAGGTTACAACTATCACAAAGAGGCATTCCATTTGTTTTATTTCATAGCTTGCGGATAAGTGCCATCCATTTAAAGATCTCCTCAAGAAGGATGTTACGTTTAACGGGAAAATATTGTCAAAAGCATTTGAACCACTTTCAAACAATATCTTGTCAACTCACCTATTCTCATCTGACCTACCCCATGTAAACCTCTCTGCCAGATATTTAAGCCACCTAATTTTCCATTGGTGCACGATTTTCCCAATATGACCTTGACCATAGAGAAAGGGTGGTTTATTACCTAAACCGCACCTTGATTTCCTATGAGTTGAATTACCCACAAATTGAAAAGGCACACTAGCAGGTTCATTTTAAGAGACCTCTTGGAAATCGAAGGTGGAAAATACCTGCGAATATCCCTAGAACCGGTTTCGCGGGAAGGCAAATTTTTTGGGGGTTGTATGAAATTTTTTTGCCTGATTTTCAAGTGGTGTGACAGAAGGCTGCAGACGCGCGATGGGAGATTTTTGTCATGCATCAAAAAAATGCATTGGCCTTGGCGTCACAAAACCTCTTTGACGCGTCAACAAGGTAGTTGGCCTTGCGTCGGTAATGAGGTCATTGACGGACATCAATGCATTTTTTTGATGCGCGGCAAAGAAATCTCCGTCATGCGCTGTAGCCTCCACCCTCTGCTTTCACATCAAAAAATCTTTGTGTCGCGCATCAACAAACTCTTTGTCATGCGTCTGTTATGTGTCAATATACGCACCTCCTTGTCGTGGCGTCAACTATCCATCGGTGTCACGCGTCAACAAATTATTTTTGTGTGTCTACTATGCGTCGATATCTGCAGTACCTCCTTGTTGCAAGCGTCAACTATCTCTGCCGTTGTCGTGCGTTAACAAATAACCCCATTGCAAGCGCATCAACAAACTCTTTGTCGTGCGTCTCTACTATGCGTTAATATCTGCGCAAACCCTCCTTGTCGCGCGTCAATAACTTACCCCCTTGTCCGCATGTCTGCAATACAGGATATATCATATTGTTGACAAAATTTGAAGTAGAAGTGTTCTACCTGGTGAATAATCTAGGATTATATAGGGGATATTTTTCAAGGGTAGCGAAGCCGACCCCTAAAAAAAATTAAAGTGTAATTTTTAGGCGAATGTGTCAGCGACCCGCGCCGAGAAAATTCACCTTTTCAAAATTTTCAAAAATGGAATATTCGCCATATTACGAATATTCGCCACTAAAATTTTCCTTCTGTTGCTAGTAGTCGTAATTACCTTCAAAGCTACGCATTACCTCCTTAACAACAAAACCAAGTTGATATTGAAAGTTGACCTGTCAAATAACTTTTGTCTAAACCAGCCTTACGGGAAGAAGAGAAGGGGTAGAATAAAAGAGAAGGGTTTTTTATAGGTTCTTACCCCATCTTAGTAGTGTGTGTGTGTGTGTGTGTGTGTGTGTGTGTGTGTGTGTGTGTGTGTGTGTGTGTGTGTGTGTGTGTGTGTGTGTGTGTGTGTGAAATAAACACATGTAAAATAATATTGTGTTAAATAGTATAAATCAAAACAAATGTGTCATATTTCCCCAAGAAATGTATCAAGAAACATGTCTTCTACTCCACAATAGAAATATGTACATAAAAAAATGTTTTAACCATATATGTGATAAAACATATGTATTAAACAAGAATGTGTCAAAAAGTATGTTACAATTAAGTATGTGAACAGATCATACAATGTGATAAGAAGTATTTATGCATAGAAAGTAACTATTAAAAATGCGTGTGCAAATAAAATAATATATCAAACAATGTGTGTTATGATATAATAGTTTATCATATAATGTGTGTACAAATAAAGTAGTGAATTTAGAAAAATGTGTACAATAAATGCATGTGAAAATCCCACAAAGAATTAGAGAAATGTTTGCAAAGAAAGTAGTGAATTAGAATATATGTAACATACAATGTGCAAGATTATAAATAGGATCCTAGGCCAATAGAAATAAGACCAAATGTCAAGCATGCAATTCATAAGTAATAAGGAAATATGTGAATGTATCATGATTAGAAATGAGTAAGCATGGAACATGTCAAATCACTATATAGAAGTAAACAATGTGATCATCAACAAATAAAGTATAGTACGATACATGGCATGATATATAAGATAGTGTAAGATAAGAAATAAAATCTTTGTACCACCAATGGACATGTGTCCCCAATGTAAGCATGCTCCTAATGTGGAAGGTTACCCCTAAGTGTAGGGCATAGGACACCATAAAGATTGTGTATGAGTGTGTATGGACTGTAAGTGAAATTATCTCATGTATACTATAATTATCAAGTGCATAATTATGTACCTAGATTTTAAATTTCTAAACACAAATAAAGACAATATTTAAGTCTATGCAATGATTTTAAAAAGTCACATGCGAGTCTTGATTTTCTATTTCTTTTGTATTATATTGTTTTAGTATGTTTACTATATCGTAATATTTTCTCATAAAGGATAACATGAAACATGCCAACATGTAATGTACTAGAGGCCCTAGGCCATGGGTTGTATATAATAAAATAAAGGGGATGAGTTTTTGGCTAAATTATGATCCCCTCAACAATCATATTGAACCCCCAAAATGTGTTGCATCAATAGGTAATGCATTCTAGGTATTTATTATAGATTAGGTGTGACAAGAATGAGTATTGTGTCATAATTCAATGCACTTTTTTTTTGAAAGAAGAGGAAATACATGTATGCGTTGGAAATATATGTACATGTCATTGCATTCATTTGAAGGGGAATTCGATAATCACACCACCTATGTAGAGGCCCTATATCCATAGGTGTAAGCTTCCCATTATGCTAAGGAGAAGTAGGATAAGGATCTAAATTATTTTCAGTATCAAATATACAATCCCACATGGTGTAATAAAAAGACAAATAACCATAATATTAGTATGTGTAGGTCAAAAGATATGAGAATCTCTAATGGCCTAATTCTCTTCATATGTAGGAGGGGGAGTGTATTATGTCCCATGTGGGTCATGGTCATAAGGATGTGGTAGAAGTACTATATATCTTGTATGGCTAGGAAAAAATAGCTTAAAGAAAATAGAAAAAATAGGCAAAGGTTGATCATGTGAAATTATCTTTTGATGCATTTTTGATACTTATGTAGGGGTTGGGTAAACCATTAGTTAGGGTTGATGAGGAGGAGGGTGTTAATGATGCTTCCTTAATTAGGGTCATATAAGATGGGTTAAAGCATTAATATGTGAGGTAATAGGTAACATGATCTATTAAAGGGGATACCTATGAGGGAGGGCAAGGATAGTGGGCATCATATGAGTTTGTATGTATTTCAAGCATTTCTATGAGGTAGATGAGATGACACATGGTCTATATCATCATTCTTTATGAGGTATATCTTCATGAGAGAATGTGAGGAAGTAAGAGGATATTTTACAATGTTCAACTTGTAGGGATAAATATTTATTGCATGTTGACTTGGTTGTTGACCGGGGAAGATAGTCATTTATGGGTATCGAGTTATTAAGAAGTGAATGATATGGTTAGGACTAGTAAATACCAGATTATGGTGGATATGTTCTCAATCTTCTTTCTCGTAGGTAGGATGTTTTGTATTTCATACTTGAATCAACAAGGACCACATTTTTGCTAGACATGATAACACTTGGGTCACACGTGCATCGAGAATAATATCATGTTTTATGCTATCGGATCACCAAGGATAATATTACATAAGGAATATCACTAGTTGGAACAATATTATGATCAATACATTAGAAAAGGATAATAGATATCTCACAGGTGATATCATGTAGTGTTGACCATTTTTTGGTCATCATGGTGGAGGGTACAAATAAATTTCAGGTTACTCATTTTAATGGATGATTAAACAATACAACGGATAACGAACAACAAGGATCAAATTCCATAATCCCCTTTCTGATATAAAATACCATTATAGTTATAATATTCACCAGATTGATGCATCATCCATTGAATACTACCACATGGTCCCGATGGATACGTGAAGGGAATCATATATCGAAACTAGCATCTTTGAAACAACAAGGAATCAAGTTGCAGATTTAAAAATTAAGTATGGAAGCACAATATCAAGATGTTTCATTCATTTATTTCTTAGTTTCAAATGATCAAAAAAGGTACAAGTAATTTTTTGTTAATTCCTTATGATTATATGCAAGTGTATTAGAAAATTGAGTTTTCGATGTTCATTTAGTTATGCAAATGAAAAACAATGTAAAGGAAGCAACAAACAACTCATTGCATAAAAAAATTGTGTATATTCATAAGGAAAATTGTACAAGTTTCCCCACACAAGTCATGGGATATAACTACTGAAGTAAAGAATACAAATATATTTGAAAATAAAAATGTAAAGAAGAAAAGGGACCCTTCATTTCCTGAAAGACAATCCCCTTCCTTGCATTGCTAATACAAATGACTTCATGATGCTACTCCAAGGTAATGTACTGAAAGAGGAAAAGGAAAGGGTGTTAGAGCTTAGGGATTACCTTTGCCTCATTATATTTTCAGCTTTGAATATATTTTCATTCTTTATTAGAAAGGAAATTACTAGAAAATATTCTTAAATAATGCATCTACAGAAAAAATTGAAGAAATGATTATAGTTTCTCTTTACAAATTGTGCATGAAATGTCACATCCCACAATTTCAGTCTATTTAGCTGAAAGGATAAGTTGTAAAGTGTTAAAAGGTTTACAAAGGTAGGAAAATAATCCTTCATCGATTGTATGCACATATGTATATCCTGAAAAGGATATACACACGCACGCATGTATTTTACATGCACAACCACAAAACAACGTTGGTCCCCAACATTTGTAAAGCACCTAGCATTTATAAATTATTCTTGCTTTGGCTTACTATTTATACATACTTACTTTGTTGGGTATGATGATGTGGTGCATTGTTGGGCTGGTTGGTTGTAGTACTGTAATGATGTTGTTGTCCACCATGCTATGATGAGTGTTATGGGTCACCGAATTGGATGAAAGTAATAATTTAATACATTAATATATTTTCGATTCTTCAGTATTGGATTGAATTAATGGTTATCTATATTTTTGGGAATCATGATTATTTTAATTATGATAAACTTATACTTGGATGTAGAGTATTATTTTGGAAATTGGAAATAATTACTAATGTTTAAAAGTTCTATCTCCTTTTGGCTATATGGCGGTCATGATATAAAATGCTAAGATGGCCTTCGATTGGAATAGGTAAAGCATTGGTTCAACAAGGTAAAGGTTAAGTGGATTTAATGATATTGAATCGTAAGTTTAATGTAATTCTATTAAAGAAAGAAAATAATAAGTTGGTTTATTACTTACATGAGTAAGCTACGATAAGCCTAATAATAGTTTATAAAATGTGATATATATATATATATATATATATATATATGATGATTGCACTATAATGTGGGTCTCGATCGATTGTGACTTTTTGGTAAGAGGTCAATACTTTGATTGTTCATTTACAAAATGGTTTGTTTATACTCATTGGAACTTAATTATCATTAGGGTTAGGCATTTTTGTTTTAAACTTATAAGGTGATGGACCCAACTCCTTTTGCATCAGACGATATAATTGATCCCATGGCATATTGTGAATGATTAGCATATGGTATCAAACCATTGAACAAAGTGGAAAAGGTTATAATGTTCATTTGATTGACCTAAGTCTTGAACACCATCCATAATAAGGAATATTATAATGTTTTCTTTGGGTCTTTGACCATAATCGAGATTGAATAGATGCGATTAATAATTATTTAGGTCGGTTAACGACCCATGCATGCTTAATGATTTAAGTTTGCCTATTGATAGATTTATGGTTATTAACATGCAAGTTTGGTGATTTAAATTGTTGAACTCGGCTTCTTCATCTGGACGAATCTCCGCTAGGGTTTTGGCTATGCGAGTTTTTTATTTGAATGCTCGGCCTTGTCGTACGCCGCCATCATCGCGTCACACCGCTGATCTACGAGATCCGAGGTGGGATTATTTTCATTAATTTTGTATGTATCATTGCCTCTTCACCCCTTGGGCGGTGGCTTATATAATGACCACCTCCTCGGGCCATGCATCTATGATGTTGGTCTTACCATGAGATCTCTAGACAATGGCGCCGAAAAGAGCGAGGAAGTTTGTCCCAGGTGTTCGATGAGGTAAGGATTCTGATACTCCTTCCCCGGATATTGTGCTTGATTTACCTACTTTTGATAAAGCCTGCAATTGGTTTGAATATTTTTCTCTTGTTGCTTATTTTGTGGGCCAAGTTCCCCTTGAAGGTATCCTCCGCCAATGGATTCATAATCATTGGCAACCCCATGGAGTCAAGGTAGAGGGAGTCTAAAACATGACCAAGGGTTTCTTTCTATTTCACTTTACCAATGTTGAACATTGCAAAGCCATTATTAACCATGGTCCTTGGTTTATTCACAATACTCTTGTGGTTTTCTCCCACTGGACTCGATACTTTCAAGTCTCTGAGCAAGCCAAACTCAAAATTCCTATTTGGGTCAAATTTCTAGGCCTTCCTTTGCCTCTGTGGGGATTTATTGATCAACTTATCAAACCCTTGGGTCATCTCATCTACCATGAGCAACCTAATTTTTATTCGGCTCAACCCCAGAAACGGGTCTGTGTTGAAATTGATCTTTCAAAAGACCTCAAAGATACCCTCGATATCCAGGTTGGAGACACACGCTTTGCACAGAAAGTTCTATACATTAATCTGCCCAACACTTGTTTTCGGTGCCAATTTGTTGACCATATGATCAAGGATTTTCCTCTCATGACTCCAAGCCCACCGCTAGTTTTGGAGAAAATCCCGATGGGCGCTAAATCCAACATTCCCTCCTTTGATGGTTGGACTCACATCACTGACGACTGAAAACCTTCGACCCGCAATAAGCCCCAACAAGCTACTTACAAACCGATGGCTACTTCCCACTATCTCTATGAAGGCATGCTGCTGTGACCCTTCTCAAGACCGCACTTGTCATCTCTCAGACTTTGCAAGCTGCTATTGTCATCAACTCTCACCCCTCAGCTCCTGCTCTTTCACACCCCTCACTTCCCGAGACTTCAAGCTTTCTGGATAACACTACTAGGTGGTTTACTTACTTACTCGAGACATGAGATAGAAAAACTACCTTACATCGTTCACGAAGTCCTTCCTCCTTGAGAGGAGGATTTTTCATAGAGACCTCACCGACAGTTTGAGCTTGGAGATTATATGCATGGGAATGCATGGCAAGTCACTTTTTCTAACCGCTTTGGAGCGTTAGCAGGCCTCGAGGAGGAAAACATGCACCTTGATAGTTCTCCATGATAGTTTACTCATGGAATGTCAGGGGGCTAACTGATCGACTTCATTCGCAGATATCTTGTCAAAGACAGTTGTAAACATTTTACAAAGTTTTAGGTGTTGTGTCTGTAGGAAGTCAAAATTGCTGGCTTTCATCTTTATGCTTCTATGTGTACCATATGGCACAGTTCTCTCGCCGATGTCAGCTCATGATAATGGTCGAGGTGGTGTTGTCACTCTTTTAAGCCCTGACCTCACCTCTAATATAATATCATGGGGTTCTGACCCCACTCATCGGGTGGTGTGGACCCTTTTTGATTTTGACGGCCACATTCTTGGGTTGGCCAATATTTATGCTTCTAATGATGCTTCGGCGTTCTTCTTTTTGGTGGTGGTTGGCTGATCATCTGCCCTCTGCTACCTAGATTTTTGTGGTGATTTCAACATGGTTGAATCTCCCGAAGACAAGTTGGGCTGGCTTCCTATGCGTTGGTGTGTTGGTGAACGTGAAGCCTGGTTTTACTTGCGCAATAAACTTTGTTTGTTTGATCCCAACCACCACAAGCACTCTAATGCTGCCACTCCTTGGTTCACTTGGTCTAATTTTAGAGCTGGTGATGACAGAGTTTATAAGCGTCTTGACAGAGCTCTGCTTTCAAAGCAACAATGGTTTTCCTTTGATTCTTCACACAAATTTGACCTCCTATCTTAGTAGTGGACCTTTGCTTTGGTTTTATCGACCATAAGCCTATCTTCTTTGGGATTCAATGGAACTTTCAGTGTCCCAAGCCCAAGTCCACCCAGTTCTATTTAAATACGTCCCACCTTTCTCATCCCAAAACTTTGGATTATATAAGATGTATTTGGAATCTTGACCCGAGACCTGTTGATGGGATTGGCTGGATTGATTGGTGGTCTCATGCCATCACTCACACCACTTCTTTCCTTCGGCTCTATGGGAAACAAGCTGCTCTTTTTCACAAGAATGTTCATGAAGCCTCTCATATTGAATACTCGAGAGCTATTCAAGAGCTTAATCTATCTCCTTTCAACACTCACATGCAAGTGCAAGTTGCTCATTGGAAACATAAGCTTCAAGTTGAGGAGCACTATAAGGCTAGAGGAGCCCAAGTTCGAGCCAGATTGCACTGGCTTCACATTGGTGACAGAGTTACTAAGGAGTTTTTGCTTCCCTTAAATCTACTCAAACTCTCACCAAAATCAAAGCTATCAAGGAAGGCAACCAAAGGCTTACTCTCTTACCTGACATTCTCTGAAGCTTTTGTGCATCACTATCATGTTGTTTTTGTTGCTCAACCTACTACTCCGGCTCGCGATGCTACTCTCCTCCAATGCATTGAAGTTGTTCCCTGCAAGCTCTCTGAAAGTCAGCGCATTGCTTGTGATAGACCTCTCACTCTTGATGATTTGAAGGAAGTCTGCTTTCTGATGGCCTCTGATAAAGCCCCTGGTGTTGATGGTTTTCCCTGTGAGTTTTACCAGTCTCTTTGGATGACTGTTGGTCCAGATCTTTATCAGGTCTATCTAGAAGCTATGTCCTCCAACACCCTGGGTGATCTGATTAACCAAGGAAACATCAAATTCATTCCCAAATCTGGAGATCCCGAGCTTATTACCAATTGGTGGCCAATAACTCTGCTCAATGTCTCGTACAAAATTATTGCCAAATCTCTTGCTAACAGGCTCACTAATTTATTGCCTCTGATCATCAGGAGTGAACAAATCGGCTTTATCAAAAACAAATATATTTTGGACAACATTATTGCAGTTTGGGAGGGCATGGAATATGCCCGCTAGACTTCTCAACCGGCTTTGTTTGTTAAAATTGATTTTGAAAAAGCCTATGACAGAGTTGAGTGGCCTTTCATTCTGGCCATGCTACAAAGGGCTATCGATTTTGGACCCGGTTCATCCGCTCTGTTAATTTGCTCTTTCAAGATGCGGGTGCATGTATTACTTATAGATCAATGGTCAACGATCGAGCGATTCTCTCTTCATCGTTCCATCCTAAGAAGGTTGCCCTCTTGCTCCTTCTCTTTATGTCATTGCTTCTGAAGGTCTAAGCTACTTGCTCGCTAATGCTGGTTTGGTTAAAGGTATTCAACGCCTTTCTCTCTAAATAGTTGATCAATGGTCATTTTGTTGATGACTCTTTTCTCACTCTAATTTTGCATAGTTTCCAGGTGAAGTGGAAAGGAACTCTCGAGCAGTGTGAATTTGTCACGTCACCGAGTGACTTAGTGAAAACTATCTCGCCTTCATTCACTTTGTAGGACGAAGCTGGAGTTGTATGTTGTGCTTGAAGACATGCTCGCGTATGAAATGAACATGTACTTCAATATGCTTGGTTCTCTCATGAAATCTTGGATTGCGAACAAGCTTGAACTCCTTCATTATCAACATATCTTGGAGTATATTTCTATTGTGGTATACCAATTCCTTCCAGGTATTCACGTAGCCATATTGCTTCACAAACAGCTTCACCTACACTCGATACTCTACTTACGTAGAAGAAGCGAAAAAAGTTCTGTTTCTTACTTCCCCATGATATCGGTCCAGATCCCATAAAGAAGACGAAGCCTGATGTTGAATTCTATCATCCATGTTTCTTGCATGATCGAATCGAATATCTGTCGAAGAAGAAGTTGTCGTTCTTCTTGTACTCTAGACCAGGTCAACTTGTACCCTTTAGATATCTCGGTATTCTCTTTCTTTTGCTTTCCAATGACATATTTTTGGTTCTTGCGTGAAGCGTGATAAATAGTGATATGGCAAAGCTGATATCCGGTCTAGTATATGTCGGGTAAATGAGACTCCCGATCAACCGCCGATAGAGAGTTGCATTCATCGGTGATGGTGGATTGGAACGAGATAATCTGAAGTCTCACTTCCATGGTGTAGAAATAGGAGTGCGGTCCATCATCTTGAATTTCTCGGCGTTGTCTTGGTGTATTTCAACTGTGCACACAAATATATGATTCTCTTTTTGCCATACTTCCAACCCAAGACAATAGTGCATGAGCACGAGATCTCATGTCGAACAATCGATTAAAATCCTTCTTTGTTGCATTGATCATCTTCATAGAACTGCCTGTAATGACTAGATCGTCGACATAAACAACCACAATGACAATCTCCCCCCTTGCTTTTTGAGGTAGAGATTGGGGTCATAAGGATTCCTTTCGAATCCATGACTTATGAGATGCTCATCAATTTTGATGTACCATGCCCGGGGTGCCTGTTTTAGGCCATATAGAGATTTTATGAGTCTGCATACCATCATCTCTTTTCTTGGTATTACATAACCCTCTGGCTGAGTCATATAGACTTCTTCTTACAAATCTCCATTAAGAAAGGCACTTTTCACATCCATTTGGTGGACTTTCCAACCAAATTGTGCAGCTAGAGCAAAGATCATCCTGATTGTCTTGATCTTGGCTGTGGGAGCAAATGTCTCCTCATAATCAATGCCTTCTTGTTGTGCATACCCCTTTGCTACAAGCCTTGCTTTATACTTGTCAATAGTCCCATCTGATTTTTACTTAGTCTTGAATATCCATCTCGCATCCAATGGGTTTCTTCCCCGGTGGAAGGTTGACAAGTTGCCATGTGTTGTTCTTCATCAGCGACCGATACTCAATCCATGGCATCTTTCCAAGCTTTTGATTATAGGGCTTCCCGAGGCGTAGATGGCTCAAGCTGTTTTAACAACTCTGCTCATTAAGGCATAATTGACCTCTTCACGAGCTTGATCCGCGAGTTCTAGGTCTAGGATTGGATGATGTGCTAGGTGCTTCATCCAAATCTGCATCTCTTATTAATTGAGTATACCATTTAGGTAACTTCTTAGCTGTTCCATTGACTTGTGGTGGATCCAAGTTTTCACCATCATCCAATTCATCACTAGTCATCTTCAGTGGGAACATCAAATTATGTCTTCACAAGAGGTGTATTCTGCATGTTTGTTGAGTTGTTGAGTGGAGCATCTGCTTGTTTCTTCTCAAAGAACTCAACATCCCTACTTGTGTATACTTTATTTGCTTTTGGATCCCATAATCTGTACCCAAGTGCTTCTTCACTGTATCCAATGAATATCAGTTTCTCAACTTTCATATCCAACTTGTTCTTTTTCTTCTTGGGTATGTGCATGCTAGCTTTACACCCTAATACTCTTAGGTGTGCAATTGATGGTTTCCAATTTGACCATGCTTCTTGAGGTGTCACTCCTTGAAGAGCTCTCTGTGTGGCACTCTGTTGAACAAATAGATTGCGGTTCTTGCAGCTTTCTACCCAAAATGTCTTTGTTAATCCCGAGTTGTCAATCATACATCGCACCATTTCCATGATAGTACGATTCCTTCTCTCAACTATACCATTCTGTTGTGGTGTGTGAGTAGGAGGCATTTTTCGACGAATCCCATGAGCTTCTAGGTAAGTCTTGAACTCATTACTTGTGAATTCCCCCCCTCGATCTGAGCGGAGAGTTTTGATCTTGCGACCAACTTCATTCTCAACAAGTGCTTTGAACTTCAAAATGTCTCAAAGGCTTGACTCTTGTTTCTTAGACAATATATCCACATCTTTCTTGAGTAGTCATCAACACAAAGCATGAAGTATTGACATCCAGAATGACTTGGTTGCATGGGCCCGCAAAGATCGGTGTGCACCAAATCAAGCTTTCCCTTAGCTCTATATGTGTTCTTCTGGAAGGGTACTCTATGTTGCTTTCCAGCTAGGCAATTGTGACACTTGTCAGTGTTGTGCTTGAGTGTAGGCAATCCTTTCACCATGTTTCCCTTTTGAAGTGTTTGGAGATAACCAAAACTGATGTGACCATATCTGTGATGCCATAGTTCTGCAGATTGTGTCTTTGGCCACTAGAGCTTGATCATCCTTGTGGACAAAATCAAGTTGGAACATGCGTCCCACATTGGAGGCTCTTGCTATAATCTTGGAACCTCTTGACTTATCTCTTATCAAGCACACTTTTTCTCCATTATTACTGTCAAAATCTAACTTCAAGTTGTGATCAAGGAGTTGACTAACTGATAGCAAATTCTTGGTCAACCTAGGTACATATAATACATTTGTGATTTTGCAGTCATGCTTTCCAAGAGGTAGTGAAATGTTTCTAATCCCCTTGACACTGTATGATGAGTCATCACCTAATGACACATGGTTCTTGTTAGGTGAGTCATGTAGTGTATAGAACCAATCCTTGCATCCAGTCATGTGTCGAGTTGCACCCATGTCAACATACCATATATCTTGTGTGGACTTGGTTTCTTTATCAAATTGAGCGAGAATACATGTGGTGTCCTTCATCTGAATCATCCTCATGTTTGGCAATATACCCTTGGTGTTTGGGTTTTCTTTGCAAATTACCATTTTTCGCCCTTGATTGTTGTTGTTGTTGGACTTCCCTTTATTGGAATTATTTGTTACCTTGTTGGTTATTAGGTTTTGAATTACTTGATTAACCCTTTTTGTAGGAATTGTACCAACAATCTTTGATGTCATGTCCCCCTCTATTGCAAATGTGACACTTCTTGGTGTTGTCTCGTTGACTTTGATTTTGTTGGGACTTCTTGTGATTGGACTAAAATTTCTCCTTTCCTTTATGATTGGAAGATAGTGCTTGCTCATCTTCATGATCTTTATTGTTCATTGCCTCTTCTTGTTGGAGTAGATCTGATCAACTTCTCAAAGGTGACTATGTGTTCACTCATATTGATAGTTGTCACAAAGATTCTCAGGAAGGAGGAAGTGCTCGCAACACAATTAGTACGAGGTCTTCATCACTTATCTCTTTTCCCAATGCCAATGGAGATGCCCTCAAAGTAGTAACTCGTCTCAAAAAAACTTCAACCTTCTCATTGTGCTTGAATTTGAGAGTATGTAGTTGTGATAGTAGGTTGAGGATGGCATTCTTGTTCTTTGCCTCATATCACATTGCTCAACTTATCCCATGCATCCTTGGCCGATGTGGCATCTCTAATGTGGGGTTGCACATCGTCTGTTACACTAAACAATATGATCAACTTGGCCTTTTGATTGGCCCTATCAAATTGAACTTGTTGTCTTCCATCATCAAGTGATCTTGTTGTTTTTCCATCTACAACTGTCCATAGGTCTTCAAACTCAAGTAACATCTTGATCTTTGGTTTCCATGCGGCATAGTTGTCTCCTCTAAGTAGTTGTGAATCGCAAGAAGAACTTTGGTGCTTGTGCACCCATTTTCAATCTGAATTTCTAAAACTCGAATTTACGACAAAGGGTAAGGCTCTTATCACTCTAGGTTTATGGTCTCCTCTCAATATATCGTCAGCCGATATACCAAACCTTTCTATATACGCTCCTTCCGATATACCCATTAGTACGTGGAAGAAGATCACCCTTTCAATATACCCACAAGATTTAAAAGAGGTGTTAACGCACGTGAAAGAATTTAGTACGTGGTACTTAGACAATACGGAGAGGGGTTTGTGCAAGCACAAACGGATGGGAGGGCTCAAATGTGTGTGTATTGTGTCCTTATTACTCCCCGTCGATTTTATAGGGTCGATGCCCAGACGACATTTAGGCAGCTGTGTTAGGCGTTAAGTGCAGTAGTAGTCGTGACAACATCACCCGTAAGCGCTTCCCAGAGGCACCGTATATACCGAACGTTGCTATGAGATCAAAGATCTCGTGTGATAGAACCAAACATAAAATAAAAAATTTGTACCTTTTTTTTTTTTCCTTTTTTTTTTCACTTTATGCACCAAGATTAATACAAAATGCTCCAAAAGTACATCAAAATGAAGTTTTTGTGTCCCCCCTCTTTACAAAAAGGGTCTAGAATCACAAAATACACAATTTAGGCCAAAAATATTTTTTACCCCCAATAGGTGTTTTTCCACTAAATTTAGCGGTGGCTCTAAATGTGTTTGGTGAGCTTCTAAATTTGGAAATCTCCCAAAATTTAGTAATTTCTCCAAATTTTCTAAAAAAATAATTTAATAAAAATATGGAGAGAGTGGGAATTGAACCGGCCGACTGTTTGTTCTAAGATCCAAACAAACAATCTGAATATTGTTTTCACCTTTTCTCACAAACCATGATCTGGGTTTTTCTCAAATTTTGACAGCAGTATCATACAATATTTTTCTTAAAACCCACAAAATTTTAGAAGAATTGGAATCTTAGTTTTTGAGATCTTACCAATTTACCAGCTAGATCTGATTTTTTTTTAAAAAAAATGATCCGACTTGTACAGACTTTTTGTCATATGTAGAGGCCGAATCTGAAGATGATGTAAACTGAAAAGTTGTGCATCTCCTTCTTATCTTTCCAGAAAAAAATGGCACATCAATCCGATATTGTATAAAAAGTCCCTTTTTCTAAGAGCTATCTGCTGGAATTTTGTTGACGGGACTGCTTCAACCTTTGCTCCCGAATTCTTCACACCTCCACTTTCAGATCTGATTTTATTTTGTTTTAGATCTGATATTTTTTTCACTCATTTTTTTAGATCTACAATTTTTTTTTTTCAAGATATTTCTCTCTTTTTTTTTAAGATCTCTCACAAATCTTTTTTTTTTTTTTTTTTCAAGATCCTTTTTTTAAAGATCTCCAAATCTAAAATATTCCGCCAATATGTTAGATCAATTGGCTATGCCAATGACTAATAAAAAAATTACCTTTCAAATAAGTGGATAGGTCAAATTTTAGTTGAGGGATGCTTGGAAGGAATGGAGGTTACGGGATGCTTCATGGCTCTCCTTTGATGCGATCTTCTTCTCCAATGGATCCTCTCCAATAGTGCTCCTCTTGACCTTGCTTAGATAGAACTGCTCTCGATACCAAATGATAATAATGGTATAACTCGATACCAAATGATAATAATGGTATAGCTTAGATACCAAATGATAGAATAGAATAAGATTGTAATGACCAAAGAGGAGGGAAGCCTCACAAATATTATTGATCATGAAATCGGATTACATAACAATCTGAAGAGCTGTAATATTTATAGTTATTGACAAAAACCTCATATGGATAGACATGAAACCCTAACGAGGCACCAACTACGAGATGATAAGACCCATCTCACATGCACATGTAATTACTACTAATACCAATATTGAATGTTATCCAACATAACAATATTGAATGCAAGTCACTAGACTTTAGAGTGCACATGTTGCACATTATTAAATAAAAGACAATGCAATAAAATGCAATAAATATGCCTATGCTAAATTATGCTATGATCCTTGGTATGCATCATAAATCTGGAACCGATTTCCTCGCATCGACCGAATAGGCCCCACGCGTCCCAAATGTCCCAATGTCCTGTCTGGATGCTTGAAAATTGTTTCCTTGATTTAAATGAAATTGTCTAATCCTTTTTCTATGGCCGTGGATCGTGTCGAGCCTTGTATTGTTTGTAATTCTTTTTCCATAGAGAACAATTTGAAATTTAGGCGTAAATGGTGCGCTTTTCCTTCTCTCGTATTTTTCCACGGTCGTGAACGACGGTGTTTCTTCCCCATCAAAATTTTCCCCAACATCCGCAGATTCGTAAACATCTCTCGATTGGATGTGGCGGGACGGGTTTATTTGGTGAACTTATCATTTTTGGTTATTTTCACAAAGTGTCGATTGGCCCCCGTGGCCCCGAAGGATCTGATTGGCTATTTAACTAAGGCAAAAGGCGGGCTCTTTTTGTATTTTGAGGCATTATGGCGAATATGCTTAAAGTATAAAAGAATGCCTAAGGCCCGCAAAAGGACATGTGGTCATTTTTAATTTCGAGGTGAGAGGTAGGTCGTGCGAAGCACTTTTGAAGATTTTTGCTTTGTTGCCAAAAGGGAGTAAAGTTATAAAGTAAGCCGCGACTGACTTGTCGTTGAAAAGTCAAAGTGCGAAGGTGGGCCGTCGGAGCATTTTGGGAATTTTGGTTTTATTTCCAAAAAGAGTTAAAAGTTTTAAAATGAGCAATGACTCCACTAGGGTCTTGAGCCCGTGTTGAAAATTCAAAGCGGGAAGCGGGTTGTCGGAGAACTTTGGGAATTTTAACCTTTTCTCAAAATAAAATAAAATTGTAAAAGTGAGTCGTGACTCGCTTACCACTCGAGTAAAGCCACATGTCGAACTATATCAAAAGTTGTAATTTCGGGCCTACGTGGTTTGAGAGATAATTTTGCACTTTGCATCTTTTGCGCTAAAGGCGCAATTGCCTTTTCGCCCCCAAGCAATCCATTTTGCGAAAATTGCATTTTCGCCATTTTTGTACGGATTCGATTCAAATTTTCAAATGGCCATATCTTTCAACCTGGAAGCTGGATTTGGGAAAGAGAGGACTTTTTCAAATCTCTCGATGAGGGCTACATGCTTTGGCCATTCAAAATCATATTTTAGAAGGATTTGATGGGTGGAAATCTGGAAAATGTCTTTCACAACATTAATATGAGATCGATTGCTTCCATAACTACACTGCGGATCTCGATCTTCCATCCTTCCTTCTTCAACACGCCAAAAAGACATGATGAAGCATTTGGATATCTTGATTTGGGTGAGAATATGGAAAAACATCTTTCACGCCATTAATGTGTGACCGTGCTTCAACTAGATCAGATTTGATCTGATTTTCATCCTTCCTTCTTCAACACGCCAAAGAGATGCAAAACCGGAGACTTGGAGATTGTAAATGGATTTACTGGGGAATTGATGGTTGGTGGTTGAGCTTCTAAATCGATTTCTTTCCTTCTCTTCTTCTCCTCTCTTCGATTCATCTATAAATGTAAGAGCTTGGCTCATTGCAAAGGTTGGACTCTGATACTTTTGAAGTGTAAATAGAATCAAAAATCAAATCAATACAAAAGGATTTTCCCCTTTTCTCTATCTTCCTCCATTCTCCCTTCTTGCTTACTTGAAATTAGTGGATTATTCATCTTCTGTCATAAGAAACTTTGTGTTCTTATTGATATGGTTTCTAGAACTTTGTGTTTATGGAATGATATCTTATCTTGTGAATGTGAATGATTCTATTATGTATCACTCTTGCTCAATACGTATAGGGTTATACTCTACTATCTATATTTCCTGAAAGTACTGATATATTATGCTCTTTCCTTTCTTCAGTTCTTCCATTTGTTTGTATTGATAAGCTATTTTGGTAAAAAAACATTTCAAGATGTTAGAAGTCCAGCCTTAAGATGAAAGTTTTACATTTGTATATAAGCTTTGTTGCTTGCTTTCAATAAGGGAACCTCTCCCATAAAGAGGAGGGACTTGTTGTCCCCTAACTGTGGTTTTGATTAAAGTACCATTTTAAAACCCAACATTTTTGGCGACTCCACTTTGGGGATTTTGTTTCCAACATACCCTTTCTAAAAAAGAACAACTTCAAGATCATTTTTGATCTGGAAAATCTATGATATACATGAGGAAGAAATCTCTAGGGGTGGAAGATTCCCATTTTCAACTTCTGAGCAACAAAGATTCTCTCTTCTTTCAAAGAAGAAGGAACAAAGGAACTCATTCTCGCAAGCACACCTCCTATTGAAGATAGAAATTCCAAGAATAACATTCATCAAGAACAACTCGGTCCTAATATTCATGCTTTGTTACTTACCGGTGTTTCAATTCCCCGTCAGAGAATCTTCCCACGGATGGCGAGAACCTTTGCCTTGGGGAAAATGGATTGGGCCTCTTGCTCTTCTTTAGTAATTGAATGAGTTACCTAGGGGTAATAGGAAAAGTTTTCCTAAATTCTGAGGTGATGGGAAAGTACACCCAGATGAACACATTGTAGCCTTCATTGTTGCATGTGGGATTCTTGGGGTTGAACATGAAAATGTCTTTGTTAGGATCTTCGTGGAAACATTGCAGGATAATGCTACTAATTGGTTCTATCATCTTCTTTGGGTCAATTATTGATTGGACCACCTTAACAACTCGGTTTAAGAAACGCTTTCAAACTTGTTGAAGATGTGCATGCTCTCTTGGCTCAAATTTCTCATATCAAGAAGGAACCACATGAACCCATGAGAGAGTTTGTGGCTAAATTCAATAAGCTAATTCATAAAACTCAACGAACACTCATCCTATGGATCAAATCCAAAAGTGATTCTTCCTCAATGCCCATTTACCTGAAGTGGTTATGCACTAAGAAGAACTAACCTTAACTCTCGAGGTTGATCAACGGTTTGCTATCAATTTTGAGGATGATCTTATTATGTCTAATAAATTGAAAAGTGAACCTTCCAAATCTAAAGCCTCTTCTTCTTCCTCTCCCTGGAGCAAGCTCAAATCGCTTAGTGCGTAAGTTGGCAAATGATCTCATTGCCATTAAAAATCAATTGGCTCAACATGCTCCTTACTAAGACATTCCAAGAAGGAATTTTCAGCCTAGGAACCAATTACCTCCTTCTCGAATAAATTGGCTATTGAAGGCCCACCTATCAAGGTTACTCAAAGTGCAACTTGTGAAGTTCAAGAACCCGATGATGAGGAGTTTAATGAAGAAGAGGAGCTTGGTGGATCTCAAGCTCATTTCCTTACCACCGAAGGTATGAATAGTGAGTCATATGTCATTATGACTTGGGAGCAAACAAATAGAAAAGAAAAAGTGGTGCAACCTACTAAGAAATCCAAAGTATCATGTAACTATTCCAATAGTTACAAGACGAGGAGCTCCTATTCCCACTACCTCCACACAAAGGTTAGTAATGTTGATCCTTTTCCTTCTAATTCTGCTTTCCAAAACTTCTTGTCCTTCAAATCCTAAAATCGATAAATCAAAAGTTTCTCCTATTCCTGTAACGATGCCCCATCCACCTCTGGATATATTGATATTATTGATCACCTCAAAAATACCAAAATCCAAATCTCGAGAGCGAGTTTTACCGACTCATCCAAAAGCTTTTGCTAAAATGGTAAACTTTGTCAATTCCAAATTGAAAGCTTCATCGAATACTTATAAAGGTATTTTTCCCACTCCCTCTTCCTCACCTCAGCCAAGTCTTATGGCTGCAAAATACTTCCCTAATGAGAAAATTAAACCATTTTATGTGACTCTCCTCATAGCTAGCCATAAACTCAGTAATTTTGTTATAGACTCAGGAGCATCAAAAATGTAATGCCTGCAAAAGTAGCTCATGCTTTGGGCTTGACTCTAACATGTACCTTTGGTTCTTGCTTTATTCCATGGAGAGTAGAGAAGTGCCTTTGGTTGGGAGGATTAAATATGCACAAGTAGCCTTCACTACTTTTCCAGAGAAAAGGGTTATAGCCACTATTTTGGTTACTGATATTCCTCCCTCATATGGTATGTTGCTGAGTAGAAATTTTTGTAAGGAGGTAGGAGGTGAAATTCAGATGGACTGGTCACATGCTTTGATCTCGGTCAATGGAAAAATAAAAAAGCTATTACCAGAGAAGAAAACTGAGTATATTGTGCAAAATACTGATGATCCAAAAGCACAAATACTCTATGAAGATATAGGGCATGACAACTACATGATCATGTCAGAAGATGAGGAAAATATTCCTAAGGGAATGATTCGTGATTCCAAGGACATTTGGACTTTGGAGTTTGATGGAAGCCGCTTCTTCACCGGTGTGGTGTTGATCTCTGTAGAAGGGAAGATTCATCCATTTTCTTTCAAGATTTATTTTGAAAATACAAATAATACAGCTGAGTATGAGGCTCTCATCCTTGGGTTGAGCATGGCAAAAGAAATCGGAGTAAATAACCTTTGTCTTGTGGTGATGCAGAGTTGATTGTGAAATGTAAGGAATCTTTACCAAGTCAAGAATAGGAGATTAAAACATTACGAAATCTTGTTTGATTCCATTCAAGTCCTTAATGCTTTCTCAATTGAAGTCAGCTAAGAGAAAAGAATACTAGAGCTGATTCACTAGTTGTCTCTGGATCTTTGTTGATTCCTCATCCAGTGTCTCTCAAGAGAAAATTACCATTGAAATGATTCATAGGCCCAGTGTACCAAATAATGCAAACAACTGGCATGTTTTCAATGATGATCAACACTTGCTCTCTTTCTTGGAGCTTAAAGATAATTTTGACCAATTATATTTTGAAGGAAGTTAAACTCTTCCTAGAGAGTATGTGCCCTCTAATGAAGATGACATCAATGAAGAAGTGTTTTGTTTTTGGTTTTTCCTTTTTGGTTTATTTACCTTCTGTGTTTGTTTCCCTTATGTATTGCTTCGCCTTTCACTCTATTTTCCCAATGGATAAGGCAAATTCTATTTTCTCGAGTTTTTCTATGGTTCTTGATCTTTCCTTATTCCTCCGTCCCAAGCCAAGTCATCCCCGAAAGAGCCAGCGTTGTCACCCTCAAAATTCCCCTCATTTTGAAGTCCAGCTTTTGAAATTTTTGAGTTGGTGCATTTGAGAAATTTTTAAAATAGAGTAAGAGGTCTCGGAAAGATAGATAAAAACTCGTTCTTTCAAGTCATTTTTGTGTTTTGCGGCTTTTTCGGGTATTTTTGTCCCGCATGTCCCAAGTAAATCGCCCTGGCTCCCGGTTCACCGATTCACCGCTTTCTCTGCAATGCTTTACTTGTTGACTTTCTTGGCTTTGCACGTCCTTCATGTCCTTACATCCCTTGGACCGTCTGTGTTGTTTGGACCCGATTTCCCCGCATTGGCTGAATCGGCCCCACGCATCCCAAATGTCCCAATGTCCTGCCTATATGCTTGAAAATTATTTCCTTTATTCAAATGAAATTGTCAAATCCTTTTCTATGGACGTGATCACAGCGTGAGCCTTGTATTGTTTGCATAGCTATTTTTCCATGGAGATCAATTTGAAATTTGGGCATAAATGGTGGAGTTTTCCTCTCTATATTTTTCCACAATCATGAATGACGGCGTTTCTTCCCCATCATTTTTTTCCCCAACATCCGCAAGTTGATTCGTGGACATCTCTGGATGCGACAGGACGAGTTTATTTGGTGAACTTATCTTTTTTGTTATTTTCGCAAAGTGTCGATTAGCCTCGTGGCCCCGCAGGATCCCTGATTAGCTATTTAGCGTAAGGCGAAAAGGCAAGCCCTTTTTGCATTTTGAGGCATTATGGCGAAAAGACTTAAAGTATAAAAAGAATGCCTAAGGCCTACAAAAGGACATGCGGCCATTTTTAAGTTCAAGGTGAGAGGCGGGTCAAATGTGGAGCACTTATGAAGATTTTGGCTTTGTTGCCACAAAGGAGTAAAGTTATAAAGTAAGCCGCGATCTGGGTCTGTTGAAAAGTCAAAGCGCGAAGGCGGTCTGTTGGAGCATTTTTGGGAATTTTGGTTTTATTTCCAAAAAGAGAGTTAAAAGTTATAAAATGAGCCATAGCTCTGCTTTAGGTCTTGAGCCCACGCTGACAATTCAAAGTGGGGAACCGGGTCAAGAGAGAACTTTGGGAATTTTAACCTTTTCTCAAAATAAAGTAAAATTGTAAAGTGAGTGAGACTCCATCGCCACTCGGGTAAAGCCACGTGTCGACCTATATCAAAAGTTGTAATTTGGTCTCGCGAGGTTTGAGAGAGACTTTTGCACTTTTCATCTTTTTCTCTAAAGGCGCAATTGCCTTTTTGGGCCCATGGATCCGTTTTGTGAAATATTGCATTTTGTCCATTTTTGTACAAATTCGATTCAAATTTTCAAATGGCCATATCTTTCAATGGAAGCTCGGATTTGGGAAAGAGAGGACTTTTTAGAAATCTCTTGATGAGGGCTACATGCTAGGCCATTCAAAATCAGATTTTAGTAGGATTTGATGGGTGAAAATATGGAAAAAATCTTTCATGACATTAATATGAGATCAGATTGCTTCAAGAACTACATTGGATTTGATCTTCCATCCTTCCTTCTTCAACACGCCAAAAATACATGATGAAGCATCTGGATCTCTTGATTTGGGTGAGAATCTAGAATAATTTCTTTCACGCCATTAATGTGTGACTCGATCTTTAACTAGATCAGATTTGATCTGATTTTCATCCTTCCTTCTTTAGCACGCCAAAGAGATGCGGAACTGACTTGACGTTGTAGGTGGATTTATAGGGGAATTGATGGTTGGTGGTTGAACTTCAAATCAAATTTCTTTCCTTCTCTTTTTCTCCTCTCTTTGATTCATCTATAAATGTAAGATCTTGGCTCATTGCAAAAGGTTGGACTCTGATACTTTTGAAGTGTAAATAGAATCAAAAAGCAAATCAATACAGAAGGATTTTCCCCTTTTCTCTATCTTCCTCCATTGTCCCTTCTTGCTTACCTGAAATTAGTGGATTATTCATCTTCTCATAAGGAACTTTGTGTTCTTATTGATATGGTTTCTAGAACTTTGTGTCTATGGAATGATATCTTATGCTGTGAATGTGAATGATTCTATTCTGTATCACTCTTGCTCAATACGTATAGGGTTATAATATGCTATCTATATTTCCTAAAAGTACCGATATATATTCTTCTTTCCTTTCTTCACTTCTTCCATTCGTTTGTATTGATAAGCTATTTTATTAAAAAAACATTTCAAGATGTTATCACTCTAGCCTTAAGATGAAAGTTGTACATTTGTATATAAGCTTTGCTGCTTGCTTTCAATAAGGGAACCTCTCCCATAAAGAGGAGGGACTTACTGATCCCTAATTGTGGTTTTGTTAAAGTACCATTTTAAAACCAAACACTTGGTAGACCCATTAGAATTGACCATCGAGATCCTATTCTAGAGGGAGTCCCTATAAAGACAGACAACCCCATCGAGCCTCGACACCACCCAAACCTCGAGTCTCCCTGTCTTTAAGCCGATAACCAAAGAAATCCAAAGTAATACCTTAGAGAGGACGAATCACGGGATCTCATGTGTCTCTCGTGATGAAGAGAATTTCAGAGTCTCAAGAGAATCTAACATAAAGCCGGGAAGACCAAAGGGAACCATTCCCATTCTAAAGAATCGATAGATAAGCCTCTCGGCCGACTCCTCTCCCACTTGGCCCGTATCGAGGAGCCCCTTAGTAGGTATCCCAAATAGGAGGAGGAGAGTCTCTACTAACATCCCATAGATTCCCTGATAACCACCCATTTAGCTATTTTCCTTCTGCTGTCAAACTTGCTTCCTAGAGTGTTTGAGCTCCCAACTTGTGTCATGGTGAGGTCTTCATCAAGGAAGACCTTGTCTGGGAAAAAAAAACCCTCTTAGCCCCGAGAGCTCGGATCCCATCGTTAAAAGTTGTCCTAAAATGAATGAAAAGTGTGGAATCATAACCAACCCAAGATCTTTCTAATGTAATGTCAAAAATCCCCAAATTATCGGTGATAAAGGAGTTACTAACCATCGGTGGGTCTTGTGTCAACGTGGGGGTGGGAGACCCCTCACCTTGAGTTTTAATTCCCTGTCATGCCTAATACGCTCCTCAATTAACTTGGCATACGTAATGGCCTCAACCACAACCAAAGGAGGGGAAAATTTGCCTTTTCCCACTAACAACCTTGGTCCATGATTTCATTTCCAGTTTTAAGGAAGCTTGGTTATTTCTGATTTCCTCCTGTTGAGACCGAGGTCAACAATTTCTACGTGTAGGGCATCATTAGGGGAACTAGTATTATCCGTGTTGTTGGCTAATTTTTCTCTCAAGATGGCATTCTAAGACTCGACGTCTATGACCCTACCAATAAGTGTACAGACATCGCCTTTGAGTTGCTGATTGGCATTTTCAACTTTTGGGATTCGGTTGAGAAGTTCTAATAAAATGTCTGTTGTACTGCTAGAGGTGTTACCTAGGGGATTCCTAATCATGCCACTGCTAGTAGGAAATTCCGAGGCCATGATTGAACTAGGGTAAACCACCTAAAGAGGGGAGAGGCTGAGAGGCCAACCAGAGACCATACCAAAATTTTGGCCCCAATTGTGAGTCAAGAATCATAGAGGCCACAAACCAGAGAGATTCAACAATGTCTACAATTTCAATCCAATCGAAACAGTTTCTAGTGTAAAAATCAGTCTATGGAGAGAGCCACGAAATACAGTTATAGGAGAGCCACCAAAAGCCTGGATAGAGCCATGATGTATAGTAATATTTTTAAGAAATCCACGAAATAATTACAAATGAGCGACAAACCCAACACCATAATATATCCATAAAAACCCTCGAAACACAATGACATACCACGAATTCAAACAAAACCTAGAAGCACCACGAATCACGTGACAGAGAGTCAAAATAACCAAGAAGCACCCATAAAGAGAGCCATGAAATTGTGTTTGAGAACCCCAAAGTGTGGTTTGATAGAGAAGTGATGAAAGTGCAGCCCAAATACATGGAAAATGTCAGAGAAGATTATCGAGGGTGAGGGCCACAAAGAATAATGCAAAGGATTGAAAGCCCATGGTCATGGTTGAGGGCACAAACCGTAAGAAAATGATGCAGAGTATGCAAAGGGAAAGCATGAATCTTAAGCTATAAAACCTATAAATCATGACCTCACGAACTCTAAGCCATGTATCCTGAAAACTATGGCTTAAGAATCATGAAAAACGTGATCAAAAGAGCCACAAAAGTAGACAACATCGAACACAAAGCTCGTGATTTTGAGAAGCGAGGAAAACCAAATGTCGAGACAAGATTTGGCAGTCCCGTGCCCTCCCAAGCAGCCTAATAGGGATCTCGAGCCACAAGGCCAAGCATGACCATTTCCTCTCCGAGAAGTCTCATCAAGCAAGTAGAAAATAAAGAGATCAAGGTTGGTCCCTTTCCCCGCAGAGAAATCACGAACCGTTTTCACACAGGCCACAACTATAGAAATAAGCTACAAACCACTCCATGTAGATAACAAGGGCTAGCCTAAAGAGAATAAGGAAAAGCGTGGATAAGGAAAGAGACACCCCATGCAGATAGTAGGTGCTAGCCTAAAGAGAGTAAGGAGTGTTCTGAATTCTACACATTCTTGGTTAGACATAGACTAATGCCGAGTTGTAAATTTTTTAACTTTTCAATGGTACCGATGTTTATATCTTTGGTTTCTTTAATAAGCATTTTAGATGTATCCTTGTCATAAAATTATGCTAATGGTTGATGTAAGTCATTGTTGTCCAGGGTGATTCGAGGAATCAACATAGGGTTTTTGTTTGTGATGTTGTGATTTTTTATTAATGTGTTTTGTGATAAGGTGACGATGAGATTTTGACTATGGGAAATTTTTTGTTTGTGTTTGATCCAAGGTTTTCAAAGGTAAAGGATATGAATATTCTATTTCTTCACCAAAGTAGGTCGATTCATCGAGGTTGATTTCAAATCCTTTTTTATGGTAAAATGGGGATTTGATTGCGAGTTCCAAGGAACTCTTCAATAGCTTCATCATTTTGGAACATGTCCATGGCCACCTGATGTGATTGGCTATGGTCTATGAGAGTTGGATGCATAAGCTCAAAATTGATGATGTTAATGGATAAATGTTCAAAGTAAAGATTCATTTCTGTAAGGTCTTCGAAAAGGTTGTGTGTAGACCTAGTGTCACTATCAGAGTTGGTGTCGTTGTTGTCACTTGAAATGAATACAAGAGCTGCATTGAATACCTTGAGACCCATACCATGTTTACCATGATGTTCTGTGCAATTGATTGGGTTAATACGACCTTGTCCATTTGGACTGAGTCCTTTACCCTTCCATCGCATATTTTTCATTATTCGATGGGCTTTGGTAAATTGAGGGGACTCATAACAGGGAGCAAATTCTTCATTATATAACCAAGATCCTGAAGAACTTGGAATATGTTCATTATCTAGATAACCAAATTTCTTCCAAACGGACTGACCCAATTTATAAGTGGGATAGATTGTAAGATGTGGAGTATTGGGTTTGTCATAGTCATGTGGGGATTTTTGTTGATGTAAAAAGAGTCTGCAACCTTTTGGAATTGATATTCACCACATCCTTTGTCAATAATTTGAATGTGTGGGACGGGGGACCAGTAGGTACCTCACGTGGCGGGGAGTTAGTTTGGTAGTTAGGAAAGATGGAGAGAAGGGATTATAAGAAGAGGGGGATGGACTAGAGGATGAAGCTTGGTTAAATAGAGGGGAATGTATCCTAAAGAAAGGAGGTATGGTTAGATGAAGAAGGTTGACTAGGTGAGGAAGAGGATTTTTTAGTGGAAGAGGGATTTTTGTTAAAAGAAGAATGTTGGTTAGTGGAAGAAGATGATTGATTATCGGGAGGGATCTAGTTTGATTTTTAATTAGTAGAAGATAATGGATTTGGTTGATAAGAAGGTGATGGTGTCGAGCATATTTGGGGAGTTTATCTCGATTAACACATGGTTCGTTAGGGATTATTCGAGGTAGAGATGCTTATCTCGATCAATGGATAATAGTGATCATGTCTATACCACCCTTCGAGGAATCTACAATACTCAAATGGTTGGGAATCCATACAAAAATGTAAATTCTTTGTCCAAATAAGGGAATTTAATACATTGGTGGAATGTTGATGGGATGACTTTCATGGCATGAATCCATGGTCGGCCAATGAGAATGTTATATGTGACTTCTATGTCCACCACATGACATATCATTTCTAAAGTAATTGGTCCAACCTTAAGAGGTAATGTGATTGTTCCTTCGACCTTCTTTCACTATTATCATACCCACAAATGGTTATGATGTTGTTTTGTAAATCATTTTCGGTGTAACAAAATGAGAGTTTCATGGAACAAATATTTAATGTGGATCCATTTTTGACTAATACACGTTTGATCTTACGATGAGTTATATAACCCTCGACATATAAAGAATGATTGTTAGCAATGTTCGGGTTAAGAAGGTCATTAGGACCAAATGATAAAGTAGTATTGGGTACCAAAGATGAGTGATTAAATTATGGAATTGTTATGAATTGATGTTCTCTAAGATGCGATCATTATTCAATGTTTGTGTAAGGATGCATTGTAGTGCGAGAAGACTTAAGTAATTCCATAATGGAAATTTGTCTTGGTATTTCAATTGTTTGAAATGTTGAAAAACGACGTAGGTTATGGAGTGGAAGTGGTGGTGGAGTTAGATGGTGAGTTAAGGTGGTGTAGAGATGAAGTGGAAAAAAATTTTTTGGTAGGGACCCACACTTTTATATGTCTCGGTGGTGATTGCACGGTCGGTTCGAATATTTATGGAAGCCAATAAGTCTTGGTCATAGTATACGGTTGAGATTACTGAGTCATACTCAACATTGCTTGATGATTGGCCCTTGTCATTTGAATTATCATCATGGTTAGGGAAGGGTTTTTGAACATGTTAATTTTTTTTGGGTGTTTTTGTCTTAGAAGTATTTTCAACTTCTATGTCTCCACGTTCAATCAAATCTTGGATGTAATGGTGGAGTTGCATGCATTGATCTGTAGAGTGCCCTTTTATGCGATGGTAATCACAATATTCATTTTCCTTATACCAATTTGGTTTGGGTTTTCCTTCTTTGAAGGGTTTGATGATGGGGTACATAATCATGTTGGCATTTTCTAAGTGACAGAAGACGCTAGATAGGCTTTCTCTAAGTGGAGTGAACTATCTTCACCTGTCACGAGAAGGAGCTTCCTTTCTAGGGATTATGATCGGTTGTTGTTGGATTTAATTGTGTTGAGTGGATTGTTTTGAATGTTTCGGACATGGTGAGAATCAGTAATGCCATCATTGACTATATTTCATTTTGATTAAAGAATTTGGATTTATCCTGGTTCTGAGGGGTGTCTCTATGAGGTTGGTCCCTAAAGGGTGTTTTAAGTAAGCCCTTAGAAATGAGGGATTTTTTGATTTGTGTTCCCTTTTCAATGACTTCTTTGAAATTACTTAGATAATGCATTTACATGTGGAATGATAATTCACAATGAGATTTGGAATAAAAATGCTAACTAATTGTCTTTCGGGTATTGAGCAAGGGAATCGCTTGCATTCCTTTCCATCATTGTAAAAAAGAGGTGAAGTTTTCGTTAGGCCTTTGTCTAGTGTTACAAAGATCGAGCATGGTTATTTTTGAGTCCAAGTTGAAGGAAAAATGTTTGACGAATTTTTCTAATAAGTCTGCGAATGTCGTGATTGACCCTTTGGGAAGATGGAGGAACCAGTCTAAGGCTTGTCCTCCTAAACTTTTAGGGAATAATTATAAAAGATATGTGTCACGATAAGTGACTTCTTGACATTGCATGTAAAATTATTTGACATGTTCACGGGGGTCACCCTTGCCTTTGTATTTATCAAATTTTGGCGTTTTGAAGGATGGTGGAAAGGGTAAGCGTAACATTTCCATATCAAATGGGTAGGGGCATAGTTATTCAAAGTTGAATTATTTCGATTGCTTTTGTAGTCCTTGAATGGTGTATTTCATATGTTTCCATTCTTGTGTGAATGGAAAGATAGGGGATGGGTTATCAAGGATTTCGTGAGTATCAAGGTCCGGATCGGGGTCTTTTAACATTTCAGCTCTAGCAGTTGCTTCCTCAAGTTTCCTTGTTAACTCTTGGATTTTGGTGAATAAATCATCGGTTGAAGAGCTATTTGGGTTGTTTGGTATTTCATTTTGGTGACTCGATTCACCATTTTCGATAAGTTTTTTTAGATTTTCAGTCCCGAAGTCGGGGGTAGTTTTTCCCCCATGGCTAAGATGCATAGTAGATATTTGTTCTTGTTTTGCTCTATCACCCTATCTACTTGTTCTTGTTCTTCATTGGTGAGTTCTGGTTGTGTGACTTCTTCATCATTATTTTCATGATTGTGACTACGTGTGACTACCATGGTGAGATAGGTGTGTTCCTGATTAAGTTGTAAAGGAGGTTATGAAGTTTGAGAAAACACGATTAAGCGTAAGTGAGAACTTAGTTGTTTTGGATTTGGATTGAATAAGCTCATGATTATTGATAAGGAGAGTAACTCAAACAAGTTAACTCAATATGATTGTGATATAACTCAAAAAAGCTATTAGGGGATTTGTGTCGCGTTGTGTAGATTTGGCTTGAACAAGCTTTAGATTGTTGATGGGGAGAGTAACTCAAACAAGTTAATCTCAATATGATTGTGATATAACTCGAAATGAGCTATTAGGTTATTTGTGTCACATTGTGTAGATTTTGACTTGAATAATCTTTGGACTATTGATGGGGAGAGTAACTCAAACAATTTAATCTCAATATGATTGTGATATAACTTGAAATGAGTTATTAGGTGATTTTGTCGCATTGTTGTAAATTTGGCTTTGAACAAGCTCTAGATTGTTGAAATAAAGAGTACTCAAACAAACTAATCAACATAGTTGTGATATAACTCAAACAAGCTATGAATGGATTTACATCTGGATGTGGTTTTGATAAACTCGATAGTTAACAAAATAATCAAACAAGTATCCTATGTCGATTGATATAGCTTGAAACAGGCTATGAAGGATGAATTTTGGCAATGGATGAGATAAGGAATAAACACAAATCATTCAATATCTATTTGATATAGCGTAGAAACGAGCCATGAAGGATTTGTTTTCACAATTGATGAGATAAGAAGCGAACGCAAGTTACTTAATATCAGTTTGATATAGCTTGAAAAAAACTATGAAAGATGTTTCTATAATTGATGAAATAAGAAGTGAATGCAAGTCACTCAATATCCCTTTTATATAGCTTGAAGCAAGCTATGAAGATTTTTGTTGGATAAAGCAAGCTAATGAAATTAGTGTGATGTTTTGATCTTTGTTGTTGGATTGTTTCAACATTTTGTTTGGTATCGAATCTATTGAGAAATGGTTTTGTGGAACACAACTAGGATTTTAACTTTACAATGAAGACATTGATATCAACCAAGTTTTATGATAAGAACAATGCTAAACTACTTTGTTTACAAACAACAAGCAATCATGTGTATCAAATTGTTTTGGCTCAAGAGGTAAATTCTTTAGGAATGGTCATTGTTTCATGCAATCACACAAGTATGTTGTGGAATGATGGATGTAGGATCTTATTACTTCAAAAATATGCATCCTCCGATATACCCTAGTCTTGATATACCTAATTATGTACGGGGATAAAATCAAGGTATGAGGAATCCTTAGAGCACTGGAGGAGACTCACCAATTGTTACTTACCTGCTTTAGAGTGAATCACCACGTCCAAGGTAGGTTTTGTGAAAAGGTGGAAGGTGATGGGGGATGAATGTGTATGGTGTCCTTATAAATCCTCGAAGATTTACAGGGACGATGCCCAGGCTTCATTGTTACAACTATTTAGGTGTGAATCATATGCTCCATATGACAACATCACCTCGTAAGTGGAGACCAGAGCGAGGTAGATATCAAACACTAGGATGAGACTATGTCTCAAAGTGCAATGTAGATGTGAATACTTTTGGTGCGTGGTAGTCAAGTCCACGTCACCGGTGTAGCGTTGGTGGTGATGAAATCCACCTCTACTATGTGTAAAAACAAAATGAGATGTGATTATATGTGGGTTCTTTCCAACTTGAAATAAATCATCGACGGAAAATGATAACGTACACGAACGCGCTAATTTTTTTGTTTCAAATTTTCTCTTTTAATGGTGGTAATTTTGTAGTAAGTTTTGATTTTGTTTTGTGTTTTTGATAATATTCTAGTGACACGATCATGTAAATAATAGATTAGTAGTTTTCCTACAAACAAAATGTTAGAAAAAAAATCATGGTTGTTTTTGATTTTCTATATCGCTCGAAGGCGTAGGAAAGAGCATACACAACCAATAATTGATAAAAATATGAAGAAGATATAAAAATGAAGTGATAAGTTAGTTAGTGACGAAAATTAGAGCTAATTTAAATGATTTTAATTAAGCTACAAAAGTCCCGACTAGTACAAAATGTTGATTTAAATTTGTCGATTTAATTAGGGATCTATGATGTTAGAACAAGAAACTAAACAATCTTGACCATTTTTAATTTTCCAAATTGCTCAAAGGTGCGAGGAAAAAGAGCATACGCGAGATACAATTGGAATATATTTTGTTAAAAATGTTAATAATTATTGTAATTAATCGTGATTGTGAAATAACGATAACGACTATCTTCACAAAAAAAAAAGAAAAACAATGAAAAGAAAAAAAATCTTTAAAAACCTTACTAGAAGTGACGTCGTGCAAATTTGGAATGTAAGAATTTTTTTGTTTTTGTGGGGCACAGGGGCCTCCAGTGTGCAAAAGATGATTGGGAATGTGAATCCGATAATATTGGTGAGATAGGCGCGAGAAGGTCTTGTATTATCGAAAAAGGTCCTGCAAGAAAATTATTAGTAGTTTTCCTACAAAAAATGTTAGTAGAATGATCACTAAAAATAATTAATTAAAATCATGAAGTGTTAAAAACCACAAAATTAAGCTGATAAAATAAAATGTGGAGATTAGTACATAAAAGTCACAAAACACGATAAGAACGATCTCGAAAAAGAAGCGTGAAATTTTATAAATACCGCACTATAAGTCGTAAAATGGGTCACAAAAAAGTAATTAACCTTGTTTATTGATGATTGTGAACAACCGCACAAGGAGTCACAACATCAAAAAGTAATTGCTAAAATTTATTAATTGTTGCAAAAAAATCTACCAAAAGCTATGACGACGTGAAACGACCCCAAAAATGAGTTATATTTAGTTGACTATTAGTAAATGGAAGGAAACAAGAAAATGGATCTAAGTGCTAAGGAGTCGGATGACTAAAGTCTTGCAGTTAGCACACCGGTTGTCTGAGATAATACATCGATCTAAGCATACATGCAAAATAAAGTAGATATTCTACCAGAAGAAATACACAAAACAAGAGACATAAATCAACACCATATTTAACGTGGTTCACCCAATGTGGGCTACGTCCACCAAGAAACAATCCAATCTATTATCCAAAGCTTTAACAAGATATACAATGAAGATTTACAATATTCTACACCTCTTAGATGTACAGTAATTTCTTTCTTTCAAGCTTTTGCTTCTTCTCCAAGAATTCTCTCTCTCACAATTATTCTAACAATTCTTGAAATTCTTCTAATTCATACTTCTAAACCCTAGATTTGATGCTTATATAGGTGTATATAAACATAGGGCACTTAGCCATGCAATTACAATCAATAGATCTGCTTTAATCCTAAAAAAAGATCTAATTCTTGAGAGTTAATTAAAACAATCGTACACAAGTAATCGATGCTTGGTTATCCCTAACCAATGCCGGTTCCCGAATTCTTGATTGATGCCTATCCCTCCATAACCGATGACGGTTCTTGTGTTTTCCATAAAGTTTTACATTGCATGCTTAATCTGAAGTAATTGATCTCCACAACTCAACAATCTCCCACTTGGAGATTAATTATTACACCATACCTATACAACAACATTCTTGGATCTTTCCTTAGCTTTGTTTCTTCCTCCTCAAGTCTCAAACTCGAAGACCAACAGAAGTGGAGTGTAGCTCCAACTTCTACTTTGCTAATGAATTTGTTAGCATATCCACAGGGTTCTCACTCGTATGAATATTTTCCAGATTCAACTACCCATCCTCCAATACCGCCATATGAAGTGATACCTCAACTGAATGTGTTTCGTTCTTGAATGAAACGCTGAGTTATTTGCCAAATGAATTACACTCTGAATGTCACTGAACAATTTGCAATCATCCTGCTCCTTTCCCAACTCTTTCATGAACCTACTCATCCATATCATCTCCTTGCTAGCCTCTGTAGCTGCAACATACTCTGCCTCTGTAGTAGACAAAGTCATGACCTTCTATAATCTTGAAATCCAACTAATTGTTGTTCCACCTACTGTGAAAATATATCCAGTAGTGCTCCTCCTACCATCCAGATCTCCAGCCATATCCGAATCAACATAGCCACATAATGAAATATCCGAACCTCCATAGCATAATCTGCATGCTAGATGTACCTCTCAAATACTTGAGTGTCCATTGAATCGCTTTCAATGCTCTTTACCCGGATTGGCCATATATCTATTCACCACTCCCACTACCTGTGCAATGTTTGGCACAGTACAAACCATAACATACATGAGACTCCCAATTCTGCTAAGCATATGGTACTTGTGTCATGTATTTGACCTCCTCTTGTGATGAAGGACACGATCTTTGCTCAATTTGAAGTGTCTAGCCATAGGTGTACTAACATGTTTTGCATTCCGCATCTTGAACCTTTCTAACACCTTATAGATATAATCTTCCAAACAAATTAAATTTCTTCTCCTTCTTGTCTCTTTGTATTTGCATGCCAAGGATTATGTTTGTAGCTCCTAAATCCTTCATAACAAATGTGTGAGCTAGATTCCCCTTAAACTCACCAATGTCCTGCAATAAGCATATCATCCACATACAATAACAAAATAATATAGCTCCCATTTCCAAGCTTCTTGAAATAAACACAATGGTCAAATTCACATCTCAAGTGACCATGCTCATGCATAAAAAAATCAAACCTCATGTACCATTACCTTGGATATTTCTTGAGCCCATATATGCTCTTTTTCAACATGCACACTAATTTACCCTTACCCTTGACTTCATACCCAAGCGATGCTTTACATATAAATCTCTTCATCCAAATCACCATGAAGGAAATCCGTCTTCACATCTAGTTTCTCTAAATGAAAATCCTCTACTGCTGACTAAACTCAATATAGATAAATATAAGTTATCTTAACAACGGGGAGAAAATATTCCACCAAAGTCAATACATGTTTTATGTGAAAATCCCTTTACTACAAGCCTTGCCTTGCACCTTTTCTATCCACCCTCTTCTTCCTTGATCATGTAAACCCACTTGTTCTACAATGTCCTCTTACATGCTAAAAACTTAACCAAATCCCAAGTCTGGTTCTATTCTAAGGAGTCCATCTCCTCATCCATGCCATGCTCCCACTGCACGTGAGTCTCATCTTGCATTACTTCTTCAAAATCTCTCGGTTCACCATTATCAGTCAATAATAAATAAAATAGAGAAGGTGTAAATCTTTTTGGAGGTTTACTTACCCTTTGTGACCTTCTCACAGGAGTTTGGGGTACCAGGGGCTCAATCTAAACCTCCTGAACATTTGTATCCAAATCACATCAGTGATTGACAATGGTCACCTATAACCAATGTTGGTTCTTCTAACCGATGTCGGTCAGGGGTCAACCGACACAGATTCAACACATCGCCGTGTAACCCTATCGCATTGCTTTCAAATCCAAGAGTTCATTTTCATCCATAAACTTCTCAACCGATTCATCCTTGGGTACCAAAATTTGATCCCTGTACATTCTCTTTTCATTCCATTCAACATCACAACTCCTAATAATTTTAGAATTCTCTAAATCCCAAAAACGGAATCCGAAATCACTAGATCCATAACCAATGAAAGTGCATCTCTTGGATTTTGCATCCAACTTTTTCCTATTTTCCTTATCAATATGCACAAAAGCTTATGAACCAAAAACTTTAAGAAAATAAAGATCTACCTCTTTTCCTAGTCAAGCTTCCTCTGGTATTCCTCCATCTAGTGAACTTGAAGGCCCATAGTTAATTAAATAAACTGTTGTATCAACTTCTTCTACCCAAAACTGCAAGGGAAATCTAGAATGTATCCTCATACTTCTAAAGACGTTCCATGATTGTCCTATTCATTCTCTCTGCAACACCATTCTCTTGTGGTGTTCTTGGAACCGTTCTTTCTCTACGTATCCCATTCAATGAACAATAATCATTGAAAGCCTTGCTACAATATTCACAACTATTATCGATCTAAGGCACTTTAACTTTGAATTTGATTCATTTTCAACAAGGGCTTTCCATCTTTTAAAAGTTTCAAAAACATCGATTTATGTTTAATACAATAAACCCATATTTTTCTTGTAGCATCATCAATGAAAGTAACATAATACAAGGATCATCCATGAGAAGCTACCGAAGTTGGTCCCCACACATCTAAGTGTACAAGCTCTAATTTATGCTCCTTCTTATTTGCACCAAATTTGAGAAGTCTCACTCTCTTTTGCTTTCCAAAGACACAATGCTCATAGAAATTAAGATCTAAATCTTTCAAATTTGTTAACTTACATTTATCCTTTAAGATCTGCATTCCTTTTTGAATCATATGGCCCAACCGATTATGCCACATACTTGCATCTCAATTTGAAGTAGATAATATAGAAAAGGAACCAATAGAATATAGGTAGATAAATATAACGCTTCCTACCTTCTTACCTCCTTCCACAACAAAAGCACCGTTGGTGACTTTCCAAGAGTCTCCTATAAAAGTAACCATGTAACACTTCACTTAGTTTCCCCGCAGAAATAATATTCTCTCTTGAGGTTTGGCACATGCCTCACATCTTTCAATACCCATGTATTTCCATTCTCGCAATTTTAGATGAACTTCCCTTTACCATGTAATACCGCAAGGTTCATCATCACCCAAATAAACATGCCCAAAATTTCCTGGACATAAATTTCTGAAATAAACCTTATTAGGGGTCATGGAAAGAAGATCATGAATCTAAAACCCATGATTCAATTCTATTATTTAAAGAAAGAATAATAGCATCTTGCATTACCTCTCGATGCAATAAGATTTGACTCTTTACCTTTTCTCGGTTGTTGGTTCTCTTTATCCTTTGACCAACAATATTTCTTTACATGTTCTTTCTTTCCACATTTTCAACAAGTAATTCCCTTACCTCTGGATTTATATCTCTGCTATCCCTTGACTTTGATTTCTCATTACTCTTACTCTTGGATCTCTTCTTCTACCTGCCTTTACTTTCTACATTTAAAGCATTCCTAGATGATGATTCCTCCGTACTTTTCCTATGAATTTATTCATCCAAGATTATACTAACCACATCAACAAACTTCAAAACATTATAAGCGGATGTTGTATTACTAACAACCATTACCAAGTTATCTCAACTATTAGGAAAAGAACATAAGAATAAAAGTTCTTTCACTTCATCATCAAACGATATATCAACCAATTTTAACTTGTTTACAATAGATCTGAAATCATTCAAATTACTAGATGTAGATCTACCTTCATGCATCTTGGAACTAAATAGTTTCTTCATCAAATAAAATTTATTTGAAGCATTAGGTTTCTCATATAAATTAGAAAAGATTTCATTAACCTTACCGTAGAAGTCGCTTCTGTAATATTGGAAGCCACATATGATTCCAGGCTCAATCTTATAGATCCCAAAGCATTTCTATCAAGAATCTTCCATTCTTCATCAGTCATCTTCGTAGGTCTAGACTTCTCATCCAACGGTAAATACAAATATCTTTGATACAAATAATCCTCAATATGCATCTTCCATAATTGATAATTTCAGCCGTCAAATTTCTCTACCTTGTATTTGTTTTCTTCTGCCATTGTTGTAGCTCCCACTCAATAAAAACCCTCTGTGAGTAAATTTGTCAACACACAAAACCCTCAAACAAAGCTCTGATACCTTGTTGGGTTAGCACACCGGTTGTATAGATAATACATCATATCTAAGCATACATGCAAAATAAAGTGGATATTCTACTGTAAGAAATACACAAAACAAAAAGACATAAATCAACACCAGATTTAATGTGGTTCACCCAGTGTGGGCTACATCCACCAAGAAATAAGCCAATCTATTATCCAAAGATTTGACAAGATATACAATGAAGATTTACAATCTTCCACACCTCTTAGATGTACAATACTTTCTTTCTTTCAAGCTTTTGCTTCTTCTCCAAGAATTCTCTCTCTCACAATTATTCTCACAATTCTTGAAATTCTTCTAATTCATACTTCTAAACCCTAGCTTTCATGCTTATATAGGTGTATATAAACTTAGGGCACTTAGCCATGTAATTACAATCAATAGATATGCTTTAATACTAAAAATAGATCTAATTCCCAAGAGTTAATTAAAACACTCGTACACACGTAACCGACGCCGGTTATCCCTAACCGATGTCGGTTCCTCCTTACCTGACCGATGCTGGTCATAGGTGACCGATGTCAGTCCCTCCATAACCAATGATGGTTATCTTGTGTTTTCCAGCAAGTTTTACATTGCATGCTTAACTTGAAGTAATTGATCTCCACAACTCAACACGAAGGAAATAAGTAGGTAAATAAAAGCCTAGTGAAAATAATAAACAAACTTGAATAGAGAAAAAAGAATGAGTAATGATTTAATTGATGTGAATGGGACCGTAGTGTTTTGACCAAGTGGAGAAGACAAGCAGAAAGGTGATCGGGAGGTGTAAAATTTTTCGATGAAAATGTGAACTTATATGTCAAAGATGGGGACTTAGATGACGAAAATGTAGACTTTAAAGAAGACAAAGTCGATTTGATTTTTTAAAAATGAGAAATGTGAGGGGGATTAAAAGGCATGGAATTAATGGAAAACCCGAGTGGAATAGGGTAGGTGCAATTAGCAATAGTTGAGGGAACATGACCAAAATGTGAGAGTAAAAATAAAAATAAAAGAAAATTCAATGTGAATGGGAAGATGATGAGTGAGTAGGTCTCAGAAAATACACCGAAATGTTACGTGATTGATGTACGATAGGTGAATGAAGAAAGTGGTGTTGGGATCACTACTTGAAAGGAAAAGTGGAGTGAATATTTAGCAGGGATTTAATCTAATTTTTAATGATTATTTTGTTGGAAATGTAGACGTGTTTGAGAAATGCAAAGAAAAACTTATAATTAGACCAATTCGAGAGGGAGAATCGTGGCGGGAGGAAAATGTGTATATGTATAAGGGAACCGTGTAGCGAGAGAGGAGACGAGATGAGGAAATGGGTGGAGGGTGTCTGTGTGAGTCGAGTGGATTAGTGGAAGGTGAGATGTGATAGGTGGCTCGGGCGAGGGATTCGGTCAGTCGGTCTCAGTAATAAATAATAATTTAAAATCTCTCGCAAGGATTATACAAATTTTTTGGTAACGTAAAACAAGGATTATTTTTCCCAGTTTTCTTACTTGTAGGGTTTCTACGGAGCTTCTCTTTCTCTTACGCCTTATTAAATGTCAAACAATGCCTTCGTTTCTTTACGTGAACAAAATGATGAATCGATTTAAACATGGAAACACAACAGAGCCACCATTTTTTTCACAAGGACTCCAAATTCATGTAGGACCGAAACTCCAAATTTACACGACAATGGGGAGGAAGTGATGGTAAGTGGTGTGGAGGAATGGTGAGGATCTCGGTCGGGTTGCGGGAAAGGATAACGAATAGGGAGGGTGAGCGGAAGAGTTGGGGAGTTGGGATAGTTGGACGGGGAGCCGAGGAGAGATAAACAGGAGAGGAATGGACGTGAAGGAGTCGGATGAAAGGATCGACATGTGGGTCGAGGGAATGGTGGATAGAAGAGGTAATTACGGTGAGGGTACGTTAGGAAAATTCCGCCGACAATGAGTGGTGGGCCCGGAGGAAGGAAGGAATGAAGAAAAAATGGAGAAGGTCAAAGGGAGTGAACAAGGCCATGCGGAATGAGGATGAGTGATTTTTAGGGAAATTCCACTGATAATTATTAGTGTGGAAACAAAAGATGATGATGAAATAATGTTAGGGGAATGTCAACAACAATGGTGAGTAAGCGTGGGGGTAGATATGTGGGAGAATTCGAGAATATGGAGTGGAAAAGGTAAAAAAATGTGAGTGACGAGTTGTGATGAGGTGAAGGTGAGGAAAGGATGTAGAGGATGAGGATGAAGAAACAAGAAATGGAAAGAATGGGAAGAGATTGTATGAAGGATGATGGATCAAGAAGGGAAAATGGAGGAAATGAACATGATTACAGGTGAAAGATAGGAGATGCACTCTCGATATGATAGGTTGAAGAAGGATAATGATAGGAGGAAAATGTGGTTAGTAGGGAGACCAGTGGAAGAAGTGATCAACAAAGTGAATGAATAATGAGGTGAGGGAGAAGTCCAAAATGGTGAGTTCAACCTCTTACCACCGCTATCACCATCCTCTGGGCAATCTTACTTAACCACTTCCGTCACAAGACAATCTCGAGATACGAATACGATCAGGCTATATCCATTCTACATGTGCTTACATTTTGTGGACATCGACATTTCTAAGGGTCTTCCGCCAAAATTATGGTTAAAGGAACTTAAAACCCTTGAGTACATCCAATTGACAATGAAAGGTTACCTTTTTGTTGCAAAAATGTTATGAGTTAGGTCATATTATGGCCAACTACCCTAAGCTTTAAAAAGTTGAATCATGAGGCATCTTAGTGGAAGGATGTGCTTTGAGAGCATTAACAATGTCGGCCTCAAGGGGATGAAAAAAATGAGTGTCCCATTTCTTTGGAGTACTGCACACACCCAATGCAATACCTAGAGCCACTGGATCAAAAGAAAGAAAAATGAAATGAGATGGATATCATTTTCCAGTTGGAAGGGGAACACATGACTTCCCACTGAAGGATGGGGACATAAGCGGATATAGGAGAGGTTTATCAAGGTTATGAACGATAAAGCTAAAACTTGTCAAGAGGAAAATAAAACATAAGCAATATTGCAAAAAAGAAGGAAGGGATCTTAGGTACATGAACATTTCATCAAATATATTAGATTGGGTTGGATGGATATGTGTGGATGGATAGGTGTAGATGGTGTAAAGACAAGGGTATTGCTAATCGGTTGATGAATTATCACTTATTAGTTAGTTATTGTATGTTTTGTTTAATGTATTATCTTTTGGTTTACACAAAGTTATCGGTTCCTTTCAAAACTTTACCTTTACTCTAATAAGAAATTAATGTAGTCAAATATCATAAAAATGAACACAAACAAAAAAATTAGTCACATTAGTTTATAAAAATTCTTTAGAAATAAAATTTAAAATATTTCGGAATATAAAATAATATTCTCTATAAATTCTTTCATGTTGAAAAAAAAAAATAAGATATCTTAAAATATATTTACCCTTTAAATTATAAAATTTCTTTTAAAAATTAAAATATTACATATTATTAAATAAAAAAGTCTTAAATTTTTATGAAAAGATTTTTAACATATTTTGATTTTTAATAATAATTAATTATCTTTAATTTTTCTTATATAAAAGATGAACTCAATAACGGTATTCTTATAAAAATATCTAAATTTAATTTTCTTAAATTGAACAAATAAAATTGAAATTTGTATTAGACATAATAACTAGCAATCGCATGTGTACAATGCAATGTGAACGCCAAATGGTATATGTTATTTGATTTAGAGGGATAGTTATTACTTTTGTAGTTGATGTTGATAAGGGGTGTGATTGATTTTGTAAGTGTAGGAATATAGATGAAGCATTACATTTAAAGGTTATATCTCTACATTTCAAATTTGCTTATAAATTCATACATATACATTTGCAAATCTTATATCATGAAGAGTAAAAAATAGGTTTTATTGTTCTGTGTATATTTAAAGAATTTTGAGTCCATGTAATTGCATTTATGTTCGAGTACTAACAAATTTAAAAAACTGGTTACAAATTTCACTTCAATCCCCAACTACTGTCATTCTTGACTTCACAAAATTAATACAATAATCAACCACTATACTCTTTTTTGTTATATCAGTTCAATTCTCTCAACTAAGAGGAATTTTCATCACAAGATTAATATTGGACCTACATTCATGCTTTTCCATGTCAACATGACCTGGGATCATGCAAGCAAAGCATTTAAAGAGAACACAAACCCAATAAGCATATTATTCTTTTCATTTATCTATAATTATATCTATAATTAAGTTTATCTTGGTCTGAACTACACACGATGCTCTCCGTCCAATGTAGCAAAAATTATATCAACACGAGCTTGCTTGATGTCATTTGATCCAACTATTTTTCTTGTTTATGTAGACAATGTGTGGTATCTTTTCTGTAGACAAAGTATGGTATCTGTTTTTACAAACAAGTAGATCAAACACGTCCAAAGATCGGGTGCATATAGCACAAGCCAAAACCAGCACATGCCCTACTTGATGATTGAATAAATAAGGATGATGAAATGTGTTGTACTGAAGCTGATCATATATTGGTATTCCAAAGCTGAAACTCTAGCTAAACAAATTTCACAAAACACTGTAAAGAACCTCTACCTATGTTATGGGTACCATTGGTTACATTGACCCTGAATATGCAAGAACATCAAGGCTTAATGACTAGTTTTTCCTTTAACAACCAATGGCAAATTGATAAGACGGTTGCTCAATGGCCAATTGTTTTTAGAGTATTGGTGCTCAAGAAGTTAGACATAAAGAAAAAAAAAAATAGGTATCATGAAAGGAAAAAGAATTATGGTGCATTTTTGCACATAGCTGAGGTAGTGCCAACGAGACTTCAACATGACACTATAACCAACACAAAGCAAAGGTTGGATGCTTCGAAGGAGAAAATAACCAAAGGAAGACATGAGCATTCACTGGAACACATTGAAAGGTTGAAAGTACTAAATCAATTGTCAAAAAGCTTCACAGATCGACAGAGCATAGGAGAAAAGTCCCATATGTTGTTGATGTGGATGTTCAACCTTAAAAAGGTGCAATAGTGGAAGAAATGGTATTTGGATCGAGTTGTCCTTCTGAAATGGACATGGCAGAACTATATTGCTATTCAGAGGAGAGTGATGCACTTAAAAAGTGCACAACAATCAAGGAGGTGCGTGATATTGAATGCATACATGAAGATGAGGATAAATTGCAAGTTGGAGTTGAGATCGTGATGGAGAATGAAGATGTCACTAAAAAGATGGAAGAAGAGGAAGTGAAAAAAATATTTTCCCTCCGGAGGTAAGTCCCTATGCTGGTCTGACAAACTTTGTTAGACTTGAGGAGAAAATAGAGAAAAAAATTGTTGCCGTAGTTATAGCAAAAAAAATACCACATGTAAATGATTTTGTGTAGGGGCATCCAGGGGTCCAATACCTATAGTAAAAGGGTTAAAATTAGTGTGGTGGAGTTGAAAAAAGTAGAATGATGTAATAATTCAAGATAGTTGGCCACCATGTATTCTTATTGTTGAACTTCGGTAGTGGGCACAACATTACTTTAGTAGACACCACAATGTTTTAGTGTAAGACATATTGAAGTAATATTTTTCTATCGAATAACAAGCAGTGGGGGTGAGTGGAAAGAATAGAGAAGGAGAAGAATAGAAGGAAGAAGGAAACTTCTTGAGAAAAGAAGACTCTGGCCTCTCCTACTCATGTTTTATCCAGCCCATTTGATTGAAATGGGTATGTTTCTGTGTTAATTCAAGATAGTTGGCCAACATGTGAACATAGATTCTATCAAAAGTAGATAAGAACACAGTCATGGAAAATATTGATACAAAAGTTGCAGTAACAACCCGCATGGATCTTGGTATTGTAATAAAAATATTCTAGTTGGCTTCACTTTGCACCAATAAACGACCCTCTGATCGACCCACCATGCATGAAGTTTCCAGTTCTAAAGTTGATGTTTCCAATGCTTGCTCCTAAGTTCCTAGTATCCAAATGAACCAACTAACCCCTAGTAATAATTACAGGAGGTATTTGGATGAATATGCAAATGGTAGGCACAAAGATGTTACAGGAGCACAAATAACACTTATGATGGGAATTTGTTTGTGAGATTTAGTGAGGTGATTTCACAAAACACTGTTTGAATGGAATGAGACTGGGATAGTGTTGCGTTAAAAAAATGCATCCCCACGAGTCCTCTCTATCCTAGGGTCTGATTTTCTCAATGGATGAGCCTATTTTTAAGTAAACAATGACCGCTTTGTGTGTTTTGTCTTTATAGACCCCATTATTAGGATTCTTGAGCTTCCTTATATGCTATGCATTTTCATTTCAAGAAAAATTGTAGCTAACAACCGCTGCCTATTTACATTCCTCCCAAGGGTTTATGGAGTACAGTCTCATTCACGGTCCTCAAGGTTGTTAACAAGTGATTTTTCATTTGCAATTAGATGTAATACCCGAGTCATCAAGGTTATATGGCTTTAGAAGATAGTTTTGTACCTCTATGGCTTTGAGTTTGAAGTTGAACTAAGGTTAGTAATAATCCTGGGTTTGCCTTTGAGTGTTGAACCTTACCAGCTCAAAACAAAAAGAAATGTCTGATAACAAGCAATTGACTCCTTTTCTATAGATGGGTGAACTGAAGAAACTCGTGGAAGAAGGAAAGATTAAATATGTGGGTTTATCCGAAGCATCTGCTACAATAATTTGTAGAGCCCATGCAGTGCATCCAGTCTCTGTTGTGCAAATTGAAGGATCTGTACAATGACAACTATACAATTAAAAAAGCACTAATGGGAGCATGGACTATTTAATGTTTTTTCAATATGGTCAATAGACTATAGATCACTCAAACAAATCAATTTCATAAAGATTTAACATTTTCTATTGTAGAAAATAGAACATGATTATGCACAAATACACCATTTTAAGTTATTACAAAGGATGAAACCTGCAATAATAAAGATTCAAACCCTTATCCATATAGAAAACATACTTCCTCTCTACATGACACACATAAATCAAGGCCTCTACCATATGACATCTGTGGAATACACATACCATAGAGAACATATTCCTACCCTAATTGATATGCACAAATCAAGGGCTTAACTATATTTGATGTATGGGTTTAGCACTATTATGGGTTAAATCAAACCTACAAATGGAGATAAATTTGTAACTTTAATATGTCCTCATTTTACTATATACAAATTGATTGATATGGCTCTATATGTATCTATATATGGATCGGGTTCAATACACAAAACGAGACAAACTAAGGCAAGTAAACATGGGCATGAAGCATGTAGAGACACATCTCGAGGAGGAAAGAACAAGGAGCATGAACACTAATGTGGGAGCTCGAGCATAATGTAAGGGACATCGAGAAAGGTTGAAAGATGGATGTAAGAGCGAACAATGTAGGGGTCCAGAGGATGCAAGCACAAACAAGTTTGAGAGTAAGCTAAGAAGAACCAAATGATGCAGAGGTAAGATCAATGCAAACAACAAGCTCCTTTCTATGAGATCCATGAAATAGTTGTGGTTTTCCCAGGACCATATGATTTTCAATGCATGTCCTTGTCTGAACCTTGTCCCTCCATTGTCTAATGTCACGTCGAGAATCAGCCAAGATCATTCCAATAGAGTAACGCCTTCGATGTAATAAAACATTAATGATGTGTTAAGTAAAAGATCAAATTATCAAGAATTTGTTTTAAAAAATAGATTGATAAATATGAATAATAATATTTAAATTGAAATTTTGATATCAGCTTGTACAAAATAGTAAAATTCAGCTTTTAACGTACTTATAGCCCATAAGATCTACATTTAATATATTTAACCAATATGAAGGAATACAAATAAAGAGTAGAACAAAATAAAATGATCCATCTTACACAAAAAAGAGTCAATGACACAAGAGAGATAGGGACTGGTGGAAATAAAAATTTAAAGATTAGATCATACCACTTATTATCCGATTTGGGCAAGATCCACAGGGCATATCATCAAAACCTTGTAGATGTTAGTATTAGTGAGAGGGATGATGCTAACACCTCAACCTAGGGACTTTCATGCCATATCGTGCTTCCAAATTGTCAAAGCTCTTGGTGCTGGTAATGCTTTATACACCACTTCTCTCACAATGTGAGATTATTCATAGTACACCCCTACAACACACATAGAATTAGATGAAGAGTTGTAATGTACATTCACTGAATGATGCCATAGGGATATGCTACTGTAGTGAATAGCTTGTAAATTACATACATGACAGATAACAACCACATGCTATAGAGGGCTCACAAGACATGACATCGAAACAAACAACAATGTTTTCACCAGAGAGAGAGGTAAGGTGCTAACGTATTACCCCATGACTTGCACCTAAAGCCTTCCACATGGGAAGTGACTAATCAAAGAACTTTGGAGGCTATATAGTTGATAGTTTGTAGGGAGCCATTTAAACTTTGTTAAGTCTTAAAGCCCAAGTTGATGAAAGAAAATTTTTAAAACTGAAACTGACCTTTAATTTATAGAAAACTAAAAGTGGTTTAATGGTTCACACTTTTGGAGTTAGATATACTGGTCACATAAAAAAGGGTTGGGATCAATTTTTTAAGCTAAATAAGTCCTCTTCAATAGAGATTTTTGCTTCTTCAAATTTAGGGTTCAGGGGGACTTTTTCTAACCACGGAATGCTAATATTGCCTTAAGGTGGAAGTGGTGGTCACCGGGGGTTTTGGAAAAGAACAATATTGTTTTTGTCAGTCTTGTTCACATGTCATATATCTTTCATCAGTCCATCATTAAAAAAAAGTACATTTTGGGAGCAATTTTAAGCCATAAAACCCATAATTCCAAGGGTTAATGTTGGGCGTTAGAGTTCGGAGGAGTTCCAGGGCCAAATTTGAAAGGAGAAGATCAATGGCAAGTTTACAAAGTGTTTTGTTTCTAACACAATCTTTATGGAAAAATATTTTCCCTATGGAAACATAAAATACATGCAATTTTGACCTTAGAAAGTCATGGAATATTGTTTCAGGCCAATGTAAGCAAAGCATAATCATGGAAATATTGTCCTGATGGAAGATTTCAGGATAGGGAAGCAGTAATACTTATTATGTTATTAGTTGCAGATGATTCAATACTATGAAGTTTGGAATCAACTAAAAGCACTATGAAACATTATATCAGATAAGAATCCTCCATGACCAAAGTATGTTGCGTTGACTACAAATGGTAGGAGGTGATTCTGGTCTCTGTTTCAAATCACTAAACAAAATTGAATGATATCAGAGATTGGGTCTTTGTTATTAATCATGAAACCAAACACAAAGGATTAATTCAATGGATCTTAATAGCTTGTTAATGTCTTGTGAAGTTTTAGTCACCGCCTTAAGTACAACACATAATAGTAATACTTGCACTCTCTTTTATGATGATTTAATCACTCTCTTGTTATTGAGAGAATAGAGGACCAAGCTTTATGGGGATGAAGAAGGTATGGTGAATCATTTTCAGCAAACTATAGGGGGAAGATAGACAGATTGCATATCAATTAAAAGGAAAAAGGAGATGTTTTCAACAAAATAACACAAATAGAGATAGTGTTAAATCCAAAATTAATAATCAGAATAGGATAGTTCAGTGCTATTTTTATTGTGGAAAGAGAAGTTGCTTAAAGGACTGCACTGAGAGGCTTTGGGATCCAACCCCTCAATAGACACAAAATTAGAAGATTTGTTGTAATTTTGTAGAGGAAGAGAATGATAAATAGCTTTTTATTGCCTCATAAGCTATAGTTGCATCTAAAAACGTTTGGCATGTAGACTCTGGTGCCTCAAAACATATGACAAGCAATTGAGAATGAGTTTCTTCATTGGATTATACAAGCATATAAGTAAAATTGTGATTTTAGGTAATGGTAGGACACATTTGGCCAAGGGATCAACAAATGAAAAATACTCTATTTTTTAAATAGATCGGAGTTCCTAAGACTTTCTTCTATTGTTATCAAAATATTGGCTAACTTGGATATGTATGAGTAGGATTTAAAGGAACTACAAAGAAGACATGAACATGCCATCTTAGAAATTACAAATAGATGGAAAAAGAGGAAAGCTCTGAGATTATCCCCAAGTAGGAACATAGTCAATGATGGAGTGAATTTTCAAAACTACAAGTAGGAACATAAATCAATGATGGAGTGAATTTTCGAACTACAAAAATGAATAACAATGGTGAGAGCAATGTGAAAAAGTCTAAAGACCATGCAATACAACATGTATAAACCCAACATTCGTAAACAATAGCCGACTACAAGCATAGGTTGCCAAAGAATATTAATGACCAAAAAAGGTAATAATTGTTAAGCGTCTAATCTAGTTTCTAGATAAAAACACAAAGCTTAGCCATGCGAAGAACAAACACATCATTCACATCTCCCCTAAATAAGCCCTAAAGTGTGCAAAACTGTCAAAAACAATCAAATAGACGTCATTCCAGGACGAATACAAAGAAAAAAACGTTATCAACAATTTAAAATATTTCACAAATTCGTGTGTAAGTTGAGATTCAATCCAGCTATTAGGAAAAATTTCTCATTGGATTTAACTTGTAAAGAAACAAATTCATGATAGATAAACGTGCGGGCATAACCTTGGGAGATTGTGATTCGAATCCGTTGAAAAGTATGAACCAAATTGAAAGATAGAGATTAGATACTAAGAACACTTTCCGGGCATGTGAATGGGAGAGTTCACACACGTCTTTATTTAAACAACTACAAAAATAACCTTCGGTGTTTAAATCGATAGTAAAAACAAAAACAAATTGAAAAGAAAAGGATGCATTACATAGATATATACCTTAAAACATGCAAGTGCTAAATATACCCTACATTGAGCATGCAAGCGCTAAAAAGGGAAAAACTAAAAATAATTAAAAAAAAAACAAAAATGTCAAATTACCCATCAAAAACGTCAAAACACCCGTTAAATTTAGGACAAAGATGTGAACGACCGCATGCCCTTTACCATAGGGAAACACCATCAACGTAAAATAAACACATTACATTTCCTTGTTATAAATAGAGTTGAAAATTATTTATATAAGAAACCACACCATTTTTTATTGGTGTCAATGAGAAATGTATCTCATTACTATCTTCTACATAAACCAAGTGAAACTAAAAATAGAAGGAACATATTGAAAACTGTGTAAAACAAAATTTTGTAGTGAGAGAATCTTTCTTCACCTTTTTATATTAGAATCTATCCTTCATTATAATTTTAAAAAGTTGTACTTTTATGGGAAACAAGAGTTAATAATATTAGCAAATTTTCATTGTTTTCGGCTGAATGGCATGCCCTCACAATATATTAAATCTCTATAGAAAATTTAAAATATTATTATTTCATATCATAACATAGTTAAAATAAAGAGCAAAATAATTAACAAGTTATTATATTGAATAAAGAGTTATGATGTAGATGTAGACCAATTTTCATGGCTCTGTAGATTAGTATTCCTTATGCCTTTGTACTCTCAAGTAAAGGCAAGATATCTATGGGCAACTGAAAAGTTCTTGGAGTACCAAGAAGTGTACCTCTTATTTTTTCTAATTTCTCAACTACCTCCATCATACTTGGGCGTTGTTGAGGCAAATCCCTTGTGCAAACCAACCCTACTTCCATAAATTGAGTAAGGCATGCCAATACCATTGATATCTCTGATCCATTCACATCTTTAAGAAGACTATTATCCATCACTTCTATGATATTATTTGGAAAATTCATAGCTACCCAATTTTGTAGATTGATTCCTTCTACAAACATGTCATCTGTTGGTCTCCTCCTTGTCAATAACTCTAATAGTAGAATGCCATAACTGTATACATCTCCTTTTGTAGAGATCCTTCCACCCATTCCATATTCTATAATACAAAACACAATGTTTAGTCATCCTAAAACCATTTTAAGCATTAATTAAAAAACAAAAATAAAACTAATAATTTAGTAACTTGTAGTAATGTGAATTTTATACCTGGTGGAATGTAGCCAACAGATCCTTTCAGTGCATTTGTAGAAGTTAGAGAACCCATTGAATTCCCAAAAAGTAGTTTGGCAATGCCAAAATCTGCTATATATGAAGTCATGTCATCCCCTAATAGAACATTATTTGGTTTTAGATCACAATGAATTACTTGCACAAAACATTGATGATGTAGATATGCCATCCCTTGTGCAATGTCCATTGCTATCCTTAATCTGTCACTCAAAGTTAATTTACAATCATCTTCTCCATGAGGATGTAGCCATCTCTCCAAACTTCCATTGGACATGAAAGGAAGAACCAAAGCTTTAAAATCAAGGGTGAAACAAGCTGAAATGATTTTGATCACGTTATGGTGTTTAACTCTTTTCAACACATCACATTCTGTGATAAAACTTTGCTCAGCATTCTTATCTTGAAAATTTAAAACTTTAACAACAATATTTGTAGCATTGCTCAGAATCCCTTTATAAATGGATCCAAAACTGCCAACTCCTAAGAGATTGGCCTGGCTAAACCCATTAGTTGCATCAACAAGTTCTTCATATGAAATTCTTGTGGGTCCTGTGTGGAGGGAAGGAGTATTCTGGGCAGTACGTCTCCTTCTATAGGAAAATACGAATAACAAAAAGACATGATGAAGATTGCAATGCCGACCAAAATTGGGACTATTACCTTTTTGGAGACTGGATGATGTCTGTGTTTGGAATGAGGGCATGGCTGTAAATTTATCCAGGTGCCACATAGGCCAGGATTTCCCCCAACTGCTGACTCATCAAGTGTTACAAAAACTCCTCCTTTGGAACCTCTCCTGTTAACCTGTTTGAAGAGAGATTGATATGCTTGAGCATTTTCATCTCTTTGAAAGCCACAGGGATAGCACCTGACAAATTGTTTCTAGAAAGATCAATGCCCTCAAGATTTTTCAGCTTTGTGAGTGATGCTGGTATTGGGCCATCAAATGAATTCCCAGAAAGATTTAAATAATGCAAATCTGTGCAGCTTGACAGTGCAGCTGGAATTTCACCTGAGAAGTTGTTGAGAGACACATCTATAGCTTGGACCATTACCATTTTGCTCATTTCTTTAAGAGAACCTTTCAACAAATTGTTGGAAATGTTAAAATAGAAATGGAGATTCTGAAGACCTGCAACTTCTGGAGGTATGTTTCCTTTCAATTTGTTGTAAGAAAAGTCCACCAATTCCAAATTTTGGCATCTCCCTAAACTGGCAGGTATTTTCCCTGACAGTTGATTGTGATCAAGAAAAAGCTGCCTTAGTTGTGGAAGATCGCCAAGACTATCAGGGAATTTGTCCCGAAAGCATGTTTTCACTCAGTGATAACAACCCAAGCCTTTTGTCTGACCCCAACATTCTGGGATTGTTCCATATAAATTGTTTCTGTCCAAATACAATCTTTCAAGATTTGGAAGTTGACAGAGTGCGGATGGAATACTCCCGCTGAAACGATTTCATCTAAGCCAAGATTGTCAGATTTGTGAGGTTGGCAATGCCACTTGGTATGTTTCCCTCAAATTTATTAGAGTCAATGCCAAATACGAGAGCGTGCTTGATAGCCGGCTAACTGAAGAGGGAAGGATGCCGGTGAAATAGGTTTGCAGCCAAATTTATTTCTCTAAATAGGAGCAATTGGTCAATGCTGTTAGAATAGACAAACCGCTGCTTCCGCTCACAAGATGATTTCCCCATAAATTAAGAATCCGAAGGTGGAGCAATTTACCAAACTCCAAGGGCACTGTGCCGCTCAGTTGGTTAATCTCTAAGCTCAATCACTTCAAGGAGAGAACAATTAGAGAGGGAGCTTGGGATTTCTCCAGTGAGTTGGTTTCCCCACAAATACAGTAGTCGCAACTTTGATAGTTTACTAAACTGGGAGGGAATATGCCCAGTTAATTGGTTCTCACATAACTGCACGAGTTGGAGATGAGTGCAGTTGGAAAGGGCAGTGGGAATACCCCACGTAGACTGTTTTCCCAAAATCCAACAAAGCTAAGAGGACAGGTTTCCGAGGAAGCTGGGATTGTGCCTGTCAGATTGTTTACTGATAATGCAATGGTCTCTAAATGTGAAAGAAGGCCAAGCTGGGAGGGAATGGTGCCGCTCAGATGGTTAAAGACAGAATGAGTTTTGCAAAGAACGGCAGTCACCAAGAGTGGAGGGAATGGAGCCTTCCAATTCATTTATAGACAATCGAAGTATTCTTAAGCGAAAAGCCTTCCCAGCTGAGGTGGAATTTGGCCGTGGAAGCTATTATTCTTGAGAGAAAGTGTTTTAAGGAAAGAAAGATTACCCAGAAAAGGAGAGATGGGGCCGAGTAATCCCATACCTGTGAGATTCAATGAAACCACACGCTGTCGGCGAGAAGAGCAGAGAACGCCAGTCCAATTGCAGAAGGTGTTGTGAAGAGGAGACCAATCGTGCAGAGAATTGAGTGGATCGAGTTGGAGGGATCCCTTGAAAGCGAGGAGGGCATGTTGATCGGAATGATATGAAGGAGAAGAATGGGAGACTATGTGAGCAGGTAGCAAAGAGAGCAGCAGCGGAAGGAGGAAGAAAAACATCTTCAGACACACACTTCGGTTTCAACTGAAATGAAATGGGAAATGTAATAGATTATATAATGTGAAGCCACCCAAATTTTGTGTATGAGATTATAGTCAATGAACTTGAATTGTGCGGTGCATATTTAATTTTACGAGGGAGTTATTTTGTGCGGTGCATAGTTGGTTTTATCTTATTTATAGTGGGGCGCAAATGACCCAAGAGAATAAACATGATTAAAGGAAACAATTAATTTGATAAATGATTTTCTTCTTTTTAACGGTTTTTTAAATAATTATGTTGAGAGGCCAATAGCAAGGGATGGGATGTAATGTTGTGATGTAATACTAGCAATCGCACGTGAGTTGTGCGATGTTAACGCCGAAAGTGAATTACAAGAAAGTAATATGATATTTCTCGTTGAAAAGGAAAATAGGAGGAGGTAATGGAAACATAAGTAATGGAAAAGATCTGGATTGGACAAAAAGTGGTGAAGTTTGAAAGGGGATGGATGATGTGGATTAATAGGGGAGTGTTAAGGATAAGGAGGTAGACATGATTCTTCTTGTATGTGTAAGTGCAGAATAGGTTGCAAGGACATTACGGCATAACGGTTGAATGAAAAGGTGGTGAAATCTGAAGAGCGGATAAGGAGGGAACTCTTGATATAGCTGTGAACGAAAAGTCGTGTATTTCCATGCCCAATAGTGGATCTCTGCAAAGTAAGACCATGATATTTTAAGATCGAAAATTCCCAAGCCATTTTAAGTCGTGATTGCTTGCAGTTACCTCTGTAAATATGGTTTCTTAATCGATAACCAATCTTTATCTTAGACAATATTATCAAATGCAAAAAGTAAAGCACCCAAATATTTTACTTCATATTCATGTTTTTACTTGTAGTTTCTATTCTTTAATGGAGGATTGTGGGAAGAGTAATTATCTATTAAGTTAGGCCTAGTTCCAAGCCCATATGCATAGCCTTATACATCATTACTTTTTAACAGTTTCTTCCCTTTTATTTCTTTTTAGAATTTTTGATTGCTTTATGATGCTCCCCGGTTGTTGTTGCATTTTATTTTTACCCTTCTCCAATAGTATGCCACCTTCATAGAATTGCCAAAAGACTTCATTTTCTATCTCTTCAATTTCACTTTTTGGATTTCCTTTGCCCGTTTGCATCTAGGATGATTGAAATGAAGCCCATGATATCATGATGAAAAAATGTACGTCGAACAAAGACCAACAATGAGTATGGGAAATGTTAAGGGGCACAATTGCTAAGGAAGAGGTGTATCAAACATACATAAAATATTTTGTATTGATTGTTCACTCGTGAATGTAAATTTTACACCTTTAAATGGATTCATCTCATAAAAATCTATAACACTTGAAGAAAGTGGGCCTTATCATGTAAATGTCTATATATTGATCATGTTCGATCATGAATGAAGAGTTAAGTTTTTAAACACTGAGTCATTTGCTTCCACAGAATTTATCAAAGGATTGATCCAAATTAAATCTAAATATATGCTATTTTTTTACGAGGCTTGTTTATTGCGGCCTTATTATATCTTGTTCGACACCTAGCCTGCCTCGCTTGTTGCTCTAATGACTTGACTATACGTTATGACACATCACAACATGACACACCGATTATTACAAGGGCCCCCACACTATTCACAACCCAATACTGATGCTCGTAATCTAAATCTCCTTAAACCACGCATTGTTTTGTTAATGGAGAGTTTCCTTGGTGCAATATATTTAGATTTAATTTGGATCAATAATTTAGGCTCGGGTTGCTTGGGCATTGTGACAATAAGCACTCTGTTTTCCATGGAACTTTTCACCTCCTCGACCTTGGCATTCTTCGGTAGCCTAAATTGCTGAGAGGAATCTTACACGTGAGGGCTCTACATGGTGATATTTCTCGTTCTTGTGCTCCTCTTCTTTGTTGCATCCTCCGCTTATCTGAAGAATCTGATCGTCTTCCACTTCTATTTACACCTCCTCTTTCTTTAACCTTGTAAAATCGAGCATATATTTCATTACAATCAAGTTCTCCAAACAAAACTGAAAAATAAATGAGTGGATTTGAAGATCATACCTAAAATTGTAAAATACCTAGAAGGTCGGCTTTGAAAAAATGAGCTTAGGGAGTTTCCGTCTAGTCAATCTATGTATTAGCAACAACAATTGTAGCCCTTGCAAAATCTATTGAGGATGGGGCTGCTAAAATAGAGGAATCGAAAACCTAAAAGTATCACACACATCCAGTTAAAATGGGTCAAAAACAGAGCATTTGGATCTCCTACCAAAGAAGCTCGGAATGATCAACATTTTGAAACCCACAAATTTAATGAAACACTTTGTCTGAGTATAGGGAAGCAAGCTTCGTAGGGAGTCTCGTCAGGACCAAAAATGAAACAACTCTATGAAAAAACTATACAACTATTTCAGTACCTTCATGCATTCCCATTGTAGTGAAAGCGAGAACTATTGAATTTTTGTATGTAGGTGATCTTGTGTAACATATATTCAAATTAACGGTGTGCACACATAAAAGTATGTGTTGGCATACAATTATTTTTTCAGTTGTGGTGTCTTATTTCCCCATGATGACACTAAGAAGAGGAATGTTAAGTTTTATTAACGCTCACATTATATTGTGTTGAGTTATAAAATAAATAGCGTGTGAGGCCATATATTTGTTATATATAATTATTTGGGGATATTTATTTTTGTTAGAATAAGAGTGTTCAAATTTTCGAAAAATCTACTTAATTTGGAGTAAGCTATTATAGGAAATATTTTATTGTATTGTTGTAATTGGCCTCCTTTTCTAGGCCTAGCTGACTCAATGTGATTGGCATTCTGAGTGTGCTTTCTTACACCCAACTTTTGTACATGCACTATTGTATATCACCTATTTTTATTAATAAAAGTGCACTTTTCAGTCCAAAAAAAAAAAAAAATTAGGACTCTTGAATTTTAGGATATCCTCTTCCAATATATACGTTAGCATCTATCATTGAATATTAACCAAAAAGTGATTTAATCTTGGGTTTATTGTTAAAATTATGAACCAACTTATTGAGAAAAAGATATTTCCACCAGACACTCCAAGAGTGAAATTCAAGCAATTAAGGAATGTGAAAAGTTGTAAATGAGGTAGGAATTTGTGAGAAGATACAATAATGCCCTAATGGAGCAGTAGATTCCAGTTTACTTCATGCATTCCTTTGTAATTTAGTGTTGATTTTTGTTTCTATTATTATTTGTTTCACAGATTCAATTTGGCGTATAGAGAGAACTAACCAAACAACATACAAAGTGTTCAAGTGATATTCCAATTTGGTGATAGACTCTAATTCTTATCCAATTTCTTCAGTCATTTACCAGATTCGTAAAGAAGTTTGCTAATATTTTCACAATTGCGCCATAGACTTATTGCCAAGCCCATGTTTTGCATACAAACCATATTTACAAAGGGACGCGTCCCCCCCAAATTTGACACATCTCGGGACGCCCCAACGTCCCCGGGAATGTGGGGGAAATGTTTCCCCCATGTTTCCCTTTTTTTTTTGGGAAGCGTCCTAGGGACATCTGAAAATGTTGGGAAACGTCCCGGGGACGGGGGGACGTGGGGGTGTGGGAAACGTGAGGGGGGCGTCCAGACGTCCCCCACGAATTTATTTCCTTTTTTGGATTTTTGATGAAAAAAAGACTAGAAATTTTTTTGTCAGTTTTGGAAAGGGTCTGGGAAGATGTAGCAGCAAAAACTTGCATGTGCCATAACTTTCATTATGTGGCTCCGTTTCAGGTGTCGTTTTCTCTAAAAGTGCATATTTTCTTGAGCTCTACGCATTGATGGCAATATTTTTCTTATTTTCATAAAATAAATTATTGCACCTTTTTGGACCAAGCAACTTCTTGCAATCTTCTGAAAGAATCATGAGTATTAAGGAATGTATTTGATGTTTATGAGTTCAAGTTTCACCTTATTTCAATTTCAAATGGTTTTATTTCAGCTTATTTATATAATTTATTCATTATATCTTTATATTTTAAATATTTATATATATTTTAATTAGCCATTCCCCCGTCGTCCCCCCGCCATCCCCAAAATTTAGAAAAAAAATTCCGTCCCAAAACCCCGTCCCCCCGTCTCGGTAACTATGATACAAACAGAGCTAAAGCACTTGATTTTATGACTATACTCCATGGAAGGGCAAGTTTACCATTCCTAACCAGTCCTTTCAAGAAAGGTCAAAGAATAATCACCACCCAAACACTGCGAAAATACTCTCCAAAGAGGTGGTCTTTGAGCTCATAATGCCCACCAACTATTTGCAAAGTGCTATGTATTATAGCTGCTAAATTTATCAATATCACGGTAGTTGGTGGGATGAATAATGGAGAAGAATCAAATGTAAAATTACCCACACTACCCTCCTCATCACCCCCTTTTGGAGTTACAACAAAAACCATTTCAGACAATCCCATTAATTTCACGATAACATCAAATATTGCAAAAAGACGCGAATATAGGTTGGTTGTCAATCACATCCTCAGGCTATTCCACCATTCTCTTGCAGAGCAACCACTGGTAAGATATTTAGAAAGACCATATCCATACACTGAAATGAATAGTCCGGTTGCAGTTACAAATGCAGGGTTCTGAATCTGCATGAATAACAACTTACATGCATTAGACACAAGGAAATAAATTATGTTGTCCACTAATAACCAAAATAGGTCAATGGAAATGGATAATAAAACATTTTAGTGACGGCCCCCATAGTTATCACATACAGTAAAATCTTAATAGTTGTCAGTAGTCCTTGAAAGATTAGTGAGACCATATTTTTTTCCCGTATAGTATTTTTTTTATAGACTTTCTTTTTTTCATATTTGAAGACCATTGCTTAATATTAGTTGTAGGAAAATTGCTACCTTACATTTTACAATAAAAAGCAAAATGGTAAGAAGATCAAAGTCAGCTGATACCAATCAAATGATTTTAAGCTACCATGGGCAGGATCGATTTTCTAGTTAGAAGACAAAAGGTAGGCAATATTGCATAACACAAGGTTGTCACAGAGGTAATTGGAGCCACAGTGAGAAAGACATAAAGCATCCTCTGGCGAAGCATCAATTGTCTATTTTTATCCAACAGGGGACATAATCTGCTCATCGGTATTTCTAGCAATCATGTGCCCCATCTCTTATTCTGCACAAGGCTATCTAGAACATTTCGTGGTGCACATCCTATGAAAGCAGTCGCTTAAGGGGATAATATATAGAATGCCAACCTAAACTGTGAACTTTCAGACCAGTCATGACATCCTCAACAGTAGATCCATACCTCCATCCCACCTGCAATATGTCAACAATATAAAAAAATTACTTTAAATTTTTATTTTATCTCAATTGACTATATTTGTAGTCATTTCCACAAGAAGTACAAAGTAGCAATTATATAGGGGTAATTTTTATCTACATTTTTTTAATTGAAAAGCACACTTTTATTGATAGAAACAGGGTAATTACAATGTTGCTCATATAAAAGATGGGTGGAATAGATTACATCCCAGAATGCCAATAACGGCCAGCTAGCAAGGCCTCGAGAAAAAGGCCAACTAAACCAAACATTGACATTGGTATAGCAGTAGAAGTAGGTAGTCCAATAGGGTCCTAAGAATAAGAGAATTTAGCAACAAAACCCAAAAATTGAGGGTAATGTTTAGAAATCCATCATGATCTTAAAGAGGGTACTCTCTAGAAATCCATCATGACCTTGAATAATGAACTTAGCATTCGTCAGCCTTTGATATAGATGTGGAATTAACTCAAAATCATAGATTTGAAGATAAAACTTAACCACGGGTTTTTCTGAAGCATTTGTAAAACTTTAAGAACCATTGTACCTAATGAAAGCATTAATTTTCAACCTAGGCATGCAAGGTGTCTTCTTTTAAATGTATTTCATTAAGTCCTATAGATGTCAGCGAATTTAATATACAAAGCAGAACAAGCAATATTCTTTTAGGGATATAGCCAAAGAAGAAATTTCAAGCAATCTACCTCTTTTCCCCAGGCAGTGTTGGCTTTATAGCTACAATTAGCAACCATAAAGTTGGCCTCTATAGCTAGTGAAGGAGAGGAAGGCTTATGGCATCCGTTGTCTCTCATAATGGATTGAGCAGATTGTACAAGGGCGAAAACTCCCCAAATGCACTTCTTATAACCTCATATTGAAGCTCTGTTTAAATAAAAATAAAAGAACAAACACATTTGTATAGGATTTATACCGAATCCAGTTACCCTAAGGATCGGTCAAGGTAGCTCACCAAAATAGTGGAAATAAATTTCTTTGCATGTTATCCAATTAAACTTTGACAAAAGAACCGCAATACCATTTGCTCCTTGAAGAAGCGCAAATTTTTCACTGGATATTGCTTGGAATATCTCCATATCTTTTCCATTGATTCCAAGACATTTTTCATTACTATTGTATTTATCTGTAGGTGGTGATGGTGGTACTCCATATAATCCTTTTCTTTTGTGGAAACAACATGTTCCAAAATAGATGGGGTCTTGGATTCCATTTGTTCCTTTAGCGACGGTGTACAAATATTGGAAAAAAAACCCATAATCCCTTGCCACTCAACATTAACACCATATTGTAATTTGCCCAAATAGACTTATTACATAATTAAAACCACTTACAGTGAAGAATGTTGTACGCTGATTTCCGAAGGGATCATACTCAAGGACCCCATAAAATATTTGTGGAAATTGTATAAAACCACATTCTCTTTCGGAAAGACAATCCATATGGCTAAATAGAAGTCTACCCCCAACATACTTTGCCATCAATAATTTCATACGTACGAACAAGAGCAGCAGCTATACCAAGGTTAATGTTTTATACTCACAGAATAGAAATATCCATTCAAAAACATTCTACTAATAAATAAAGGATAAGTAAAACTACAATTACTACCATAACTTTCATAGCACCAGCTTTATAATGATGATTGGCCTTGGGGATTTTTTCTCTTGCAACATATATAAGGTGTGGTAGATCATCACCCACTTTTCTTTCATGAATAACCTATTCATTTACATAAGAAACCCATGAGAAAGTGTTGAGGTTAAGATTCACACCGCATTAAAAAGATAGTTGTACACCACATTACAGAAATTTGAAGAAGAACAAACAACTTTTCAAACATGCATTTTTTTAGCTTTCCCATATTTTGTTATCACCCTTCAGATAGGCTGCACCATTGTAGACACGCCTTTCGGCGTAATTAAATAAAAGCCTAATAGATAGGCTGCACCAATATTAAATTTGAGAGACATCTAGCGATAATGTTTTCACCAAAATTGTGTATTTCTTCAAATATTGGTGTCTTATTTAGTAGTGACCTAGAAGACAGATAAGCCAATTGTTCTATATTTATTTACAAAACATATCCTTTGAAACATGAACAGAGATGCCGATAATAACAATCTACTGCCTAAAAGAATGCCCCACTCTTTAGAAGAAGAGAGGAAAAAAACAATCAATAATTATATTTTTTCAGTTTTACAAAATTAATGTTTCCTTGTTTTCTTGCATGGAATTACTTGATTGAGGGTAAAAGGAAACAAATGATCGAGAATGATGTTTCTCATGTTCCATGTATCGTTGCAGCTCTGCTTCAATTCTCCATAAATGGAAGCTACCATCTTCTACACCATCTCCTCTCCCATGAACGCATTATTTCTCTGTGAAAAAACAAGGAGACGGATGACATAATGAAAACGACGATAAGATGGTGTGAAGTTTAAAATAAAAAGGATATTAATTTTAAAACTAATCTACTTCGGTCGTACAATGGAATTATTGTAAGAGTATGAAATAAAAGCAGAACACACTTGCAACAGTTTGTTTGGTTCATATGTATGCGAATCACAGTACTTGAGGAGTCGTTCCGAGAAGGTGGGAAACCATGAGCTTCTTCATCAAATGATGATCACTTCCATAATCGGCAAGGCCACCATTGTGTTGTCCAGAGACATCACCTACAATGTCGTTGTCAGCTTCTTTGCTGTAATGGATGAATGGTGCTCCGTCATGGCAAGCAACCCACATTCACATTTTTCATGAAATAATTAGATCTGATACAATGAATCCCAAGACTAGGGGAAAGGATAAAGTAATAATAAGAACAATTACCCATGATCATGAGTTTACTTGTTTGGCATATTTGGCTGAATTCAAAACAAGAGCAGCATAAGAAAGGCTAATGCAGACAGAGTAGACTGGATCGTAGCTTTTGGACCACTAGTAAAATGTTCTATGGGGTACGTTATCCTTGTGCTTTGAAAGAAAATCTTTGAAGTTTCTTCAACTTACTCTTTGAAAAAAGGATCAATCTCAATATGTTAGCATGAAAGTTCAGAATCTTAGACACCGTTCACTAATTCAAAATGATGAAATAAGCACTAAAAAAATAGAGTAGTGAGTATACAAAGCACAACACAACATCATAAAAAAATTGCAACATTTATATATTAAAGATCTCTGAGATATATGGAATATTGTATATGGTTTTGTATGTAGTAAACAGGAAAAAGAAAATTTAAAGCGAAAGAAAGAAAGGAGACTGAAACGGAAGGACGAGAAGATGGAGAGTTATATGAAACTTTATAAATATGGAACAACTCGCACAATGAAAGATGATCTTCACTAGCCTTTATGCTTCACTTTGAATATAGAAGATCGTTCACAAGTCTATTCATGTGCATTCTCTTGAAGTAAATGTATAACAATATTTCTTGTGTTCTAAATTAGTCTATATATTCACAAATGTTCAATGCTATGGTTAGTTCTCAGTAGTACTCTGTTTTGAATATGGTTTCCTACAAGAACATAATTTCTGTATATGTATTTTCCTGTGAATAATGATTGAAATGAACTAGACTACAACCTTAGCATTCCCTGAAGTGTTTCCAGGGACAGTTGCTACCAACTATCAACTACTTGGCAAAGATGCACTTCGAGAAAACTCAAGTTCTGTTCTCAAAAACATTGCAGCCTTTTATCCATGACAAATGGAAAATTCCTATAAGTAGACCAATCATGGTTTTGTAAATTTTTCTATCCATGTGAGAAATCTTATAGGAATATTCGTCCTTTAAGATAAATGTCAATTTCAAACAAAGAAATGATTAATTTAGTTGCCACTAATCATATAGCACGATTGCCTAAGGTATAGCCCAAAAGTCTACAAAACATGCAAGGAAGACACATGCTAGACAATATTAACGTAAATAGGAAAACCTTGCAATGTGCTAAACATTTAGGTCAAAAAGCCTTGTTCCTCGATACTGATTTGTACAAACGTTATGATTATTTCCAATGGCATTTCAACCTAAACATGTGAAGATGGGTTTATCTTGTTAAAATAAGATGCATTTGGAGATTCCGTATGCTTTTAGCAACAAAAAATTGGTAAGCTATGCAGTCCCAGGGCCTTGACCAAGCCGCTTCATGTTCAACATTCCAGAAGCTATCGTTTAGCATAGATTACTCTAGGTGTCTGCTAAGCAGCCATGGCTGAAGGTAAAATATTCAATTATTTTTCTCATAACTACAATCATAATAACATTGTTTCCCTTGGATCAAGGAAAAATGAAAATGACTTTGACCAAGCTGCTTAATCTTCAGCATTCCATAAGCTATCATTTAGCATATATTCCTCTAGGTGTCTGCTAAGCAGTCATGGCTGAAGGTAAAATTTTCAACTATTTTGCTCATAACTACAATCATAATATCTTTGTTTCCCTTGAATCAAGGAAAAATGAAAATGGCTAGAGAATACATACATATATGTGTGTGGTCCCTGTGTGCACCCCAAAACAACCTGTTTCAAATGCCATATGTCACCACACAAATACAGTCCAATGATGATTCAAACCTCATAAAATGTTCATTGGAACAATAAAACATCTTGAATGAATCTCCATTTTGTATCTCTTTTATTTGCCTTCTCTTTTGCAATTTTGGATTTTTCAGTCTCTTTATTGCTATTTCACTTTTCTTGTTGTGTTGTATTCTGCTTTTGAAACCCCAGTTTCCCTTGCAAAATTTCCATATTGTTAGATACCGTCATGTTACATATTTTTGGTCATTGACACCTCAGTTTGGATGTTTGGCGTCCCCTCTTCTCAGGTCACGGTTTTGTCATCTTTTTCATCCTTTATGTCGTAATAGGTATTATGCTTCTCAATTTCTCCAAGTATTTTTGCCAAATTGTGGGTTTGCATGCTCTTCACATTCCCTTTTGGTCCTAAATCATTCCAAGTTACAGAGCTGGAAGTATAGTATTGGAAAATAGCCAATTAAAAGTCTAGAATAGCATATATTTTATTACAAGATGTCACCATCCTCCTATTTCTTACAAAGCATATGCAAAACTTATAATGCAAAACAAACAACATTTGCAGCAGAATTAATAGCATTAGTTAAGAGTATACAGCTCAGCATTTGGAACTTATATAGAATTTGGTATGGAACTCAATAGAAATCAGAGCTCCTTACCTTGACAGAGGCTCCACCAATGCAACTATCTGATTTATCACTCAGTGTTTGGGGAACAACAGTACTTGAACCCGAACTTGTGCCACGTGCGCTTGATCCACTGCTGCTGTCTGAAGATACAGAACCCTGGTGTTCTTCAACACTGTGCCTAACTGGTGTTCCAGCCGAACTTCCCTCCATATTATCAGAAACAGGGGCACTCATTTCATTATTTTTACCGGAAGTGTCAAGACGCTCCATCATACGGGCTACACCTGCAATCCCAGCACTAACTTCACGTTGAACTTCTCGGCCAAGTTCGGCTACTGCATTATTACGTGCAAACAACTTCTCCCTAAAGCCTCGTGTACTCCTTGATATCGATTCCTTGTACCTGTAAAATTACCAAACATCCCTCAAGCCTAAGAATGCCCCAAAGAAGGGCAAAACAAAAGCCCTCAGTCCTACACAATACACCTAGAGAGGAAAAACGAACCTGGAAGAAACAGCAGAAAATCGAGATTTGAGTGACTCAGAAAAGGACTGAACCTCAGAGGACCGTGCCCTCTGTTGACTTTCAGGAGAGCGTTGTCCTGGGGCATTCCTGAATCGAAGTTGTTGCAGGGCAAACCAAATCGGCACAGTGAGAAGAAGATCACTCATTCCAAATCACATATGGCAAAGATAAATGCAAAGTGCAAGCATCTTTAGCAATATTCTACACAGTGGCCTCAGCTCAATGATATAAAAGAAACATTAAAGAAAAAAATGCAGGAGCATGCACTTTGGTGCTTAGAATACAATGTCAAGTAACTTCAAAGTCAATTCCAACAACTTCATGAGGAAACTTATGTACCTTGGGGGAAAGGATTCACTTCTGGTGTCAAGAGATTGGGCTGTAACATTGGTATTCCCATTTGTTCGTGAACTCATTTGCCCAGGTGGAGATGGCAAAGGCCCATGATGTACCTGTCCATCCCTTACAACAGGTATAACTGGTGTACCAGAATCAACAACACTAATTGCTGGAACAGTTCCACTCGTTTCCACGTTATTAGGAGAGGCAGGTGGTGGAGAATGAGTAGAAAACACCAAAAATTGTGGATGACCTTGGCCAGATGATCTATGCCGTAAATTCTCCCTTCTGCTGAAATGGCCTCTGCCCATTGCAGCAGCTGCTAAATGCTGCATTAGCCTTTCCTCAAAATCAGAGTCGTCTGTGTAAGACGGAACCTGCAATAATGACAAATTCTCATAGTTACCGCTAACTACAATCCCACATTCTCAAAATGAAATAGGAGATAATCCAAGTTACAAATTCATCACATATCCCGTGGCCTAATGGAGGAGAAAGAACACAAACATGGTGAAATTCTATTTCATCGAGAGAATTCCGAACAAACATCGGAGACCGGCTTAATCTAATATTCCTCTCTTGCTCCACTGCTGCAAGCAACTCTTGGCTGCAATGGCAATAGTGAGTAATTAATGTCTGAAAAAAAAATCTAAGAAATGTCACAGATCTCAAGAGACCTGCAATAACTGAATCGGTTAAATTATCATTTCTCTTGAAAGCTCAAAATCAAAAGAATCGGCAGCATAAAAATAAAAAATTTAACAACAGAGAATATGACATGTGAATTTTTTTTAGCATAGCATATCCAAACTTCGATCCCAGCATAAAGTGAAAGAGAATTGAGTTTACCACATTGGCCTAAAAACACGAAAGAAACAAAGAGAACAGAATTTACTAAATATAGCCCTAAAAAGGATAAGGAAATTTGTATACATGCCTTGCAGGATCCTTCAAACTCAAGATCCGCCAACACATAGGGCATTCCTTGCTTCTTTGAGACCTGTTAAAACGACCTGAATTTTTACCTAAAATGAAAAGAATTTTTGCTAGAGTTTATAATCAATGAGGAAAACAATGTTTTAGAAGAAATTCACCATTCAAGTATGCACTGCAGATGGTACTCATGTTTGCAGCTGGTAACCTGTAACAACTCCACCAGATCCAGGGTCAATTTACCCAATAAAAATTTGCATTTTGGTAGAAAATTATGAAACGAATTCCGAGACCCGTCTGATCCATTCTCCTCCTCTTGAAGTGCAGATGCAGATGAAATTCCTTCCTTCTCTGAGAAAAAGTCCATGAGATTCTGTAATCTCTGGTCCTTAATATCAGAATAATCCAGATCAATGAGATTAAGCTTCCCTGTAGCCCATCCCTGAACTTGACGCCGCTCATGCTCATTTTCCTTCAAAATTTGCTTTTCTGAAAGCTCAATCTCTATCAAATTGTCCTCTTCAGAAGTTGAATCAGAAGCATCTGCTTTAAACAGCCCAAATAGATTCTCATCCCCATATTCTTCTTCTCTCCAATCCATAGGTCGATCTTTTTCATCTCCATCTGCTTGGATTGAAGCATTTGGATCATCATCTTCATCCGTCATTAAAAGAGGATCGAGATCACCAAACAGGGGACCCAAACTACCAAAGGAAGAAGCCTCTGTTCGCGCATTTCCCAACGTATCTATCTACTCCCCCGTCGTGATGTCTCCTCCGTAACCCTACTTCCTGTCACTGAGCATGGGAAACCATTTCACAGCAGGGGCGACCATACATTTTCTGCCCTTTGAATGACCTGTTTCTTACCTGTACCTTACTCCAGCGAACATCTCATATCCAACGCCCAAAAATCATCCGTGCTTCGTCGACAAATCAATCGTGGACGTTGCTATCTCTATCCGTGTGTCTCCATTGAGACACCTTTCGGCCCCGGTTTTCTCCATTGTAGACACCTCTCTTATTTATTTGTATTTCTTGGGATTGGAATCCTAGTAGATGACTAGGCAACAATTTTTACACCAGCATACGCACTATTGTATCACAATTCATTCGATTATTTCATCAATAATTTAAAAAGAGTGCCTTATTTGAATTCATGTTTTAAATTTGATGGTTAGTTATACCTGTCAAACAAATTTTTAATCACAATAAATTTTCAACATTTTTTTATAAATTGTGCATAATACTATTACATACAAATAAATAGTTGGATTTCATTTATTTTCATAATTTTCAATATATATTTACATATATCAATATAATTTTTATATAGATCTATGTCAAAAATGATATTCACATTTTGAATATATTAAATACAAATATTTTACAACTAAAAACACAAAAAAATCAAACACTCACAAATTTAAATGCTAACTTGAATGTTTCGCTTTTCTAAACACTTAATTTTGACAACAGAGGAGTTAGTATTATGGTCCAAGTATATTTATGTACTATATGATTATTTATGTGTTCTCTTTACATATATTTAATATTAAACCCTTTTTTAGTTTTTATCGACCTTCAACATTTTCCTCTTGCTCTTTGTTTGTGGATTTTATATTATTCAATGTATATTTTTTTCCTACTCTCTATTCTTCTAGTTTTTCTCATCTTCCTTGTTTCCCTCTCATTTCCTACGTTCTTGATATTATTAATATATGATTTTTGTTAGAAGTGTAACACTACAATATTATTAACACTGAAATATCCCTTGTTGGGATCTTACAAAAATTGACAAAGTACAGAAATTTGCAGCAAATACTAAATCTGATTTTTTTTTTTCTGATTTTATGCAGAAAATTACAGCTTAGGGCAGCGAACAACAGTAAAATATGAATAACTCCCAAAATATCCGCTCAAATCATTTGAAATTTTAAAGAGAAGTAGATAATAATATAAAGAACACAAGGGAAATATTTTTAGAATTTTTCAGTCAATATAACGCTGCCAAAAATTTATAGCGTGCCTAAAATAGCCGAAAACTTCTAAAATTAATATCTTTTGCTAAAGAAGTCCAAATGAGCTGAAATTTTGGATCTTGGGCCACAAAAATATGAAGAATAATATTCCAAAATTGGTTTTTACACAAAGAAACACGAAACCCTAATTTTGCCCTAAAAAGTAGGTCGCCCAACACATTTAGGGCATCAATTCAGCTCCAAACTTCTAAAATTCATATCTTTCCGATTACAAGTGCAAAAAATATGAAACTTGGGAAATAACATATATAAATATAGTAAATGACCTTCCAACCTTCGTAGATCTCAAAACGACTAACCTGGAAACCCTAAAATTAGGGCTGCAATCTCCCAAACAAGTCGCCCTCCTTGGTAGATGACCAAAACCCTTTGAAAAGTTTTGTAGATGATGCCAAACCCTTCCTTTATCACTGCCATAGATCTGATCCAAACCCACCAAAAATCTCTACCCAAACTCACCAAAACCTTCAAAACCCTATCTCTCAAAACCCCGAAAATACCTCTCGTAAACAACCCCGAAATTAGCTTCAAATGACAAGCTAGGGTAGATCTCTCACTACCGAAGAATGCCTCAATTAGCTAGGGATGGATCTCTCACCACCGAAGCTAGGGTTCCCGTGGGATCTTACTCCACAAGCTAAAAGTCAGAAACAATGCAACAGACATGAAAGAAATATAAGTGTATGCATGAGTGACCATCCTTTCACTCCTCTTCTCCTTTTATAACCTTTTCCATGTCAAAGAAACCCTAAAACCCCCAAGGCACACTTTCTCATAAAGAGGGCCCAATTAAAAATAACTTAAAGTTGCTTTTTCCCTTCCTAGGCGCCTTGGCCCATAAAGTGACCCCAATGAAGAAATATAACATTTAATGCCATACATATCCCCTCAAGTCGCCAAAAGGTACTTTAAGTGGCCCCAACGAAGAAACATAACATTAAATGCCAAAAGTGTCCACTTAAGTGATCCCAACGACAAAATAGAACACAAAGGGTCCATTAAACCCTCCCAACGACCAAAATATAACAAAAATATAGTAGGAAATCAGACAACCATCCCCAATAACCTCCAAAGTCGTTAGTCTCTTGGGAATGACCAGGGCTAAGACCAAAATAGGGCCGTAGGCCAACCGCTCTAATCGGGGACATTACAATCCTCCTCCCAAAAATGCTTGACCCCAAGCATTATCCTCCTGTGCTGTAGAAACTGAATACCACAAAGTAAGTGCCTCCATCTTACCCTCGCACAAATAACCAAAGATCGGTGCGATCCTAAGTGACCCAAACACCACATATAATCATCATGCTCTCCATGCAGTGTAGACAACAATGTTGTCCCTGAAGTAGAATAATGCCCACATCGACTCTCTACTGGTACCCATACCGAAATCACAACTGGCCCAATCCTCGCCACCGCAAAATCGTCATCATGTGATCACCACCGCATCTCCTGCCGCTCCATCCTCGCTAGCTAAAGACATGCTCGTCATCCTCATAAGTAGTAAGACATATAGGAGTGTTATCCCCTATCAACTCTCGAAATAAGGAACATGCATACTCCGATTTGTCACCATGACAAACTACACATCCTCGCACAAAGTCGAGGATATCCTCCTCAACCCATGCCATCCGACCCTTTCCCATATGAAGTCAAGGTCTCATCAAAGCTCAAGTGTCCGACATGGAAGAATAATGCACATGTCACAAAGATTCCATCCTCAACCATGAATCCGACACGAGGTACAATCTATCCTGATAGAAGATCATCTCATCCTCCAATCAGAGGTTGTCATCCTGTATGTGACCATCCAGAATCTCACAAGTGTGTCGGTTCTTGGAGTACTCAACAAGCAAATGAGATCTCCAGTCTACCGAAACCTCAGACAACCAACATAATGATAAACTCGATGATCTGAACCTGTAATCCCGATCTCTGCAACTGCCTTATGTGCAACACTATTGGTCACACCCACATCCATCATACTCCACATCGATCCGCAATAATAAAACCCCTCATTATGCCGAAAAGTCCTCTCCATCCCCTCAGCTGCAACCACCCTAGGTGCTCCTGCCGATAATCCCCTCAAAATCACATTCCTGCCTTCGGACTTAAATTTCAGCTCCATCGTCTGGAAGTTAGTCCGAAACTCACCAAGAGAGTGAAGCCACTGCACTCCCAACACTATGTGGGTCACTCCCATACCAACAACGTGGAAATCATCGGTAACTGTGTAGTTACCCATGGTGATGCTCAATTGTGGAACTCTCCGTGTGCATCTCATATACTCCCCATTGGCTACAACAATGTTGAAGCCCTCAAAGTCCTTCGTCTGTAAACCTTGTCTCTCCACCAATGATGCATCAATAAAGTTGTGGGTAGCCCCACTATCAATGAGTACCATAACTCGCTGACCCTGCATAACTCCCCTAATCCTAAATGCCTTGTACATCGGAGTACTAGACAATGTGGCTATAATCTCCCAAGGGAAAGTCTCCTCCTCCTGCTCCGCATCAGCACTATCCATCGCAACTCCATTCCCATCATCCATCTCGTGAGTCTCCAACTCCTCACCTCTGTCATCCTCACTCTCCTCGAAGACCTCGATGAATTGGGCCTTCCCTCTACCTCTGCAATCATGTCCTGGAACCCAAGGTGTGCGGAAATCGAAACATAGTTTCTTTCGCCTCAACTCATCTCTATCCTCTCGGGAAATGAATGGCTTCTTAGCCACCTCCTGCCTCGATGGAGGCTCCTCTCGCTGAAATTCGTCTGATCCAGATGGAGGTTCTCTTTGCTGAACACGAGGTGGAACCCTCGACTTTGGAGTGGATAACTCCAAGTCTCGAGATCTCCTAATAGCCTCATGCAAAGAAGAAGGCTCAAATGCCTTCACAAACCCTGCTAAGGCGTCAGTCAACCCTGCCATGAAGAGTGAAGTCAACCTCATCTCTGAAACATCAGATACCATAACTGATAACCTCTGAAAATCTGCAATGTACTGATCTAGAGAACCTGTCTGCCTTAAGTGAGTCAACTCCCTGAAGTGCCTATCTGGGTCCCTCCCCTGTCAAACTCCGCTCATTAACCTCCGTGTAAAATCTACATAAGTAGTGATATGCATGTGCCCCTGTGTGATCAATCCATGATGCCACCAGTCATGAGCATCTCCCTCGAGGTGTAGGATAGCAAACTTAATTGCATCCTCTTCACGCATGGGATTCAAGTCGAAGTAAGTCTTCAACTTCTGAATCCAAGACTGGGTAGTACACTTCTTAGAGCCATCAAAGTGTGGAATAGAGATTTGTCCCAATCTCCTCTGAAACTCAGGTACCTATGTCTGGTAATCTTTCCTAGTGCCTCGCTACTAATCTTCATCTCGCAATACCCTCCCGAAATGGCATGTTGTCCAGGAAACCCTCACTCAATGTCCTGTACTTCTCCCAAAGAAGATTCCTCATCCACAATTTCGTGGCCTCCGTTGTGTCTGCGAAACTTTTGGATCCTTCAAGAAGGAAGGCTCGTGGAGTCCCAAGGGCCTGGTAGATGCATGAGGGGACCCTTGTCCCGAATGTCCACTCTCACCTCTATTACCATGATGTCCCATATTGCTGGCTTCTCCTTTCTCCGCATGAGCCTCAATCCTACCCTGTGCTAACCTCTCAGTAAGCTGGCTCAAATAGAGGTTGGTAGTCTCCTGCTGCTTCACCATGTTGGTGAACAGTCGTTTCATCAGATCTACTCCCAACTCTTCACTGTGTCTCTGTCTCTGTCTCCCATCTTTCAACCCTAACAGGCTGGAGGAACAACCGCTCTGATACCACTGAAATATCCCTTGTTGGGATCTTACAAAAATTGACAAAATACAGAAATTTGCAGCAAATACTAAATCTGATTTTTTCGATTTTATGCGTAAAATTACAGCTAGGGCAGCGATGAACAAAGAAAATATGAATAACTCCCAAAATATCCGCTCAAATCACTTGAAATTTTAAAGAGAAGTAGATAATAATATAAAGAACACAAGGGAAATATTTTTGGAATTTTTCAAATCAATATAACGCTGCCAAAAATTTATAAATAAGGCCTAAAATAGCCGAAAACTTCTAAAATTAATATCTTTTGCTAAAGAAGTCCAAATGAGCTGAAATTTTGGATCTTGGGCCACAAAAATATGAAGAATAATATTCCAAATTATTTTTGCACAAAAACACGAAACCCTAATTTTGCCCTAAAAAGTAGGTCGCCCAACACATTTAGGGTATCAATTCACTCCAAACTTCTAAAATTCATATCTTTCCGATTACAAGTGCAAAAAATATGAAACTTGGGAAATAACATATATAAATATAGTAGATGACTTTCCAACCTTCAGATCTAAAAACGGCCAACTAGAAACCCTAAAAATTAGGGCTGCAATCTCCCAAACAAGTCGCCCTCCTTGGTAGATGACCAAAACCCTTGTGAAAAGTTTTGTAGATGATGCCAAACCCTTCCTTTATCAAGGCTGCCGTAGGTCTGATCCGAAACCACCTGAAAATATCTACCCAAACTCACCAAAACCTTCAAAACCCTATCTCTCAAAACCCTAAAATACCTCTCAGTAAACAGCCCTCAAATTAGCTTCAAATGACAAGCTAGGGTAGATCTCTCACTATCGAAGAATGCCCCGCTAGCTAGGGATGGATCTCTCACTACCGGCTAGGGTTCCCGTGGGATCTTACTCCACAAGCTAAAAAGTTGCAAACAACAGTTGCACATGAAAGAAATATAAGTGTATGCATGAGTGACCATCCTTTCACTCCTCTTCTCCTTTTATAACCTTTTCCATGTCAAAGAAACCCTAAAACCCCCAAGGCACATTTTCTCATAAAGAGGGCCCAAATAAAAATAACTTAAAGTTGCTTTTTCTCTTCCTAGGCGCCTTGACCCATAAAGTGACCCCAATGAAGAAATGTAATATTTAATGTCATACATATCCCCTCAAGTCGCCAAAAAGGTTCTTTAAGTGGCCCCAACGAAGAAACATAACATTAAATGCCAAAAGTGTCCACTTAAGTGATCCCAACGACAAAATAGAACACAAAGGGTCCATTAAACCCTCCCAACGACCAAAATATAACAAAAATATAGTAGGAAATCAGACAACCATCCCCAATAACCTCCAAAGTCGTTAGTCTCTTGGGAATGACCAGGGCTAAGACCAAAATAGGGTCATGAAATAGGCCAATTGCTCTAATTGGGGACATTACAAACACTTTGGCTTGTATTCTCATCAAGCATTTTTAAAATCAAATCTAGATTTATTATTAGAATCGCACATTATATTAATAAAAAGATAATAGACTTACAAGAGCAGGGGACTTTGACAACTCACTGTCCCACAAAAATCACTATAATTGATTCTTCTAGAATTTTTAAAAATACAATAAAACCATCCAAGTCCAACGTGGATTTACCTAGGATAATTATGCAATTTAAAGCTATGTCTAAGATTTTTAGTCTCTTCTTACGTGAAAACATGCACAACATTTTTTAATTAATTTTTAAAATTTTTCTCATGTCTCAAGTTGTATCTGAAGTGGCAAATTATATGTTTTATTATTCCTTGTGTACAACTTCCCTTACATTAAAATCTACGATATCTCATTCTTGAATCTCAATGAGCTTCCTCTAAGCATTGGAAACTTTCCATCATTTTTGACCTCACATTAAAATCGTACTCTTCCAAAATAACTTTATGTGGTTCAAAATGTTAAGATATTTTGACAATTGATTACTCCTTTTCCCATCTAAGTTATTTACAAAACATGACAACGGAAAATTGCCCTTGTTTGAAGGAGTTGTTGAATGAATTTTGACACTACTAGCCTCAAACATAGAATGCCTACTAAATTTGAAACTTGATCCTAATAAAAAATGAATAATTTAGATTGTCATTAAATTTTTAATGAGTACAATAATTTTTAGTTAGTTAAAATTATTTTCATAAGAATTTTTGGAAACACAATGAATTCGGGAGCGGGGGTGGGGTGGGAGGGGTTGAATAATTCCTTTAAAACCTTCATTCAATTAACCATGCACAATTATAAACTTTTAAGAATTAAGATGATTAAACCGTGCACATTCAAACATACTATAATGCCCCTATCTGACACCATAACTTTGCAGGGTGGGGTTGTATATATATGGTGTATTAATTAGGATTGGAGCAACGTATTACCACCCATCAAACAGAACATGGAGAGCAACACATCCTAAACGCCTTTTCAGAACTGTCATTTTCCTTGCATAATAAGATAAACACTTTATTTGAGATCCAGAGGCATAACCACGGTGAAACCCAAGTTAACGTTGTAAATTTAGTAGTAATTGGATAGTCGCAGCCAGTGCAGAATTCAGATCTCTGCTTTACTAAAAATGGTAAAGAAGAGTTATGTACTCTCATAATTAAATAAATAAAATGTGATGGGGAACTTGTTAAACAGAGCTCTCTCTAACAACCGTCTAAAAATCATCACCATTATTAGTTAAATCATCCCTACAGACGGAGATAATCTTTAACCGTAATATCTCCTCATTTTACTATATATAAATTGATTGATATGGATCTATAGTTGTATCTGAAGCAGGTTCATTTGTTATCTGAGAGGAAAGGAAACTACTTCTTGTCATTGTTTTGTTGTTGTATGCAAAAGAAGAAGAAGAAGATTGAGGATTAGGAGGCACTTCATTCGAGTGTAATGTCTAGCTGTATTTATTTTGCTTCTTCTTCTACTTCTATGCACCTATGCTACATGTGCACGGTAACCTTTGCAACACCATTCACATATACCACTTCATTTTCTTGCTCTTTCTCTTTTATTTTGAGTAGTCGTTGTATGGATTAAAACATTGAAAGTGCCCTTTCCTACTATCCCACTTATGTCTATACAAGATTTGTCTATTTTAGTATTCCTTTGCAATGGGCGTGAAACAATATACTTTTCCATTCTTTTCCAATGGGTGATAATGGAGTTTTAGAGCAAGACAGGGATGTTATTTTATGAAAATTATATCTATGGCATTTTTATGTATTTGTTGTTTGGATGGCGCCTTGGCAGCACTGGCTATCTCAAGGAGACTCTAAAATTTCTCATCATCATTCCATTTGAACCTGGGCAACTGATTGTAAGTATTTTTTTGGTGATGGAATCCCTCTTGGGACAAGTAGTGAGGATGTGTTTCTTGGTGTTGGAAGAACACATAATAAAATGGGAGCTTTGGAATAGGCCAGAGGGCCATTTTAAATGCTTGGATCTTGAATGTGTGGGTATGTTTTCTGGTTGTTGAAGAGCACATTAGAATGTGTAAAAATATATAGGTAGGCTTAGACATATGAATCATTTTCCAAAATGCTCAAAGAAACGAGATCTCATGGAATTTCATGGTTACCGAATATGCAAGAATGGGTTTGCTGAAAAATGAGACTATAGAGGCATTTAAATTTAATTTCATTAAAAGGTGTGAAGCCAAGATCCAATAACCTTTGCTAGCATCCTCATATTTTATGCCAAATGGGATCCTTGGAACCAATTTTGGACAACCATCAAATAATGATTGAAAGTAGTTTTTGTTAGTTGTTAAAAGGTGAAAACATAACGAAGGCAAGATAACTATTAGAAAGTATGTTGCAATGAAACATGATCCCTCGAATGCATGTTGAGCTTCCTAGAGCATCTCTCATACCCTCACTTCGGTTATAACAGTACATGTATTATTCCTCTCCCTCTCTAGTTTTGTTTTCATGTAATGCTATTGTATTAGATGATATGGTTTTAATTAAAGAAAATTAAAATATTGATTCCTTTTAACGCGGGTATGCATAAAATATTTACCCCACGAGTGTAGCATTTTTAACTCGATAAAAATACCCGAGTCATAGTGATGATTGATTTAATGTAAAAACATTATCCAATCCATGATCTGGAATATTTTTGTTATGCTTCACCTTACATTAAGAATGAGTCATATAAAGGGGATGTCTACTGGTACACTTGTGAACTCGATTTGGATTTTCCTCGTAAAACTAAACCGTAGATCACAAAAAACATTGGTTGTCACCTCATAGCCCTCCATGTTATACAAAGAATGGCGATAAATAGTTGGCTTTTAGTATGATAGTTGGACAATAGGATTTGTATGCTTGCTTCGACACCTACTTAGCCTACTAGGTGTAGGCATAAACTACTAAAACTCAAAATTTCCCTCTTGAACGATGTTCCCACAAATGAGATATGTGAGTTGGATCCTACTTTTATCTGGTTCCCTGAGATCTTGATATATATGGGAATAGGTTGGAAGTATCCAAAATTTTATTGGTCACACATATACACTTTTTACAAGGCCATGTTGTGGCAGTTGAACTATGTTGAAATGATAATGCATATTTTAAACTACGACTTTTTACCTTGGAGTTACACCTCCAAAACATGCATCATGCATCTATTCTTTCCATCCTTAATTCTCAAATATTCTTGGTTTATAGTACTAGAGGTCAAGAGAGACCTTCACCTCTTTTGCTTAGCGTTCACCCCCTTATAGAGGCCATTTTGTAGCCTGTTTCGGCTATTTGAGCTGCATTGTGGTTTTGATCTCGGGTCATCCTTTTTACCACCCAGTCACTCCATCCAATGTTGAAAGTTTTTTTGTTTTGTAAAGACTCTTTCCTTCATATAATTGACCCTTGCATGTTATGGTATAAAAAAAGATGAATGTGAAAAAAAATTATGCACTATTTTATCTCTCTCTCTCTCTCTCTATCTCTCCTCTTCTCTCTTTCTCTCAAACTTTGAGATATAACAGTCTTGTAACATTGTATAAATTGATGTTTACTCTCTCCTCATCTTTTCTCTCTCTAAACCCTCTTAGTATGAATGAAATAAAAAGACTATGTATGTTTGGGGGACAAGAATTGTCAGATATATGATCACATAACTAGCTAGATGGGGGGGTAATTCCATGCCATCTTAGTGTTGACACCATGTGGATGCAGATGGCAATACATAGTGGATGGAAATCATTCTATGCTAGTAATGTTTACAACAACTATAATCCAATAGATAGAGATGCATGATTTAGTGTCTATATCTACCCCCACTTCATGTTGGTGAGTGGAAATCTCAGAACATAAAGTAGATAAAATGCATACTGATAACCATGTAGATCAATGACAAAAGCATGCTAAGGGACTAGACAAAGCGCAGAGTGATAAAAGTGTGAAGCATGGATGCTAAGGAGGAGAAAGTGTAAAAGCAATGATGAAAATGAGCGTAGGGAGGAAACACATTTTTAAATTTCACGATGTTCTTGTTGGTTGGTGTTGTGAATGATGTTGACTATCTTCCCATATGGACAGACCTACAAAAGAGAAAATGAACAAGTAGTCAAATACACATGTATATGTGTAAAAAGTATGTAAATAAGTATGTAAAAATGCTAAAAATGTGAAAAAGGAACATGTGCACCTGATCCGTGATGAGGAAAGAGTGTAGAAATGATCTTGAAGATGTTGTAGAAGATCACCTTTTTTTGGGATATCTCACGCATGTTGTGTTAGTGTGAGTTTTTGGGGCGATCTCACACCATGTCATGGAAGAAGTGTAGGGATACAAGGCTGGTGTTATCCTCTAACTTGTAATTGTTTCCCGTAATATGGAACACCACTGTAGATGGTGTGTACAAATTTAAGTGCTAAGGACTCGTATGCCATGTAAATGTTGGTGTGTGGAGTTATATAGAATGTGTTGAACTACCAATCATTGTGTAATTTCCCCTAGTTTTAGGAATCCAAGAAAGGTCATCGTTATGTTAAAGACCCAATTTTGATTCTAAGACATGTCCGAAACGACAATTGTGTTGTACTAGTATTGTGTTGTGTTGTGTATAACGTTTTATGGGGTGACTAATTCACCCAAATGATGCCCCCTCATTTGGGTGCATGCAATGTCATTGAAGGAGTATGCGCCCAAAAGAGGACCAACCATTGTGTTGAAATTGTGCCCTATAGGGGAAGGGAATGTGCTTTGTAGAAACCAAGGCACACAAAAAAGTGGCTAGAAGACAAGTGTTAGTACAAGAAAATACAAACATGCATGTATAAGATGAAATGTAAGCTAAGAAGACAATGTGTAAGCTAAGAAGTAATAAGACAATATAAACACGCAAGAAGATAAAGTAGACTGTGAAATGTGGGTCACAAACATGGGACACCACTCATGATGTCAGCAAGGTAATCAAGGTTGAGATGGCCACAAGAAAACACATGTGCACACAAGACAAAGGGAAAATCCGCAAAACAAAAGCATATCTCGTAGGAAATGGCAAATAATGTAACAAACAACCATGGAAGCAAGTAGCCCTACGTAACAAATGTTGCACATGAAGCACCCATTATCATGTTAGAAAGATAAAAAGTATGTCAAAAATGTATAATCCGATATAGTAATGTGTTATGAAACAATAACACATGTAGTGTATGAAAGTGGATGCCCCAGAGCCTCTATGGGATTGGTAATAGGTATTGTGCCACACATCTATGTTATGGGTATAGATATGTAAAAATTGCGATCACAACTATAAAGAAAGGTAACGCACATGTGTGTATGATAAATATAATGACATACAAGATATCTATCTAGCATGTGTAATAAAGTGTGTATGTAACAAGTAAATGTAAGCATGAATAAGTGTCACCAAGATATGCAACATGTTAGGATGGATGAGATGGTATGGAATGCAAAATGAGTGTGATAGGATTTGTGTGCACCCAGAGTAAGTGTGAATGGAATTATATGCAACAAGGTTCATTTGTTTATGCCCTCTCGTGTCAAGAATGAACCCTAAATGAGAGCGCATCATCAAGAAATGGTTTCAAGAAAGATGTGATCTTCTATAGGGAAAGTGTATAATGTAAATGCATGAGTGAATGAGTGGTGCATGATTAAAAACGTGAGTTGATGAGGTCCATTTGAGATATATAACCTCAATTCCAAAGATGGGCCATGAAACTATAGTGCATCATAGGGTAATGTCAATACTAATGTATCAAGATGTGTGTGTTGTAAGTGAAATTCTAGATGGGAAGTAATGAGAAGATAAGACACTTGTTGATGTGGGGAGGGAGGTAGAAATAAGTGTATTGCCCTCCCAATTGTGTGTGTTGATGAATGAGATATCCGATAAAAGTAAAGGATGAAGTTACCTCACCCAATGTTTATGGTGATGAAGGCATGTGACCATGCTCTAAGAGTGGTGGTATATGAGATAGACATTGTGCAGGTGAGTGAAGTCTATATACATGTGACTGATGAGTATATGGTGGGTACCTATGTGTAAAAAATGGAGGTGATGTAGATCTATCATAACATAGAGGTGATGGACACCTATGTGAAGCGAACAAGGAGGTAATGGACACCTACGAGAGTAAAACGAGGTGGAAAATACATCTATATGTAGGAGTTACCCTAAAAATGGACATAAACTAATGCAATGTAATATCAAAGTAATGACACCGCATGGTTCATGTGTGAACAAATGATATAGGATAGGATTGTGGTTTAGGTTCTAGAGGTCATGGGGAACTAGATGGCTTGGTTTATGACACCCTCAAGAATGACACCCTCAATAATAGGTGCAACCATTGAGAACTTGATGCAGATGGAGGCACCCCTACGAACGCATTAATACCTAAGAGCATGTCACACCCTTCGATAACTTGATTGTTGAATTATCCATTGAATGAACTTGGAACAACTTTGGTGTTATTGGTAGGGATGCATCTGATAGAAGCAAGTGATTCAAGAGAATGGAGATGATAGACTAAGACTTGTGAATCCAATCGAGACCTAAGAGCATGTCACACCCTTTGATAGTTTGTCACTTTTTTTCCACAAGGAAGAGTAAAATCATGGTGACAGAGGTTGTACCAACGATAAACTTCTTGGAGTATTGAAGTTTGAAGATCCTATATGAGTTTATCCATTGGTTATGAAATGTGTGAGAGTGGATAGCTCTCAATAGAAATAAGGAGTTTCATTTGGTATTAGAGGTTACAATGTTTACAATGACATTAACATTAGCAGCATTTTTGGTTGGTTTAAAATCACTTATAAAGAGGAGGCAACTTGCTCTTGATATTTAAGTTTTCCTATAGATAAGATTTTAGTTTCACGTAGCTTGAGAGTGTGACATAGTTGATCAAATGACAAAGATGTCTCAAAGAGAACACTCTCTTGGAGAGGTGGCAATAAAATATGAATGAATAAATCTTGAAGCTCAGATTCCGCAAGCACATTAGACATCTTAGCTAGGTTGTTCTTGTATCGTAAGACATAATCCACTAAATGTTCATTAGATCCTTGTTTAATTTTTTTCAAGTTATGAATATGAGATCTTAGAGCCAATATTTATAGAGAAATGAGTAAGAAAAGCATCGGCTAGATGCGTGAAATATGTTACCAAGTGGATAGGTAGGTCATAGAACCAATGCATCGCATAATCATGAAGAATGCAAGGAAAAAGCTTAGCTAAAAGAATGTGATCATCCACAAAATCTAGACAAGCCACATGGAATGCTCTTGAGATGCTCTTGTGGGTCACCATGCCCATTAAAAATGGGAAGCTTTGGGTGAAAAAGTTAGGAGGAAGTGAGTATGTAGAAACGGTGGGTGTGAATGGAGTGTGAAGTAATAAAGTGGAATCTAAAGATGGAGACGCACGAGAAGTAGCCTGTTGCAATTAACGGATTTGTGCTTGAAGGTCTTGATAAAGAGAGGCTAAATCTTGAGTGCCAAGCAAAGGAAACTTTCCGCGTGTGTGAAACAAGAGGTGGAGTGAAGTGGTTAGTGGGAGTAGGAACAAAAAAGAACAATAGTAATAGGTGGGAGAGTGGAGGTAGGTGGTTGAGTAAAGAATGGAAGTGAGGATGGTGGTAGAATTATTAAGCTCCACGAGATTGGTGGCCTCCTCATGAGCAGTGAATAAAAACATGACTAGATCCTATGGATGCTTAGCGATATGATCATCAGGTATTTGAGGTGGGATTCAATGAATTCACCATAAGAGTGAGCCATAGTAATGAGAAGAGAAAATCCCTAAGAGAAGGTGGATTCGCAAGCGATGGGTTCACCAAAATGATTAAGCTAAATGTAAATTTTAGGCCTAATCGATGCTATATTGTAGTAGTAAATAAATATGGAAATAAATATAGAGATTACACCTATCAACTAAGAAATAAATTATGAAACCCTAAGTGTAAAGAGAGGGTAAGAATCCTTAGCTAATTTGTAGAGATCTGGAAGATGCACAGAGTTGGAAATATGGAAAATACAAAATAATGAATGCTACACCAAAGCTTTGAAAATATAGATATGGAAGAATAGCTAATGGTGTGCCTGGAGAGTACAAGAGCACCAAGGTGCCATAGAATTTTTTATGGTTGCCTCGATTTGTGGAAAATCTTAGAGAACCTCCTTAGAGGTGTCGTAAGTTGTTTTTTGTTTCTCACCTTTGGTGTTAGGTGGTTGCGCATTATGATCACCAAGGTCATTGAAACCTTCAATGAAGTATGAACTTGTAAAACACTCAAATAGTCATCAAATTTAAAAAAAAAGATGCATAATGAAGGTCGACTATCCTCTATCACAATGGTTTACTTAAAACTAAGCATTGTACTACATATTAGATGCAATGTAGTTCTATGTATGTGGAAATCATACCCTAGGTGGCTTTTTTCATGTGCGTGTCACACTTGATAGGGGGAAAGTAGCTAGATGTACATAAATGTAATAGATGTGTGCATGTAATAGAATAACTTCCCTCCATGGAGTGTATAGAGAATAACTAGCCCTTGTGTTGCTTGGATGATGTTAGATGAATGCAATGAAGCCTCTTAGATACTTGATGGATGAAACCTTAGGTGGTGATAACTAATGCTTAGTTCTTGGCCCTTTATTTTAATCACATAACTTTATATGTATATGATTCCTTTGCTTGAATTTTGTAAATGAACCCCGAAAAGGCCGACTACCAAAAATATAAGATGCTCAAACGGCTATAAAAGACCCAAAAAGTGTGAGTAAAGTACAAAGGGGATAGGGGCACCCAGAGGGGACAAGGGTGCCTAGTGTTGGCATCCTAGCTGTTGGGCATTATGTCCAGGATGATAAATGCCAAGTGTAAAAAGTAGAGTGAAAGTAAGGGTAAAAGATCAAAGTAGCAATATAAAGAAAATAAAGGTGGCCAAAGACATGGGTTAATTAGTACCTTTCTTACTTAGGAATCATATGAATAGTAGTATGTAATCATGACTAGATAATTAGCCAATGTGCATGATTTAGTGTCTACAGAGAATCACACCAAAGAGAACGTTGATAAATAAAAAACAAGATTCAAATTTACTTATGATAGATAGATAGAGATTTTAATAACATCCACGAGACTAAAACAATGTGGGACCCACAAATTGGCATCATTGCATCTATTTTAAAGGGAATGAATCACCTTCCATCCTCCTTGGATTCTCTTTCATATGCACATTTCCCACCTAACCATAGTAATGAAATCAATTCCCTAGGTACTTGTATTGTGAAACTATCTCAACCGGGCTTCCCTCAAATATGAAGATTATATGCTTATTTTCCCTTCGATGTGAAAATATAATAATCTTATTCTTTATAGTGTTTAATTTCATCCATACTCTTTACAAAAGATCATTAAATCTTTCAGAAGGTCTCTTAGTATTTGGATTGTTGTTGCAGTCAAAATAAGATCATCTACATATAGAAGGAGTTTTATCACATATCTAGCCATGTGAACCTCACTGTCTACTAGTACATCTATCCACTCCTCCCTTAATCAATTCTTGATGCTTTAAAGGACTTAAAATCCTCAAATTTGGGGAGGTATGATCAAAATTTGATGTAGATATCCCCAATTCATGTAATTCAGATTGTAAACACTTAAGAAAATACATTTTAAATAAAATCAAAATAGAACCTATATGTTTTGATGACATATTTATATTCCTCTTTAAAAATAAACACTTTAAAAACATGACTAGATTTGGAGTTTGTATGAAAATTTTATGGAATTTGGAAAAGTGAGGAATTATTTGGTGACAAAACCACCCCTCGTGATAGAAAGTGGCAATTACACAACCGCCTTGGTAGTCTCACAACCATCGTGGAAGTTTCACAATCATCAATAGTAGTTGTGTAATTTTTGGTTAGTGTAAAGGGTGGTTATGTCACACAACAATGAAAAATGCCAAAAAATGTAACAAACAAGAATGATTAATCTTCCAAAATGATTTTTTGGTAGTTTCTCATGTCACGGAATCTTTGCAATTTGTTAGACATTAGTTAACTAAAGGAAGGTTAGAGGACTTATGGAATCAGATTCCCAATGTGATGTTGATAAGAAAGGTGGATTCTTCTCCCATATTTTTCATTCAATTCCTAGTAGTTGTTGTGGATGAGAATGTTACAAAGTGGAGAGAATGTTTGAAAATTTCTAATTGTGGTGTAATCATTTGAGAAAGTTTTCTTTCCATAAATGCCTTGAAAATGGTAGTATGATGTGTGAACTATGATTTCATAGTGAAAGGGAGTACACTTTCCTCACACACTTGATTTTTTTCTCTTATTGAGTTTCTTAAGATAAATATTGAATTATTATGTGTTTGCACTTCTATCTTCTTCCTTTTGTATGTGTTTTATAAATTGCACATTCATTTACAAATTTTATAGCTTTAATTTTTCATGCAAATTTCATTTATTCATCACTTTATTCAAATTGAAGCTATAAATATCCACATTGATGAAGATTAGGTGAAATATCTACCGATCTTACACATCAATAGTTAGAGAAATGAAGAATAATCAATATTAGATCTTCCTATTCCAACAATATGCACACCTAAAACTTCCTAGAACCATATGTAATCAACTAAGTGAAGTTATCCAATTGTGTTTTCAAGTTTATATCTTGTTTAGTGCATCAATTGTAAGTATTACCATGTTGTTATGATATTGGTACTTAATGTTGGAAGTTAACTTAATAAGAACAACCTCCTATAGCTACCTCTTACATCTTTTAGTTCACCTACTCACTAATCTTAGATCTCATGTAAAATAATTAGAGTGTAAACACTTAATTCAATGGAGAAAGACTTAATGTTAATAAATGAAGTCTTTCTCCCTTAAACCTCCTTAGTTGGAGGGATGCCACTGTAACTAATTAAACCATGTTTGAAATTACCTTTTTATTGCATTTTTATTTTCAATATTTTCTTTACGATCTTTGGTCAAATGTGGCTTAGAGGGTGGATAAAAATATTTACTATTAGAACACCAAATCCCTTTCTTTGTAGGGAAATTCCAAGTTTACTCCTAAGTACTAGTATCCACTATATGTTCATTATTCCTCTTATTCGGCTCCATAAAAATATTCTTATGGTAAATCAAAGAACTAATTGAGATATTTTTTATGGGAAAATTCAAATGGAACTAAAGGGTTGCACAAGGTTTCAAGAATTATTTTTGTAGACCTAAGGAAGCCAATGGCCTTGGTCTCATAAACATCAAACTTCAAGGTCATGCTCTCTAAGTGTCAAATGGATTATAATAAGTTTACAAAATTTTGATGCTTGGAAAATTTTATGTATAAATTGCATTAGTCAAGAAAATTCTCCTAGGGTATAAAATCTTGGGATGTGCATGATTTGTAAAATATTCAATTAAAATTGGTGGATTAATTGTAATTATAAGTATTTTAAATTCTTGGTAAATGCTCAAACCCAAATTCATTTGGATTGGAGATTATTTTGATGGTTAGAATTTTACTTAATTCTATTTCTCTCTAGTGGTTTGGGTTCTTTCTTTTCATTATGTCCCCTTTTCTATGGTCCCTTGGATCAAGAGTCTTTATATTTTTAAAATGGAATTGGGTCCATCTAAGACATTTTTCTATAATTTTCTTGTTGTCTCACGAGATGTGCTTAATGATAAATTTTAGCTTAACAATAAGGATGCATAATCTATTTGTGAGATTTAAAATCCATTACTTACTATTGTCTACACATAAGATTGGTTTCTTTTACAAAACACCTTCGTAGAGATATTGGCATTAGCTTATTGTTACTCTCTTATTCTAATGCAAACCCTAGATTGGTTATCAAATTCATCCCCTTAAGACATAATGATTGAAATCCTCAATAAACATTATAAATTAAGGTCCTCGAATATAATTTGGGTATAAAATATGTTAATCTTTGGAAAACACGTGAACCCAAAGATGCTCATTTTTTCTTGTGCATTCTCTATCAAGGTTTTCATGTTGGTGATAGGCTTAAACATATGGAGGCCTCAACTTCCACTTGCATTACTTTCTATTAGGTTAAGAGCAAAATGTACCTCTTTTAGTTTTTCCCCATGCTCAATCTTCCTAGAAATGGATCCATACCCCTTCAAAACCTTTTCTTTCAAAAATATTTATCGATAAAATGGTTCTTCTTGGGGACTTAGCCATGCTACCTACAAAATACAACATTTTTTAGAAAATATTTATCAATGACATTATTTTTCATGTACATAGAAAACTATAAGTGGTGTTATTTTTGATAATGTAGCAACAAAAAGTGATTTTTTTAATGAATAATAAAGTGACTATTATTGAATATTTTTCTTTAGATTCAGGGCGAGGCGAAGAAGGTCCTTTGGATTCTCCCCAATCCAGAAGGACCTTCTTATTCTTATGGACCACTAGAGGAGTGATGAATGTGTTAATAGTCTGGTTCCTTTGGATTCTCCCCCCACTTCTATCCTTCTTAGGTTCATGACTAGGTTTTCATTATCGATTATCTAGGAACAAGCAAATATACTCTTCTTGTTCCTTTTAGCCTTCACCTCTATAAGGCAATATTGATGGAATTTTTTTATTAAATTGGAGGTAGTGGTGATGGTGGCTAGGGAGCTCCTCCCAATAAATTTTTCCTCGATGGATGTTACTAATTATTTTTTTAGGCAATCCGAGAAAACTCAAGAAAAGCAACATAATAGTGGATGGGAGACCATACCTAAAATTATGGACCCCCTAGGTGCTAGTGGATGGGAGGAAAGATTGATAACTCCTCATCCACTTCATCTAGTTGTTACATTTGTTGTTGATGTAAGTATGTCATTTATGTGGTTGGTTGTCCTTTTATTACTCCTTGGTTTTATCTCTTTTTAATCGATAAAACTTTTGTTAAAATATAACTATGAAAACCTTGTTTGTGATGTATATTATAATTTTAATATATTCTCTACATTTTGAGGAATGATTTCTTCCAACGAATTATCCAAAAAATCAAAATTAAATGAAAGAGGTTTTAAAAATAAATACAAATTATGAGTAGATTCAATATAATATGGAACAAATTGTTTGTCATATTGAAATCCAGATTATTGCATTAACATTTAAAGTAGGAATAGCTACGACGTGGCGTTGTTAAAATCAGTGCATTTGTTTCCTTCGTTCATCTTTTTGTTTCTTTTAATGCTGATTTGGTATCTTTCAATACTACTAAGCGCCAGACGCATAAGAAGGGTCAAATATATAAAAGTATTTTATTTGCACAACTAATATTTTTCTCCTTTTCAGAGTGACAGAAGTACAACTACGTAATTTATAAGGTGTTTCCACAGTTAAGTTCTTTGTTTTTTGTCTCTTACGAGAGAAGACTGGATAACAATCTTACGCGGGTGAAGAATTGTATGAATGAGGGGCATCGAAAAGACAAATTGGTAGAAAGAAATAGAAATGTATGAGCAGGAATGAGTATCTCTTTTCAAAGTCACATAACTACTTTACGAAACGTTTAAGTTAATTGTTTACTGACCGACTCTGCAATTGAGAAAATATTTGGAAAGAATGTACACAAGTATGGAACATTCAAAGAATGTGGATGGCGCAACATTGCAAGTCAAGTCAAGAAATAGAAATGTAGTAAATAAAACAAAAGGAATCATATGTCTATTGCGTGTGGAATGGTTTGCAACTACTAACGTTAACGTCACCAAAGAGCACGCTGACAAGGGAAAAAACAAGAGTTGAATTTAGTGCTAGAAAGGAATAGTAATATATAGCCGTTTTAGTGTAGAAATTCCAAACCATTGAGTCATTGACTAGACTTTGCCCATGCTATGCACCCTTTTATATTCATCTGTATTTCTTCTTCTACGTATAATAATTCTATGTCACATGTTCTACTCAAGAGTACATTGTTTTACGCCTAAAGGCGTTACTTCTATGGGAAAGGGCTTTATGGACATTCATGGGATCAGTGTCGAATTTGGACAACAGAAATGACGGTTTTGCTATTTTTAACAATTTTTTTTTGCTCGATGGATGTTACCAATTATTTTTTAGGCAATTCGAGAAAACTCAAGAAAAGCAACATAATAGTGGATGGGAGACCATACCTAAAATTATGGACCCCCAGGTGCTAGTGGATGGGAGGAAAGATTGATAACTCCTCCAGGGGTTAAATTGACTACCACCTATGCCCCTCACACAAATTTTAGGTGATGGTAATTTTTAAATATTTCCCTTCAAAAATGTAAAATAGTGTTATTTTTACATTATTTTTATAATCGTCTCCCACCAAGAAACTCTCCTTGTCGCGTGTCAACAACCCTTTGGTCGTGCGTCAACGCCTTCTCTTGACACGCATAAACAACCCTATTGTCGAGCGCCAACACCTCCTATCGACGCGCTTCAACAACCCCCGTTGTCACACGTCGACAACACCTTCTATCGACGCCGCATCAACAACCCCTTGTTGTTGTCGCGTCAACACCTTCTATCGACACACGCCAACAACCCTCTTGTCGCCGCGTCAACACCTCCTATTGATGCGCGTAAACAACCCTATTGCCGCGCGTAAACACCTCCTATCGACGCGCGCATCAACAACCCTATCGCGCCGGCGTCAACACCTCCTATTGGGCCAACAACCCCATGTTTTGCATGTCAACACCTTCTCAAAAAGAAACTTCGTCTTTCAAAGATCAAATTTTCCAAAGGAAATTTTATCTCCACTCCTCCACCGTCGCCGAAAAAGCCACATGTCATCTTCTCGATTGATGCGGGTCGGCAGGTAGGCTAGAAATTTAAGACATTGAGCCAAAAAGGGGTAAAAGCCTAGAAAGCTCGCATGGGCCCATGCATCGTCGGGACACGTGTCGCATGCGATTGGTCAGGTGTCCGGGTTGCGGGGAAAAATGGGAAAATTTTCCCAAGGCAAATTTTCAAAAGGTTAAGTTTCAAAATGAGTTCGCCCTTCCGAAATGCCACGTGGCAACATCCGATTGATCATGCGGGTGGTTGGGCATTGACTTTTGGGAAATATTCCAAAGTCAAATTTAAAGTTAACAGTTGAATTTATTTTATTTTTTGAAGACCAAATTGAAGTAAAACTTTAAATGGCCATAACTTTTGATAGGAATCTCAGATTTGGAAAACGAGGACTTTCTGGAAAGCTCTCAAAGCCCTCTTTACACAAGAGTCATCAATTTTGGATTTTGATGAAGTTTAGGTGGTCAATTTGAAGAAAAAAATCTGTAGGATTTTAAAAGTAAAACTGCAATTTCTAACTTATAAAATTTTGTTCAATTTTTGGTCTTCTTTTTCTCAACATGTCAATTAGACATGGAGACTTGTTCTTGGATAGGTTTAAGATAGTTTTCAAGGTTCAATTAGTTGATTTAGTTGCAATTGATATTTTCCATCTTTTGACAAAAAAATAGTTATGCAAGTTTCAAAATTGATTTTATAAATTTTGAAGGGTCTTTCTTAAATGTTGAGGTCAAATTGAGTTCCTTAGAACATACTAAGTCTAAATTGTAATGTTTCATTTCTTAATTCAAGTTTTAGATTGAACTGCTCATTTCTTTGATAAATTATTGCCAGATTTAAGAAAATTAAAACAGAGATCAAACTTTAAAGGTTCTTAAAACATTTTCTATCATCCAAGCATGGGATCCTTTTCCATTCTATCTAATACATTTAATTGATCCAACTTATCATTTAAGAGCAACAAACAACATTTGATTTCCAATTTTTAATTTAATACAATGGAACAAAACCCTGTCTTTTTCCTCATACGCATTTTCCTTTCACATAGAAATTTCATTTCATCACAAATAAATCCATTCCAACACAATAATATAATTTTGAGAAAAAGAATGCAATCCTTTTATTGAATTCCAACAACAACTTTACAACTCTCTCTTTTCCATTTGATTTCTAGAATACAATATACAATGCATGTACATTCTTTCACATTCTTCAAAACAAAAAATATTATAACTTTTTTACATTTCACATATCAAATTCAATCTTTCATTATCAATACAAACGTATCTTTCATTACAAATAATAATACAATTCATCCACTTCAAAGTGGGAAGGGTTACAATGAACTTTCTCAAAGGAAGGGATTGTCAAACTTGTATTCTTTTTGCTCCAAAACAACATCATGCTGAGTTTCTTCAATCTTTTCATCTTGATCACAACAAGATAGGGGAAAGGCAATGCTCTCCACCCAACCAAGATATCCAATGAGTAGGGAGAATCCATCCTTCCTCATTGCCCCAAGCCCCAACCATAATGTAATAAGATGAAGAACAACACATGGCAACAATGGCTTCCACAAACACACATGCAACATTTTCACATTTCAAAACACATTTCAAGAAGGATGTAGTTCCCAACTACATTAACAAATACAAACAAGACTGAGGCTTCATCAAGCAAGCCAAAAAAGAGCAAGGATCTATGGGGAACTACTTATGCCTCCCAATGGGAAATGGGAATCCACCTAAAAACCCACCAAAATATCATCTTCCATACCCTTATGCCCCCCAAACTTCCTCCTTATGCCCCCAAAGTTTCTCCCTTATGCCCCCAAGAGTAAGAAATGCAAGCTATTTCTTTTCCATGGTGGATCCCAATCCCAAACTCCCTCCACAATAAAACTGATGCCATTGGCATTCCCTTATGCCCCCATATGAAATCCCCATAGCCTTCTCCTACACCATATCCTAAGCAAGTCTACCCAACCAACCAACAAACACATAAAACAAATCACCATTTCATGCATGCATAAAAAGAAAGAAGCATTTTAAAAGGTGCAAGTTCCTACCTCTCCATAATGGAGTTTGTTCCAATGACAACAAGCTATTCATGCCCAAAATATAGTCCAAAATCAGCAACAACACAACATGCAAATGGTCTCCAATCTCCTTCCACAAGCAAGAGCTCCCAAAACAACAAGAAATTCACCCAAGAGGAATAAGCAAAGTTTCAACAACCCAAAACAAGCAAAGAGTTCACAATTTTAAAGGAGAGGGAAGAGAAGAGGGTGATGTGGATTCCATGTGGGATGCCACATCATTCTTCCTCAACCCCAAAATAAAAGTCAACATCATTAACTAATCACAATAAATAAAAATGACAATCAACTTACACACTCCAAATTAACCCATACCCCAAAAAGGACAGAATTTAAAGCATGTAAGAGAAGTGCAATTAAAACTTACAAATAGTCATTTCAAAATACATTAAAAAGGTCTAATTTTACCTCCAAACCATAGGTATGGTTGGTAATTAATTTTAAGAGGTGTGGGACAAGTTTAACTTGTCCCACAAGCCTCCAAAAATAGCCCCAAGGACAAATTCGAATTCCCAAGAGGATGAAGTGTCTTACACTCCAAAATCTATCTTAAATTCTCTTACACATCTTACACATCTTACACATCTCTTACATCTTCTTACATGTTTCTTACACACTCTTACAACATTGCATTTAATATCAACAACTTCATTAATTACATTCCTATGACATATTGATTTATTTATTTTAACACATGGTTATTCACAATATTAACTAAATCAAATAATAATTAATGAAAGGGGTAACACATCACAAAATAAACACATGCAAACATTAATAAAAAGGAAACACATTAAAGCAATACATAAAATCCCTTGGTCACATTTTAAAGGTGATTCCCCCATGGGAATCCCTAACAAACACAACACTCAAACAATAACAGTTGCCATGGTGACCTTGTTGAATTCATCTAAAATTCTAATATGGTTAGTCTCCAGTCCCCCGACATTGTTGTGATATTTTAACCTACAAAATAAAAATACCTCCTTCGGCCTCATGGCCATATCAGAATCCAAAATGATATAATTAACATCTCAAGATCAAATATAAATCACAACAATATCACAAATTCAACATCATCATTTTCAATTTAATTAACAACTATATCATCATCCAATAATCTCCATACTAGATCTACTCACAATATCCAATGTCACATGTCCGAACAACATCTATAATATGTCCATGTCAAACAATATATCATCATCCACATATAAGAATGTCTCTAATAATCATCATGCATAATAACTGAATCAAGATCCATAATAATCCATGGTCTAACATCTACACATCATAATAAATCAAAACATAATAATGTCCATAATAAGATCAACAATATCAAGATCAGTATCTAAAAGTGTCAAAGGAAAGTGGGCACTACATCCCCCTCCCCTTAGACTCAACTTCCTCCTGAAGTCACTAGAACAAATGTGGAAACTGCACTCATAACATGGTGGCATCCTCCCAAGTGGCTGCAGTCTCATCATATCTATCCCACTGCCCATACCTGATCAATCTCTCTGCCTCGAAGGCCCAGGGTCCTACGATCTATGATACGGATGGGCTCCACCATCACCTGCCCCTGATCCTACACCTACAAAGAGGTCCAATCTAACACATGAGAAGGATCTTGTAATGTACCTCCTAAGAATAAAAACATGAAACACATCATGTACGCGAGACAAGTTGGTGGCAAAAGCTAGATGGTAAGCCAAAGGGCCGATACGCTCCAAGATCTCAAAAGGACCAACAAATCGAGGAGCTAACTTAGAACCTTTTCCATAATGGATAGGGATCTTATGTGGCCTAACACAAAGGAACACCTTCATGCCCACATCAAAATTACGTTCGGTCCTATGTTGATCAACGTACTTCTTCTGCCTATCATGTGCCTCCTGCAGTCTCTACTCCTGATCATCACTACCTGCTCCCATGTCCTACAAAAGGGCTGGTCCAAGAGATACTCTGTCCTCCAACCTATCCCAGCTAAGGGGTGTCCTGCACTCTCTACCATACAAGGCCTTGAAAAGGAGCCATGCCTATAGAACTCTAAAACTATTATTGTAGGAAAACTCCACCAAGTATGATACTCCTCCCATCTCACCTGATGATCCATCACGTACATCCTGAGCATGTCCTCCAAAATCTGATTCACCCTCTCGGTTTATCCATCAGTCTCAGGGTGATAAGCTGTGCTGAAATTAATCCTCATCCCGAGGGCATGCTTGCATGGTAGTCCAGAAATGGGAAGTGTACAAAGGATCACGGTCACAAATGATCTTCCACGAGAATCCCATGCAACCTGAAAATCTCATCCAAATAGACACATGCCACTACACTAGCTGTATAAGTGGTCTTCACCAGAAAAGTGAGCCACTTTTGTCAATTTATCAACCGTGACCATGATGGCGTCATGGTGATATCTCGACATCGGTAGCCCAACAATGAAATCCATGGAAATGGTGTCCCATTTCCACTCCGGTATAGCATGAGGAAAGAGAAGGCCAACTGGATGCTGATGCTCGGCCTTCACTTTCTGGCACTCTAAATAGTGTGACACAAATGAGCCACGTCTCTGTGAAGTCCTCTCCAGTGGTACAACTATCTCAAGGTAGCGTGCATCTTCTTCACCCCAGGATGGGCTGAATAGGGTGCACGATGTGCCTCTATCAAGATGTCCTACCTCAAGCCTCCATCTCTGGGAACATAAATCTGACCTCTATGCCTGAGAAGACCATCTACCTCTAGTGAGAAACCATCAAACTTCCCCTCAAGGGGTCTCTGGACTCAATCTCTACTCGAACTGTAATGTAGAAGCTGTCAAGAGGAAGCTGTTGAAGAATCTGCTCCACAAATCTATACCCACTGAAGTGGCCATACTCACATGTCTCCACCTACTAAGAGCATCTACAACCACATTCTCCTTCCCTTCACATGTTCTATCTCCATGTCATACTCACAAAGCAACTCCATCCAATGCCGCTGACGAGCATTTAGATTGGGTTGCGTGAAGAGGTGGCGAAGACTCAAGTGATCTGTCCTGAGTGTGAATCTCCGACCAAGAAGAAAGTGCCTCCATCAAACCAAAGCATGCACAACTACCGCAAGCTCAAGATCATGAGTTAGATAATTAAGCTCATAATCCTTGAGTTTGCATGAGACTCAAAGGCCACTACTCTACCTTCCTGCATCAGCACACCTCCAAGGCCCCTAAACGAAGCATCCATGCATACAAAGAACTCACCATGTGGATCCGGCACTGCAAGAATAGGTGTTGTAGTGAGACATTCCTTCAGTGTCCTGAAGGCCTACTCACATTTTCTAACCAAAAAACTTCTTCCCTTTCCACTGAAGGGAAGTGATGGGGTGTGTAATCCGAGAGAAGTCTGAACAAATCTCCTATAGTAACTTGCTAACCCCATGAAGTTTGCACCTCTCATAGTAGTAGTGGGTGTTGGCCAATCCATAATGGCTCTAATCTTGGAAGGATCAACTGCGATACCTTCCCCAGAGATGATATGACCCAAGTATGTACCTCTGACTAAAAGAAAGCACACTTCTCCAAGTTCCCATAAAGTTGTTGCTCACGAAGACACTGAAGAACTCAGGAAAAGGTGCCCTCATGCTCCTCACGCGTACATGAGTAAATCAAGATGTCATCAAGGAAGATGAGCACGAAGTGATCTAAGAAGGTCCTGAATACCCCATTCATCAAACTCATAAACACTACGGGGGCATTCGTCAAACCAAAAGGCACCACAATGAACTCATAGTGCCCATATCTCATACAAAAGGTAGTCTTATGAATGTCTACCTCTGTAATCCTCAACTGATGATAGCCTAACTTGAGATCAATCTTAGAGAACACCGTGGCTCCCTTCATCTGATCAAACAAGTCATCAATACATGGAAGGGGATAACGATTCTTGATCGTTACCTTATTCAGATGGTGGTAATCGATACACAACCGCAAGGATCCATCCTTCTTCTTCACAAAATCACCGAGTGCACCCCAAGGGGATACACTAGGATGGATAAGGCCTTTCTCTAGAAGGCCCTCCAATCTGTAACTTGAGCTCACAGAGCTCCGGGTGGTCATCCGATAAGGTGCTCATGAGATAGGCTCTACTCCCATGGAACCAAATCTATATGAAAATCAATCTCACGTGGGGTGGCATCCCCAGGTAGCTCCCCTGAAAGACATCTACAAACTCTCTCAAAATGGGATGATCATCTAGCGATGGTCCACTAGACCCATCCTCTGACCTGTCACTGACTGTAACAACATACATCTGACAACCCCATCGCACACACCGCTTGAGCTGCATAGCGGAGATGGTGTGAATAGAAATGGGTCTCCTGACCCCTGAAATCACCGACTCAACTCCAAGATCATCTAGCACAAGATATAGTCTTGTGATAACAATCCATCCTGGCCCTATGTGTAGATAACCAATCCATACCTAAGATGACTCCATATGAGCCCAAAGGAAGGATGCGAGATCTGAAGAAGTGGTGAAAGGTCCCAAATCTACAACACACTCCTTGACCAAGGAGTCAACAGAGATCTTGGCTCCCGAAGCCATCTCAACATCCCAATAATGACCCTACCTAACTGCCACCAGCTTGCATCGCTCTACTAAAGATGGTGCAATAAATGAATCGAAGAACTAGAGTCAAACAATATGGAGGTAGGAATACCCCCAATGCTACCTGAAGTCTCAATGAACATGCTTTGGTGCTCGGCCTGGCGGTTCTCAACCACTACATAAATCTTGTGGCTACATCCCATATCACCAACTATCGGCTCTGAGATCGGTGCCTTACCCTTGTTAGGGTTCTGAGGGTAGTCTCTCCAAAAGTGTCCTATAACTCCACATCCAAAACAACCGCCTGATCCTCTCCAAGGAGTAGCACCACCAGAAGGTGCCTAGAAGTAGGTGTTGTGGATCCTGATGATCTAGCTATGGTCTGTTGTGGCCTCTCTACTATCAGCTCCTACTGACTGAGCTCTAGGTCCACCCTATGTCCTGATGGGACCCCTAGGAGGAGGCCCCATACTCCACCTCTCTATGCATCAGCTCTCTGTGGAGGCCTATATGGTGGGCGGGACTGCTTTGTTGCTGCTACTACTACTGGGGTCTAAAGGATGACTGTGAAGAATGTTGACCACCACGAGGAGGAGGAGCTGACCCCCTCGATCTACTATCTTGCATCTGACTGTATGTGCTCTTGACTCGGTCTCTAGCCTGTTGGGTCTTTCCCCGAGTCTCCTCTACTATGTAGGCCTTCTCAACGGCCTCTGCTAAAGTCTATGGGCAGTGGATCCGAACCACACCTCCAATGTCTAGATTTAGGCCCCGGATGAACCTGTGGATCCACACCTGCTCATCCTGCATGTACTCAATATACTGAAGTAGATCCAAAAACTTACTCTCATACTCTGCCACTGTAAGGGATGCCTGTCAGAGGTCATGGAACTCATCGATCCTCTATCAGTGTATGAACCTCCGTGACAAATATCTACTCTGATCTCTCCTCAAATAGCTCCTAGTGACTTGTCTCGAATCAACATGGAGCTTCTCTCCTCTCATCCTCCACCATACTCCAGCTCCATCCTTCAGTAGGTGGATCGCAACATGAGCTTTCATGTTGCTAGAACAAGGACAAAGCTTGAAGCAACCGCTCAAGCTCACTAGCCAGGCCTCTGCCTGAAATCCTCCTATGTCACCTGAATAATGTGATGGCCGAAGCTTCAGGATCTCCTTGATGTGATCTACAACTATGGTCTGATGGCCTTTAGGCCTCTCTACATGCTCATCCCCGAGCCTAGGGCTCCGAGACCTCTCTCTTGTGTCCCAAAACTCGGTCACCATGTCCCCTCGAGGTGACTCTGCTCTCTAGCTAACTCTCCATGGAAATTATCTCCTCCATGCTCCTCACTGAGTGGAGGAGGTGCATGTCCCTCAATGGAAGTGACTCTATCATGTCTCTGCATGCCCTCCTACTGATCCTCCATGTAACGTGACATTAACATCCTAAAGGGTCTGCAAGATCTATGGCAGATGGCTACCACAACATGATCCGAGAGGTGGTATATCTAAGTCTATGTGGAAAGACTCCTCATCTTGTCTATGCCTCCTACACAGAACAAAATGAGAGTTAGCTCATTATTTTAAGTCTTCTTCAGTTTCTAAGTTTACTATCATATACAATTTTCAAATAGTTTTGTTTTCTAGATAAAAAGGTGTGCTAGTTTTAAAATTCATGTCTCAAGTTTTCTAGTGTGCCCAATGGTCCAAGCTTTTGAACCACTACTCTGATACCAAGTGTAATGCCCACTTCAAACAACCACTTGAGACCTAAGAAATAAACTAGGATTAGTTAGGAAAATTATGGAATAATTTTTTTTTTTTTAAGGGTAACAACAACGAGGTTACAAGGCAACAAATTACACAACCAAGTTTAAGGCTAACTATCAAGACCCTTGATTTCAAATTTTAGATTTCCAAATTTCACCTCATTTTCTTAAGGAGGAGCACTCAACATTTCTCTTGACACATGTGCATCAACAACCTTTGTTGATGCACATCAACAACCTCCCTCTATTGTCACATGCATCAACAACCTTCTATTGTCATCAACAACCCTCTTGTCACGCGCGTCAACACCTCCTATTGACATGTGTCAACAACCCCCTTTTCACATCATCAATACCTCCTCTTGATGTGCGCCAACAACCCCCTCTGTCACACATCAACACCTTCTCAAAAAAAGAAACGTGTCAACAAGTCTTTTTGAAGATCAAATTTTCCCAAAGCTTTTATCTCACTCAACTCTTTCTTGCCGAAAAATATGTGTCACTCCTCTTTCTCCTTGATGTGCAAGTCAACAACTTTTGTCCATGCCTGAGCATCAAAAGGGGTAAAATTTCTTTGTGTGGCCCGCATGTCCCATGCACGACGTTCAACACGCATTTTGTGGGTCCGTACGCCATTGGGCACTTTATGGAATTTCCCAAGAAAATTTTCAAAAAGTTAAGTTTCAAAACATTTCCTTCAAGTCCAAAACGTGGAAACATTCCTCATTGATTGCGCTGTGGGCACCAAACGGGGAAATTTTCCAAAGTCAAAATTTATATTTTTAAAATTGAATTTATTTTATGAAGACCACATTGTCAACATCATGATTGGCCATGAGTTTTGCATAGGAATCTCGGGATTTTTGAAAACAAGGGAAACATTTTCCAAAGGAAAATTTTAATTTTTAAACAGTTAGATTATTATATTATTTTTTGAATGGCCAATTTGAAGAAAACAAACTGTAGGCTTTTAAAAGCAAATTGCAATTTTCCCAACTTATAAAATTTTGTTAAATTTTTGATCTTCTTCTTTCTCAACATGTCAATTAGACATGGAGACTTATTCTTGGATGGTTTAAGGGATTTTCTAAGGTTCAATTAGTTGATTTAGGTTAATTGATATTTTTCCAACATTAGACAAAAAACAATGTGAAGTTTCAAATTGATTTTATAAAGTGTTGAAGGGTCTTTATTAAGTGTTGAAGTCAAATTGAGTTCATTGGGACTTATTATATCTAAATTGTAATGTTTCATTACTTAGCTCATAAGGAAGATTCAAACTGTACATTTCTTGATAAATTGATTTCCAAATTTAAAATAAACAAAATAGAGATCAAACTTTAAAGGTTCTTAAAACATTTTGCATCCTCCAAATATGGGGATTCATTTCAAATCTGATCTAATACATTTCATTGAATTCAAACATCCATTTAACATCCATTAATACAAAGTCTGATTTCCAATTTTCAATTTAATTCCAAGGAATAAAATATGGTCTTTTTCCTTATACACGTTTTCCTTCCAAACCGAGATTTCATTTCATCACAACAATTCCATTTCAACACAATAATATAATTTGAGAACATAAAATGCAATTCTTTTATTGAATTCCAACAACAACTTTACAACTTCTCTTTTCTTTTGATTTCAAATACAGTATACAAAATATATCATTCTTTCACATTCTTCCAAACAAAAATGGATTATAACTTTTACATTTCACATATCAATTTCAATCTTTCATTTTCAATACAAGTGCCTTCCATTACAAATAATAATACAATTCATCCACTTCAAAGTGGGAAGGGTTACAATGAACTTGCTCAAAAGAAGGGACTGTCAAACTATGTTTCTTTTGCTCCAAAACAACAACATGCTTGATTTTCTTCAATCTTCCAATGGATCACAACAAAATAGGGGGAAAGGCAATGCTCTCCACCCAACCAAGATATCCAATGAGAAGGGAGAATCCATCCTTCCTCATTGGCCCCCGAGCCCCAACCATAATGAAATAAGAGATGAAATCAACACATGGCAATAATGGCTTCCACAAACACACATGCAACATTTTCACATTTCAAAACACATTTCAAGAAGGATGTAGTTCCCAACTACATTAACAAATACAAACAAGATTGAGGCTTCATCAAGCAAGCCAAAACAAGAGCAAGGATCTATGGGGAACTACTTATGCCTCCCAATGGGAAATGGGAATCCACCAATACAACCCATGAAAAATATATCATCTTCCATACCCTTATGCCCCCAAACTTCCTCCTTATGCCCCCCCCCCCAAAGTTTCTCCCTTATGCCCCCCCAAGAGTAAGAAATGCAAGCTATTTCTTTTCCATGGTGGATCCCAATCCCAAACTCCCTCCACAATAAAATTGATGCCATTGGCATTCCCTTATGCCCCCCATATGAAATCCCCATAGCCTTCTCCTACACCATATCCTAAGCAGTCTACCCAACCAACCAACAAACACATAAAACATTCACCATTTCATACATGCATAAAAGAGAAAAAGAAGCATATTAAAAGGGCTCAGTTCCTACCTCTCCATAATGGAGTTTGTTCCAAAACAAACAAGCTCTCCAATGCCCAAAATAGTCCAAAAAACAACAAAAAACAAATCATGCAAAAATGGTCTCCAATCTCCTTCCACAAGCAAGACTCCAAAACAGCAAAAAATTCCCCAAGAGGAAAATGCAAAGTTTCAACAACCCAAAACAAGCAAAGAGTTCAAATTTTAAAGGAGAGGAAGAGAAGAGGGTGATGTGGATTCCATGTGGGATGCCACATCATTCTTCCTCAACCCCAAAATAAAAGTCAACATCATTAACTCAATCACAATAAATAAAATGACAATCAACTTACACACTCCAAATTAACCCATACCCCAAAAGGACAAAATTTAAAGCATGTAAGAGAAGTGCAATTAAAACTTACAAATAGTCATTTCAAAATACATTAAAAAGGTCTAATTTTAACCTCCAAACCATAGGTATGGTTGGTAATTAATTTTAAGAGGTGGGACAAGTTTAACTTGTCCCACAAGCCTCCAAAATAGCCCTCAAGGACAAATTCGAATTCCCAAGAGGATGAAGTGTCTTACACTCCAAAATCTATTCTTAAATTCTCTTACATCATCTCTTACACATCTCTTACATCTTCTTACATGTTTCTTACACATTGCATTAATATCAACAACTTCATTAATTACATTCCTATGACATATTGATTTATTTATTTAATTTAACACATGGTTATTCACAACATTAACTCAATCAAATAATAACTAATGAAAGGGGTAACACATCACAAAATAAACACATGCAAACATTAATAAAAAGGAAACACATTAAAGCAATACATAAAATCCCTTGGTCACATTTTAAAGGTGATTCCCCCATGGGAATCCCTAACAAACACAACACTCAAACAATAATAGTTGCCATGGTGACCTTGTTGAATTCATCCAGAATTCTAATATGGTTAGTCTCCAGTCCCCGACATTGTTGTGATATTTTAACCTGTAAAATAAAATACCTCCTTCGGCCTCATGGCCATATCAGAACATCCAAAATGATATAATTAACATCTCAAGATCAAATATAAATCACAACAATATCACGAATTCAACATCATCATTTAAATTTAAATAACAACTATATCATCATCCAATAATCTCCATACTAGATCTATCCACAATATCCAATGTCACATGTCCGAACAACATCTATAATATATCCATGTCAAATAGTATATCATCATCCACATATAAGAATGTCTCTAATAATCATCATGCATAATAACTGAATCAAGATCCATAATAATCCATGGTCTAACATCTACATCATAATAAATCAAAACGAAAGTTTGTTGATGTGAAAATTTATAGTTTTGCATATTTGTTTTTATCTATTTCTATTGTGTAATTATTTTTATCGATGTTCCCTTCCTCGACAACCAAGTTTAGTTTTCTCGACCTCAAGTTTGCGCTTTTAAATGAAGTGAGTAATCAATATTTCTACACATACAAAATCAATCACCCATAGTTTAAACAAACACAACTACAAAAGTAAAATTATCCCTCTAACACAAATAACATATATCGCTTTTTGTTTGCAAAATGCCTTAAAGAAATGTGGTCTCATGGAATGTTATGATTGTAAGATATGCACAAAATAGATCTAACAATGATGCTCTCAAACTCCTCGAGGTAATAAAGAAATTTGGAATGTACCATAACCATTTCAGATTTGTTTATATATAATTTCATATTCCATCTCATTTTAGTTTCATAGAGAGATAACATGATAAAGCATTTAGTCATTCTTTCAATCTACTTTGATGAGAACACTTCACATTCACTGCATTCTTGAGAGTGATTAATAGCAAACTTAGATGTCACACTTGCATTTGTATTCAATTATTACACAACTAACTATTATCTAACATCCCTTCTAATGTATTTTGCAACATTTGTTCTCGGCTTTAATAGAAAACCAATATTGTCAATCACACCCTTATCAACATCAACTACAAAAGTAATAACTGTCTTTCTAAATCTAATAACATATACCATTCGGCGTTCACATTGTATTGTACACATACGATTACTAGTATTATTACTAGCAATCGTACGTGAAATGTACGATGGAAACGTCAAGGGGTCTTTTGAAGGAGTCAAATTTTAGGGAGAGAGAATAACAAAGGAAGAGGGGTGAAAAGAAGGGGTTAGAGGGTGGAGAAGTGAGAGGGTGGGAAAAATGGAAAGGGGAAACAATCTGAAACTTTATTTGTCAACAACGAGACACCAAATATGCTAGAGTGCAAGTGCCAAGTAAATCAGAATTGTAATCGAGATATGGTATTTTTATTTAATGGTATCAAGGTTTTCAAATAGTGGAAGATAGATTTTATTTTTCAAGCAAGCTTGTTATTAATTCGTTTTGTAGTAGTAAGGGTTCCTATGCGGTGATTTTTGCCTTGGATTTTTTATCATTTTTCTTACTCCGAGTTATTATGATGCGAGAAGAATTTGGTTTTATTTGAACATTAGGTGGTCATACCCAGATTATTTGGGCCTGCAATTTTTGAAGCCTCAAAGCTCAAGCTTTTGTTCCTGGGAATGCACGTTCAACATAAATATGAATGAATGCGAAACTATATAAATCATTTTTATAAAAATGTTAAAATAATGTCAAAGCACCTTATCTTAAATTTGTAACAAACTTGTAATCATTTAAAATATATAATTTTTATTATGGATTGAAATATTGGGAAAAATACAAAATACATACAAAACTATATAGTTGTGTGTGATAGTGCATCGACATCTATCCTTGAATCTTCTACGAGTCTGCGATCTTCCAACTGTGAATACAGAGCACGGAAAGATTACTGCCCACAATATATACATTACAATTTAAAATATTCATTTTAATAAATTAAATCCAAATACACGTCACTTTCAATGTTTCCACGGAGATGAATAACCGTTGAAGTGTGAATGGTTGAAATTAATTATTAAATTTGATGACAATGCATGATAAAATGTAATAGAAATTGTTTTCATAAAATTTTAATCAAAATATTTAATTTAATATTATATACTATTAAGTGATAAAAATATTGAAAATGTATAAATATATCAACATAAATATAATTGAAAAATTATATTAAAAAAATATTATTTCAAGAATTAAATAATTAATTTTAAATCATATATATAATTCAACATAACCACATAAAACGAATAAAAGAACACTGCTCTGAGTATATATTTCCACATTAATACAAGTTAGTTTGTTGAATAATACATAAATGCAATAAGTCCGAGTTATGCAATAAGTCGAGCCGTGTTGATACGGCAAAAACACATTCATAAAAGTAAATTCAAGTTTTACGTCGTGAGCATCAACATAGTAAAAAAATCCATGAAGAAGACTATATGTTGACATTACAGCGATGAATTAATGGCGGTGTGACTATTCCCCTATGGTATGTTGTGTCGAAGCGTAGATAAAGCACTCCCCGTGACCCACTTTTCATGGAAAGATGTCAACGCATTCATGACACCTAAATCTGTGCCATTTATTTTCTGATATGTGTCAATGTTGGCTAGTCTCCATCCGCTAACAATTTGACTGTGCATGCCTTTGGCCTAAATATAAAGGACATTATTAAAATCATTTCCAATGCCACGATTGATCACTACGCCACTCTCGTTTTGTTATATGCAAGTCCAAATGCCACCTCCTTGCCCTTAAGCATTCAATCACCACAAAATTTACTGTCATGTAGTGTTGGATTTTGCAAGGCATCTAGACTTTTTTAGTCATTTTAGATGTCAAAATACAACCACTTTTGAAATATGACCGTCATGGTTGACAAGTAAATATATAATTTAAATGTCAAAATGACATGTATATTCAAAATTTGACCATTATATATATATATATATATATATATAACACACTACATATTATAAATTTGTGAGATTCATGACAAATATAACATAAATGAAAGTGAAAACTTTGGAATGTAAATAAAATAAAAATATTTAAATTATCTTAATATCTTATTATGAAATATAAATATCTTCATATTTTATTAATAAAATATAAATATTTATTGATTTTGATTTATAATTAGTTTTGTTTGATTTTTCTTTAGCTTTATTTGATTTTTTGTTTAGCTTTTAATCAGATCGTGCCATGGAAAGAAAGGGCGAGCAGATCCACCAAGCAAAACACAAATATTTAATGTTTATTCTAAGTAATTTGAAGTGCCAAATGCCAATGAATGAAAGAGCTTGTTGATATCATTCCATAACAGAGATCTTTAACACTGATTTTTCCATTACACCAAATCCACCTCCAAATTCATCAAAACTGTCTCCACACACACGAACTAATTATTACCACTATGTTGTCTATATTTAGGCTCCTTTTGAGCGGTTTGTTGATTAAGATTAATGATATGTACACTTGCTTAGAGAGACATGTTAACTGTATAATACTTGGATTGAGGTTTTAATCTTGTCTTTTTTGTAAACCACCATCGATAAAGCCACACATGACGCTGATTGGCAAGAATCGATATTTTCACATTCGCGTAAGATACAATGAAATAAACCTTTCCAAAGGAAAATGGCATGCACAATTGAATATCGGCTATTATCATGTCCGGAAAGAAACAAAAGTCTCACATTTATCTTTTAAGGAAGAAGGTTACCAACTCTAACCAACCATAGGCCGTTGAAATCTCTATTCAATTATATTTAAACTCACTCATCTGCACACATTATTTTATTCCTTCCGAAGTGGTGAAGAAGATTTTTTTAAAAAAATCAATATACTTATATCGATTTTTAAGAATGGAACAACATTTAACAATATAGACCTCAATCTTGTTCTTCTATGTGCGATTCTTTGATTATTGTTGTTTTTCAATGTTGTTTTTGGCTGAATTATTCTGGGTGTTGGTACTTTTCTCGAGCGATTGTTTTCAGTGTTTGGGCTTTCATGTTTCAATCTTGGCTGTTGAGCCTTCATGTCAAATGAAGCCTCGCAGGAGACGCTTAGAGGCCATCTTGCCGAGATAGAAAGGAACCAGTGTGACGTCGTGCAAAGTAGTTGGAGAATGATGCCTTCAACCAAAGAGATGAAATAGAGAAACCAAAACGTGCCAAATGAAGAAGGAGCTAATCCCAGAAGAAGATTAGAACTTCCACATCTGTTGTTTTAGTGACTACACGTCACACACTTCAAAATACTCCATTGACATGTGTAATGTGGTCTGGGTAGAGAAATAAAAACAACAAGAGACCGAATGGAGTGGCATATGGCTTTACAACTACAATTGCATTTATGCGAGAGTTTCCAAGGTCTTTTCAATAAACCCATTTTTGTGCATATACAACAATCAGTTCATCAAAATCATTGAGGGAAATTATTGTGTATACAAAAAAGTCTCCCACTGCGGAAAAAGTTTAAAAAATAGTGAACATTAGAAAGAGGATCTCTTGTAACTATTCATTCTTCTTTTGATGGAGTCTCAGAATTATTCATTATTGTTCTTCCGAATCTTATAGATGGAGTCTGTGAAACAATCTTGTGCCTCATAAGAACTTTTTATCAAATCTCGTACTTATATATTTGTTTCATGCGTTTTATGCACACTACTCGAGTGGAGATATGGAAAATTTCATAGGTAAAAGAAGATTTCATTTGATTTTCTTCAACGAAGTATTAAAAACTTTCTCTGCGCATGTCCCCGCCAATTTCACCGTATTCTCCTCTAACACAAGAAATGTGGTACCTACTTCATTCATTCTCGAGCAATTTCTTAATGATCGGTTGTGTCCATTAGTGGAGATAGTAGGTGAAAAGACATTCACCTTTTTAATAACATATTTTGAATGATATGTGAAGTTAATACAACCCAACTGTTTTCTATCAGATCATTATTAATTAAACATGGAAGCATGAAATGTTGAATAAGACAGCTTTTAAATTGGTCAATATTCTCTTATTCATTGATAGAACTAAAAATATATATTAATTTATATACAAGTGTACAAAAACCAAGTCTATACAAATAACTATTCATTAAGTAATATTTTCATCAGATGTACATCATATCTATTACAATACTTCAACAAGTCATTTCTCAAGACTTTCCAAACCAGATCTCAAATATAATGCACTAGTTTTGATGTAAGAGTCTTCAATCCCAAGTAAACACCGCATAACAATAAATGAAATTATGGTCACCTCACCTTTCACAAAGTGTTTAAAAACTCAAGACTATATGAACAATAAATTGTGTAACCAAATGCATAAAATAATAAAAATGACCAACTAAAATATTATCCATTGGATTAAATCCCAATAAATCTCAGCCATTTGATTGAACTATCATAGTGAATCCATGTCAACTAACATCAACCAATCAGAATTTAGGATGATAGAATAAAAGCTGGAGGATGGATTACAATTCCATTTGTTCATGCAGTTTTCATCTCTCAAAGTCGAAGAAGTGAGGAGCAAAGCAAAGCTTCAGTAAGACACTTATGAATTACAAACTATTTCATAATTCAAGCCCTCTATTTATTTTTTCAGTGTTTGCATATTGCAGCAGAGTTGTATATGCCAATTGCATTTGCTTTAAAGTTTCTGAAGTCTTTTCAACAAATCTAATTTGTGCATATCCTGCCATCATGGCATTCTATGAGACCACGTTGGCTTGCAGTTATCTGCATAAGCATTCCTTGCAAAACCAAAAAAATCAAGCAGCGCAGTGCTCTGGAAATATTGACTGGTTTTAAAGCAAATAGTTCACAAGCTATAAACCTGTTAGCCATTTTGATAAAAGGCTTGTTAAATATGATGTTTATAACCAACTAGGACAAGTGCAAAAGTCCAACTATGAGCGTTTTTGTTGCAATTGATACTCTGTTCTGCCATGCACTACCAAAAACTACAGACTGAAATTTTGAGAAATTGGGATAAAACATATATTTGAAGGTGGCAGTGAGGTGGCGGTGCAATGTTGGAGGTCAAGAATTTGGTGCTGCATCCATTGGTGGTGTTTTTACTCTATAAATTTTCCCTTCCATATTTCTAACGATTGCTAACAACTTAGCTTTAAACTCTATAAATTTTCCCTTCCATAAATTTATATATGTGAAGGCTTCAGAAATTGGGATAAAACATATATTTCTTCCCTCTTACAAATTGTGAGGAGTTGTATGGCTACAATAATGCTGCTAAAACCATTATGGATGAAGGAAATATTCAACTGGACAGTGATACATTTAACTGGCAAGTAACAAGTGCAGTATATTTCGTATAAAGCTAATAATAAAGAACCTTTGCTTTTTGAGAACTCTTAATAAATGTTAAAATGAAGATTGCTACATGGAACGTGTCTGTCATCCAATCATGTACTAAAATATCATATTTTATATAGAAGAGTTATACAGGGATACATCTGCCAGGGCCTAACGTATGTTTCCCACATCCTGGGAACATGGGATGTGAAGGTAATGTTCAACCCCCAGTCCACAAATGCAAGAGAAGCTAGGTGTTCCCTTGGAAGTTTCCCATGGGCCATTGAGAACCCAAAGGTATCTAGGGTATGTCAGCCATCCATCAACTCTAGGGGGGATGCCTAAACGTCCCCACAGCTGGTAACAAAATCAAAGACAACAAAACAAAAGCTTTACCGCTTTGTTGTTCCCAAAAAAACCTGGGTGGGACTTTTAATCAGATACCCATATCTTCTCGTAAATGTTAAAAATCATATGCCATGACAGTGCATGCAAACAACAAATACACTTCTTTGGGAACATATATTCTTCTTCTCTAGTGTATAGTCATCACTGCTATATAGGCATAAGTTTAATTGTATACATAAAAAGATGGAAAGTATTCTAATTACATGTGCAAAATTTATATTGAAAACATAACTTTAAATACAACACTACTGGAATATACAACTCTGTCGAAATATGACCACAACAACGTTCTATAGTCCAAAAAGTTGTTGTATATTGCATTTCAAATTCACCGTATTGTTCATTTTTTCCAGATATCTCATTCTCCAGTTGAAAAGTATTTTTTCCAATCATCACTGTGATATTAGCATAAGTTTTATTGTATACATAGAAATTTGGAAAGTATTATGATCATATGTGAAAATTTTATATTGAAAACATAACTTTAAAAACTACATAGGAAGAGTCCGACGAATACAGTAGTTTGTCAAGTTCTCGTTAGAAATATGGAAGGAAAATTTTAAATTCTATCAATGAATAAGATAATATTGACCAATTTAAAAATTGTCTCCATTATCGACCCTCGCACCACAACCTGGTGCCTATCCCCAAAGAATGCTCACCCACCACCATTAATGTTTTCATTATAAATATATGCCTTCCATATTTCTAACGACAACTTAGCTTTAACAACTAGGGAGAGGACCCGGTTGTGGTGCACCATATCTTTACACACCACCGCGCCACGTCACTGCCACCTGGGTGAGTAAAAACACTATAATTGCAGGTTTCAAAAGAACTGGTATTTGGCTAAGTTGTTACTAATCCTCTCGACAAATCCTTTTCAAAAAAATCTAATGTGACTTGATGGAACCAATCCTTTGTCTGAATTGTCATTAGAAATATGGAAGGGAAAATTTATAGAGTTTAAAGCTAAGTTGTTACCAATCGTTAGAAATATGGAAGGGAAAATTTATAGAGTAAAAACACCACCAATGGATGCAGCACCAAATTCTTGACCTCCAACATTGCACCGCCACCTCACTGCCACCTCAGCGCCACGTGGACGATCCGCGCAGTGGAGATGTCAAAAAGTTGGTTTTTTTGCATGGGACCAAGTGTTGTCCACTCGCCGCGGCGCTTGTTGTCCGGCTACCGCCATGCATCAATGCTCACCCACCAAATTAATGTTTTCATTATAAATTTTCCCTTCCATATTTCTAACGAACAATATAGTGAATTCTGAAATGCAATATACAACATTGTTGAACTATACAACGATTGTCATAATGAAAACTACAAGTCAATTAATTCCTAAAAATTAAACAAAATCATTCATATTCTAGCATATTCCAGCATTCATTTTTGGTATATTTATAGTTTCTTTTCCAACAATCATCTTTCATGCTGTGAATCAGGTATTTCATTTACACCATGAGAAAAGGTGCTATTGCTAGAAGATCAAGGAGGCCAAAAGTGAGAGGTGTACAATTATCACATAATTTAAGTGATGAAGAGGATAATTCAGCACCAACTGGTAATGAACCAGAATGTAGAAACCCACCCACTGCCTCGCCCAAAGAACATCTCGCAACAAAGAAGCTTAGTGTCATCCGAGGTCGACAAAAGAAGATATGGAAAAGGCGATAGATGATGTTGAGTTTAATGGGTTCTCGCTAGAGCAAAGAAGAAAGAAGTATTCCATTCCACCCACATCATTACACTATTGGCTAAATGGTCTCACCCACACAAAGAGGAGGGGTCCTCCAACAGTTCTAACTGAAGAAGAAGAAGAGGAAATTGTTGAATGGTGCAAAGAAATGGCTGATATGGGTCATGGCTTGGAGTTAATGCAGCTAAAGGCAAATGTTGCTCAGATTTGTGAAACAAGACAAAACCCCTTCAGAGATGGGTTTCCTGGTAAATCATGGTGGGCTGGATTCAGAAAACGTCATCCAGACCTTGCAATCCGAACCACTGAGGGACTTGACAGGGATAGAGCTTTAAACTTGCGCCCTGCAATAGTAACCAAATTTTATGATAATTTGGCCAAAAGCTATGGAACCTATTCATACGGCGCTCATAAAATCTGGAATTGTGATGAGACTGGTTTGCAGGCTGGAAGAAATTGTGGAGTTCGTGTAATTGCAAAGAGGGGCAGTCGTAATGTCCCAAAGGTAATACCAAAGAGCAGGGAGTGGATCACTATATTGTGTTGTGTCAATGCAGCAGGTATGTCAATCCCAGGATTTTATTTGTTCAAGGGAAAGAGAATGATAAAGAATTACATTAAAAATTGTGAACCTGGAGCATGTATGGCTGCACATCCAAATGCATGGATGACAAAGGAATTGTTTTTAAATTGGCTATGTCATTTTGCACGCTCAAGATTGCGGTGTTTCTCCAAATAATAGACATTTATTGATATTTGATGGCCATGGCAGCCATGTAGCATTACAAACTGTGGAGGAGGCAAACAAATTGGGCATTGATTTGATAACACTACCAGCACATACTAGTCATAAGTTGCAACCTCTTGACGTGAGTGTGTTCAGCCCTTTCAAGACATATTTTAGAGCTGAGAGGTCCAAATGGATGGCAGAGAACAAATGTGCAGATGTGAAAAGGAGTGACATTGCTGAGCTTGCAAGTAGAGCCTTAAAAAAGGCACAGACACCATCTAACATAATTGCAGGTTTCAAAAGAACTGGTATTTGGCCATTGAATTATGATGCTCTCCTAAATGACATGGCATGCAGCTAGGCATTTGACATGCAAGGTGAGGAAGTTGTTGATGCTGTCACAAACATTTTGAGCCTATCTCAACGAATAAATCCTGAATTAAATGACAGTGAAGAGGTGGTACCTGAAACTCAATTCATGCAAAATGTTGACTCTAGAGATGATATGGAAGCAACTACAACACATGGAGTGGAGCTAAACGGTGCTCTTGGAAACCCAAGTAACATCATCAACAATAAGGAGGGGTCTTCAGATTTTGTAAGTAACAATGATTTGTCCTTGCCAAGTCAAGTTAACCCGCCACAATGGTTAGAGGATGCCATGAAAAACTTGGGTTACAAGCTACCATCCAACACAGAAGATCAAAGCTTAAATCTGCCTTCCTTTCCCGAAGGACTAGAACAAGAAGCAATAATTCATTACTATGCAGATGTTGGAGATGAGGATGAACAAGACGAAGTCGAATTTCAAGAGGATGCTCAAGAAAATGAAATTAACTTAGAAGTTATGCAACATGAACCTCAACACCCTGAAGAGACTGAAAACCAAGATGGACGCGGTACGTTACTTTCCCATTTTCTACGACTTCCAAGGGAGATCATAAACAAATCAGATGGTTCTATTAGACTGAGTAGGCATTCACAGATTTTGACTGCACCTGAGTACATGGAGCTATTGGTTGATGCGGAAAGAAAAAAGGAGGAACAAGCAAAACTAAAGTTACGGAAAAAAGAAGTGGCACAAGAAAAAAAGGTTGCTAGACTTGCAGCAAAAGAAAAAAGATTGCAGGAGAAGCTTGAAAGAGAAAGGGAGAAGCAGGCTAAGGAGCAACAGAAAGAGATTGAGAAGGCACACAAGCAACAAAGGAAAGAGCAAGAGAAGAGGGAGAGGGAACTTGCAAATCAATTAAGGGAATACGAAAAGAGGATGCGTGTAAGTTCTGAATCTGATCATGAAAATCGAAGGATTTTTCAAGATATGTTAAATATTCAAATTCCGTGTTATGCTCAAATCGAACACCTCCATCACTTATGAATAACTCTTGACAGCCCATCTTGGTATGTATCACCTCATTTACTTTGTACAAGTTCAAGCAGTCCTAGTAGTTCATTTGCAATGCCACCATGGATGCAAGCTTCAAAGAGGGCAACCAACTCCTCTCACAACAACAGTGCAAATCCTTTTCAAGTGGACAACCAAATCCTTTTTCAGCAGGGGGACCAGATCCTTTATCACTGGGCAACCAAATGCTCACAAAAGGGATTCTAAATCCCTTTTCAAATGGCCAATCGAACACCAGATCGTATCGGCAGAAAAGAAAATCCAAAAGCAGTATAGAAAGAGGGCAATATTACTTATACTAACTAAGATATTGAACATGTGCCCGTAAACAATGCTTATTACCCCATATGATGATGGTAGTAATTTTGTTGGTGATACAATTTTGCTAGATGTATTCACCGAAGCCTTCCTATGTAGTCTCTAAAGTTATATAGTGCAATATAAATTTTGCGTATGTAATCAGAATACTTTCCAGCCATCCATGTATACAATTAAACTTATGTTAATATATCAGTATGATGATGGTCTATATTTTACACCCTATTTGGCGGTGTGTAATCGTAATACTCATATTAATTTTGCGTATGTAATCGTAATACTTTCCAGTGTGTGTATACAATTGAACTTATGTTAATATATCAATATGATGATGCTCTATATTTTACACCCTATTTGCGGTGTAATCAATTCTCATATTAATTTTGCGTATGTAATCGTAATACTTTCCAGCGCCCATGTATACAATTGAACTTATGTTAATATATCAATATGATGATGCTCTATATTTTACACCCTATTTGGCGGTGTAATCTAAATTCTCATATTAATTTTGCGTATGTAATCAAAATACTTTCCATCGTTCTATGTATACAATTAAACTTATGTTAATATATCAGTATGATTATGCTCACTATTTTAATAGTGCAGTGTTTAAAAACATTAAGGATCATTGCCTGAGTGAGAACCCTCTCATCTCTGCCTTTTCTTCTCATCTTCTTAGCAGGCCGAGCCAATGCCGAGGACGAAGTCGGTCAGGAGTGGAGAAAACGCACGCACCCACCGGTCTGCAAGATCCCACGAAATGGTCGCTCGAGCTCTGCAACCGAACACGTGAAAAACCAGACTGAACGAGCTCCCTCTCCATTTCCCATGAAATGCCATGGCCCGATTTGGCGGTGACTATCTCCATAAACCTACCCGCGCACATTAACGGCTGGTGGGTGAGCATTCAATGCATGGCGGTAGCCAGACAACAACTGGCATGCGGCGAATGGCGTGGTGTTTTTACTCGACCAGGTGGCAGTGACGTGGTGCAATGACTGTGCAAAGATAGGGTGCACTACAACCGGTGCAATGCGTTACAGCAATGCAGCCCTTGGGAGCAACATGTATATATGAACCATGGAAGACACTTCAAACATTTAGACTCAAGATCGAGAGAACGCTAATACAGAAGTGAGCAATTACAACAGAAAACAATGTAAATGGCAGTAACAGAGAGTGGTAATGCCTATAATTAGACCTAGAAATTGCTTAAAGGGGTAAGTAGACCTGTAAATCTGTCTATAATTAGACCTAGAAATTGCTTAAAGGGGTACTTGGGTATTAGAAAATAGATTACTTTAAGTCCAATGATGAGGTAATGCTGCTAAGTTTTTTAGAAAACAATTGGGTACTGATACAAAAAGAAAACAATTGGATACACTAAGAGGTGAAGCAGAAATTACTAGATATCTTCATTAAAGTTCCTCTTGTTTCTATATAAACACTAAAAAAATTGGGTACTGATATGTTTCTAACTTGCACTAAACAAGATATTGTTTATTCAGTTCCTCTTGTTTCAAAATATACAAACACTAAAAAAACAATTTCTAGATATCTTCATTGAAGTTGTAGTAAAAGTTCATTTTGCTGAAACTCTGAGATGAAGGAAATTTGGAAGCCGAATGTGTGTAATGCAAATCAGATGTAGTAAAAGTTTATTCAGTTCCTTTCCCCACTCAAGCATGCAAATCACGTAGCCTAACAATCTCCCACATGCATTCAGATCCCAAAACATATAATTTTTGCCACCTAAAACATATAATTTTTGCTACCCAAAACAGAAAACAAATTACATTTGTTGCTGCAAACACTGAAAATAAACACTATAAAATTCCATAGAAAGAAAGACATTTGTTAAGTCCAATGATGAGGTAATGCTTGCTAAGTACTTTAATGTTGATATGTGAAGTTAATACAACCCAACCGCTTTTCTATCAGATCATTATTAATTAAACATGGAAGCATGAAATGTCAATAAGACAGCTTTTTAAATTGATCAATATTCTCTTATTCATCGATAGAACTAAAAATATATATTAATTTATATACAAGTGTACAAAAACCAAGTCTATACAAATAACTATTCATTAAGTAATATTTTCATCAGATGCACATCATATCTATTACAATCACTTCAACAAGTCATTTCTCAAGACTTTCCAAAAAAATTACTACCATCATCATATGGGGTAATAAGCATTGTTTACGGGCACATGTTCAATATCTTAGTTAGTATTGGGTACTGATACAAAAAGAAAACAATTGGATACACTAAGAGGTGAAGCACAAATTACTATTGCACTATATAACTTTAGAGACTACATAGGAAGACTTCGGTGAATACATCTAGCAAAATTGTATCACCAACAAAATTACTACCATCATCATATGGGGTAATAAGCATTGTTTACGGGCACATGTTCAATATCTTAGTTAGTATTGGGTACTGATACAAAAAGAAAACAATTGGATACACTAAGAGGTGAAGCAGAAATTACTATTGCACTATATAACTTTAGAGACTACATAGGAAGACTTCTGTGAATACATCTAGCAAAATTGTATCACCAACAAAATTACTACCATCATCATATGGGGTAATAAGCATTGTTTGCGGGCACATGTTCAATATCTTAGTTAGTATTGGGTACTGATACGATACGTAAAGAAAACAATTGGATACACTAAGAGGTGAAGCAGAAATTACTATTGCACTATATAACTTTAGAGACTACATAGGAAGACTTCGGTGAATACATCTAGCAAAATTGTATCACCAACAAAATTACTACCATCATCATATGGGGTAATAAGCATTGTTTGCGGGCACATGTGAAATAAATATGTATTCTTTTTTACAATGAAATGCCAGAGTAATTTGTTTATCCCTGCAATATACTGAAACATGGGCATCGTAAGGAAAAAATAAGCAACAAAGGACATGATAGCAGATAAATCATCAGAAAATAATGAATATGAAACATCTAGCAAAGCATTTTCGCTTATGGACAATATAATATGTACAATAATACATTCGTCATCTCCAACCAGTGATTAGTGTTTACTGTGCACATGCAAAACATAGTTATCTACTCTTTTTTTTCTAGATATACCCTAAACAAAAAAATAAACAAGCAAAACACTGTCCTTAAATTTTCTCAAAGCAATCCCTGCACAGAATCCTCTGTCCTCATAACCTCGGGAACAAAACTCTGGACCAACCAATGCAACAAGGCCTCCAGACTCTAAGAGCGTAAGAAGGAGAAAAGGTATCCTGACGCCTATTTTCACAACAACAGGTATAATATCCTTCGGGATATGACAAGTGCAATGCCTAAAGACTAATATCCAAGTAAAGGCATTTTAAGTAACAAAACACAGTACAATCATGTCAAAAGAAGTTACAAGAACAAATAATCCAAAGCCATATCATAACAGCACAGCAAAATCGTAAAACTTCTGCAGGTAGTAAAGCAAAATTGTAAAACTTCTAAACACAACTATACCCACAAATTAATGCTTTCGATAAATACAGAGTTGGCTCATAAACAAGACAAATACACCAACGATTTTAAGCTTGGAAGAAATAAAATAAGACGGGTGACAAAACAAATTTCTTTTGCTGAATGGCAAACAACAAACTTTCCATAGTAGTACAGTGTTTAAAAACACTAAGGATCATTGCCTGAGTGAGTACCCTCTCACCTCTGCCTTTTCTTCTCATCTTCGTAGCAGGCCGAGCCAATGCCGAGGACGAAGTCGGTCAGGAGTGGAGAAAACGCACGCACCCACCGGTCTGCAAGATACCACGAAATGGTCACTCGAGCTCTGCAACCGAACACGCGAAAAACTAGACTGAACGAGCTCCCTCTCCATTTCCCACGAAATGCCATGGCCCGATTTGGCGGTGACCATCTCCATAAACCTACCCGCGCACATTAACGGCTGGTGGGTGAGCATTCAATGCATGGCGGTAGCCCGGACAACAACTGGCGCGGCGAGTGGACAACACTTGGTCCCATGCAATTAAACCAACTTTTTTATGTATCTTCACAAACGCGGATCGTCCACGTGGCACTGAGGTGGCAGTGAGGTGGCGGTGCAATGCTGGAGGTCAAGAATTTGGTCCTGCATCCATTGGTGGTGTTTTTGACTAGTCCTTACAATAATATTAAGAAATTTAATTGAACAACATTAAAATAAATATATTTGAACACAAATAAATTAATCGTATAGTGAATTCAATTGAAAGATTTGGAGGACGAAACAATAAACTATCTAATTGTAGCTTAAAAGACGATCCTACATGAAAACATGCCATATATAATCTATGTTATTAAATTTGGTTTCATGCAAAATAAGTTGGTTGAAAATTTTATTTATTTTCTAAAAACACGTTGAATAATAAGCAAAAATATAGAAATGTATAACTACAATCATTTAGTGTCAAAACATTATGATGTTGGACAAATAAAAATGAGGCAAAGAAGACAACAAAAGAGGTAGACAATGCGACAAAAGAGATCATTGAACACTCAAACATTGGTATGTACTATTTTCTATGTTAATACAATATTTAATAATAATTTTGAAACCCTTAAAATTGTAATTTTATTTTTAATGCATGTTAAATCCTCAAAATTCTAATCTAAGGATAAAAATTAGTTATTAATATATGTATATGTACCTTTACATATAAACTAAGTATTTAGAGTAAACAGATGTTGAAAAGAAGTAAAATTAAAAATTAATGCAAGATTTTGAAAAATTAAGGTGTCTATAATTATTGAAGACCTATATTATAAAAATGGAGAAAATCTAGATAAATAAGATCAATTTAGGATTTAACCTAAATATCAAAAATTAAGAATATTCTAGGATATATAGTAAAATAGGATTCAAATCTATTATGTATAGAAAAACAAAGTTTAATAAATATTAATGAAATTCTAGTGTTTAAAGTAGATTATCTAGTTAATATACATATATTTTACATAATTCATTTTTAAAATGTTTGATAGTTTTAATTTAATTATCTTACAACAATAATAAAAAAACTGAAAAAGTGAAACCATGAATAACGTGACATGTATATATAAATAATATATGGGAAAACAAACCACTTACTAAAATGTCTCATATATTTCATTATAAATCTAGAAGTAAATTGTGTAATCAAATATGAAGAAGAAACTAGGTGAATCATCATGAAACGCAACAAAAGTATATCATTCTCTCCTTTATATAAAAAAGTGAGCATTTAAGTAAACAAAGTTCTCCTACATCAATATGTTCTTGTATTTAATATATATATGTTCTAAAATATTTTATTGCAAAACAAATTTTATATTTATTCTAAATATATTCCAATTAAGTGTTTCATGCAACCAACTATTATTAATGTGTTTAAGGATATGGCTCATGAGAAACTCAATTATTGACAAAACTAAAATAAATTTAACAAATGGCCGTAGGAAATTTAGGGAAAGCATAGGTTGGCTTCGATGACTTGAAAGTTATTATATCTCGTCAAGAATAATGAGACATTTAAATAATATTAGGAGTTAGTGAATTTGAGATGTAATAATCTAATTTTTAGAAATAAAAAGTCAAATGTAAAAATCATGAAGGATATAAATCTATTTCGAGTGTTCTACTTTTAGTGACATTTTGAAAATATTATTTTGGATTGATTTTATTTATTTATTATGTGTCATATTTTTGTAGACTTCGACTTATCAAATCACTTGTCATTTTTGTTGAATAATACTTCCTTTTTAGAATACTCTCTTGGGTTTTGTGAATTATGTGAAAAATCGTATTTAATCATGCTTGAATCAAATATAAACTGTCATGCAATGTTTTGAGTAATAAGGTTGAGTAGGTGCTTTGGACTATTTTATTAAAATTATGGCAAATATCAAATGTTTCTTCGAAAAGTTTCAATTTTATTTTGGCACATAAGATATATAACTGTAGAGCCTTTTTTTGGTGAGAATATTGTGTAAGAGTAGGGTCAAAAGCCATATGATGTTATTGATAAAGATCTTAAAGCACATGCTTCTTTATTATTACAAGCGTAGGCTATGTGATTACACATGATTGTGATATACTTTTATGGCATTTGAATTGTCCATGCACTTTAAAATATAAATTTCTTACCACTCAATAGCACTCACTTTCAATAGTGTCATAAATTTATATTGATGCTTATCAACGTAAAAAGAGTCGCAATGTAACCAATTTGTGTCGTATTCTTGAAGAAAATGATTTAAACAATATAATCTTCGCAAGAAAGGCTTTCACATTCCTACATGGTGTCTTCTCTACAAATATAATAATGAAGACACTAATGATTTTATCTTGCATTGCCACTTTACTCATAACATTTAGAGCTCTATGGTGCAAAAATTCAAAAATAAAAATGCTTACGGATCCTCAAAGTGTCTCGAGATATGGTCTAGGCATGGCATGTAAATATTAAATATCCTCCATTGTTGAAAATTCAAAATACCACTTCTGTAGTAACATGATTGAATATTTGGCTGAAGTGTAGCTGAAGAATCTTCACAACAGAGTTTAGGTAGGAAAATGAAGTTACCTCCATAATTCTAATATCAATCTAAGAGTTATTTTTTATCCGCCACCAAAATATGGTAAAATTACACCGGAAGATGTTTCCATTCTCTCTCATTGGAAAATCCCTCTTGAAAATTTCAATGATAAGAGGGTGGGTAGAATTCAAAAACAATCGAAAAGACAAATTGATCACCTCCAATGGAATAACCATCAAGTTGAACTTTGATGGAGTTACAAAAGGGAATTTCTTGTATGGACCCTCGTATCACTCTTTTCAGAGATGTAGATAGAATTTATACCCACTTGGAGTTGATGAGTAACTAAATGGGCATCATTACAATCGCTTGTACACTTCTTGTTGGTTTATTTCAAGATCTCATGAATTTGTTTCTAAATATGTCAAATTCACTCTAGAAATTTGGTTTTCTTTTCCACTTCTTTTTTTTGCATATAGGTATATTCTTCTTCCAACATGAAGGGAAATGTTACATCAATGGAAGCCAATGGATGGAATCTAATAAATACTTGAAATGGGATATGTCATGTAGAGATATGAAGAGATCATTGTAGCTATGTTGGACATACACAAGACTTTCATCCCATGTGTGTGGATGTTTGAGTGATACATCCAAAGAAGATGCACAATCATATGGTTGAATATATTTATTTTTCGAACGTTCCGAGGGTGAAATGTAGTGGTCTTATTTAGTTTTTTTCTATCATGGACCATAATGGAGACTATAATACCGCTTACTGAGCTAGAATATCGATTTGACACAATACTTTATGGAAGGCCAAAATGAACCCACACATTCTCAAGGAATAGCTTTGTAGTCTTTATAACTGATGTTATCTTCTTGCATGGTTCCATGATTTCTATTTTTGAGAACATCTTAACCACCATAAAAACATAGTCATGGTCATGCCTAGTGAAAGGGAGAGATGAAAAGAAATCCATTGAGATAGCCCCCACGATGTTCATAGAATTGGAAGAAGGGTATAAAGGCCCTTATTTTAATTGGTTTTCTTGGAAATTGCACAAGATATAAAAGAACTAATGTATGTGTAATATCATGATAGAGATTTGGCCAAGATAAATACTTTGCAAGACCGCCACTATTTTGTCTACTCTAAAGTGACCAACAATCTAATTGTAGTGAGACTCTTATATCAATCGGTGATGCCCCCCGTAGGAATGCAGATGTGTCCCATGTGGCATACAACCCCTTGTTATAAATGATAGTTTGCAACACTTTTTCCATCACTCGGCCTTTGTTAGATGTTATAATTTTCATGTATCATGTGCACATGAGTCGAGGATTGTTTTCAAGGAGGTGATCAAGAGACAAATGAAATAATCAACAATTTGGTTGGAACTAACCTTTTTGGATAGGATATTGAGATGTAATTATTGTATATATGTGGACCACATTTTATGACGATCATTCTCGCATCTTTTCTTTGGTTTACATTAATTTCAAAGGCTTATAATTTATGTGTATGATAGTTTCTTTTCCTCTAGAATGTATTACTTCTTTTTTGCAGATTTCATAATGGTGTACAACTCCATATCATATGTCGTATCTACACACTATGCCACAAAAGGTCTCACCGTGGTATGCCATTGGATGCCCATGTTGGGTAAGGACTCGCTCAAAATTCATATTCAAGCACCTATTTCTATCTTAAATTATTGGTGTAGCTCGAAATTAAAAAAATGGTGTAGAGAAGAGCATCTCTTTCATTCCTAAAAATTTCCTATATTGTTCCTCTTCCCATAAGAACTTTTCATTATCTCCTCTATGTGTCACCTAATTCAAAGGCCATATAATGTGAGAAAAACCAAGTACAAACCTATGATAGAAGTTGGCTAGTCCCAAGAAACTTTGGACTCATGTGACATTATTTGGTGTCATCTAGTCTTGATAACCGGTGATATTTTCTAGATCGACATGCACATTGTCCTTATTAATGACGTATCCCAAGTACTGGATATTCTCCATGCCAAAGGAACACTTATCTATGTTGGCATAGAGCTTGTGTTGATGCAAGGTCTGAAGAACCTATTGGATATGTTAAACATACTCCTCCCATGTCTTACTAAAGACCAAAATGTCATCTAGGTACATGACCACAAATGAATCAATGAATGGTCATAGAATGTTGTTCATCATCCTCATGAATTTTACAGGTGTATTCATGATCCCAAAAGGCATGAACAACTATTCTAACAATCCCTCCTTGGATTTAAATTTAGTTTTCCAAACATCATCGGAATCGATGAGAACTTACAGTACTTCGACATCATATCGATATTCATGAAGAACTTATCTCCCTTGATTTGGTATAGAGGTCATTAATTTATGGAAGTAGGTATCGGTTCTTCATTTTGATTTTTTAGAGGATCATTATTCAATGAAAATCTACCATCTCCCATTTTTCATTTGGGGGAGAAATTAGGCTTCCACAAGGCGATGCACATGGTTAAATGTGCCCCTTTGAAATCAATTTTTGAATTTGATGCTTGATATCTTCATTCTAAAGTACTAATCACTTGTACAGGGGCCCATTAAAGAGTGGTGTTCTAGGGACCAAGCCAATTATATGCTTCACCCGATAATATTGAGTCACAAATTTTGGTGTTATGAATACATTTGTGTATTCAAGTATCATCCGATCTATCATATTTTGATGTATAGTTTTGCCTCATGGGACCACTCTTGTGGTTAGGGAAAATTTTAGCGGAAAATATTTGTAGTTTGGTGAATAGTAAAATTTTGGTAAATTTATTTTTGTATTTTTACGGCCACGATAAGGTGCCTAGGTTTCACCCAAAAATTCCACAAACAATAATATGTCCCATGTGAATAGCCAACGAATCTCCAATCCCAATGTATATTTTTATATTAAATCGTCAGTGTGATCGACGGGCTAGAATTTAAAACATTCTTTTTGCAAAGAAATCTATGGAACCTTATTGGTCCTTTGGGCTCATTCACCGACATGCATGGGAGTTTTTTAGGAATTTTATTAAATTCACCATATATATCTTTTGTGGTTTATTCCACAACCATCATGTCCACCAAATTCCATCGCCGTGAAGTGTGGCGAATGTTGCCATGTGTTCTCGCTTGACCATTGATCACCGATCACGACACCGCCTCATCCCACAACGGACCCAAAGGATATATAAAATGTGGAACATTCGGCGGGTTTCACATCCTCTAGGGAATTTCCTTGGAATACTAACGGAATGGAGATGCGTGGCATAAACCTCCCACTCCGGAACCAAAAAATTATCAATTGTGGCTCATTCCATGAGGTTCACATCCACTGGGAGGATTTGGTTAGGAGGTTAACGGAATGCTGACACGTGGCTCAAGATTACGAACCATTAATTTCAACGTGGCTTCAATTTGTCCTTATTGATTTTAAAAGAATAAATTTAGTGGAAGTACCCTACTACCTTCATCTTTGATGACAATTTCTATAACTTTTCATAGATCTGCTTTGTCTTTGGGTGTGATCCATCTCCTACACAAAAAGCATGTACCATTTTATGGTATTCGATCCAACTACATCTAGGGATATTTTTAATTCCTGCATCTTTCATCGATCTCCTCATCATGTGAAACTTTTCCCACCTACCCCCTTTTACATAGATGTTTGATAGAAGAACATAAGTGGTGTCATTTTTATAATCCACTCAAAAAGAAGAGTTTTTGTAAATAGTGCTAATGATAGAGATGACATTATATGATAGGAAGAGAAGCATTTAAAAATCATCAAAATGTGCAATATAAATAAGATAATATGAAAAATCAAGAATTATTTAATGTTAATAATAATATGTCATGTTTATTACACAAAATAAAAAAACATGCAATGAAATTTGTAATAAGTAGATGACATTATTTCTCTTGAAGGACTTCAATCTCAATTACTTAGCTTTTTTAATGAAATTATTTTTCCTTTCATAATATTTTCATAGTGTTAATATGTAAATGGTAGTAATATTGAGATGATTACTTTGTTCCTTTATCTAGGAGTACTTTTGAGAAACCAAACTTATAGAATTCTAAAAGAATCATATTGTAACCTCTTATCTTGTCACTAGGTTTTCATGAAAACTTTCTTAATGATACATTACTTTTCTCTGTTTCTTAAGATCCTCACAAACCTTGATCATGGCCAGGTCTCAACAAAGTTTCATGACACTGACTGAATCTCCTTAAAACCCTAAAACTTTGTCCATTGTTGCTAGTCTACTGATCATGCCTTCATATTGCAGATACTTTCCTGTAGATCTTCATCAACATGTCTCTAAACATTGTGTTCTTTCCTAGATGGTGATCAAACCCTGAATTGTCATCATGATACTGGAGTCAACCTTGTTAACTTGATTTCTAGCCACATGATATGCTTCTTGATCTGTTCCTTTTGATTGTGCCAATATTTCAATAATACACTTATGAATTTAAAAAGGGTTTTTCTCACCTTCTTGACTTCACAAAGCCTCTCATACTCAGACTTAAGACACAAAGTTCCCTGATCATATAGTCAACATATTTATTTTGATGCTCCTCATGAATGAATCAAGCCTTAGACAAACTATTAATTTTACTTACTCAAGGGTATACAAACTTGCAAGAGATTTATAGAAGTATAGCATTATTCCTTGGTACAGACATAGCTTCATGACTTGTGAGTATATTAAAACCTTGATCCCTTACCTACAGTCTAGACTATGCTCTTCAAAAGCTTGCAATCAACTTGCACATGTTACTATCATAGTTACTTTATGACAGTATCCTTCAAGTTTCTTTAACACATTATCCAAGTAGGAACACAACATTATAAAAATAATACCCTTATCATAGTTGTATCATATTTGAAACATCATATCAAAGAATTCAAGCTTCTCTCAAGATTAATGATACTTTAGATAGCTTTGACACATTGAAATTTCATTGTCAAGCCAAAGAACCCTGCATACATTCTCAACCTTGAAGTCATAGTCTCATACCACAATGAGTCATAGGTGGAAGACCATATATTTTGTCTCAGCTCCTTTGAAATGATGAACACTCTTGGTAATTAGATCTTCTTATGATAGACCTAATACCTCTAATGAATCAATAATCTCTTCATGAGAAGATGCACACCTTATTTGGCTTGATGACAACATTTAGAACCTCTATACAACAGGACAAACCACTGGGATACTAAAGACAACTTTCATGTATACACAACCTTCTTATTTGTGCCATTATGATAGAGCTCGGCATATTAAGACTCCTTCATTAATCAACTAAATATAGATCATACCTTGGATGAATCAATGAACTCAGAGTCCTTCATGAGAAGATACATACTATACTTTGATTTCAAACTGAGCACAAACCTTGAGATCACCTATTTCATGTTTGATTAGCTACAACAGAGACTTTAAGTCCTTAAATTACCTTCCACAGATCTTTACCAGTCTTTGGATCATTCTTGCACCTTTTAGAATACTTCAAGACAATCCTCAATAAATCCATGCTTCAAAATACAATAAGGTGACTCCATGAAGCATAATGGAGGCACTTCATTCACTTAGTTATGTCTAGTGATGCAAAGCATACATGTCCTCATGGGACAGTCACCAAACTTGAACTTCCACACCCTTGTCAGCTTCACTTTTGTTTCTCTATCTTCCACCTGATAATATTCTTGACAGATAACAAAAGTTCTTGGGGCTCTTCAATAACAAAAAGACTTCTATGACCAGTAGGCTCATCATGATCAGAGAAAGCTACATTAGGTTCATGCTTTTCCTTCTCAATAGGAGTAGTCTTGACATCTTCCTTTCTCTTATAGTTGTTCATCTTCCTTCTACAATATCTTGCAACATGACCAATTGAGTTACAATTGAAACAAACAATAGGGATCTTACCTTTTGGTGCTCTATCTCTCCAACTTTGTCTAGGTGTATCTTGGTAGAAATATCTAGCGATGTGTCCAACTTGATTGCAATTGAAACACACAACATCATTCTTACCTTCATTCCTCCAGCTTTGTCTTGGTAATTCATGAAAACCATCTATCCTAAATCAATTAATTCCCCTTCCTCATTTCCCACAAAAATACACTTCGAATTAATCAAATATAATTTGATTAATTATCCATTTCAAAATCTAAAAAATAATCCAATCCTCACCACATGTCATTATTCTCCATGTTTTTCCACTATTGAATTAAAAATTCAAATTCAAATCCTCACCCACCATTCGTGGTCCCCACTCACCTAAAATCCTCCACTTATGAATTAAAAATATAATTCAAATCCTCACCCATTCTTCGTGGTCCCCACTCACCTAATCTTGCCCACATTTTCAAACCACTCACCTAATCTTGCCCACATTTTCAAACCACTCACTTAATCTTGCCCACATTTTCAAACCACTCACTTAATCTTTTTCCACACATCTTGCCCACATTTTCAAACCATGATTACTTAAATTAATCTAAGCTAATCACTCCTCAGCTATAAATACAACCTTACCCCCTCCCCTCTAAACACACGGAGAATAAGCTTTCATGCCATATCTAAGTTCTTGCATCCTTTGAGCAAAGAACATCCTTTTCGCCTCGTCCTAATGCCAAAATAGCCTCATAATCCTTTTTCCCATCTAGCAAAGTAAGAGGATCGTCATTGCAGAAAGGTCTTGCTCCGTCTCAAGAAAAGCACCTACATATCACAAAATCGTGGCTCAATCCAAGTTTCCTAGCCCATTCTCGAGGTTTGCTACTAACGCGAAGGAGGAGGTATGATTATTGGTATTTTACTTCCTCATAGTAGTGTATTTTTCCTAGCTTACATTCTCGCACGCCGCCCTTACTTTCGATCTATTACCATTAATTTCCCAATTAGTGGTTTTATCTGCTTTTTTGTTTATTATTGTTCATTATTATTTCCTTTTTCTGCTCCTTTATGGTCTTCTTTGGTTAACCTTCACGCTTTGGGTAGTGTTTTTGTTGTGTGGTGTCTTGTGGTGTATCTCGCAGTTATAAAGAACAATGAAACTCAAGCTCATCTGCCTCATTTGATCTCCTGCTTGGTGTTTAGTTCCCAGCTTTGATTTTGCTATTTACTCATCATCTCATAAAAACACATGAACTAGCCATTAGTTTATCATCTTACTCACATGGGACAACCAATCCGAAAATGCATTTATTTATTTACTTTTGCTAAAATAACTCGCTTTGTAGAAGTTAATCATTTTTTTTTTTTTTTTTTATTTTAATCAATCATTTTGTGATCTAACTCTTTCTTTCTCGTTTATTGTTCTTTTTAACCTTGTCAAAAATTTTAGCTTCTCGTGAAGTATAGTAAGTCGAAAAAATAAAAAAACCAGCTCCCGGACGTTTTTCTCACGTTCAAAATTTTCATTCGTAGCGCTTCACTCGTAGCCCATCTTCCTAAGCCATAACTTTTGCTCCCGAACTCGAATGACTTCATTTTTTTTTAACGGAAAGGTATTGAAAAGATATATGCAATGAAAAATAATTTTTAGATTTAGACTTACAAAAAAATTTGGTTTCATTTCTTCTAACACTGCTTTTTTTAACAAAAAAAACAACAAAATTATAGTTTTTTTTTTTTTTTTTTTTTTTTTATTTTATTTTTTTACGTAACAACCTCACACGTATGCTCTTTCCTCGCACTTCAAAAGTGATCTTGGAAATCAGAAACGTGAGGCCACCCGAGCTCTGCAAAACAATTTTTTTTTTTTAATTTTTAATTTTTTGCCTTACATTTCAATTTTCCACGACAACACTTCTAGTAACGTTTTCACCCTCTTCTTTCATCGTTTTTTTTTTTGTGAAAATAATCATTATCGCTATTTCGCAATCATGATTAATTGCAATAATTATTAACATTTAAAAAAAAAAAAAAATCTATTCCAATCAGATCCGCGTATGCTCTTTTCGCGCTTCGAGCGATCTGGAAAATCAGAAACGGTCACAATTTTTTAGTTTCTTGTTCTAACATTGCAGGATCCTCTAGCTTTGTTTTCCAACTGTCATTTTAATAATTATTTTCCTTTTTCATATTCTTAATATTTGTTTGGTCGTTGGTTGTGTATGCTCTTTTCCTGCGCCTTTGAGCGATCTGGCAAATCAAAAACAACCACGATCACTTTTCTAACATTTCATTTGCAGGATAACTACTAATTTGTTTTCTGTAGAACCGCGTTGCTGGAATATTGTCAAAAAAAAAAAAAAAACAAAAACAACAAAATCCCGCAAAAATACCACCATTCAAAGACAATTGCTGAAACCAAAAAAAAAAAGTACGCTGACGCAATTATTTTCTCGCTAGTGATTTATTTCAAGTCGAAAGAACCCCGCGCTTAATCACTTTATCATATTGTTTTTACACGTAGACGAGGTGGATTTCATCACCACCAAAGCTACACCGGTGACGTGGACTTGACTACCACGCACCAACAACATTTGCATCTGCATTGCACTTTGAGACCTAGTCTCATCACAAATGCTTCGTATTTACCTCGCCGCTGCTTCTTCACTTACAGTAATGTCTGCTGCAGCAACATGCGCGAGTCACGCCTAAATAGCTCAGAATAACGAAGCCTCGGGCATCGTCCCCAGAAATCTTCGGGAGTTATAAGGACACCATACACATTCATCCCTCCATCACCTTCCACCTTTTCACAAAACCTCGCTCTCGACGTGGTGATTCACTCCAAAACAGCAAGTAAGAATTGGTGAGTCTCCTCCAAAGGTTTCTAAGGGTTCCCCGCACCACCTCGTCCCCGCATGCACTAGGTATATCAGACTAGGGTATATCGAGGACGATCTTCTCGAGTAATAAGAGCCTCGCATCCACCATTTCACAAAGATACTTGTATGATTGCATGAAACAATGATCATTCCTGAAGAAGTTACCTCATAAGCCAAAACAATTGAATCCACATGATTGCTTGCTGTTTGAAAACAAAATAGTTTAGCATTGTTTTTATCATAAAACTTGGCTAATATCAATGTGTTTATTGTAAAATTCAAATCCTAATCGTGTTCCACAACACCATTTCTCGACCGATTCAATACCAAGCAAAACATTCAAGCAATCCCACAATGAAGATCAAAACGTCACACTGATTTCATTAGCCTACTTCAGCCAACAACAACTCCACTATAGCTTGTTTTCAGCTATATCCAATAGATATTGAGTGACTTGCGTTCACTCCTTATCTCATCAATTGTCAGAACATCCTTTATAGCTTGTTTCAAGCTATATCAAAATGACATTGGGTGACTTGTTTGAGTTCACTCATTATTTCATCAGCTGTCAAGTTTAACAAAATCCCATCCGACACAAATCCCTTCAAATCTCATTTTGAGTTCACAACTGTGTTGAGTCACTTGTTTGAGTTACTCTTCCTATCAAAAATCCAGAGCTTGTTTAAGTCAAACCAATCAACATATTCATCATAGCTTGTTTGAGCTATATCTCACTTGTATTGAGTACCTTGTTTGAGTGTACTCCTTACATTTTCGTCTGCTAAGCTTGTTTAATCCAAACCAATCAAGATATTCATCATAGCTTGTTTGAGTTATATCCCACTTGTATCCCGAGTAGCTTTTTTTTTTTAAGCTTTCTCCTTATAGCCTTACTTGTTAAAACTCGATTGAGCCAAAATAAAAATCACAATCAATAGGTTGATTTCTTCATCGCACCTTTCTTCGTTCTCCCTCTCTTTCAAACATGAAGAATTCACGAAAAACATCACACAATGAGCTATTAGAACAAATTAATAAGATGACAACACAACTCTCTCATATGGCTACCCAAATCAATGAGCGATCACCCAAAAAGCCGATCATACAACCTCACGAAGAAATCAGTTCACGTAAAGTCCAACGTCAGTTTACCCCCCTTGGAGAAAGTCTCTCTAGTGTTTTTCATCAACTAAAAGAGGCTAAACTGATAAGATATCCAATTACAAAACCCTTTGTCAAAGGGGAAGCTAAGCCATGTTGGTACAAACCTAACACATACTGTGACTTTCATCGCATTGATGGTCATCACATAGATAAATGTGTGCGATTTAAGAATTACGTCCAAGACTTAATTGACGACGATGTCATCTCTGTAGAACTTGATGACAATGCTCTTGCAACCAATGACACATCCAATACCACAACTTTCCATGAAGAGCTGACTACTGTCGAAACTCCTATATATACTGAAATTCCACAAGATCATGATGACAAAAATTCAAGACTCTCTAATTCCAAACCAATCCATATCTTCTTCAAATTTCCTTCCATTAGTTCAAACACACATTGAACCTCTTTTGACAACAACATTCTTCCAACATCTACTCGAGCACTTGAACTTATTTCAGACTCTCTTTCAACCCAAACATACATTGAACCTATTTTGACAACAACATTCTTCCAACATCTACCGAGCACTTGAACTTATTTCAAGACACTCTTTCAACCCAAACATATATTTTGAACCATTCTTCCAACATTTTGACACTTGAACAAAGACATTCTTCCCCAAACATACTAACCTGCACTTCTTCCAACATTACTTGAACTTATTTCAAGACACTTTCAACCCAAACATCAAACCTGTTTTGACACAAGATTCTTCCAACATCTACAAGCACTTGAACATATTTCAACTCAACTTTTTGTTTTGACAACATTCTTCCCACATCTACCGAGCACTTGAACTTATTTCAAGACTCTTTTCAGCCCACATATATTGAACCTCTTTTTGGGTGACAACATTCTTCCAACATCTAACGAGACCTTGATCTCATTTCACTCCTTTCAAACTCTTGATATTACTTATCAGAGACACTACATGATGAGGTTCCATCAACAGGTACCATTAAGTTTGATTCTATTCTTCCAATATTGGCTCTTATGCCTAACATCTCTAGCCTTTTTGTCAAAACACAACCACATCGAGTTTGGACACTTGCGACAATGCAACCCGTCATGTCCATCATGCTTTCAACTATCGATCTTGCAGGCATCTCATCACTAATTAGTCTCACCTATCAAGACTTCTACGTGCATCCATTCTACGAGGTACTTATACCCAGGAATATCTTTACACAACCTTTTCCATCTTTAATCATGAATCTATCCTCAAAACAATCAATTAATGGACAAATAGAAGCAAAAAAACCAAATAACACAAACCATCATCACAACACACATGGAAGCTATCGCTTAACCAAATCTACCCCACTCTTTGGGCTTACCGCACATCTTATCACACACCTACTAGAGCCACTCCTTCTCCTTTGTTTATGGTTGGGAAGCTATTTTACATGTCAAGGTTGAATTTCCATCCTTCAGAATATCCCTCAAAGATGTAATCAATCAAGATTATTATCAACACTCACGCCTTAATGAACTCGAGCTTCTTGATGAAAAACAACTTAATGCCCTAGATCATCTTCCATTCTATCAAAATCAGCTATGGCGTAGCTACCATAAAAATTCAAACCTAGAAAATTTAAGGTCAATGATCTCATTCTCAAAGAAAATCGAAAGAATACACCCAAAGAACGAGACAAACAAGAAAAATTTGAGCCCAACGAAATCATAGATAATTTTGGGTTTGGAGCTTATAAATTGGCCATTGACATAGGCCAAGTCCTTGAAAAACCCATGAATGCATTCCATTCAAATAAATTATATTCTTGAAAGCACTCTATATTCCAGGATACAACGTGTACATTGTTCCTTTTGTCTTTCTTATCTCCGAATAATTTAAATTTAATCATTTCCATTGGCAGATATTTTCTTTATCAAAATCACATCTTCATATTTATCATCATGAGACAAGTGCTAGTATAAATCCTATTAAGTTTGTGAGCGTCATACTTCTTCCATTTTCACTCGCTTTCCTCTATGGTCATACCTAAAGCTTACCGATGGTAATATATCCCCTCTAATACATTCTCTTTTCATAACAAAGCTCTAAACTTCATTACCCACTTTGTTTGGTCGTCCATCTCAGCCTTTCGTGTTGAACCCTCGCGCCCTACTAGTCGTGGGGGGCGAGATTGGGGGCAGATGTTTCTTCCCAAATACAAAGCACTATTGTAAAAAAATCCATCAATTCAATAACTTATGAATAATTCATCATGTCACATCTTTCGCCCTTCATAGTCTTTGTGTTGAGCCCACACTTCTTACTAGTAGTGTGAGACTGGGAATGGAGGAAGGTGCCCTTACTCATCTACGCCTTTGTCTTCGTGATGATAAACCCTTGCTCTCTTACAAGTGGCATGGGGCAAAGCGAGAGGGTCATTCTCATACAAGCATAAAAACATTGCAAAATATTCAAAAAAAAAAAAAAAAAAAAAAAAAAAAAAACAAAAAGGAAATTCACTCGCCTATATTTTGCCTTTTTGTGATGAGCCCTTGCTTCTCACTAGTAGCAGATGGGGCAAGGCATAGGGAGTCATTTCAAAAATACAAAATCTTATAAAGCTTACAAATTATAGAATCCCCAAACACGTAATTTAGATGCCTAAGTGAAGAGAGAACTATCCCTTAACCTCATATCTTATCAATCAAGAGCCACATAACTAACCGTCTAAGTCTAAAGATGTGACTCATAAAGTGAAAGCCATTTTTGAAACCGGTTCAAGACATTATGAAGAATGGAGTCACAATTTCCCAAAGGGATTGTTGTTAGCATTTGTCTCTATATTCATTATCTACCTCCCGCCCTTCGATTCTCGGTGATGAGCCCACACATCTTACTAGTTGTGTGGAGTCAAGAATGGAGCTGGAATTCTTTTCATCATATCATCACCACCATATCCTCGCCAATGGAAAGAGAATTTGTGTTATTCTCGAGCATAAGTTACACACCGAACACGCTACATATGGATAATATCCATGTTTATCGCCTCTCAAAATAAGTCTCGCACTCGGTCATAAATTGCCACTCACAAAAAATAAAAATCTAAAAACATTTGAAAATCGTCAAAAATCCAAAACATTTAAAATCAAAAATCCAAAAACAAAAATCGTCAAAAAATCCAAAACATTTGAAAATCGTCAAAATCCAAAAACATTTGAAAATCGTCAAAATCCAAAAACATTTAAAATCGCAAAAATCAAAAATCTAAAATCCAAAACATTTGAAAATCGTCAAAAAATCTAAAAATTTTGAAAATCGTCAAAATCCAAAAAATTAAAAATCAAAATCAAAAATCCAAAAAAAAACATAGAAAATCATCAAAAATCCAAAACATCCAAAAAATCCAAAAATAAAATCGCTCAAAATCAAAAAAAAAAAAAAAAAAAAATCAAAAACATTAAAAATCTCAAAAAATCTAAAAATTAAAAAATTCAAAAAAAAACATTAGAAAATCCAAAAATCAAAAATCCAAAAACAAAAACATTAAAAATATCCAAAATACAAAAACATTTGCAAAATTTTCAAAAGACCAAAAACATCCACAAAATCGTAAAAATCTCTCTAAAATAACCAACACAATTCAACCTTTTCAACTATTATCCCAAACAAATGGTCCAACCACCTTATGACTACCAAATTCAAACCACTTCTCCTCGTGAATCCTCGCTTGGGGAAAATCCGCTCATTGCTTCCTTTGTTTGAGGAGAATGACCCAATATTTTACTATGTCCTCGTGCTCTACTGCTGGGGCACATCTAATCAATCATCACCGTGGAACACGTTAGGGACATGTTTATCGTTCTTGTGTTGCATTATTAGTGGCAAAATTATTAATTACTTTCTTGATCTTGATATATTACAGGGGGCATCTTGATTTTATGTATCCTGTGTTCTCTCGTAATATTCTTATGTTATCTGATTGCATGTCGTATCGGGCATCATACTTTCGATGGCCTCTGCTATGCTCTCTTCCATTTGCATATCGCATCGGGGCATCAAACCTTTTTGATGGCCCCCGCCTATGCTATCACGCATATTACGCCTAGTCATCCCGATCTTTTATATCACGATGCATCCTCGTTATGTGCTATATTAAAATTAAGATGCTTTTCATCACGTGAGTATCTTCCCGCATGATCAACATCTTACTTTGCACCCCATCCATTCACCCATACTAATGCATTCTCCAGCTTGGAATCCTACTTGATCACTGCAGCTAGCTTTTTTGAATCCTACTTGACGATCTTTCTCAAGTAGCATTCACTATCCAAAGAGCTCCTTCTCCCCACCATGATCACCATGTATTTGATCCATTCATTCTCACTTCTCATTTTTACTCCTCCGCCGCTTATACCCATATTACCCTTCTCACCATTCCCGTCCCCTCTCACCCATCGTATTCTTTCCTTTCACCCTTTTTCTTCCCGCTTGACAATCTTACTTAATAACCCCTTCTATATGGAATCCTCAAAGGAGGTTTACCTCTCCCTAAGATCTTCCCGCCGTAGAAGCTTCTTCACCACCTCCCCTCTCATCAAATAACCATCACCACCAAACACATCTTCCAACTCCACCTCTTCTACTTCCCATTCCCGCATCATTACTTCACCACGTGGCATCCCACCAAGGATTCCCTCACACTCTCCGCCTCCACTACATATATTCCTTCATCCATTCATGTTACACTCCTTTGTGTCCTTTCTTTCTTATTATCACCTCATCTCATATCATATACCACTTAGGCATACCTCACTCACTCTTTTCTCATCCTTCCCCAAATCCACCTTATGCCTGGTCATCCTACTTACACGCTCTCGTAGTATGGAAAATTCACTGAGGGTTCCCTTCAGTCCATTTTGTCATACCCTATTCCCACCAACTCTAACATCATCCTTCTTCCTCAGCTTGGCGATCTTACTTAACCATTCCAGCCGCATGGCAATCTTACTTAAGACTTCCACTTAAGGTTGATCTGCCCTGTGGCCTTCCCCCATCCCATCATATTTCCCCATCTTATTTCTCCCACCTCTCATCGCGATCATCTTCTTCACCCTACCATTCCACCCCTATCCCCAATATCATTTTGTCTTTCTCTTTGATATCATCCCCGCTTGGTCAGGTGACCCTACGAAACCTCTCCAAAGAAGATGACGATCTTACTTAAGAGATTCTCTTAAGCATGACATGTCATCTTACACTCGCCCATCACTCTCCAATCTCACCATCCATATTTCCTCTTCATTCCCCATCATCACATCTTTTTACCCACCACTATCACCCTCCTCTCGCTTGGCAATCTTACTTAACCACTCACCCGGATGGCGATCTCACTTAAGAGTCCCTCTTAAGGATGATCTGTCTCCTTGCCTTTCCCCATCACTACACACCCTTCACCACCCTTCATTTTTTCTCGCATTCCCATTATCACATCCTTTCACCTCCTTTTCGATTCTCGCAAACACCACTTCTCGCTTGACCATTTGTCATCTCCAGCTTTTGCTCACATGGCAATCTTACTTAACCACTTCCGTCACACATGACAATCTTATGTCGTGGTCCTCCCTACACTTAACTTGTCATCGTGAACTTCTCCCCCGCCTCATTCTTCGTTCACTTTGTTGATCGCTTCTTCCACCTGGTATCTCCTATTACCCACTTTTTCCTCCTACTATTATCCTTTCTCCACATATCCTCTTACAACATACAACTCATCTCTTCCACCTACAATCACATTCTTTTCCCCCATTTTCCCCTTCTTGATCCATCACCCTTCATACCGTTTCTTCCCATTATTTTCATGTCTTGGTTCTTCATCCTCACCTCGTTCATCCTCATCACCCGCATCCTCTCCTCGCTTTCACTTAGTCCCAACTCATCCCTCCCATCTTCTTCACTCTTTCCACTTCATCTTCTCAAATTCCCCCCACATTTCTACCCACACACACATTCGCCATTATTGTTAACACTCCTATATCATTCTTTCATCATCATCTTCTCTTCCCGCGCTAATAATTGTCAACGGGTTTTCCCTAAAAATTATCAATCCTCATTCCGCACGACCTCATTCACTCCTCGACCTTCTAGAGTTTCCTTCATTCCTTCCTCCTCTAAGCCCACCACTCATCACAAAGGGTTTTCCCTAACGTCCCTTTGTTGCAAGCATTACCCTTTCCAAATTCCTCATTAGTTTTTTCTCCTTTTCTTCATTTTTTCTCTCACCCTTCCCCACCACTCATTGTCAAGGGGATTTCCCTAACGTCCCCTCATTGGCATTGCCTCTTCTATCCCCCATTCTCTTTTCTCTCCTATTCTTTTCCCTCACTCCCACCCTTTCTTGTCGCTTCTTACCCATCTCTCCATCTCCTCTTTTCCCTCTTCAATATCTTTACTGTCTTCATCATACATCCTTTTCCTATTTTCTCATCATCCTAGTATCCTCATTTCATGCATCTCCACATCTTTTCCAATCGATGTCATTCCTCCCCTTTCTTTTTTTTCAACATTCCTTATACCATTCCCTTCCACTTATTACCCCCTTTCGTATTCCCTTCCTTCTACATCATTTTCTTTGTTATCCTCTTCTCTCTCCCCCCCTCGCCTTATTTCCCTTCCTCCTATCATCATCTTCTTCCCCTTTTTCCATCACGCTTCCTCCTTACTTCCCCATCGATAACCTCGGTTTTCAAAGTTGTCCTATCTTTTTTTTTTATCATACCACCCTCCACATGCATCTCCATACGGTCTGTTCCATATTCTTTGCCTTGGTCTTCCTCGCAATGACACGATTCCTTCAATCTTCTCCTTGTATTCGCTTCTATCTTCCTTTCCTCTCCCCTAATTTTCACGTTTCTTCTGACCACTTCTCCTTTTCTCTACCACCCCTACCTTTTCGCTCATTCTCATATATGTTTCTTTCTCTCTCCTCTTTTTCACACTTTCCTCGCCCTCATAGTTTCTTTTTTTTTTCTCCGTTCTACTTCTTCTTTTTGTCCTCTTTCCATTTCCTCCATTTCACCCCCTACTCCCACCTCGCTTTCTCCTTCTTATTTATCCTTTCCCATTTCCTTTTTTCTTCTTCTCTCATTTATTTCACTTCCACGTATCCTCTTTTACTATCTCTCGCTGCTTCCTTCATTTTGCACATCTCTCTATTTCATCCCTTCACCCTCTACTCGTCATTTTCCTATTTTTGCCTTGTTTGTCCTTCATCATTCCCTTCTTCCCCTATCATCCCTCTCTTTATTTCTACCTCTTTCATTCCTTTTTTTTCCCTCCCCTCTCCCTTACTCTTCTCATAATCAACCCCCAATCCTATCCATTCCCTTTTCTCTTTCCCACACACCCTCACACCTAGCATTCAAGGTCGATCAATCCTTTCTCCATTTGCGGCTGTGGTGTCATTCCAGTTCTTCCACTCCATTATCATCCTCTTCTCCGCCGAATCCATTTCCTTTTTTTTCGAGAGTTCTGTCAGTATATTCCATTCTCGCGCCCTCTCTCGAGGGGCATCACCACATCTATCCATAATCACATCTTCTCATGACATTTTTGTCTTGAGGATACTATAACATCCGTCACTCACCACTTTCTATTCTCCCCAACAAACATTCGCTCTACCTTTTAAAAAGTAGATTGAATTCTTCCCCATACTGTTTACTTTCTTTTCAAAGGACACTACTTTCATAAGACCCTTCCCAAAGAGGGGCAAATGTAGACACCCCAATTTCACATCTATCCTAAATCAATTAATTCCCCTTCCTCATTTCCCACAAAAATACACTTCGAATTAATCAAATATAATTTGATTAATTATCCATTTCAAAATCTAAAAATAATCTAATCCTCACCACATGTCATTATTCTCCATGTTTTTCCACTATTGAATTAAAAATTCAAATTCAAATCCTCACCCACCATTCGTGGTCCCCACTCACCTAAAATCCTCCACTTATGAATTAAAAATATAATTCAAATCCTCACCCATTCTTCGTGGTCCCCACTCACCTAATCTTGCCCACATTTTCAAACCACTCACCTAATCTTGCCCACATTTTCAAACCACTCACTTAATCTTGCCCACATTTTCAAACCATGATTAATCTTGCTACATTTTCAAACCATGATTACTTAAATTAATCTAAGCTAATCACTCCCTCAGGCTATAAATACAACCTTACCCCTCCCCTCTAAACACACGGAGAATAAGCTTTCATGCCATATCTAAGTTCTTGCATCCTTTGAGCAAAGAACATCCTTTTGCCTCGTCCTAATGCCAAAATAGCCTCATAATCCTTTTTCCCATCTAGTGCAAAGTAAGAGGATCATCAGAGAAGGTCTTGCTCCGTCTTGAAGAAAAGCACCTACATATCACAAACCATTCTCGAGGTTTGCTACGGACGCGAAGGAGGAGGTATGATTATTGTGAGCATATGCCCATTTTCATCTAAGAATCATAGAAGAAAAATAGAGGTAATAGTTAATTTTTTTTAGAATGGACAGTTGCCCATTCTCACATCCTTTATGGTGCTTTATTAAAATGATTAAGTTCAATATTGCTTCAATCGGTTAGAATGGTTAGAATAAGCATATGCCCATTCTCATACAAACAAATATTTTTATTATTGTGATTAGAATGGGCATATGCCATTTCTCATAAAAACTCGATATAGAAAGAAAATAAAATGAATGTGATTTATTTTAACTATAAATCGTGCACATTTTCATGTTGTATATTTTACATATTTTGATCATATGTGTGTGTGTAATAGCTTCTAATTTATGATATCAATAAAAATTGACAAATATTTAATTATAACATGGATTTATTTACATAAAATGAAGGTAGGAAATGTGTTGTTATGAGATAAATACAACATAAAATGATGGTAATAAATGAATTGTTATGAGATAGACTACAAAAACAAACCAATTTATTTATATTTATTAATCAACATAATAGTAACAAGTAAACTCAATCAAGCTCGGTTATCGTGGAAATGTGTTGTTATGAGATAAATACAAGTCACTATTCTTTTTGCATAGAATGATGGCAATAAATCCAATGTTATGGTATAGGCTAAAAATCAATATTAATGAATTTTTATGAGAGAGACTACAAAAATAAACTAAAATTTATCTATTTATATTTATACACATAATAGTATCAAGTAAATTCAATCAAACTCGGTAATTTTTTAAATGTTTCCAAAGAACGAGGTAAATTTGGGTGTGGACCCACATGTTTTAACCATGTACATAAATGTGTGAAAAAATTTCTATCAGAATGCATTGTGCCATCAAATTTCCAGCTAGAAGGAAATCCAAATAAAAGTGCCTCGGTTCAGTCATGAACAAAACATTTTATTTCACCTATGAATGATATGTTTTCTGCTCCATATATTTTGGTGTACTTATCAAGAACCTTTTGCATTTTTTTAAAGCGGCACGATATTCCCCTTCTTGATCTTAAAATTTTGTTGCTAATTTCACACTTCGTTATGCCCAGGTAAAAAATGAATTTAATATTTCTTAGCCAATAAAAATTGTAAATGAATGCATTTTGTTCTCTTGAATGCAGGTATGTAAACCACAATCCAAAATTAAAATGTTGTCATGTTATTCTTAACGATTCGAGCTAAATGTACGATTAAGTATCGGTAGCATGCCTATGTAAATTCTGGTTGTATGGTCGGTGATCTAAATTTGGTAAGCCTTGGAACTCCAAATAGCAATTCTTCTACCCCCAAAACCAATACCTTATTTCCTTATGAAATAGGATATGAAAAACCAACCAATAACAAAATTCTTTTCAATAAATTAAATGATTATATTATATGATTTTATTGATAATTACTTTCTTTTTTGTTTAAGCCTATCAAAGCTAGTTTTGAGCATTAAATGGTAAACTATCAATAACATCCTAAAGTATCATTAAATGTTAATCACATCATTTGGATGAAATGTGAAGAAGAACTAAAAATTGTAATAAACACATTTTGAGCGTTAATACTAATAACCATCAATACCATCTTATTAAAGAGTATATAATAATCACTTCAAATGGAAAATGGGAAAAAGAATTACAAAAATGTAGTAAACACAATTTAATATATTGATTTGTTCCTCTGTTGTTTGAAATAGAGAACATCACTTTAAGATGTCTCTTACATCATCTGCACCCCTACCAGGGCTAGTTCTAGTAAACAAGGATGACATAAGCCACTTATTATTTTTAAAGTATTTGTCAGAAATCTTTGGAGTCACCAAAACAGTTTCTTCATGAACTCCTTTGTTGATTACATTAATTGCAACCATAGTTTCACATTTGTATGGAAATTCTAGTGTTTTCCAAATTGTTTCTAAATTTTTAATAAATTTATCTCCCTCTTTTTCACAATGCTCCATACCCCAACACAACAAAGGTTGCATGTCCACTTTAGTTGGGAGTACTGGTTTCGTTTCTAGTCTTTCTACATTGGCATATGTATCCAACGTAGACCATAATATTATTTTATGAAACTCTTTACACACAAAAGTTAGAAATTGGGAAATAAACATTCATGGTAGGATGTACTCGTTGTTCACTAAAATGTATTTTCCTTTTTAGAAGTATGCTTTTGAGCTAACAACCCTTCTAATTCAAGAACAAGAAAATGTTTCTTTAGAGCCTTTATGAAAAAAATATATATTAAACTTCATTATTAACTTGTATGTATTTCAAATATGATAATAATATTTCACAAAATATTTTTACCTATTTCTTTACATATATTTTTTAATTGTAGAGTTTCTATATTTTCTCCATCTGCATCTTCACATAAAAATTGAAATTAGGATATATTTATCAAATTGATTCCAACTAATATTGACAAGTAAAAAAGATTAATGTTTTTACCTATTTACATACATATATTTGTTGCATTTTCTCTCTATTTGTATCTTCGCATAAAAATGCAATTAGAAAATATTTATCAAATTGATTCAACTAATATCGACTAGTAAAAATATTATTAAATTTTAAATAATATTTGATACTTGTTCGTGAGCCAATTGTCATAATTTATGGTGAAGGGTTTAGTGTAGCTTCATATTAATCTCCATCGATTGCGTTTTTGTATGTTTTTGGGAAATTTCTTGTTGGTTGGACGTTATTGTGTTATTGTTAGGAATAACATCTTCCTCTAATGGATTAACCTCATGGCTTGTGTTTTTTCTCCACTCATAATCATTTACTGAGGGCTCAAAATTTATCATGAACATAAATACTTATAAGGGATCAACATTTGTTGCCCGATGAACATAAATACTTAATCACTGTAATACTCGTTCAATCTTGTATTCCTTTGGGTGGATACGGGTAAGTGCACGTTGGTGGACAATTAAAGTGGACATAAAAACCTGAAATAAAGGAACCGCGATCGCGGTTTAGAATCAAACACGGTTATAAACCGCGATCGCGGAACTCTGAGACAAAATTTAGCATGATCCATGACTCCTTATTTTCCTCATTTTTCATTTCAACATGTAATTTTTCCTAAATGTTTTTCACTCGCGCTTTGAATACCACCTCGAAATTGCTCATCGGACAAGCTGGATAGCGATAGATTCAACCATGCCACCAAGACGAGGAGGTAAGTCCTCGATTGTAATCATTTTTTTGCATTTTAGGTTTTTTTGCATTTTCATGGGTTTTTGAAATGTTTGTTTATGTATACAATTTTCTTGTTTTATCAGTTGGTCGGCAAGCTCGAAATCGTGCAAACCGTCAAAACATTCCTCAAAACACACCCGAACATTCCTCAAAACCCTCGGAACATTCCTCAAAACTCTCCTCCAAACATAGATCCACCTCCTGTGGCTCCTTCATCCCCACCGAGCCAGCGGGAATGCAAGATAATATCATTGGAAGAATCCAAGAAAATAAAATTGTCATTGAAAACCTAATTCAAACTATAAGACAAAATCATACTACAAATCCATCCCACATGACTTTGCTTGATACATTGCAAACATTGATTGGCGAAGTCGAGTCTCAACTCAACCAAATACATAGATGAAACACCTTTAGAAGTGATGTAGGCGGTGGTATGTGGATAAACTATCCCATGCGGCCGTCAAAGACAATTTTTTTGGGAAAAGACCTCATTTGTGCATTATTTACCAACCCTAGAGCCAATGCCCCATTGTAGTTACTTCAACGGTTCCCGATCCATTGGTGTCATGATGACAGAATCAAAAACAATTTTTGGTACCGATAATGGATGGTTTTTGATTATCCACCATGCAACAACAATGAGGTTCCTCTTTATTTTTGAAGAAATTATATTGCGAGTTCGTGCTCAATGAGGTCCCAAATTATTTTGACTTTTCTGACTTTTTTGGTCGAGGAGGTGGCTCTACATAGAGCAGACCTAGTGCATGCGTAGGTTAGCCTAGGATCCCCCATGCCCCAAAACCCCCACTACCTTCAGTTATCCCTCCTACAGTGAAGGAGGTTGTGGAGATTGATACATTGCATGCATTGAGGGAGCTCATTGACACTCTCACCCAACATAGTGACCAGATTGCATCTGGTGATGTTGGTGGAGGCGCCAGTTCTAGTGCACCACACCACTGTGGATCATGTGGTGCCGTATGCTGCTGCGGAGCGAGACATCATTTCTTGGTTCACGGGATTTATTTTCTATAGATGAGATCTTGAGGAATGTTTTGGAACGGGTGCCACCGATATTGGTCTTTCACGTAAATTTCAAATAAATTTAAATAATATATATATAGGCAATAGTTTAATTCACATGTTTGAGATACATATATATATATATATATATATATATATATATATATATATATATATATATATATATATATATATATATATTTGATTGTACGTCATGTACATACATGTAAAAACTAATTTTTTATTTTATTTTAAATAGCAAGAGCCGGTGAAGGAAACATCGGCATCGACATGCTAGATATTGTGGTTGGGCATGTTTCAAATGTAAGTTTCAATTTGTACAAACTTACATTTTTAATTTCATTTGATTGCACTAGATTATTATTATAATGTTTCACGTGTATATTGTACATGTATTAATATTTTTCTCTTTTATACACAGGAGCTTGGCGGGTCATCATCTGCTCGAGGAGGCGAAATACACGCCTCACATGAGTTTTACACGGGTTAGTAAATCTCTTTACACTTTGTTTCTAATTACTGGAAGTTCACGTGGATTACATGCTTTGGACCTCTGTCATGTAGATTTTAATATTGATTTGTACATTTTTTTGTATAGCTTATGACTACTAGAGAGACTCCTCCATATATGCAGACTGTGGAGGTTGCTGTAGATACTTTGCCATAGCATCTGCAGATCCACTAACTGAGGTACAATTTTTTAAATTTGTTAAATTTTGGAGGTTCATTATTTCTTATTAAACTTAAATCTACAATATCAAATTTTGTATGTATATGTGAAATATTTAATTTGAAAATTAATTATTTGTATGTAGCTTACCCCTCATGAGTCTATTGTTGTCCCTGCGACACATCAACAACAAATTGATAGGGATCATGACATTGCGGTAAGATTTCACATGCATTTTAACTAAATTGTACAAGTTTCTAAATTTTGAATGTATTTTAAAATTTTGGGTGTTAAAAACTTGTTGTTTATGAATGTGCAGGTTAGGTTGCAAGCATGCTTAGAGACACCTAGGACCACATGGATGAAATCCGTAGTGGCATCTCCCTCCACTACATCCCTAGGTCGTGGACGTGCTACTTCTAGCAGGGCGAAGAGAGGGAAGATGTTTCATGAGTAGATTTATAGTCCACCTGGATGTACATATGTGGTCATGAGTAGATTCATAGTCCATTGTATATATATAGCCTTTTGTGACCACATGTGGTCCCATATACATACATTATGACACACTTAGTTCAAGATGTACACATACATTATGAACTTATACATATATATTTTCAGAGACGTGCGTCTGGAGCACACTTTGTTTGATTCTTATATATATATCCATGTGTGTTGGTTTTCATAACGATAAATTTGAACTATATATGTTTGATTTGATTTCATTGCATGTATGATATCCTTCTATTTATATCATTATAGAATAAATGGTTGGACATTGAAGAAAGATAATAAGAGTACTGTAAACTGAACAATTGATAAATAAAGAACATGATTCTAGAATAAATTGTGTTTTTGAGTACACATTAGTAACCAGATCAGAGGAAAGAGCAAGGGCCACTCCTCTCCGATGTGAATGGAAGTTTTATTTATTTCTTGTTCATCTATTCTAATGTTTTTTACTTCTACTATTAATGTGTTTGAATTATCTAGACAATATTTTCATTCATGTATGTTTATGTTTTCATGATCATAGAATTAGAAGTATTGTCCCCAGTTCTTACTATCTTAAATAAATTCAGAATAGATCCTTTAATCATGTGGAAGTTGTGTTATTTCCAGTTTGATTAAGTTTACATTCTTAATTTATGTTCCAAATCGTCTCTTCATTGCAAATAGGCTTGGACACAACATTGATATTGACAAAGTATTAAATTATTAAAGCGTGAGTATGATCCAAAAAATAGATCTAGAAGTACCAAATTATATGTATTTACTTTTTGAAACTTGGAAAATATACCCTCAACATGTTCATCGTTATGGAAAAAATGGTCGAAGTCAGGTTGACGATGATTCTTATTATATTTTGTGTATTGACTGTGTGGCGGTTACACAATTACCATGACGGTTGCGGAACCGCTTCTCTTCACAGAGTGGCCAAGCAAATCCAGAGGTGGCGAATCTGTTGTGAGCCAAGAAAAATGTGATCAGTCAATGGAAACTACAAAAGAGCTCGAACCATGGGCTCAAAGTAGTGTAGATGGATCCAGGTATGAGGGATCAAAAAACTGTTAAAAATAGCCAAAAAATGTGAAAACATCCAGACTAGCAACTGCATGCAAGCTCGTGTGATAGGAATGCTGAAAGGGATCAGTGGGGTATCTAATAACAACATGAAAAGCAACGAGGGGGGGAAAACAAGGGGTATTATGTGAAAAAGGGACCGGGGACGATTCGAGAGCACCCGAATAGTAGCATGTTAAAAAAGGGAACAAAAAATATGATAATTATAGAATGTAAAAATTGAAATTCTTTGATTATATATACATGAAAGTACATAGAGAAAGAGCTATGGTTATGTAAAAGAAAGGAGGGAAAATCATGTTGAAGGGAGAAGGGGAGAGATGGAATGGATAATTGTGTATTAAAGAGGGGCGATGCAAAGTGGACAAACATGATTCATCTTCCTTTATTTTGTTGAGAAGCAGGGAAAGGGACATCTTGGAGTAACGCTCATATAAAAAAGGTGTAATGCGAAGGTCATGAAGGGAGGGGACCCTAGACATTACGGTGAATGTTAGGCCTAGTCTCTCAGTGGTACCTATATCTCTAGTTTCCTTTGGCAAAGTAAGGCCACTGGGAGTTGTGGATTGTTAGGGCCCATCCCATTTTCAGAGGTAGTTGTTTGTGGTTGTCTCTGGAGATTGGTGGTATAGGAACATGAGTAGGGTTATTTGGATTCCAAGGAGGGCCAATGTATTTTTCAAATTTGAAGACAACAAAAAGTGGCATATTAGAGGAGAAGAAGAAGGATTGTAGGCAATGTCTACAATGGTTCCTATAGAGCCATTAACAAGTCTAGTTGCAACCCATAAATTAGCGGTAAGCATAAATTTTTGTTGTTTACATAGTAGTACTTTGTGCTTCAATTGTTCGTCATCAAGATCCTCTGAATTTTTATCCTGGTAATTTCTGTAGTTGAACGTGCCACCAGAACGTTGAGAGATTTTAACATGTTGAGGTTATGTTGGTCAACAAGTTCATTTCTAGCAAACAAATGTGGAGCTATAAGGAAAGGAGCAATCTTAGACTCTATCATCCTTGCATCCATGTGATTGAGAAGTGTTTGACAGTTCGTCAACCAGGGGGATTGCGTCTCTGATATTTAATAGAAGTTAACAAAAAGAAATTTGAGCCTGATTTGAACCTTGTTAATGAAAGACTATCTTCAGCGTTACAGAAGTGGTGAAGTTACTACATATGTTTGTTCCATATGAGTGGCCAATATAAAGTGGAACATCCTTGACAAGGGACAACTGGAAAAAGTTTCCAACAAGAATGATGGATCTGTTACCGAAAGCGGAAGATTTGAAGTGGGGGAAAGCCTCACATAGGTGAAAGTCGATTTTGGCAAGGAGCTTTGGGCCTATGAAGCTCATCTCATTAATGAGAATGTAATGAATATGTTTGAGGGATTCTTGAAGAGAAGAGAGCGCATGTCCCTCGAGTGGCTTGATATCCTTTACAGGTATCCGCAATGAGGCATGTATAGTTGATGTCGAAATGTTGAATGCGGCCACTACAGTTGGTGCAAGAAGCAAGAGGGGAGACAGTTGTGAAGATGTTGCAGAAGAATTGTTGCTTGGATAATATTTATGAGGTATGATTTACTTGTGCATGTAGTACCCTGAATTATCATTTTTAGTGGAGGGGTACTTCTTTGTGCATGTAGTGATGAAGAATAAAAAGTTTATTTTTATTCTAGCGACAAAGGTTCTCAAACGCTATATTTTGCAAACGGTGGGTCGTGGCACCGAAACCCATGTCGATTCTATGCTGACCCACCGGCACATCTAGGTGGCTAGGTGAATGCTAGAGGAGGTGGTGTTTTGGTGTGCGAAAGGTTCGTTGCTTCCGGGCTACTTCGTTCGGGCGTAGTCCCTTATCGAGCCCTGAGACCAAAATATCGTTCAACTTCGATGGGTGACTACTCGGACTCAGTGGCACCTAGAGAGGCCTCGTCGATCCACACCTTAGTGTAGGGACTCTCTCAATAACCTCTCTCATTTTTTTCCTTCTCATTTCGGTGCTCTCGTTGTCCTATTGTTTGCAAACGCGTGAAATAGTGCAGTTGGAGCCAATGTAATGTTGTCAAACGCTATATTTTGCAAGCGGCGGGTCGTGGCACCGAAACCGACTATGCCAGCATGTCTAGGTGGCCAAGTGAATGCTAGAGGAGGTGGTTTTGAGTGTGTGAAAGGGTCATTGCTTAGAGCTACTTTGTTCGGGCATAGTCCCTTAAGAGCCTTGAGACCAAAATATCGTTCAACTTCGATGAGTGACTACTCGAACTCCGTGGCACCTAGAGAGGCCTCGTCTAATCCAACACCTTGGCGTAGGGACCCTCTACAATAGCCTCTCTTGGTTTTTTCCTTCTCATTTCGGTGCTCTCGTTGTCCTATTGTTTACAAACGCGCAAATAGTGTAGTTGGAGCCAGTGTAAGGTTGTCAAACGCTATATTTTGCAAACGGTGGGTCGTGGCACCAAACCGACTACGCTGGAACATCCAGGTGGCCAGGTGAATGCTAGAGGAGGTGGTGTTTTGGTGCACGAAAATTCGTTGCTTAGGGCTACTTCGTTCGGGCGTAGTCCCTTAAGAGCCTTGAGACCAAAATATCGTTCAACTTGACGGGTGACTACTCGGACTCTGTGACACCTAGAGAGGCATCATTTAATCCAAAACCTCTATGTTGGGACCCTCTACAATAACCTCTCTCGATTTTTTTCCTTCTAATTTTGGTGCTCTAGTTGTCATATTGTTCATGAAACGTGTAAAATAGTGCAGTTGGAGCCAGTGTAAGGTTGTCAAATGCTATATTTTGCAAATGGTGGGTCATGGCACCAAACCGACTGTGCTGGAAAGTCTGGGTGGCTAGGTGAATGCTATAGGAGGTGGTGTTTTGGTGTGCGAAAGGGTTGTTGCTTCCGGGCTACTTCGTTCGGGCGTAGTCCCTTAAGAGCCTTGAGACCAAAATATCATTCAACTTCGATAGGTGACTACTCGGACTCCGTGGCACCTAGAGAGGCCTCGTCTAATCTAAAACCTCGGTGTAGGGACCCTCTACAATAGCCTCTCTCGATTTTCCTTCTCATTTCGGTGCTCTCGTTGTCCTATTGTTTGCAAACACGCGAAATAGTGCAGTTGGAGCCATGTAAGGTTGTCAAAACGCTATATTTTGCAAGCGATGGGTCGTGGCACCAAACCGACTACATCGGCACGTCACGAGTGGCTAGGTGAACGCTAGGGAGGTGGTTTTGGTGCGCGAAAGGGTTGTTGCTTCCAGGCTACTTCGTTCGGGCATAGTCCCTTAAGAGCCCTGAGACCAAAATATCGTTCAACTTCGACGGGTGACTACTCGGACTCCGTGGCACCTAGAGAGGCCTCGTCTAATCTAGAACCTCGGCGTAGAGACCCTCTACAATAGTCTCTCTCAGTTTTTCCTTCTCATTTCGGTGCTCTCGCTATCCTATTGTTTGCAAACGCGTGAAATAGTGTAGTTGGAGCCAGTGTAAGGTTGTCAAATGCTATATTTTACAAACGGTGGGTCATGGCACCAAACCGACTACGCTGGCATGTCTAGGTGGCCAGGTGAATGCTAGAGGAGGTGGTGTTTTGGTGCACGAAAGGGTCATTGCTTCCAGGCTACTTCGTTCGGGCGTAGTCCCTTAAGAGCCCTAAGACCAAAATATGGTTCAACATCGACGTGTGACTACTCGGACTCCATGGCACCTAGAGAGGCCTCGTCTGATCCGACACCTCAGCGTAGGGACCCTCTATAATAGCCTCTCTTGGTTTTTTCCTTCTCATTCGGTGCTCTCGTTGTCTATTGTTTGCAAACGCCCCAAAATAGTGCAGTTGGAGCCAGTGTAAGGTTTTCAAACGCTATATTTTGCAAACGATGGGTCATGGTACCAAACTAACTATGCCAACACATCTGGGTGGCCAGGTGAATGCTAGAGGAGGTGGTGTTTCGGTGCACGAAAGGGCCGTTGCTTCTGGGCTACTTCGTTCGGGCGTAGTCCCTTAAGAGCCGTGAGACAAAAATATCGTTCAACTTCATTGGGTGACTACTTAGACTCCGTGGCACCTAGAGAGGCCTCGTTTGATCCGAAACCTCGGTGCAGAGACCCTCTACAATAACCTCTCTCAGTTTTTTCCTTCTCATTTTGGTGCTCTCGTTGTCCTATTGTTTTGCAAACGTGTGAAATAGTGTAGTTGGAGCCGTGTAAGGTTGTCAAATGCTATATCTTACAAACGGTGGGTCATGGCACCGAACCGAACCGCCGACACATCCGGGTGGCCAAGTGAACACTAAAGAAGGTGGTTTTTGATGCGCGAAAGGGTCCTTGCTTCCATGCTACTTCGTTTGGGCATAGTCCATTAAGAGCCACGAGACTAGAATATCGTTCAACTTCGACGGGTGACTACTTAGACTCTGTGGCACCTAGAGATGCCTCGTACGATCCGGTACCTCGGGTAGTAACGAACCTCTACAATATCCTTTCTCGAGTTTTTTCCTTCTCATTTCGGTGCACACGCGTAGGTATGGTCTTGTAAACACTTGGGGAGGAGTTGTTTTCAAAATTTACAACATTTTCAAAATTTACAACTTTTTCAAAATTTACAACATTTTCAAAATTTACAACATTTTCAAAATTTACAACTTTTTCAAAATTTACAAAATTTACAACTTTTTCAAAATTTACAACTTTTTCAAAATTTACAACTTTTTCAAATAATGAAAGCTTCTCTTAGCTTTGAGAATTTAAAATTCTCTACTAACGATGCTGCCAACCACATAAAGGTGGAAGCTTTTACGGCACCACTAACCTAAACATAAAAGTGTTAGTCAAAGAAATTTAAGTTTCAAATCAAAACCATATACTATCTATATATGTACAAAATACACAAATTTAAAATAAAATATATTCAAACTTAAATCTAGATCTTTAAACTAAAAAATTATATATATATATATATATATATATATATATATATATATATATATTGAAAAGAAATTATATATACCAGACATGAGCATTGTAAATTCATTCCAATGAACCATCAAGATCGGATCTACTCTGAATAGCAGACAAGATTGCTTCATGATCTGACTCTCGAACCTTCCAAAGAATCTTGTTATTAGGCCTTCCTCGATATCTATACAACTGAATATTTGTCGCTAGAACTAGATGTGAATATAAGAGTATTTTCCTGTGTGTCTCAAAGTCTTCAAACACCCAAACAAGAGGATTTTTTTAATGGATACCGTCGAAGCCAAGTTCCAGTAACTACCACCACCTCACATGGGATACTCAATATCTTCACCATCTATAATAGGAGAAGTCAACTTCTTTCTTTCCTCGATGTAACGACATAAGAAATAGTATGTTCCTTCTTCATTGTCTTTTTACATCAATTACTTTAAAAACACATGTCCTACAAAAAATAACCACGATTGAACAACTCAAATTTAAATTACATATTAAAATTTCAATGGACATAACTCAATACAAAAATTAAATAAATAACCATAAATACCTTGTCGCACCAAAATCAAAATTTCGTCAAATTCCTTGGATGTTGTAACTTCATCTGCAGAAACAAGTCGTAATGCTTGTGGAGGTTGATAACTAGGAAGCGGAGTTAGAGGCCTATAAATCCATCCTTCCACCCATTCTTGTGAATCACACTCAGTAGTGACAAATTCGATACAAGATGCATAAAAACATGTCAACTTTCTTGTCCATACGGCCCACGAAGTAGTGTCTGAGCTACAAAATGAGTGCATATCACTGGACCCAGTGAGTGTCATACAATCCTCGTAGTTAGAAATATGTTGTTCCTCTATCAACCAAAAATATCTGCGAACTATGGAATTTTCTTGAGAACCTCGGGCCATGTTGTCAATACACCATTCCACTATGCTCTTTACATCTTTTAATTTAGCACCATCTTTGTACTTCAACTCTTCTCTTGCAAGAGCTCTTTTCACACATGCCCCGCACCGTCATGCTTATCCTTTTCCATGTCCAGCCTCAGTGAAACTCCAAATATGTTGCACACCCATCTTGACGTGCATTCTGCTCATCCAATAAAATATTTGTGCATTCTTAAACTGAGACGTGTAATTATCTGACCATATATAATGTTGTTTGAAGTGGATGTCCCTATCAGACAAGTTTCCATAAAATAACTAGAAACACCCTTGCACAAATTCAGTAGAATGAGTATGATCATCACTGATATAAAAGTGGTACTCTCTTAAAAAATTGATCATTCTTTGTCTTATCGGAGAATGTATAAATGCTATATGTACAAAAATGGTAACTTGTATCTTGAGTTGTAATATTGTGATTGAACCTCCATTTGTGGTTCGATGTGTAATTATCTGCAAAATCGACCACTTTGAAACAATATTACCAATAGGAAATGTGTCTTTGTATAGTTTGAATTGTTCATCCAACCATCGAGCTCTATGTGTATGCCTCGCATACTCATAAACAATTTCATCCTTAAATTTTCTCATAAATTGGAAAATGGGCATTTGTTCTGTAACTAGCTCACACCGTTTCAACTCTTTTCCATCTTTCAACTGGTATGCAATTGATTTATATTTATCAAAATCAACTAAATTATGTCTTATTGTACCTTTAATTTGCTCATGGATGTAACTTTCCAATTTAGGTAATCCGCCGCATGTACTACAACTTCCATCTAAACAATCCTGACTATAAAAAAATGTCCAACTTCTTTTTCACAAAATATAGTAGGAATGAAATCCTTGGAAGATATTGGTGGAACTTGAACACCACATTCTGATAACATAGTTTCAGAATGAAAATTAGAATGAATACGTAAAAATTTAGCATAATGCATCGCAAATTCAACATGTTGCCTACAACAACAAGTGGTGCGAGCATGGTTGATTTTCACATAGAATGGTTTCAACATTTCAAAAAAAAGTTGACTAATTTTAATTTCCGATTCTCTTGTTCAAACTTACGAAAAAATTGAGTTTGATTCATATCTAAGAAATGCTTTAGATGTGGTTCACGATTAGTAGAACCAACTCTCTGTTTTATAACATCTCTTGTATTAGGTGAAACTCTAGTGTTATCATGCCAAAATTTAATAACAACTTCTCTTATAGCATCAAATTATTTTTGTCCTTACGCGGTGCTCTAGCAGAAAATGCCCAAAAATCGGCATTATTGAGTGATTGAAGGATATTACGTCTTTTAATTGCTTTCATTAGAGTTTTTCGATTAACTTGCAACATTCGACTTGTTTGCGTAATCAAACGTTGTTTTTTATTGATTCACTTACAACACTAGTAGCAAGTACACGACGCACAATATTACTATCCCTAGTGCGTCTCTTGACACCAACAATGTGATATGCATCATGAAGGTTTTCAACAATTGTAGAGGTTTGACCACGTATATTAGATGTTGTCAATCCTAAGGTGTTTAATGTAGGTCTCATTTTAATCAATTTCATCAAACTAACCAACAACTGACATATTTGGGAATCATTTAAAATTTCAAAATGATTATCCCAAATTTCAGTGGCTTTTCTTCTGATTTGTTGTTCAGAAAGTTTGTCAGACATTGGTTTCAAAATGTTTTCATCAATTTCAATAAAAAATTAGGTTTCTTACGTAAAATCCTAGGAGGTGTTTTTGTCAAATTTTGTTTGTCTACAGTTTCAACATGAATTTCCTTATTCACATTTTCATTGTCTCCTTCAATTTCAAAATGTACTACATCATGAGTATTTAATTCTTCTTCAACATTGACAGTAAAAACTTCTTCATCACGAGTATTTAATTCAACTTCAACATTGACAGTAGAAACATTACCTAGTTCTTCATTGCTTACAATAGTTGGGATTGAAGATGAACCTCTTCTAGATTCACGAAGTTTCCGCATTCACTCAAAGCATTTTGAATTTTGTTGACTTCTAATTCGTTTGGTAATTTTTACTTAATGACTTCCTTTTTGACTTCGTTTTTGTCTCCCATGATGTTTTGCTTATGGTGATAAGAAAAATGTGCAGAAAAAGATAGAATTTCACAGTAATTCATACGGTAAGGTCAGAGAGTAAAAATCACATGGTAATTTAGACATTGGGATGTGTGTAAATATGATTTATGAACTGAGCTGGCGTGCTTTATAAACCGCGATCGCGGTTTATAAAGCACGCTCATGATTTATGTTAAAAAACCACGATCGTGCTTTATAAACCGTGATCGCGGATCTATCTGCCGAACCTAAGCCTCGGAAAATCTTTGTTTTTCCCCAACCAAAGCTATGGAAGGTCATTATGAAGTGTAAAAGGTCAAAAAACCTCAAATCTGCTCTTCCAAAGACTTGAACCATGCTAAAAACTAAAAACATTTCACAAAAATGGTGCCATCGCGTAGGGGAGACTCTTAGCTTCGTAGAAATATTGTTTTTAAAGTGAATAGAATAAGATAAATATCATTTTATAATTTTTTACTAACAATAGGTCTTTAAGACATTTTTTCCCGTGAATGTTCATGTCTACATTTAAGACTGTAACTTTTGTTTCGCTTATCAAAATATGATAAAACTTATACCATCCCAAGCATGGACAAATTCTATACACGTTATATATATATATATATATATATATATATATTTGATTTCGATATTTTTTGATATAGTTATGGCGGGCAAACGGAAAGCGCTCCGTTTTCTAAATATTTTCAGACCACTTTCACGGAAAAAATCATTAAAAAAATATTGCTAAAAAAATACAAAATAAAATCCATCCCAAGATAGACAACTACATCTAACGTTTCACCAAAGGAAAAAAAAATAACAAGATTTGGTCATCCAAAATGCGGGCAAACGAACTACAATCTTATAAGTTTTTTTCAAAAAAAAAACTAAGTCATATAATTTTAAGTGTTTAATATAGCTAAACTTGTCCATTTTTTAAAAAAATTAGTATTTTAGAAACTAGATTCCGAATGCTACGATTCATATTTATATAAATTTTTCTAATTTAGAGTGCGTGTATAGCTAATAATCCCTACAAGTTGAGATTTCGTTGTTTTTACAATATGACGTCCACGGATGACCCTATATTTGTCCATCAACTTCCTGCACTTACCCACACATGTTCACTATAATACCTATTCAATCTTGTATTCACTAGACGTATACTGTTCTCATTTAGGAATCATAGAAGAAGAATAGAATGTTGCATAAATTTGTTTGTTTGTATGAGAGATATGTTACGTAATATATCACCAAGGTTAGAATGATCCAAGAATTCAAAGACTACCTTTTACTTGGCCAATAAATACTTTTCTCTAGGTCTCCACTCTTCAAAACTTGTAATTTTTGCCTTATGAAATTCTCTTTAATTATTCATAATTGTCTTATATTGGTTGGACTAGTAATTCTCTTTAATTATTCATAATTGTATTATATTGGCTAGACTATCCTTGGTGGAGCCAAGTGCTTACACTACATACCCTCAACGAGAGGGATCAAGCCTTATGTAGTTCACCTTTTTAGAAGGTAGAAGGGCCATTCCCCATGATTTCTAATATACTTTATAGAGGTATTAAAATTATTAAGTTCAATCTTGTACTGAATGTGTGGATGCTTGTTCTTATATAGGAATCATTGAGGAAGAATATATGATTGATATATGATAATGGACATATGCCCATTCAATACATGCAATATTGAACTTAATCATTTTAAAACCTCTATAAAGGAAGTGGTTAAAATTTTTTAGTAGAGCGAGCTTATCCACACAACAATGTAAATTTTAATGAAAATTAATGTTTTCAAAGGAAATGGAGTTCTTGAAAATGGTAAGTTTCACCACGATGCTTCATTAGATCGATCTATTTATAAACACCAATACATTCACAGGAATAATTGTTGATTAACTAAAATTAGATAAACTGGGAAAAATTAATGATAGTTAATATAATTTAGGAGGACATAAACGATGTAAATAAATGCACTAAAGTAATATAAAGTAACTAAATGATTGAACTAATAAAAATAAAATATTAATATGCAAGAAGAGGGTAAGAAAGGAATTGTGTTGATTGAAGATGATTGTTGTAGAGCGTCATCGGGTCTAACAAAAATTCCAGTAGGAATGACTCCCTGCAGGGGTCTCGAAAAACATGGATCTGGAGAATTTGAATAGAATGAAGTGTCCAAGAGTGTATCGGGATGCCCCAGGGTGTCTAGTATGGATAAATAGCTTGTCTCGAAAAATCTCGAAGTTGATTCTTTCTAGGGTCAAGATTCTTTATAACCTTTGTTGTATGTCGCATTGATTATTTGAACTCGCACCGAATGTGCGAATATAACAAGATGATGTTTAAGACTCTGCAGAAAAGTAAAAAGAAGTATCAAAACCCTAAAAAATAAAAGATGTAAATGAATGGGTTAGACTAACCTCATTGCCACAATAGTGGGATTACTAAATTGAGTGTTGCACTATATTTTAGACTCAAATGTAGTTTTGGTGTGTGTGTGCATCATGTCATGCCCTAGGTGCTCTTGTTCTAGTCACACTTTGTGAAGTAGTGAGCAATAACTAAATGTATAAAAATGTAATAGTATGTGTGCATGGAATAGAATAGAATCCCTCCCCTATGAAGTGTGTGTTAATGCAGATCTCTTATCCTTGATGCATAGAACTATGTGGATGCAAGTGATGTAATGGATGCAACTCTAGATGGAGTGATAGTAATAAGTGACGCTAAGACCCTCATTATGGTCTCATAACTTTATATTTATAGGGTTCTCTTGCTCTAATTTTGTAATTAATCCCGACATGGCCAACTAGGAAAAATATAAGGATGAAAAATGGCTAGAAAACAAAAAAAGCGGGAAAGTAAAACAAGGATCGGGGTACCCGGGTAGGATCGGGGTACCTCGGTGGGACCGGGTGCCTTGGGGCGCGTACGAGCCTAGGCACCCAATTTAAGCTAAAATGATGGGAAAGTGTCGAATCAAATGTGCATGTATATAAAAATGTGCGAGAATGATGAAATAAAAGGTAAAACAAGATGGCTAAAAGGTGGGATTAATTAGTACTTTCTTCACTTAAGAACCTTCTAAATAGTAGTATTAGACCAGGTTAAATAATGCCTAAAGTGCATGATTTTGTGACTACATTTTGCCCCACTTTATGTTGGTGAGCGAAATATTGGTAACATAAAGTAAATAGATATGTGTGGTCTTGATGTCCATTTAGAGTGTAGTATAAAACATATAGAAGGACTAGAGAAAAGCGTGGAATGATAAAAATATGGAGGAGTAAGGAAACTATAGATGAAAAATGTGCATAGAAAAAGTGATGAGAGTGAACCTAGGGAAAAATGTGTGTGTAGTTGTTGTGGTGTGTAGTGTACTAATGGCATGTGTCACGTCACAATGTTATTATTGTTTTCATTGTTATTGTTATTCTTGTTGTTTTTTGCCCCCAATTTGACTTCTTTGTTTTACATACGGTTGGACCTACATGGAGAAAATGATCAAGTAGTCAAATATGTATGTATGTAAAAAATGCTATGTAAAATACACATGTGTATAGAAATGTGTAAAATATGTAAATGTAAAATACGTGAAAAGGAAAGTGTAAATGAACGTGTTCACTTGATCCATGTTGAGAAAAAGGGTGTAGAAGGATATCCTGTATTGTTGTGAGTTTTTTGGGCGATCTCACACCACCTTGGTTGAATAAGTGTAGGGAGGAAATGCTTTGTGTCCTCCAACCTTTGACTTCTTTTGAAATGTGTGTGAAGAGATCTCTGTAACGTCCTAGTTTTTTGGGTGATCCGACACTGCTGGCCAAAGTAGTGTAGAGAGGCACACCCGCTTTAACCTCTAAGCCTATAATTGCTTCCGAAATTATAAAGACACCATGTTCTATAAAAATCCATATGTATATGGGGTTCGTAGACTGGTATGAACCCACACGTCGTTATATGTAACCCCACAATGCTAAGGGAAGAAAGTGCATTATATTTAATTGGTGTAAATGCAATGCGTTAGTATATAAATCCTCATTATTATGCCCCCTCTTTGGGGGAACATGCAATGTCTTTGATAGGAGAATGCGGCCCCAAAAGAGGACCTACGGCACTTTGAACTCTGTAACTCTTCCCTGCAGGGAGAAAGGGGGTGCACTTGGTAGAAACCAAGGCATGCATAAACAAGGATGGCTAGCCAAAACAAGTGTTAGTCTAAAAACACATGCATGCAATAAGACAAGTGTAAAAGATGTAGACAATGTAGAAACTACCTAAGCACAATAGTCTAAAAACATAAGAAACTAGGAAGTCACACAAAGTGGGTTGCAAACATATGGGACATCACTCACAATGTCACAAGACATGCAAGGCCTTCGTGGTCGTAAAAAAACAAGTGTGCACATAATCATAGGGAAACTTACCACATACAATGGAAAATAATAGACAAGTACATACAAACAAACAAGTAGTCATGGAAACATGTAATCCTGTAAAACAAGTGCTACACATGGAACACCCATTAGCATGTTAGAAATAACCAATATGTCAAAGCATGTATGATCAAGTAATGTAAGATGCTAAGTACAAAATGAAACAATAGCACCTGGATGAGACAAATGTGGATGCCCCCAATGACCAATATAGGAAGGGTAGAAGGTGAGCATCCATGCCACATGTAGGATTCATGTATCTATGATCACACTAAACAAAGGTGTGAACGTGCATGTGTGGATGATATAGATAATGACATATAAGAAATCAATCTAACATGTGTAGTAAAGTGATCATGCAAAATACTAGTAAATAAGAGTAAATGCCCCCAAGACAATGCAATATGTTGTGGATGGATGGAATGGAATGTAAAATGGAATGATAGGATCTGCGTGCCCCCAAGTGGATGGAAGTGTATGCAATGAGGTTCATTTTGTTTTCCCCTCAGCAATCAAGAATGAATCGTAAATGAGAGTGCGTCATCGGGAAATGGTCGAGTAGTGTTTGGTGTGTCTAGTGCACTATGATGAATGTGTATATGTAGTGGTGATGAGATGTGACATATGGAGAGATGTGTGTGAACCCTATAGCCAAATCATATATCACGACTTGTTGAATGGATGAGTGATGATTTATCCTAAGTGTATATCACTATATGATGAAAGGATGGGTGATGATTTAACACTAAGCATATATCACTATATGATGAATGGATGAGTGATGATTTATCCCTAAGCGTATATCACTATAAGATGAAAGGATGAGTGATGATTTATCCCTAAGTGTATATCACTATATGATGAAAGGATGAAGGACGATTTATCCCTAAGCGTATATCACTATAAGGTTAATAGATGAGTGATGATTTAGCACTAAGTGTATATCACTACATGATGATAGAGATAGGTGATGATTTAGCCTAAAGTGTATGTCACTACAAGATGAAATGAGGGAGTGGTGATGTAACCTAAGGTGTATACCACTACAAAATGATAGAATAGGTGACGATTTAGCCTAAAGCGTATGTCACTAGGTTGGAAATGTCGCATGAGGAAATGTCACATGGTGAGTGTATAAGTCCATTTGATTTGTAAACCCTCGGAAGTTGAGTATGGACCGAGGAACTAAAGTGCATCATAGGGTGGTGAGTGCAACACACATAAAAAATGATATAGTATGTATGATTAAATTAGATGACCATATGATGAGGAGGATTTACAATGCGTGGTGCGGGAATGCAATGTAGGATGTGTACTATGTAAAATGTGATAAGAGGTGCAGATAGAAAGTGAATATGTAATAATAAGATGTAGAGCTAGGCTCATATGTAATGTAACCTAGTGTAGTTTGTAGAAAATTATGTGGAAGCACGTAGTGTATGGTATGACTAGGTATAGGTTATGTGTGGATAGCCTAGTAATGCAGGTAGTGTGTATGATGAGGACTAGTATAATGTAAATAAGTGTAGAATGAATGGTGTATGATGTGCAATGTATGATGAAATGTAATGTGTAATGCCTAAGGTGTGGTGTGTGGGGTTCATTGTAATGGTAATCCCTCAATAATCAAGTGTGAACCGAAGCACAAGAGTGCGTCATCGGGTAATGACGGTGCTATGATGTGTGATATGGTATGCCTATGTGAGAATGAAAAGATGATAGATGCGCGAGTGAGTGGGGGGTATAGGATTTTTTCCCCCTAAGCACATATAAATGGAAAAACTAACCAATGAGAGTGAAGGCCGAAGGTCCTTCAGCCGATGGCTACGAGGATGAAAGTGTAGGACCATGATCTAAAAGTGGTGGCATGTAAGATAAACGTTGTGTTGGTGAATGAAGTCTATATGCATGTGAGGGATGAGTATAAGATGAATATCGTGGTGTAGTAAAATGCGTTGGTGATGGAGATCTCGGCGATGTCATGCATGAAGGTGATGAAGATCCACATGGAATAAAGTGAGGTAGTGATCGACGTCGAGAAGTAGTAACTATCCTAGGAATAGGCCTATGCTGATGTGTAGGACTAGCATAATGAGTTGGTCGTGTAGATGACACTCGAGTAGGTGAACTAGGAGTAGACTTGTGCTTTTAATAACATATAATGAGATGTGTTAGAAGAGGTGGATGACAAATTTGTACGAGGAGATGACAATAGTGGAGGAGATGGAGGGACACCATTAATAGAAATAACTTGGGAATTGTGAATGAATTTAAGTCACAAGTGATTCATAGATATGATAGATTAAGAGTGATGGATCTAATTAAGGCCTAAAATCAGGTCACATCCCTCAAATGTGTTACCAACAAGAAAAGGGACAAGTATGGTAAGAAGGTTGATTGTGACATGCATCTTAACAACATCAAAGTGGTTACAAAATACATAGTCAATTTGTGATGGAGGGTAACCAATATCCCAAAGGAGCGACATAGAATAGGCACTAATGGGCCATGATGGATCAACCTTAGTATTGTTGATAGAGGTCGAGCCGATAGATGCGTGGATGTGTAAATTATTAGATGTAAATGTAGCATGATAATCAATGTTGGAAAAGTAAATGACTGGTGGTGCAACTTCGGTGTTAGCGACTAAGAAATCAAGAGCTCTTGATGGAAAAGGTGTGGCATAATTAGCGAAGGAATCAGTTGATTTTGTATCATGTTTGGGTAATGGGTTGTTAAAAATATTAAGTTTATGATTTTCATTAGTAGGTGTTGATGTTGTAGATTCTGGAAGTTCAATTTGACCATTGTCAAGCAAGTCCTGAATGAGGTGTCGTAACCGAAAACATTGATTAGTGGAATGTCCTACACATTGGTGATAATCACAATAAGAGCTTTCATTGAATTTATTCCCTTTGGGCTGAGATGGATCAAGTTGTAGAGGTGATGGTAAGGTGATAAGATTATTGTCGATAAGTTGTGGTAACAAAATGCTCGGTGGTGTACTAAGCTTAGCAAGAGTGCGTCTATATGGTTGAGGTCGAAGCTCCCTAGGAGTAGAGACAACATTAACAGTAGGTTGTTTGTCCATAGTTTTAGGTGTAAAATTTTTGGATGGAGGTTTACTTGGAGCACGAGTGGAGGATGAAGCTTGTTCTTGATACTTAAGTTTCCCTATGGCAAGAAGCTTATTCTCATAAAGCTTGAGAGTGTGAAAAAGTTATTTAAATGAGGAAGATGTCTCAAAGAGAATGCTCTCTTGAAGTGGTGGTAATAGACTATGAATAAATACGTCTTGGAGCTCGAAATCTGCAAGGATATTAGTCATCTTAGCTAAGTTATGTTTGTAACGCAAGACATAATCAAATAAGTGTTCATTGGGCCCTTTCTTGAGTTGTGCTAGCTGAGCATAAGAAATCTTAGAGCCAATATTGATAGAAAAATGTGTAAAGGCATCATCTAGATGCGTGAAAGAGACTACCAAATGGACGGGTAGGTCATAGAACCAACGCATTGCATAGTCTTGTAAACTGAGGAAAAAGCTTAGCGAGAATGGTATGATCATCCACATAATCGAGACATGCTACATGAAAAGCGTGGAGATGCTCTTATGGGTCACCAAGCCTTTAAAGATGGGAAATTTGGGAGAGACAAAGTTGGGTGGAAATGCATATGTGGAAATAGCTAGTGCAAAGGGAGTATGTAATAATGAGGTAGAATCTAGAGATGGTGATCCTCAAGAAGTAGAAAATTAGAGTTGGAAAATTTGGTTTTGTAAATCTTGATATAAAGATGTTAAATCAAGATTGTTTGAAGAAGAGTCGAGCTGCATATTAGGAGTACTTGAGGTGAGTTATGGGGGTGGTAGTTGTAAGAATAAGAGCGAAAACATAAATGGGCGGAGTGGAAACCATGGGAGCCAAGAAACCATGACAGAAGCGGAAATATCACAAGATTGTTGAGCAGAAATTAAAGCATGCAAGACATGTGGAAGATGAGTGGGGTTTTTGTGCAAAGCTTAGCGGAAATCAGTAATAACATTAAGTTGTTCTTGGTCAACATTAGTGTCTTCATCATAGGATTTTTCACTATTAGAGGCTTCAATTTCATGGAGAGGAACACAGGTTGGAATTATCTAAAGGTTTTTTAGCCATTGACCTAAAAGTACAATGGGAAACTGAAGGGATCTCACAATACTGAAGAGATCCAAAACGACCGCTACGGGTAACGTGCATAAATTAGGAGGAGAAAATTCGCAAGTCGGGTTCACCAAAATGATTAGCTAAAATTAGATAAACATGGGGAAATGTAAGGATAATTAATCTAATTTAGGAGGAGATAAACGTTGTAAATAAATGCACTAAAGTAATATAAAGTAACTAGATGATTGAACTAATAAAAATGAAACCATAATATGCAAGAAGAGGTAAGGAAGGAATTGAGATGATTGCGGATGATTGTCACAAAGAGTGTCGCAGTCCGATAGGAAATTCCATAAGCAAGAACATCTACACAGAGGTCCCAAAAGTGTGGATATGGAGAATCTGAATAGACTGAAGTACCTAAGAGGGTATCTTGGGACATCTTGGGAGCCCTAGTATGGAAGAATAGGAACCCGATCTCTAAAAATCTCTGTAAGTTGACTCTTTCTAGGTCGGAAGATGCTCTGTAACCTTTGTTTTCTATCGCATTGGATTTTTTTGAACCTGCACCAATGTGCCGAATATAGTAAGATGATGTTGAAGACCTGCATAAGACACAAATAAGTATCAAAACCCTATAAAAATAAAAGATGTAAATGAATGGTTCAGATGATCTTGGGTGCCACAATAGTGGGCATACTAAATCGAGTGTTGCACTACATTTTGGACCCAAATGTAGTTCTGTGTGTGTTTTTGTGCATGTCGCGCCTAGGTGCTCTTGTTTCAATCGTACTTTGTTAAGTAGCTAGCAATAATAACCATATGTATAAAATGTAATAGTATGTGTGCATGGAATAGAATAGAATTCCTCCCCTATGAAGTGTGTGTGTTGATGTACATCTCCTAGCCTTGATCCATGGAACTATGTGGATGCAAGTGATGCAATGGATGCAAATCTAGATGGAGTGATAGTAGTAAGTGATGTTAGGACCTTCATTATGGTCTCATAACTTTATATTTATAGGGTTCTCTTGCTCTAATTTCATAATTAATCCCAACATGGCCGACTAGGAAAAGATAAGGATGAAAAATGACTATAAAAAGCCCAAAAAGAGGTGGGAAAGTAAAACAAGGAAATAGGCACCTCGGGGGGACGGAGGCACCCTAGTATAGGCCTGGGTGCCTCGGTTTAGGCTAAAATGACGGGAAAGTATCAAACAGATTGGGCATGTATATAAAAATGTGTGGAATGACGAAATAAAAGGTAAAACAAGATGGCCAAAAGGTGGGATTAATTATTACTTTCTTCACTTAAGAACCTTCTAAATAGTAGTATGAGACCAAGCTAAATAATGCCTAAAGTGCATGATTTTATGAATACAATTGTATCTAACTCTACCCATGGTTCAAAATATCATCTAGTTTCCTTTCCCTTTCAAGCTAGACAATTTCCCATTGTAAAAAAAGTATACTTTTAACTCTTCATGTCAAGCCCATTCTCAATTAAATAATAGAGATAAAATTTACTGTCTTATAATGAGAAGTTGTGCATTCTCATAGCCTTATCTTGTTTATAATGGGCACAAGCCCATTCTCAAACAAATAAATATTACTTTTTTTATAATGCTTTCGTAACTTAGAATGTTTTTAATACGCAAAAGCCCAATATCATACAAACAAATAGTTTTTGTCTTGTAGTTATCTATAATTGTATTATACTTGTTGGACTATCCCTAGCAGAGCCAAGTGTTGCACTACATATCCCATTAGTACAAACAAATAATTACGCCGGCAGAGCTAAGTGTTGCACTACATACCCTTGAGAGAGATCCAACTTTATGTAGTTCTCATTACACACACACACACACACACACACACACACACACACACACACACACACACACACACACACACACACATATTTATAAAATTTTATACTTTTTAGAATAGGTTGTGAGAATGGGAAGTAGAGAAAGAATATATAATTCATGTTATGGAATTTTTGCAAGGGTTGCCAATGTACATAGGTATTAAACTGCAAAAGGTGAACTACATAACGTGAATAATATATTCTTTCTCTACTTCCCATTCTAAAGCAAATTTAATTCTCTAAGTATGGGTATATACCCATTCAATACAAGTACAAAGGTTATGCGTTTGCTAGATTTTATGCACAACAAATCACCTAGGCAGTCATGAGATAAATCTCCCTCATTTACTAGTGAGGCTCCCATGTAAGATTTGTCAGTTAAATATGCTAGTATCTATTTGTTGGTATTACTTTAACTATGTAGCTCATGAACCATAGCTATATAGTTTTGCAGCAAGTAAGCAACTCATGTTAAGAAAGGAAATATCTGAAGAAGGGGAAAATAATAGAAAATAGGAAGAAGGAGGGAAGATGTGCAACCCAATCAATAGATTACAGAGTTGATCACATGCACATAGAACCAATAGATACTAACACACATAATTATAAGCAAAGGAAATTTTCAGATCTAGATCTAGAATAACACAAAGTTTATGAGTAGATCTAAGACAGAAAGTTAGAAACAAAATGCACTGTTGACACAAAGTTCTCCGAAAATATGCTCCTTTCTATTCCTCTACTTTCAAATAGTTATCAAGGGTTTCAGCAAAAAGTATGGAACACAAGAATGCTTTGCTTACAAATTCTAATCCTTTAACCACAGAAGGTTCTACCTCTACTTATAATTTATGGAGGGAAAATTACAAATAGAAAACTATAACCGAACCGGCACATGTGGAAGCTGGAAAGAAACAACTGGAAATCTCCCTACTGAAATTCCTCTTTGCATGACATGCATCAGAGTTCAAGCCAAAATTGTGCACATTTGTCACTTAACTCAAAGAATCTTTCCAAATGACTTAAAGTAATGGTTTTTAAACCAATCACTTAAGTTTCATAATTTAATGGATCACTCAATTACTTTTCGGAGAAAATAAGAGGAAGAATAAGAAAGAGGAAAAGAAATTAGAATAAAGCCGCAACACTTCTAGTCTTATTCTTTTTCCATATTCTCGCATGCGATTGACTCTTTTGCCTTTAATTCGCACCAAATTGGATCTCGGAAGCAAAATGAATGTGACTTTGCTTATGGGTGTTGCATTTGACTTGTCTTCCCTCTTATCCTTGAAGCTTTTGTAGTTACGTAAATTCAATGAAGGCTTCAATGGAAGATTGGGAGCACATGCACAAGATCCTTGAAGGAATTCTCCATGCGACGACTTCTACAGTTGCGTCGAAACAAGAGGATGAATTTTCGGGAAGCCTTTGCAATTATGAGATCTAATCTGGATCTAGATCCGGGAAGCGATGCACGATTCTCGTTGATCCTTTTATTTCGTCATGCTTCATCATGGCAGAGCAATATTTGTCTCGAGAAACTCTTTTTCTTTTATTCGGCCGAATTCTTTACAAATGGTGCAGATCTAGGGATTTCTTCGATTCGGAAGATATATTCAATGTATCCGACATTGATTTAAGCTCCTTTCTCTTATATAAGCACCTATAACAATATGCAGATAATTAAACAGACTTAAATCAAGCTCCTCCAACCCTAGGCGCCAAACTTTGAAGCTTTCCGACAGTGAAAAACACTTTTTTGAGCAAAAATCCTCCTCCTTTGGGCACCAAAATTGGCTGGGCTGAAATCCTTTGACAAAATAATTAATTACTCCATCAATATGGCAGCCCATGCTTATATAACCTTCATCATTCTATAATTAATAATTGCCTCTCCTATTCCTGACAATTAATTAATTAATAAACATGTTTTTCTCTTTAACTTGGGCACCTAAACTTGCATGCTCATGGCTGCCATTAAATAAATTAATTTAATTTATTTTTAGCCTCCTTCCTTCAGTTCTCTTTGACTTCACATCATGCTTTGACCTTCTATTTCTCCATGCGCCAAAGTTAGGAATAAAAACTATTAATAAATGCCTTAAAAAGCATTATCTATTCACCAAATGGGTCGCACTTTTTAGCATGCTTCAAGGTTGCATTAAATAAATAAATTTAATTTATTTTTAGCCTTCCTCTTCCAGTCTTCTTTGACTTCTCCTCATGCATTGACTTTTCCTCATCCCTGGGCGCCAAAATTAGGAAGGAAAACTATTAATAAATGCAATTAAAGTTATTATTTAATTCCCAAAGGGGTCGCATTTTTGACATGGCTGATTTCTTTATTTAAAAAGTCAATTTTGATGGGATTATTCACCCTGCACTGCAGCTCCAAAAATCCCTTCATCCACTTAAGTTGTTTGACTTCCATAATGAGAATTTTTACCCTGCAAGGCAGGTAAGAAATTCTCGCCATGCCTTAAGTGATTTTCTCAGTATTTTATAATGGGAATTTTCACTCTGCAAGGCAAGTAAGAAATTCTCGCACGCTCTTTACCTCTAATTTTCCCATCATAACTTAAGTGACTTTTCCTTCATGGGAAAAAGTACTGCTGCAGCGCGTGTATAAAATTCTCACCCGCTGCGACCAAAAATCTCACTATAGCTTAAATCCATCCATTCCAAAAATGTGACTTGCCCAGAGAGGCTTTTTGTGCATGACTTCGGCTTTTTAAAGAGAAATTGAATTCCCGAGGCCGATTCCTTCACGGCATGGTGGCTGCGAGATGATCTTGATACTCCAGAAAGAAAACAGATCAGTATCTTGCGAAGGAATTGACCTAGGGGAATTTCACAGAGAAAAACACGCAAAAATAATAAAAATGAAAAACGTTTCCAGAAGTCACAGACAAAGCCCAAGATTCATTCCTGGTGAAAACCCTACTGGTATATGTGAATATTGGCATGCAAAACTTCAACAAGGTTAAACCAAAGCACAGTTTACTTCAGATGGGGGCTTCAAACAATTAAATAAAAATTTCCCGTAGACAAAATTTGGTGAAAGGATAAAACGAGTTTCGACATCTGGGTATTTGTCAAAATTGGCTCATATGATTCACTGGGAATATCTTAATGCAATACAAGCATCTTTTGGCAATAAAAACACAAAACAACCCATTATTTTAAAAGTACGAAAATTTTAAACATGGGGTAGTCTCAGATTTTAGGGTGAAATATGGGGACACCACTATGATAATTCGCTACTTCCCATTCTAAAACAAAGTGAATATTTAGAGGTATTAAAATGTTTGTTTGTCTAAGAATGGGCATATGCCCATTGTAAACATTCAACTACAAGCAATATTGAATTTAATCATTTTAATACCTCTAAATATTCTGAAACATATTTAATTTTGTCCATGTTCATCTTCTATGATATCTATATGAGAATGGGCATATACCCAAGCAATATTGAACTTAATCATTTTAAGAAATCTATAAAAGTTGTGAGAATGGAGAAATTTTAACTCTATTCTTCTAATTAAACTTCTAACTTTTGTTTACATATATTCTATAATATGAAAAGAACTTAGGAGAAAACTATATGAAGGATGTACATCTTAATATTAGAACAAAGTAAAAATTGTTAAGAATTAACGTATACATAATGACCGTAATATCTAGTCCCGGTTTATACTACTATTCATATGGTTTTTAGTGAAGAAAGTACTAACTAACGCATGTCTCTTGGCCATTTTTATTTAATTTCCAAAGCATCATTCTCAACCTTCACTACACACATGCCCAACCTATTTTTGGAATCTTCCGTCATTTTAGACTTGACTTGGAGTGCTTAGGTGGGGTGCTCATGGGCACCCGGTCTCGGTTAAGGGTGCCTCGGTCCTAGTTGGGGCGCCCGGCCTATTTGAAAATTTCCACCACTTTTTGAGCACTTTCTAGCCGTTTAGCTTCTTATCTTTTTGGTAGTTGGCCATTTCGGGTTAATTATGAAATTAGATCAAGAAAACCATATAAATATAAATTTATGAGACCATAATGAGGGACCAAGAACTAATCATTAATATCATCCACCTAGGGTTGCATTCATCTAAGGCATTTAGAGATCATTTGCATTCATTTAGCTCCATCACAAGGGACAAGGCTGGTTCATCTGCATCACACAAGCATAAGAGGGGATTCTATTATATTCCATCCACCATTCTACTACATTTTTACATCTTTTTATTACTCTCTACTTCATAAAGTGCGTCAAATGAAGAACAAGATAACCTAGGGCACATGATTCACACACACATTAGAACTACATTTGGGTCTAGAATGTAGTGTAACACTCAGTTAGTAAGCCCACTATTGTGGCAGCTAAGGTCAGTCTAACATATTCATTTTCATTCTTCTTTATTATGGTCTTGATACTTCTTATGTGTTTTTTGTAGGTCTTCTATTCCTCGTGGATCACTAACAACATTTGGCATAATGGAGAAAACCTAATGTGACAAACAATGAAGGTTTCAAATCACTTACGTAACTCCGTGAAACTTAGTTCCAGACCTTTTACATAGACCATAGTGCCCATTCTAAAGACTAGGATGCACACAGGCTCCTTAGTCCCTCTCTGTGCACTCCACCAATTAGATAGCCCAAGTCCTTCCTTTTTAAGGCCTCTACATAGTTATTTTTGCTTCATGTTTTTCCAAATCACTACGTGACACATTCCCGCAAGTTCATCAAATCAACTAAATCATTTCCATACTTCTCTTATATATTAGGGTTTTCTACATTCATTAGATTAGTTGCTTGGGTCATTTCCATACTTGTTTGCTACATTTACCGTATTTACATGATGTTCTATTTTAGATTAACTATCTTATTTCCACATTTTAGGTAATCATTTTGGTGAACCCGATCTCTACACTTATAGGATCTTCATTCATAGCTTATTATTCTAGGGTTTAGTCTCTTTTCACCATGGATCACTCTCATATTGATTTTACTGAAGAACATATTAAGGCCATTAATGATCATATCATTGAGCATCCTCAAGATCTATACTTACTTTTACATGTGGCTTGTGAGGAAGCTACTAATTTGGTGGAACTCATCACTTCCACGGCTATACCGACTTTGTTTGCCACTCAACCATTCGCTTCTACTCTTCCACCCATCTCTACTATTCCTATTTTTGTTAATACTCCTACCAATCATTTTACATCGCCCTTAGTTTCTCATATACGAAAGGTGTCATCCGTTGGTAATCAAAACTTAACTTATCTTTATCACGACTTACAAGCTCAAATCGTAAGTTGTAATAGGACACTTCGCATGCATCACCCTCTTTAGATTCTAACTTATTTTTCATACTCCATTCATACCCGTAATATCTACTTATCCACTTCCTCCTAGCTTTTTCACCCCTAAGATTCCCATTTTCAATGGGCATGGTGACCCACAGGAGCATCTTAGAGTGTTTCATGTAGCTTGTCTAGATTTTTCTGACGATCATATTCTCTTAGCTAAAATATTTCCTCGTAGTCTCCATGACTATGCGATGCATTGGTTTTATGACCTACCTATTCACTTAGTAACTTCATTCATGCATCTAGCTAATGCCTTTCTTACACATTTCTCCATCAATATCAGCTCTAAGATCTCTTACGCTCAACTAGCGCAACTTAAATAGGGATCCAATGAACACTTCGCTAACTACGTTTTAAGGTATAAGAACAATCTAGCTAAGATGACAAATGTGCTTGCAGACTCTGAATTTCAGGACTTGTTTATCCAAAGTCTTTTACCGCCTCTCCAAGAGAGTGTTCTCTTTGATACCTCTCCTTCATTTGATCAACTTTGTCATACTCTTAAGCTTCATGAGACCAAACTCCTATCCATAGGAAAGCTTAAGTATCAAGAACAAACTTTTACCTCCACTCATTTAAAAAAAAATTCCAATCAAACCATCTACAACTAAGCTAACCGACACTAAAATCACTTTACAATGCAAAGTTACTCCTACTAAGGAGGTTCAGCCACATAACCTAGGCACACGTTTATGTTGTGATTATCATCGATGTGTGGTACATTATACAAATAGATGTTTCAAACTCCGTACAATCATCCAAGATCTAATTGATGACAACAAACTAGAGTTTCTAGAATCTACTAACTTTACAAGGACCAACGATAAGGGTAAACTCAATCTATTTAACAACGAATCTCAACAACGTGACAAGAAGACATCTGAATCTTCTACCAATCATACATATCACATAGTACCTCCTCCTAGATCAAGAGCTCTGGATTTCTTAGTTGCAAGTACTAACGCTTCACCACCAATAATTTTCTTCTCCGATCATGATTATCATGTGAATTTTACTTCCAATCATTTACATATCAATGCATCTATTGGTTCGACCTCTATTAACAACACTAAGGTTGACCCATCATGGCCCATTAGTGCATGTTCTATTTCACTTCTTAAGGCTATCGGTTATCCTCAATCACAAATTGAGTATCCTTTCAACAAACCCTTTGGTGTTGTTAAGATACATGTTACGGTTGGTCCTCTTACACTTTGCTTGTGCCGTTCGTCATTGGAAACACAATTGATAGATGTGACATGCTTCTCGGTCTTAATTGGATTCTTCTCTCAATCTATCATTTCTATGAATCATTTATGACTCAAATTTATTCACAACAAACAGGTCATTTCTATTGATAGTGTCCCTCCATCTAATCCATGGTTTCCATCTCCTTGTACAATAGCTAACACATCACATTCTATGTTTCTCAAAGCACAATCTATGCCTAGTTCCCTACTCGAGCGGTGTTTACATGACCGCATTATGCTACTAGTCCTACACATAGGTATAGGCCCATTTCTAGGACAGTTACTACATCTTGATGTAGATCACCACCTCGATTTATTCCACGTGGGTCTTCATCACCTTCGCACTCAACATCACGTAAATATCTGTCATCAACACATTTTTTTGTGTCACGTCCTTCATCATACATTCATCCATCACATGTACATAGACTTCATTCACCAACACAACGTTTATCTACTATACCACCATTGTTAGAGCATAGTCATATGTTTTCATCATCACATGCATCGGATAGAGGGCCTTCATCCTTTACAATCATTGGTTATCCCATGTGTTCATGTACACTTGGGGCATAACATCTAACACACTTCCCCTCTTCATCTTAGCATCATCTCATCTTACATAGTCATACGTACATCTTAGCATCATCATTACCCGATGACACACTCTTGATTTGTTGAGGGCTTACTACACATAAACCCCATACATTGCATTATAGGCATTACATATTGCATTTCATCACACATCACGCATCATACATCATACATCATATTAGTCGAATTATGCATATATCATACTTCTATTGTCTAGTGTTGTATATTATTCATCATACTACCCATTATATATATCACACACTTCCTACTATTAGGTTATTTGCACATATTACATTGAATTATACACATTGTGTCTCTACACTAAATTTCACATCATTTGTATTACATCCTACATTCTACACTTAGTCTACACTGTGCATCTCCATACCATGCATCCTTTACATACTCTACTAGTCATCATCACATATGAGTCTAGCGTTACATTACATTGTACACATTGTACACAATCTACACATCTAGCATTGCATACTACACACAACATATTTACATATTCTACACATCACAAGGTCATATTTCATCATTACATATACTACTACATCTTCTACACGCTGCACTCACTACCTTATGACGCACTTTAGTTCCTCAGTCCATACTCGAATGTCGAGGGTTTACAAATCAAATGGACCTTACATTCATCATGTATCTATCATTCAAACTTTCATCACATAACATTCCTAGGATAGTGACACACACTATATGATAAATCATCACTTACTCAATCATCTTGTAGTGGTATGCACTTCAGGATACATCACCACTCCCTACTATTCATCTAATAGTGACACACGCTATAATAGGTTAAATAATCACTTAATCTATCATCTTGTAGTGGTATATGCTTTAGGATAAATCACCACTCATTTTTTCAATATACGCTTAGGCTATAAGGTTCACGCATATCTCTTCTATATGTCACACATCACCACTACACATTTACACTCATCACAAGGTGCACTAGACACAACACACACTTCGACCATTTCTTTCCGATGAAGTACTCTCGTTTATGGTTCATTCTTTACTTGTTGAGGGGGAAATAGATATGAAACTCATTGCATAAATTTCCATTCACTTGGGGGCATGCGTCTCCTATCACTCTATCTTGCATTCTATTCCACCCATCCACAACATATTGCATATCTTGGTTGCTTTTAATCTTGCTTACTTTTGCTTGTATATGGTCATCTCATTACACATGCTAGTTAGATATCTTGTATGGCATTTATCTATACCATCCACACATGCGTGTTCACATCATTTTTATTTGTGATCACGAGATACAGATATTTTGCATGCAACACGTATGCTCGCCTTCTCCCTTCCTACATTGGTAATTGGGGCATCCAAATTCATCTCTCACAGTTCTATTTTTTCACTTTGTACTTATCACTTCACATTACTTGGTTATACATGCTTTTGACATAGTGGTTATATTTCTAACATGCTAATGGGTGCTTCGCGTGCAACATTTATTCATAATTATTTACTTCAATGATTCTCTATTGTTTGTACTTGTTTGCCATTATTTTCTCTTACATGCGGGACTTACCTTATGTTTAGTGTGAACACTTGTTTTTGTTTTCATCCATGATGGCCTTACGTGTCTTACCACATTATGAGTGGTGTCCCACATTTTCCACCCTATTTGTGTGGTTTACTCGTTTCCTTGCGTCTTTACACTACTACTTTGCTTGGTAGATTTTACACCATTTGATTAGCTTACTCAATGTGTTATACATGCATGTTTTCATACTAACCCTTATCTTTGGCTTGCCTCTTGTTTGTGTTTGCCTTGGTTTCTACCAATCACATTCAATTCCCCTATAGGGAAGATTTTCGAGTTCATGCGGTTGGTCCTCTTTTGGGGCCGCATTCTCCTATCAACGATGTCGCATGCACCCCCAAAGAGGGGGAATCATTTGGGGTTTTACATTCTACACTTTGGTTCGATTCAATACACTTTCTACCTTTGGCATTGTGGGTTACATACAGTGAGTGAGTTCAGACTAGTCTACAAAACCCATACACAAAAGATTTTACAGGACATGGTTATCCTTAGCATTTGGGGGAGTAGTTAACGGTTGGAGGATACAAATGAAGAATTCCTCCCAATACTTCTTCTACCACCAACGTTGGATTTCCCAAAAACTATTATGTACAGAGATCTCTTCACACATGTTCAGGGAAGTAGTTAAAGGTTGGAGGATACAATGGAATTCCTCCCTATACTTCTTCACTTTATCACATCGATCACCCAAAAAACCCTCGACAATATAGGATATCCCTCTACACTCTCTTTCTTGACATGGATCAGGTGCACATGTTCTATTTACATTTTCATTTTACATATTTTACATTTACATGCTTTTACATATATATACATGTGTCCTTACATCATGTTTTTACACATACATACATATATATTTGACTACTTAATCATTTTCTCCTTGCAGTCTCACCATATGAGAAACAAGCCATCAAATGGGAACAACATAAATAACGATGTCAACAAAAACATCACGTGACAACACACACCGTACTAATCTTGCGGTACATCACACACATCATCATCGGGCTACACATGTGCTTCGCCATAGGTTCACTCTCATCACTTTTTTTTTTCACTTTTTCCTCTTTAGTTTCCATGCTCCATCATCTTTTTGTCACTCCACACTTTCTCTAGTCCTTTAGCACGCCTTCTACAATCACTCTACATGGACATTGGGTACGCATATCTATCTACTTTATGTTATCGAGCGTTACGCTCATCAACATAAATTGGGGATAAATGTAGACATTAAATCATGCACTTTGGGTAATATGTAGTCCCGGTCTCATACAACTATTCATATGGTTTTTGAGTGAAGAAATTACTAATTAACCCATGTCTCTTGGCCATTTTTATTTAATGTCCAGTCATTCCCAACCTTCCCCACATACATTCCCATCCTATTTTTTTCATCTTTCGTTACTTTAGCCTTGACTGGGCACTCGGGATAGTATTGGGACACCCCTGGTCCCGGTTAGGGTGCCTTGAGCCTTTTTAAACGTTCACCTGCCACTTTTTGGGAACTTTCTAGCCATTTTAGCTTCTTATCTTTTTTATGGTGGGCGATTTGGGGCTAATTATGAAATTATATCAAGATAACCGTATAAATATAAAGTTATGAGACCATAATGAGGGACCAAAAACTAGTCACTACTATCATCCACCTAGGGTTACATTCATCTAAGGCATTTGGAGATCATTTGCATTCATTTAGCTCCATCACAAGGGACAAGGTTGGTTCATCTGCATCACACAAGCATATAAGAGGATTATATTCTATTACATCCATCATTCTACTACATTCTTACATCTATTTATTTTTCGTTACTTCACAAATTGTGATCGCGCAAGAGCACCTAGGGCACATGATTCACACACACACACACACCATAACTACATTTGGGTCTGAAATATAGTGTAACACTTAGTTAGTAAGCCCATTGTTGTGGCAGATGAGGTCAGTCTAACCTATTCATTTGCATTCTTTTTTTAGGGTTTTGATACTTCTTATGTGATTTTGGAGGTCTTCTCTTCCTCTTGGATCATCGGCGACATTCGGCGTAATGCAAAAACCTAATGTGATAGACAATGAAGGTTTCAAATCACTTACAAAACCTATGAAACTCAGTTCTTGACCTTTTTCACATATCGGGTGCTAATTATATAGACTAGGGTACCCACAAGTGCCCTAGTCCCTTTCTAGGTGCTCGATCTAATCGGATAGCTCGAATCCTTCTCGGGGCCTTTACATAGTCATTCATGTTTCTTGTTTCTCCATCGCTTCGCAACACAATCCCGCAAGTTCATCAAATTAGCTAAATCATTTCCATAAATTTTTATTGTATTTACTTATTGTATTTAGATGTTGTTCTTGTTTATATTAACTATACTATTTCCACATTTTAGTTAATCCATTGTCTCCTCTCGTATGTCATTATTTTGTGCATTTTTTGTCAATTAACATCCATTACATCTTGAGATGCACTATCTAATGTTTTGAGAACATGATATATGAATATTGAGATTACTTCTTTGTAATCTATGTTATCGATGTAGCAATCATTCAATGAGAGTTCCTTTGAGATGCTTCATGGTTAATTTCTTCTCTATGTTGTCTTTCTACCTAAATCAATTTGTCTCGAATGCATTTTCATGCGTAATATTTTCTTTATACATATTTTTCATCTTGAGATGTTTGTGCACATATCAATATCATTTATTCTAACATGTTGTATCTTTTTTTATTTCAATTCTATAGGATTAACTTATTCAGAAAATGGAAACTAAAAAGGGAATATCGGAAAAAAAGCTATTCCAACCCCTCCCGGTAGTAGTGTAGTCTTGTCTTTCAAAAATAACATCTTATTTTGAGAAACCATCTAAGGAATCCCATCCTTTTCCAGCAGGACTAGCACAATCAAGGGATAATGATTACATTCAAAATGAAACTCAGAATGAGTTCATTTTTTATTCGATGCCTGATGTTGTTAATGACGAAAAAAATGAAATGCCTCCCCTTGAAGACATTCCATTGAATGATGTTGAGTTTGACATTACACCACCCGCCAAATTGAATGAAGATGACACTACGTCACTGCACAAGTGAATTTTGGATGTGAAAATTATAGCATAACGAAATTTAAATTCCACCATGGAATATACTCAACGGATACCTATTTACGGAAGAAAGAGAAAGGAAATAAAATGGTACTTGGGAAGGAGTTTCAAGTTAGACTGATTCTCTAAGTTTCCATTTATTAAACCTATTGAAAATGAGAATAAATCTAAACCTCCCAAAGAATAAAAATGTACAATATGAAACCGTAAATTGGGTAGGGACAAGACAATGCAACTTAAGTGGAATACTATTAAGAAACATGTACGAAATACATATGAAAAGATAAATGTAGATGGCGTTGAGAATAATGTTGTCGATGGAAAATTGTGGATGATTATTTTCATATTAGGTATGAAAAATAATTTTAAGAGCACAAGAGAACTAAAAGAATAATAAGGTTTGAAAAGCTCAACTCCTAGTAAAGTGAATGCTAAGATGGAAGTGACAAAAAGGTTTGAAAAGCTTGACTCCTAGCAAAGTGAATGCTAAGAGGGAAGAAACAAAAAGGGTTAGTTGATTACCCGAATCTTAATCAAAATGAGAGTTAAGAGAAAAGGGATGAAAAGAGGTTAGACATGTTCTACTCATTAACAAAAATGAATGTTAAGGGAGAAAATACATGACAAGGTGAACATGGTCAACTCTTAATCAAATGAGTGATAAGAGTGATGAAGAGATGTAAAAGGTTAACTCCTAACACGATAAGTGTTAAGAGAAACAACAAAGGGGGAAAAGTGAAACATGCTCGACACTTAACAAAATGAATGTCAAGGGAGACAAGACTTAACAAGATGAAGGTGATCAACTCTTAACAAAAGGAATGATAAGAGTGATGAGAAAAGGGACTTCACAATACTTAACAAAATGAATGATGTTAAGGTGGAAGATGGACTGAAGTGTTAGTTTAGAAGAATCTTAGCAAAATGAGTGCTAAGAAATATGAAGGAGCTTGAAAGATGTCACGACCTTTTACGAAATTGAACGTAAAGAGGGAAGAGATGAAATAAGTTAGTGTGCTCAACTTGTGACAAAGTAAGTGTGATAAGAGGAGACTTAAAACATGATGGACGATGCTCAACTCTCAACAAGGATTAAGTCATACACCATTTGGCATCTCGCAGTTAGTAGTTTGCAATGTTTTATCCACCTTTGTGAGAGCGGGTCCTACAAACAAGGATTATAAAGTTCTCCTGAGGTAGGTAAAGGACAAGACAACATAAGCAAGTTCACACTTTTGATTTCCAAGATCACTTTAAAAAGCGTGAGGAAAGAGCATACACATAAAACAAGCTTTGATTAAAAAAGAAAAGAAATGTTAATTCCCAAAACAAATAGAAACAATCACATTTCTGATTTCCAAGATCACTTTTAAAGTGTGAGGAAAGAGCATATGCATGAGGTTGTTATGTTAAAAATAAAATAAAAAAGAAAGTTAAAAAAAACTATAATTTTATTTTATTTTTTAAAAAAAGACAAGTGTTAGGAGAAATGAAACCATAAATTTTCTGTAAGTCCAAATCAGAAAATTATTTTTCCATTGCATATATATTTTCAATACCTTTCGTAAAAAAATGAATTCATTCTGAGCTCGGGAGAAACAGATTATGGCTTCCTAAGACGGGTTACAGATGGCGCTCTCGGTGAAATTTTTGAACGTGAGAAAAATGTCCTGACAACTAGTTTTTTTGAATTTCTGACTTTTGTACTTCACCTGAGAAGCTAAAATTTTGATAGCAAGGTTAAATAAGAACAATAAACATAAATAAAGAGTTAGATCACAAAATGATTAAATAAAATGAAAGAAAGAAATGTGGGGAGTCCCACCGGGCATGCCAAAATGTAAGCAAAGAAAAATCACAGTGAATGAAAGACAAACAATAAACTTGCAAACCTTCCAATAACCTTCCAATGCAAACCTCAGTAGGAGAGCTTTTGAAGCTATATAACCTTTGAAAGTGATTGATATGTGGGTGCTCTTGAATGACCTCCAAAGATTAGTGCAATTCTACAAAGAATAGTTGGAAAGATTCGAATGCAAATTAACGAGTTTATTTGCAAACAATTCAGGAGGATTTGAGATAAGACAAATTACAATTTATAGAAGCAGAGACAATTAGAAATTGGTTAAACACAGTTGAATGCACATGTTGAAAAATAGCATTAGAGGAGGTTCCATCGGTGGTTTGGGCATTTAGGGGCAATAAATGAATTAAATGTAAAAGTTGCATCCGAAAAGGTGGTTGTACGTGCAATTCAATTGCCCCCACCTTTCTAGGATTCTATAAGTGTAGTTAATTAGGATGAGGATGTGGAGTCCAAGTGGAGTCCATGTGGTTGTTAAATGAAATAGGTGGAATTAAATAACCGAATTTAATTAGTATTTAATTGTGAGGAGATAATTAACCATTTAAATAAATAAATGTTTAATTATATTAACTAGAAGGTGTTAGGAATTAATTTAATTAATTCCAAGAGAATGGTATAATTTAATTAATTTAATTGTGAGGAGATAATTAACCATTTAAATAAATAAATGTTTAATTATATTAGCTAGGAGGGTGTAGGAATTAATTTAATTAATTCCAAAGGCATGTTAGAATTAAATTATTTAATTCCAAAGGGTAGGAATATAGCTTAGGTAATAGAATTAATTTTAATTAATTCTAAAGGGGAATATTTGAATGATGGAATTAATTTAATTAATTCCAAAGAGGTGTACTGTGGCGAGATAAAATTAATTTAATTAATTCTAATTGGTTAGAAGCGGGATATAACTATGTATGTGTTTTTAGGGTGTCTACACCTCAACCAACTAAGATTCAACATTTTCTTAATAGGTATTTGCGAAATCCCCAAAACCTGATCCAAGTCCAAGTGTTTTATTCAAACATGTTCTATTTCTTTAACATACATTTGAACAAGATTCTAGTTACATGTTTTTAATATATTTTTAAATTTTGTTAATGTCAATATTTTGGTGGCATTGAAGAAAGCATTTCTATGCAAATTTAAAAATAATTTATTCCCATCTCCAAGTCACTCCCTCCCCACTAATTTGTAAACCAATGAATTTAATATGAACATCCACAATAGTGTAAACAAACAACGTTTGAATTATTTTTTTGTTTTGTAAAAGTCCATATTGTTCTTTGAATTTAATCATATATTCTCCGAAAAACATGTGGTGTTATTTCATATTGTATATGTGTTGTAATATGCCTTCTTTTTTATTTTAGATACTGATAAAGCATAGTATTGAATGCTCCAATGAAGAAGAATCAATCTTCGTGCTTGTTCATTTGTGGAGCTACAAATTATATTAGTGATTCATTCAATATTTAAAATATTTAGTAATGTTGTTACAAATTTTTAATTTTCATTTTTGTTTCAAACGCATATAAGAAAAATTTCATTTTTCCATCCCTTTTACTCTTTATCCAAGCAAGTTTATTGTGATAGTAACCATCCCATTGTATTTCTACAACTCGGTTTCCAAATGAGAATTATAGTCGTAATAAAGACCAACAAAAATGTATCAAATATCTCTTACAATTGGCAACATATATTTTATAAGAAATATTTTGTCATAGTTGTAACAAATTACTCTTTTTCCAAGCAAGTTTATTGTGACAAGAAACCATCCTATTGTACTTCTACAACTCGGTTTCCAAATGAGAATTATAGTCGTTAAATAAAGACCAAAAAAAAGTATCAAATATCTCTTATAATTGGCAACATATATTGTATAAGAAATATTTTGTCATAGTTGTAACTTAAATTTTATCAAACCCTTTCAAATAGTAATTGTGATTTTGTGCTAACTTCTTGTACATTTCTATCCAAACATAAACACAACAATCCTTCTTGCTAATTTTTCAGTTCACTAGCTAGCTTGAACACATTCCATCAACCTTTGGAAGTGCCAAGAAAAACTTTTGTGCTTCACAATATTTATAAACCTTATCTTCTTACATTCTATTTTTTATCCACTTCAAATATTTATTTAATTCTCTCGGGTTGAGTTGTGAATTTTTCTATTAAACAATAGTAGCCTCTAGATATGATATGCTTTGTTTTTAATCCATATTATATTGGGTGCATATGATACTACTTGAATATGTCATGTTGTAGGAACTATGTATGCATTCATTAATTTATTAGGTACAATACTTGTATTGTTTATGGGATTCATTTTATTATTTGCATGTCTTTTTTTTTTAGAAGAAGGTAAATTTGAGGGTGTTGAAAGGACCCACATCCTTGTACATTTGAGGATTTTTGAGAGGATCCACAACCTAGTTACAATGAAGGGAACCAACACTAGGAACTTGGATGAAGCAACCATAAAATCGTAACGAAGATGCAACATATGCAGCAAATGAAGCAACAACACCGAGTGAAGCAGCGACCACAACGAGTGAAGCAACGTGAGTGACTTGACCGCACCACTCCCACCCCATCGACTATTTGCATGTTTCTTTTCATGCTACATTACGATATTAAATTTTCAATCTATCTTTCTCTAGAATCAATTTTTATTGTTGATGTAGCTCAAGTACGCACTATATATTTTCCTATAAAAGTGAATACATCTTCTTTGTATTATGAATGCATTCAAATCATCTCACCTAATATGTTTGTTTACAACCATACAATATTTGTTTTATCCATAAAACAACAACAAAGTCAACATACAATCATAATAAATGGAAATTAAGCTCTTAATATGATCAACAACTTCTAATACATGTATATTGAATAAAAATAGTAATATTTTTTTCTCATTCCATGTTTGAGTATTTAAATTATTCAAAATCTATTGGCGGTTTAAATACTTGCGAACAAAAATGAACTCACGATAAATTTATTTCTTTTTTCTTTTGCCAAATACACTTGCTTCGCAGGATTTTCCACTTCATGGCCTTATTGGATTTATAAATTTATTGGCATGGCTCTTTAAAGACTCAATGTCTATAGAATTTTAATTTATATTTAAATTTCATTCTTATATTTCAATAGTCATCTTTTTTATTAACAATGTTTCCATTACACCATGCACACATTCAACTTTTATGGATGTCAGTTTCAAATTTGAACAATATCAATAATACAAAAATATATATACCTAATAGGATTTGGTCTCAAGATAAATTAGTTGCATATGTTGAAAACAAATGAATGCGGGAGAGGTTTGACCTTCAACTACTACCATTTATTTGGATCTAGAGGTCCTTGTCATGGGTTTGGTAAATGAATTGATTGTAGGTAACAAGTTTAAAGAAATTAAACACAAAATGATTTCTCTATGTATATTTCATTCATACCATTACACAATTATATAGGAGATTCCTCTCCTAAATAATAGGATGGTTATAAGCAACTCATGCCAATTACGTGAGTTGTTATAACACCCAAACAACTTCACGTATACAACCCAATATAACTCTATAGTTACCCAACCATACAATAACCTAACAACTTATATGTGAAGCACTAATTTATATATTCCTAACATAATTTCCATACATTACTCTAGATCAACATGGTAAAATATATCCTCCCCATCCATAGATATTCTTCCATAAGAGGATAGTGGTTCATACGAACTCCAATGTGCATTTTCTAAAATAAAAATGGTAGAAAGCCTTGGAGAAAAAAAGTGAGGCGACCAAAAAGATTATGTTAATTGAATTTGTTCGACGTCATGTTAGGAAAAATGTATTTTCCCAACCACGTATTACTTTAACATATAATAAGCATCGTAATGTGATTAGTCCAAGTCGTAGTTTGAAGAAAACTTAATTAAACAACAATGAAATGGATATATTTGAGCACAAAAAAATTAATTGCATAACGAATAAAATTTAAAACTTTCTAGGATGAAACGATAAACTATAGATGTAGCCGTAGAGATGGTGTTGAATGAAAAGAAACAACATGTAATCTATGGTACATATACACATGTTCGATTACATAATTCCTTATTTTTTTCAAAATGTGGGGGCATGATTATAGTTTCAAATCTAATATCAAGTTACATCTCTTTTATACATGTTGGCACACTAATACAATGCACAATGGGGGCAGGATCATATTCATCCATTTTCAAATTTGTATGGCACATGCCAATTTTGAATCTATATCCATTTGTAGCAGTGTGGTTTCGGGAGTTGATGATCCATTCCTCTTTGATGATCGAGACACTTGATTCCCTCTTCGATGTGGGGACACCCATTTCCCTCTTGGATTTGCTTTCATCTTCAACAAATTGGGGGTATCAATCCTCCTATGATATAGTTTTAATATCCCTATCTCCAAGTTATTCTTCAAGAAGCTCCTCCTCCAGAAGGCAAACAAATGTACTCCTTCCATGTTTTTTATCATAAATTTGCAAGGTTTCAAATTAAATTTTCAATTTCAATTTCAAATTTGAGTTAAATTTAAGTTCTTTCTATAGACATTGAATGCACTTGGTGTTGTAGGTTTCACTTTAGAGACCTTGTCAACACTCAAGTGAATTAAGCACATAAAGCAAAGATAAAGTGTATCCACACATTCAAGTAACTTTTCCTTTAAAATTATGCAAATTTCATTTCCTAGCATGAAGGGGAGGCAAATGTAAACATATAAATTTGGTAATAATCACTTGATAATGTTAGTATTAGTTTAATTCTTAAATCACGACTTGTGCACACATTCCAATCCTAATTGTTTAGCCTTAGCCTATTGTAATAATGTATCTCCTCATTGCACTGATTAATCACTCACATAAATGTTTTCATCACTCCAAAAAATTATATTACTCCCATGTTTCATGCTTAAAGTTTTACAACACTTCACACTCTTGCTCATATAGAACTTCCAAATAGAGAAAACCGCCAAGACCATTGGATTAAAAATGGTGGTTTCGTTCTAAGAAACCCCAATAGTCATTTTCTCAAATTGATATCTTTTATGGGTCATGTAATTTCCCTATAGATTGTCCTTAGTAAAAATTATACCTATAAAATCTTAGATAAACAAGTTGAATGCACTCATTTACTCACTTGACACTTTTAATCACCCCATTTGCAAATATAATTACAAAAGCACAAAAACCTCTCCTAACTTTCCCTAGAACAATAGTAGACAGGTAGAACATCCCTCACATGGCTCAAGCAATAAAAACTAGATTCTAAAGTCAAGCTTCCTAAGACAAATATCACGAAAGCCAAGATTAAGACAAACAAACATGTTGTGCTATAAATCCTTACCAAGTGAACAAGTTATCAAAGATAGTTGCATGAACATATTTATCATATCTCGTGTGGAGAACTACATACAATTTGAGGCCTATTAAGATTAGTGGCAATGTAAGTCGTGGTACGCAATTGTAATTCAACCCAAACACTAAATTTTTGTATATTTTTACCTATGGTTAGGATTGATGTCATTTTGGGTTATTATAGATGGTTTCACGTATTTACGAGACTAACATATCATTTTTGGGTGCCCCAGGTCTAGCTAGGTCCTCTAAATCCATCTTTTTGGGGTTTTTGCACAATCGTTCCTACTTCGATTTTTCCAACCACCTTTGCGACACTCTCGACAAGCATCTATTATCGGCTGAGTTCTTTCCTCACTCTCTTTTGCATATTAGGGTTAGCATTTCCTTTTGTATAGTTTGTTTAGCTTGCTTGCATACTTCTTTATTGCATTTATCTATTTTATTACAATTGTTCATAGCTTAGGTTAACTATCTATATACTACTTAGTCCATTTTTAGTTAATCACCTACTAACCAGTTATCCAATCCATCTTTCCCCTTCTCCCTTCAAAGGAATTTTACTCCTATGTTATATGTGCCCCAAAATTTTGTTGTATCAACTGCTCATGCATATAAAATAAAAGATTTTCTTTTTTTTACACTTTGCAATTTACGTACTTTTCAATTCCTTTTATATCACACTACTTTTCGAGCACTCTCATTTTTACTTCTCCTTATCTTCGTCTACGTAACTACCATCCACGTTTCCTCCTCCTCCCTTTGCTTGTCCACACCATTCACCCTCCCCCAAAATCATCTCCACTAAGTCATGCATTTCCCTTCCACGTCCACAACTAAGTCCACTCTACTTCCTACAAATTCACATCATCTTTGTACAATCCCTTTACAAACAACCCTTTCACCGACCCTTTTCCACACAATACCCCATTTTCCTTCCTTTGCCTCTTTATGTCCTCTTATATCATAACCCCCTTCATCCCTTTCAAATGCGTTCCCATCGCACGAACACGCATGTGATTGCTAGTTACTATATATGTCATGCCCCCTCTATTGCCCAATTGTTGACACTTTGAGGTGTACTTTTTATTATTTTCTTTCTCATTGAAGTCAAAGATGTTTCCTTTCCACTCATATACAAGCTTGGCACTAGTATTTTCCTCTTGCTTATGTATATACTACAAGCCAATATCTCCATATTGTTTTTTTAGATTTCAAATGCTGCATTTTTTGAAAATATATTTATCCTTTGATCACATATCTTGCAAGCATCAACTTTTTCTAACTAGAATTTAGTTGATTTGTTCTTTGTCACGATTAGTAGGTACATCGTGTGGATTGATGAACTATGATCTAGGGAAATTGTGTAACATGCATGTATAAAAATGGTGATAAATTACTTTATGAACATGTAAATAGTGCTCGAGTAAATGGATAAATGCGTAATTTTCCGAACAATTAGATACGAGGAAAAAAATCATTCAATATTATTATGTTGAGAAACATTGTGAACTCCATAAAATTATTTTGTGTAGCACATATCATACAATTAAACAAATACCACATAAGCATTTGTAAAACTACATTTTAAATATCACTGCACAATTTATAATACGGACATTTCTAAAGATTATTTCTTAATTTGCAACATCATAATGCCACAATATAGACACTTTTATTTAAATAATTAATCAGCATAGAATCCTTTAATAAGCGAAACTATACAACAGATCTAAAATAGGCACATCACAATTAATGCACAGCACAAATAAATAGTTTTTATTTAATATATGTACTGGTTACATCCTATTTACACGGGAGAGTAAATTTAATGGCACTTTTAAAATTTAACAAATTAAAATGGCGAAGGATGGGGCAAAAATGTTAGAGTAGCACGGGTGCTGTAACCAACTGAGTTATCGGAGAAGCTAATAATTTATATTTTGACTAAGCCTGCTGCTCAAAACAGAAAACAGTAAACCATGCACAGGAATCTGCGGGTGTTGTGGGTGTTAATGGTTAAATTGTTACGTATTCCGACATTTTCATACGGTGCCGTGGTGTAGTTGGTCATCACGTCAGTCTAACACACTGAAGGTCTCCAGTTCAAACCTGGACGGCGCCAATATGTATTTTAGTTTTGCCCTTTTTATGTTTGTTTGTCCGTCTCCTTTCAACCGGACCCATTCTTTGTCTATTCCCTTGTACAGAAAGGCCTCCGCTCTCTTTTGAGCGATTGATTTCACCTTTCCCTGTCTATTCGATTAATTTTACCGTTGTCTGTCAGTCTCCTTTCAACCCGACCCATTCTCTCCGTGACTAGGAATTGATTTTACAGGACTTAAATCCACATTCTTGGATCAATCAATTTCACCTTACCAGTGTTCTTTAAAGTAGGTTTTGAAATACGGGAGTCTGGATATCACACCTATTTGTAGAATAACCTTCTATGGCAATAGCTCTCCATACACTCCTTTGGACCCATCCCATTCTCTCGTGTCCAGGAATTATTTTTTACAACACTAAAATCTGTTATAAGTCATGTACATTTCTATAGGGATAGCTTTTTATACACTTCTCTCAACATGGCCCATTCTTTATATGTGTTTTGGAATTGTTTCTACAGCTCTAAAATATTCATAAAAGCTCGAGACTTCCTATATAGAAATATCTAAATCCACTATTTTTCATTTAGAGATTGAGCTTTCTTTCGGACATTTTATAGCACCCTCAATATTATTTACCACTTTTGGCTGGTAAACTCAACAAATTATATTCAAATCTTATTCCATAATGGAGATTTAATTCATGTGCCCAAAAAATGCAGCGTAGACAATTCATAAAGATAGATTTCGTCTCTACAAGTAAAGACTAGATAGGAGAATATGGCCTTTTTGAAAGCATAGGAATATGCACTCTTCAACATACAAATCTATACTCGCTAGTTCTATATGGCCAAAGATTACAAGTTTCACATGGTTATTATGTCAAAATAAAATGTTAATTGTAAACAAATATTTAATAAAGTATATATATAACCCACCATGTACTCCTTATGCAAACAAGAAGGTGAAACTCTAATGCATCTATGTCGCCCTCCCCTCTCTCCTTGAATAATGGGTGGGGTGTGATCAAGGAGGCACGAGGGGGAAGGGAGTCATAGCCATATATCATATATATATATATATATATATATATATATATATATAGGGAAGTTGGGAGGAGGCGGTGGCGGGGAGCAACTCTATTTAGCCCATCTATAGTTGCCTAGGTGTTCCTCATTATCCTACTCAACATCCTCTAATTAATCGAATTTTAGCTATATACAAAGTCTAGAGTGTTGTCCCCCGATAGTCAAGTTCCTTGTCGATGGACTATATAGACTCTAAATAGTCACACGAAAGCACTATATAGACAGGGTTCCGATCATAGGGTGTCGAGAGCTATAAATTGATATACAATAGCCCACCCACAAATCTACGTCAAAATGTACAATGTAGTGCATGAAATTAAACATAGAATTATTAAGTGTTTATGATCAAGCATAGAATTAGAGTGCTCTCCCGTTGTTCGAGGCAATGTGCCTCCATATGCATATCATGACCGAAATAAAATAACACTGTCATATTAATACCAAATAATAAAGATTGCATTTTTAACAAAAACAAAGTTTCAAAGGTAAGTGGGAAAATGCTTAAAATTGATGAATAATACAACTCCAAATTTCATTCTTTGACATATATTGAGGAATCAAAACTCGCACATTTTTGAAGATATAAAAGGTGTGATAATCAAATTGTGAGAATCACCAATGCAAAACTCTCATGACCATATATACCCTCTAAAACCACAAGGATGCTTATAAATATGAAAACATGAAAGATTGTGCCATAGTGAAAAAGTAGAATATTCGTTTCCATATGTATATAATCTTATTTCTAGGTGTTCTCTATAACTTTTGGTATCCTCAAGACCATGATTATTACAAAGTGAATTTTGATAGAGCGAAAAAGGGAACCTAGGATGATATCATGATTATTACAAATTGAATTTTGACATAGCAGAAAAAGGGAACTGAGGACGAGAAAAAAATTGGAGCTATAATCATAGCATTGAGAGAAAACCATCATCTATTTTTCTCAAAGAATAGGGATTCAAAACATCAATTTTTCTAGAAGTAGTGGCTCACTACACATGAATCCAAAGTGAGTAGAAAAAAATTGTAACGATCATCATAGAAGGGGACTCTTTAATAATTATCAATAAAATTATTAAAGAGTGGTCGAAAAGGATAGAAAAATGGCTACGACCATTATCACGTCATTAGAAACTCCAAAATCTAGTCCAAAATATATTTTCATTGTTGAAACTCTTGAAATAGGTTCACATGCACCACATAAAATGTCATCACAAAGAAGTTCATGATGTAGTCAAGAAACAATAACAACCATCAAATCAACTATCAAAAGGTTTACAACAAACGAATTCCACCTTACTTTGCATTTGGAATATCATCCCTAGGCCTCAAGGGCTCGAAATCATTATATTTTGATCAAATCGTGCTCAATTGGCACAATCTCACATAAATAGTCTTCCCCAAGCTTGTACTTGTTTTTACCCTACATGTAGACCTTATTTCATGCTAGTTCCATCATCAAACCCAACTAAACTCATTCAACCCTTCTTTTACTTAGTTGGCACAAAATTTACCTTTTCTTGCTTCACCATTATTAGGTACGAATAACATTTTCTTAGCTTTGACCTCCTTCCAGGTTTTCCAAGTCCTTAAGCCTATTATACACTCTAGACTAAGTTAACATCAACTTCAACTTGTCTCAAATTCAACTCAAGCATCACTTCATTCCACTAGTTCCTAAACCGCCCTTAAGACCAACTCTTACGGCTTGACCATGATTGGAGTAAATTAGTTCACTTTCATCATCCTTACAAGGCTCATAAAATCTTGGACTCCAACTCCTTGTTTACTCTTCCTATCTCACTTTTTGAATTTTTTCCTTAAGCACCTTATTATTCCTTTCCCTAAGGTTTGAAGACACAAGGATATCATTTTGGAGAACCCATTTTGGTCATCTTTCTTTTCCCAAAGTTACAAGATTCCACTCTATGCCTAAGTCCTAGTTCCTTTGTTAAGTCACCCTTCTAGTAAGGTTTTCACTGTGCAAATGGTTTTGAGGAAGACTGTCAAACTTTTCTCCAAATTCCACCATTGGTTTTGTGAAATTCCTTTATAATCTCTTCACCTAGGTTGTCAACATGTTATCTTCAAATTTTCAAGGAAAAATACATTGATATGTTACTCCAATTGTAAACCCTAGCTAAGTTCTGTGTACTTAGCCCAAGAAGGTAAAAGAGCCTATATCTTTCACTAAACTCCAATTTGAAGCTCTATATTTTGAAAATATGTTTGTATCAAAGACATGCAAAGTTTGAACTTACCAAAGTGTGGGTTCAAAGAGTCAAGATGCACATGAATTCCATTTGATTCTCATCCTCTTATCCGTACACACACACAATTCACATTTCTCCAAGCCCTCTTACTTAACAAAACAAATCACAAACTTGTCAATGGAGTTATACTTCTAAGAATCTAAATGCATTCTTCACTCTAGGTTCAACCAAGATGCCTCACCATATCTTTACATCACTTTTATGGAGAAACACAATATTCACCAATCATGCACAATTACCACTAAATCATGAATATAGTTTCATTCACAGCCTCTTTCACAAAGAGATCAAAACATGCAATCAATTATCATGCTTCATTCTCCTTATAAACTTAAAAATGAATCTCCATACCTTTCAACTCGAGCCCTCAACAAATTAACTTCTCAAGACATCTTAGCAAGGAGATCTCAGTCATGGATTTACAAGTTAAGACCCCTTCATACAACTAGAACAAGGGATGCACTTGTATACGATTCTAAATGGTATTTCCATGAGTTCAAACACATATTTATTATCCATTATAAATGATCAACTACATCAAGATACCAGATTCATAAACATTCAAATGCCTAATACAAGATTGCCAAGCCAAGTTTCTCACATAATAGAACGTGTATTCATATTCATGGCATCTCTTACAAAATGTCAAGCTTCTGCTTTACCTTTTCTTCTTCCTCTTGCTTCAAGGAATGAATTTCCTCATTCCCCTTACCTATCCTAGGAGGCCACTAACTGCTTGCATTCAAATTCCTCTTCTTTATTGTAACTTTTTCCTATAAAACCTAACTAACTCTTAGGTTTACCCATGCCTAATCAACTCTAGATGGCTTTTCATATTCACACATTGCCAAAGTTGGCATTACACTTCCCTTTTCACCATTTTATTTCTTACAACACTCATAGGACTCATATTTTCTCATATAACTACTTACATACCTCTAACAAGACACATTGGTCCATTACATGCTTTATAGTTTAAATGACAATTTTGGAGGGAAATTAACATTTTGAAATTTCACTCTTGAACACCTAAGACCCTCTCTTTCCTACTCAAGTTGGCCTCATGTATATGATAGTTGTTATTGGTTGATGTCTCTTGATGATGCCTCTACATCAGGTCAAGTATAGGTTGAAAAATCACATTACAATTAATTAAGGTGATCAACAATGTCACTTTTCTATAGATCTTTTCTATAGACTTAGCCAATTTACCACAACAAATGTAGAATTTAATTCTTGTTTAAAATATCCCGCTTCTTTTGTTGTCTTTAATATGAATTTCATGACATAATGGTCTCATCCAAGGACACCCAATGGTCAATTTCTTAATATGTATATATTTTTTGGGTTGGTACTTCCACTATGGGTCACCTTAATTTGATATTATATCCAGAAAAACCTATGTAAGAAAGTCTAATGCACTCAATTTTTCACCTGGTATTCATGAGATCTCCCTAACAAATATCAAAATCTTATATAAATTTCTCCTAAACTTCCCTAAAGCAAGTGAAGGTATTATGAGTATCCCTCACACAATTCAAGCACACCAAAAAAAGCTTCAAGAGTCAATCTTCCCAAATCAAAAGCCCTCAAAGAAAATTTAAGCACAAACAAACCAAGTCAATAAAAATCATTTATCAAGTGTTCAAATTATCAAATATAGTTGCATCTTGCATGCGATATTATGTGACATCTATAGTTGGAGAATCACGACGGTTTGAGGCCACTTTGGAGTAGTGCCAATGTAGGCATTGTATGGATCGCTCGTCAATCCAAATACTAACCTTTTTACGGGGTTTTACCCTAGGTTTGAGTTTCAAGTTAAGATGGTTTAGTTGATAGGATTTCACACATTTTGAGACCTAATATTTCATAGTGAAGCATATACTAGTCACTCGCAAAGGTTTAAATAGTTACAGGGGTATAATTTGTAGCCTAGACCAAAACATCCAATAGGATGAAACCGACAAAACAATTTGGTCTAAGGAAATCATTTTTGTCCCTATGTATAATGTAATTCTAGAAGCAAGCTCATTCCTCTGTTACACCTATATCAACCTCTAGACTAGTCAAAGAGCTAAATGCACTCATCTTTTTATATTTTACCATATTTAGCATATGTTCTAATTGATCTATCTCTCAATAATTCATATGTATATTCAAATCTAAATTTTAATGCTTAATTAATAATCTAGATATACATGTGTTGGTATAAGCCTAACCTAAATTCAAAATAAGTAAAGGAACCATCACCATTTCCTCCTTCCTTTTCAAACATCTTATTTATGTTTCAAGTTAAAGTAGTGATATATAATGAAGAATAAATATGGATCTCTTAATTCAACCCTCACACATTACAACACACACTTATCCTTCAATTTTTTGTCATGATTGATATAGGGCAGCAATATAAATGACTTCATATCTAACATTTCTAGTAGCATTAAATATTTTGGAAGTACAATCTTGCCTTGCCTATAACTCAATCTTTATTGCATGGGTAGAATTAACCCTTTTGAGAATATAATATATCCTTTCCTATAGCTCAATTCAGCCTTGTTGGTAGTATGACATGTCACAACTCAAAAGAGAAAAGTGGCCAATTGTTTCATGTGTAAAAATCATATAAATATAAACCATATAAAGCATGTGTATTGAGCATGATTCCATAAATTAGCGTGCATATGATATGATCATTAGAAATAAAGCATGATATGTCTTCTCAAGAGCACACAAATTGTGAACATTATCATCTATCCATACAAATTGATTTAGCTAAAGTGGAATAGTAGAAATTACATAAATATGTTCACATACACACGACTCCACACCAAAGGGTCCTTTGGAACTCACAACATGATATGAAAAGATGCCACAATGGACCCACCACAAGATATTTGACAACACAACTTAGATGACATTATGATTAAATGAAGATTCAACCAAAACTAAAGTTAGTAATAATCACCCAAGAAGCGTATAATCATGAAACATATAATTGTTTATACAAAAAAGATCAATAAGGGTTTGAGTGAGATTTATTTATTTTATTTATTAAAAAGGCGTAAGAATGTTATAAGTAGAATATTCTGAATTGATTAGTAAACATTAACCATACGAATTAGAATATATTTATTAACTAGCAATCGCATGTGTAAAATGCAATGTGAACGCTGAACGACATATGTTATTTGATTTAGAGGGATAATTATTACTTTTGTAGTTGATGTTTATAAGGGGTGTGATTGATTTTGTAAGTGTAGGAATATAGATGACATTTAAAGGTTCTATCTCTACATTTCAAATTTGTTACAAATTCGTACATATACATTTGCAAATCTTATATCATGAGTGATAGTTAATTACTTTTGTAGTTAATGTGGTTTGTAATTATTTGGGGAAATTGTGTTTGTGTTCGAACGTGTTTGAGACAATGGTTACATCGATTGTTTGTTTGGTTCATTGTTGAAAAATCCATTTTTATACTTTTCTTTATCGATAACATGTTGATAAGGGGTGTGATTGATAGTGGAAGTGTTGGATTATATATGAAACATTACATTGAAATGTTCTCGTGTATACATTTAAATTTGTTACAAAATCGTAGATATGCGATTCTGCAAATCTTATATCACGATATATGAACTAAACATGAATACATGAAGACCTTTGTACATTTAGAGAATTTATATCATGAATGGTAGCATTTTGTGGCCAATTTTATTTCCACTAAACATGAATACATTTGATACCCCTTGAATGGAATTGCCTCTTTGGATACTGATAAGTGTTGACTAAAGTAGTACTTGGAGGTCTATCAAAGTAGAGGGTAGTATTTATGACGGGTTGTTTTGGTTGAGGGATAGTAGTCTTGACTCCTCCTTTCTTCTTGCTCCGAGTGTTGGTATGTGTGCCATTTTTGAGTACCTTTTGAATGAAAAAGGAGGTGAAATGCACATATTTAAAAGTGAAGGAACTATGGAGAAAGTTGTGAATGTCAAACCTTGCCTTTTAGTGGTTCCAATGTTGATAATTGCTCTATGCAAAGTAAGTCCCTGGGACTTGTGGATAGTTAATCATCATGTCATTTTATTCGCAATTGTCTTTGATTCCCTCATGAAATAGGGGTATCCAAATATGTAACGGTTGGAGGATCCCAACATGGGCCGTTGTATCTATCAAATTTGATAATAAAAATAAAGGTAATGTTGGTGGTAACATTGATGTGTCATAGAAAATGTCAGTGGTTGTCCCTGATTGTTGGAGGGATTCCAGATTCAATGTTATGTTTCATAACAATTGTTGTTGTATACCGGCTCCTATGCCACATTATGAGATTTAGAAGGAAGTAGTGAAATTGTGGGTGGGAACCAAAATGCCCATCATGTTAGCACATCAAATGTAGATTGTTGTAAAAGCTTCAAGGATAAAAGGGGAAGACTGGTCAAAGGCAATACCCATAAGCAAATCACAGAGAGATGCTTCTAAATCCAATTTGGTGAGAATCAAAGGAAAGAATTCAATAGTATATGGGAGTATCTTAGATCCACGGAAGAGATATCATTCAGATCATTCATTATTAAAATATATGAAGTAAAATTACAATACATGTTGGATAAGCATGTAGATTATGTGGTAATGAATGCCCCTTTCACTGCTGTTCATTTTGCAACTTATGAAGCTGCCAAGAAAGTCCTCACCAAATTTTCTCCAGAAAACGCAAGTGAAGAGCACCTACTTGCTCACATCACTGCAGGCGGGGTAGTTGGAGCTTTAGCAAGTGTTGTGACAATGCCACTTGATGTGATCAAGACCCGGTTGCAATGCCAAGTTTGAATCCTCTTCTTTAATAATTTAGTATTAGTCTTGAATTTAGATTTTCATGAACGGTATGGGAAACAGAGAGACTTTATAATTTTTCCTGAAGTTCAATTTCTCAACTTGAAAGTTTCGAATCATTGACATAAGCCTTACCCCATAATCACTTATAGAAATTTACCTTACTTGTATAAACAAGGAATTCATTCCAATCCAGAGTTAAAATCCATTTGATTCGCTATGATTTTTGGGATATATAATATCTATGTTGTTATCTTTTTATATAAGTTATGATGAAAAAAATACAGTGCTCATTATAAAGATTTATTGAATTGGTTTTCTTTTTGAAAATTACTTACACTCACTCTTAGTCATGAAGCTACTTGCTTTCTTACTCTTTCATTGAAAATGGGGCTAAATTAATTATATTCATATATCATTTACCAAACTGTTCCTGTTAGCACCTGTGGAGAATTTCATCTATGTTCTTTTTAGTCTGAGCTTGTCATCAATGTTGCTGTCGAGGTTAACTATTCCATATGCTTTCATCTTCTTTTCTATTTGTTAGACATCAGTTATCCCATTTTTATGGTAGTAGCTATCTCTAAAAGCTATCTAGAGTACAACTAATAAGACCTAAAATTATATTAGAATAGCTTTTTCGTTGGCATACATTTTTCCATTCACTAGTTTGTATTTACTGATTACAATTGGCTTTCATTAGATTGAATTCGAGGATATTCAGGGCCCCAGAACTTCCAGGTTTTTTATACAAAACATATTAAGTTCTTGAATTTAATATAGTTGTAGAAACGTCCATTGGAGTAAATACCTCTCCCCTGCATCTTTTTTATACCATTGGGCTTGGTACTGGTGATCTCCCAACCTTGATCACCATAAACAAACAGAACACATAAAATCTACCATTCTCGTCCTCCAATGGCGTTCTTGCTGAATCCAAGGGCACAGTAAGAAATGGAAGCATGCGAACTATTCGACAAAATGCATGCCTGAAAGATATTTGGTCTCAATGACTGCAATGACATCTTAATCAAACTTATTGAGCAGATAGTTCTCTGTTCTTTTAAGTGGACCTGTTTTAATCTCTATTTTGTTTGTATTTGCAGGTAGGCTATCTTAGTTGTCCGGGTTTACGGCATTCTAAACTATCGTTTGCCAATTGGTTAGGTGTTATTTCTTGTGAAACGTCATGCATTATGCAAGCTATTGGATTCAATAAGTCCATCTTCGATCCTATTAATTGCTCTTTGTAAAGGTTATCTTAATTCCAATTCTCGAGCTCAAGAGATTGCTATTATCTTTTCTCATAAAGAGCTTGTCAAAGGGCTCAGTAAAGGTACAAATTAGTATTAGGTGGTTGTATCCGAGAAACTTCCACCCCGGGACAAATTAGTAATCTGGATATTTTGATCCCAATCCTAAAACTCTATAGATTCTTATTATTACCGAAGGGTACAATTTTGTTTCTGCATATTTTCTGAGTATTGTGAGCGTGTACAATTTAGTGAGCGCTTATATATTTCTATTTTCAGTCCATAGACCTTAAAAACAGGAGAATATTTTCAAGGGTACAAATTACGTAGTGTCCATATTCCCAATTTCAGTGCATAGACCTATAGAGCAGGAGAAAAAATTCAAGGGTACAAATTAGTAAGTGCCCATATTCCCAATTTCTGTCCATAGAACTAAAAAAGAAGAACAAATTCAGCCTAAAACAGGAATGGAGCACACCTTTGTGCTAAAGCATGTTGTGGGTGCTTCAAATATGCTCAATGCTCAAACCCCATGTCGCTCTCTCAGATCAATCTCATTAGCTACCCTCTTCCCTTCAAGAGAATCCATAAAACCCACCCATAAACTCTACTTAACAAAAAGAAAATTTTACTCATTGACAACCGGAAATTTAAATGATTTACTGGAAAAAACCATTACATGCAAAAAACAACCGTAAAAAATAACCGAAAAACGAAAACGTCCAAAACGTCTAAACGGCCGTCAAATTTTACATAGTTAAGAATACTTATAAACTGGCATTCTAGATATTAAAAATGAAGAATGCAGTCATTTAGAAGACAAAGAGCTGTATTCGGATCCATTTTTGGCAACCAAACACTCAGAAACCATATACACGAGCACAAGTTTTAAGCGCTCCTTAATTTTAGGTTACAATGTACAGACTGATTCTACAGCCGCTAGGAAAATAGTTGTACAGAACTTGCTCTGCTATATTTAACAGAAAATGGCAGGTAAACAATTATTCATATAATTGAACTGGTGACAGTCCGATGTCCTAGAATCCATACTTGGTTAGGATTTATTGAATTTTCTGGCGCTCAAGGAATTATTAAAACCAATCTTCTTCGGGGACTTCCTCTAAAGGAGGTTGGCAGCAATCAATATGCATTGCGATACCACAACCCCTCTCGTGTTCCTTGTTTTCCTCTTCCTCGTCTTTTGTATTTGCCCGGCTATCCATCCCGGGTATCAGCTGTGGCATACTGTTAGATGGTGCAGACTGGACATTCATTTCCCTATTTTTCAAGGACTTCTCAATTCCCCAAAAATAACCCGAAAAAACGAAAACGTCCAAAACGTCTAAACGGCCGTCAAATTTTACATACTTGGAGAAACCTCCGCAAGGGCCTTTCCCATAGGGGAACGCCTTCGCGTAATAAAGTATGCAATGATAGAGTGATACAATGATTTCTCAAAACACACGGAGGGAAGAGTACTTAACTCAACATAGAAGTACATGGGTGATTTTAGTGTGTAAACTGGATTTGTAGATTGGTAAATATATGAAAATGCTTCCTCTTTAGAACTACAACTACAAATTGATCTTAGGGATTCCTACAGTTGGGTATCACAATGATTAGAATTTATTCCACATGAATACACACTACAGGTTGTTTTGAAATTAATGGGTAAAAATTTGTTGGACTTACCTCCTTATGAGGAGGTGGAAGAAATCTATAAGGCTTTTGATGCATTTGTCGAAGATCTCCTTAAAATCCCCATCCAGTTCCCAGGATCAGCTTATGCGAGAGGGATTAAGGTGCCTATTCTAATTGCATTAATTTTTCATGGATATAAATATATTTGGAAATGATATTAGCAGTTCATGAGGAATGCAGGCAAGAGAATTTCTCATTAAAAAGATTTACGAGTGTATAGATGAAAGAAGGCAGCATTTGCAAGTGGTCCGTAATGATCTGTTGACCAAACTTTTGAAAGAAGAATCTCTGCCAGATGAAATTATTGCAGATTTTATATTATTTCTGCTCTTTATTGGTTATGAGACTACTTCCATAGCCATGGCATTTTCTATAAAATTTCTCACAGACAGTCCACTACCATTGAAGGCGCTGAGGGCGAGTACTAGTTGTAGTTCAAATGGAATTATAAATTATTATGTAATTCTAATAATTATTACACTTGAACCTGAATGATATGTCAAGCTGGGTTACAACAGAGGAAGTTCTATGATATGCCATACTTCATTTAATTTGTAGGAGCTCTTCAAGTATGGTGAATACTTTCATTCTTTAAAGCTATTCATAATTAGAAAATAATTTCATGACTATGTTGATCTGTCAAAGAAATAAGCAACAAACTTTCAAGGAATTCAAAAATAAATGGTGAAAGATATTCTAGTAGAAGACTTGAGAATTTTGCACCTCAGATTATACTTTAAATGAAGTTAGTCACACACTACACAAGGCACACACAACATGAGTGGATTCAAAGGGGATGTGACTAGTGAAATCGATTGATACTATCAAAGGCATAGATGAAATCCCCCAACTCAAATCCCTCCTCTTCCATCTATGATCCTCTTCTATCTTCTAGTAAGTCACATATAGGTTGTGTGGCATTTGTGTGATTTGCTCAAAGGAGAAAAGGGGTGTAGAGTACGCAAAGGACATGGAAAAAGATGTTGACATTGAGATCAATGACCCATATACTATATACCATCATTCTTCCTTCTCACAATAAATTGAAAAAATGAATCCATTATTACTGTGGCTATCCATGGTACAAGTTTTCATTCAAACATAAGACCTAAAATCACTTTGTTACGGGACCACAAATTTTTTAGCGGGATTTTTCACACAAGTATCGGTGACCAAAATTTTGATAATAAGAATTTTTAGTTGAGTTATCAGGTTATATGTGGCACAAGGTGAGCACAACATGATTGGATTTAAAGGGGTTCCAAAAAGTGAAACTAGGGGATTCAACCAACACAATGACAATACATTAACATGTAAACATATAAACATGAGTCATGATGTTGTCTAAATATATGTACACTTAACAATTAAAAAAATTAAATCTTTATTTCACTTGTAATATTTCATGAGCACACTAATATTTAAATTCAAATTAATTCTTAACTACACACTTACAAAATTAGATAGTAATAATAAATACAAACAACTATCATATTTAATGCAATGTTTATTGAGTATTAAATATGGCTTAATTATTTTAGCAAAGTATTCCTTTTAATGGCATCATAAGTTTTACGGATTACTCAATAAATTATGTGTTTCGTAGACACCTAAATTCCGCTTTTACAATCTTATTGCCAAAATGCATGCAAATCACTCTTATTCTTCCCAATTCGTTATAATTAGTACTCTTTGCTAATTAACTAACATTTCTTGCCACTTTGGTTGGTTGATAAGCACTTCATTGATCACCAAATCTCATTCGCATTCAAGATGCCATTTTATGGTGAATCGTAAGCCAAAACCCTCTTCAAAACAAACAATTAGCATTTATAAGCTAATTAAGCCTATTTTGCCCTTGATTTGGTCAATATGCCCTAGTATTGACTCAAACCCCTCTTCCAACCACTCAAAATCACCCCATTCACCTCTACAATTTCACAACAAGCTTCAAAATCATATCCTAGCCTCCTAGTTAACCCTAAGCGGTTGATTAAGGTTTTGCACCTCTTAATAACTTGGTAATTCACTAATTGTGATTAGCGAAGGCCAAATCATGATTAGCAATTCTAATCTAATTTGGAGCTTTTAGTCCCACATCCACCAAAATACAAGTTTCTCCCAAAAGGAAAACTATAAAAAACAACTCACCTCATTCCTTTATACTTAACACCATGCTTTGATTTGCATCTCATATAATACATATGATTTCTAAGCCAAGTCCAATCCTTAAAAACTTCAACAAGGTTAGTAGATGAGTAATCTAAAGTGACTTAACAAGTCATTTGGAGAGGTCATTTCACCATTGTTTGAGTATTAACCATAACCATTTGATTTCCTATTAGGTCTATTTAGGCCCATGTTAGGTAATTGATCATATTAGTAGGCATGTTTAGTTAGTTTTACACCATTTCCATACTAATTAGGCATTTTTTAAGATTTTATCTTAATGTGACATTCCTAGACTTAGAGCCCTAGCCATTAGGTTGCAATGGTGTTAGCCTTCCTTATTTAGCTTTGTAGTTTGCTTTGTAAAGTTTGGGGTGTATTCATTTAGCATGTCTGGTGGGACAATACCCCATTACATTTAATTTTTAAAGCTTTTTAACTTAGTTTCAAAATTTTCCATTTCAAGTTTTAGATTAGTTTCAAGTTTCCTAGATTAATTTCAAGCTTTCTAGAGTACTTTCAAGCTTTTTAGCATACTTTCAAGCTTTTAGATTACTTTCTCAACTTTTTTAGATTAATTTCAAAGTTTTAGAGTAATTTTCAAAGTTTTAGATTAATTTCCATTTTTTAGAATTTGTTTCAACTAGATTAGTGGTAGAAGTTGTGTTTTCTTGCTTTTTGTAGGATATAAGGAGGCGAAGCCCTGTCAAAATTGCCAAGAAATCCCAAAGATTGGACCTTTTTAAAAAAATTGCTTCAAAACTCATATTTTTGACCATCTACAGGAAAAAGGTGCATGTGCATGACTATGAGTGCTTGTGCCTCACTAGAAGCACTTGTGCATCATTGACTGTGTGAAAAATGATAGAGGGCACATGTGCATGACTGTGAGTGCCTATGCATGATTGTGAGCACATGTGCATGACTGTGAGCGCTTGTGCACTAGTAGGGGCGCTTGTGCATCAAGGTAAATTTTTCTCAAAATTCTAGAACTTCAATTTTGTGATTCTTATCAGTTTTTAAGGGTTCTTAGATGTTGTTTTTGTCAAATTATTGATTTTAGAGTAATATTCTTAATGAATTTGTCCTAGGGTTTGATAAAGGGTCTTTTAAGTAAATTGAGTTAGGGTTTGAAGAGTGATTGTGTTTTCATACTTTGATTGAGTTTGGAATAGAGTTGTGTATGCTCTTCTCTTGCACCTAGTGTGATCTTGAGAACCAAAAACACCTCTTAACCATTATTTTTGCTTCTTGGGAGTAAGTAGGAACAATTATCATTCATTTTGTGCTTAAGAGAATAAAACTTCATTTTTTGCATGTGCTTGATCTTTTAGTTTAAGAGATTTTTCATTTGATAAACAATCAAGACTAAAACTTGTGTATGCTCTTCCCTTGCACCTAGTGTGATCTTGGGAAACAAAAGCAATTTTAGTCTTTCATTAAGAAGCACTTGGATTAATTGGGAATAAACCTTGTTTTTGCAAAGTTTGATGGTAGTTAGTTGATTTACAAGCATTTTTCATTGTTATTTTCTTATGATATTGTGAATCTATTTGAAACTACTAACCATTTTGTGAAGGACCTAACGCTAGTCAAAGAAAGGAGGACCTAAACAATTTTTCTAACTACACGTGTGATTGTAGGTTGCCAAAAGGAGTGCGAAAAAAACCACATTACTTAATCCAAAAGATAAAAAAATACACCACAATCATCACATTGTATTTACAGGTTTCAGTTAAGAGCTACGACTCATCCACTTAACTAGGACATAACCCCTTCGACATAAGCCTTAAGCTACAACAATAGGGGTGGTCCTAGGAACCCTTAAGTAGTTCACATAAGAGGAAACCTTGTGAATGAAAGGAAAGTTCTCCACACTACCGACTTATCTAGTACGCCTTGGTGAGATTAGAGTCAAAGATATATGTATTGTGACCCTAGTGAAAGTATAATTGGACGCATTTCAGTGCTCATTATCTTGAAGGGGGTAAAGTAAATCTAAGATACTTTCAAATTAGTCAGTGTGACTTTTTGGGTAAATCGAGCTCGCCATAGATATCTTGTGACACCTAGAGAGAGAACCACCTAGGAAGATTGTCGTCTTGGAGCCATTGTTTTTGTCTTAGATAATGTACTTGAGTGCTCTCAAAAAGTGACAACTTTGTTAAATTCAAACTCTTGTTTTTAGTATATCTTGTTAGAAGATCATGTCAACATTTCTTTATTATTTAGGCCTTATTTGTTGCAAAACTGGACCTAACTTGTAATATTGTGTTGTCATTATTTGGTTACAAACCTATCTAGATAAATCTTGAGGAATAAAATATTTGGTGTGACTAAATTTTGAGTGTTTTATATCATTGTATTATTCACATAGGCTTGTGTCGTTTTCTAGGTTGAGTTAAGTGTTTATTATTTGGTTTTTAGGTCACGTTGAGCTAGTGGATTTGTGGTTATTCTATAGTCACCATTCTTTTTTATAACATTAGCATCATTACGTTGTCAAAATTTTACCAAAGTCCTTTAAAAAAACTTGGTGAAAGTCTGTCATATTGTTCTTCCTTTTTCGAGTATGCCTACTACAAGAATGGGATCCCGAAGATTAGAATCTGATATATTTGGAGGTGACAACCCTCTTTTAGAGGATAATCTCATGGTTGACCATAGTGGTGGAGAAGAAGATTCTCCTCGTATGAATCTAGAACATCGTCCTGCCAATTTTGACGATTACATTTTCCAAAACAAACATGAGGTTCTTATGTGTGTTATGGAACTAGGAGCTAAGTTACCTTCGACAATAGACCCTTCTCTCATTTCTAGAATGATTCGTGGAGAAGAGGAAGTAGATCGACCTCATCGTACTGTTAATGAAATTTTAAATCCAAGTCATGCCTCTACTTTTGTACCATAGAATAATGAGGAAGTACCGTTTGAAAATGATGGAGATTATAGGATACATGTTGTTAGAATACATTGTGAAGACAACGAGGAACATGTTCATCATGCACAAATTCCCCTAACAAAAATCGTCATGACATACCTATTCAAGAGGTGACGTTAGAGCAACAAGTCTAATCCCTCACTCGCTAATTGGCAAGTTTGGCATCCCATATACAAAGGGAACAACCCAAAGTTTTGAAACAAGTCATACCAAAGGCAAAACCTAAGGCTTCGTTTCACGAATTCCTAATAAACACTCCTCGATGGGAGGCACAAAGATATCCTTATGAAGATATTCTCACAACAAATAAGGGTGGGAATACACCTAGATTTAATCCTTCATATAGGCCTACGCCACCCATGCAAGATCCACTTTTCAATCAAGAGTGGTGAACAATGCATACGAACGCCCTTGAAGCATTACAAGAGGGCTAAACCGTAACAATAACAAGAAATATCGGTTCGATGAGTTGTGTCCCTACCCTTTTGACAAAGGCGTGTTTGCAGTACTTTTCCCAAGACACTCGATTTTCCAAAATTTGACAAGTATGAAGGAAAGCGGTGACCCACGTGACCATATTAAATATTTTTATATGGCATGTCAAGAGGTGGCATTTAGCGACAATTATCTTATGCGCCTCTTTCTGTGAAGTTTAGGAGCAATTGCGTTAGAATGGTTTGTGCACATCCCTAAGGGATCCATATCAACATGGGCGAGAAACTAGCGAGAGAGTTTCGTATGACACTTCTCTTTCAATATAGAAAATGACATTACCATGTTAGATCTCTGTAATGTCGAGCAATGAAACAATGAAAACTTCACTGCATTTTTACAACGATGGAGAGAATTAGCTAGTTGTTTTCCTTGCTCCATTCACAAAAAACAATTGATAGGAATATTTTTCCCAACCTCCATCCAAACATCACGTTCCATTTGCAAATGCATTGTGGCAACACGTTTGAAGAGGTTATAGAAAAGGGGAGTCAAATTGAAAAAGCATTGTTAGCTAGGGGGATTCTGAAACCTATCTCCCATGATCATAACGATTCTAAATCTAGCGATAAAAAAATTGGTCCTAACAGAAACAAAAATGTCGTTAGTGATGGGATTGTAGATTCTAAGTGAGTGAAGCCATTCAAAATCACACACCTTTAAAGCTTGCAAAAGGAAATCCACCTACGAGTATAAATGTCATACTTTCACACCTCTATCTGAATCAATATTATCCATATTAAAGTAGTTAGAGGTTCGTTAACATGGTTAAGTACCCTAAAACACAAACCTATGGAGATGATACACCTAAGCCTTCATGGTTTAGAGATAATGAATTATGTGACTTTCATCATGTAAAGGGTCATAAAACTAACAAGTGTTTAAGATTAAAACACTACATTCAAGACCTAGTCGATAGTGGTGATATAGAAGTAGACTCTATCACCACGGCCAAATCCCCAAATGCAAAATTAGGGATCTTTAAAGAACCTTTTCCCAATCACGATGAAAGGAAAAATCTAGATCGGGGACAATCATCTTAGAATAAGAATGCTAATTATGTGTCCAACAAAGACCATTTTGATGCCTTGATAGGTTGTGTTGATCCACTTATTGAGAAAATTAATACGATTAGAATTAAAATAAGAGAATGTGTCATGGAAACATGATGGGCTCACCTTGTTATCTCCGAACCTACTCCCCCTCCTCCTCAAGAGAGTCATTACGATGTATTAGATCAACTAGAGAAGACTACAACTAAGATTTCAATCTTAGACCTCCTAAAGATCTATAACATCCATAAAGACATACTTTGCAAAACCTTACAGGGATCAGGAGTATCTATTGATGTTGACCCTACACATTTACAAGCTATGGTAGCGCAAATCACTCCTGTAAGACATATAACCTTTAGTCCGACAGAAGCCTTAACTGAAAATCCCTCCCATAACTTACCCTTACATATTGAGGTAATAATCAAGCGTAAGAAGGTCAAGAGAGTGCTTGTGGACAGCGGATCGGGTCTCAATATTTGTACTCTCAAACTAGTTCATCAACTAGGCTGCACAAAAGCTGATTTGGAAACAAAGGTTATCACCATAAAGGCGTATGATAATGAAGAGTGACAATCAGCTGGAATGATCACTTTCTCATTGGAGGTAGGTCCCATAACACATGATACAAAGTTCCATGTCTTGGATCTGGAGCTCCCTTACAATATCTTGCTCGGTCGCCCATGGATTCATGCCATGCAGAGTCGTGCCATCTACATATCATCAATGTTTAAAGTTGTAGTATGAGGGAAAACACTTACTATACAAGGGGATCCCCAACCCTTTGCTCATTACAGAGCATTTTCAGGTTACTTTCCTACTATCTATGAGTGTCCCTCTATAGAAATTGTTGTCCATGTTCAGTCGGAGGCCCTCACTTCACGAGTGGATCCAAACACCCTAACTCCTAGTGATAATGATACAACTACATTGGAATCTCCTTTTGCTACATGGGAGATGAAGGTCAAAAACAATGGTTATGGAGAGTATAATCTTCAGCAAGCTCTTATGATCTAAAAAATTCCACTATCGGCCCAAGCACGTGGTAGACCATGCTACAAATTCCAAAGATCAAGGGAGAATTGCCCTTTTGAAAATTTCATTTTAGGTGGCTTGCTCGAAGATGAAAGAATCCTCGACGACATTATATTTCATCCTCAAGATGATGAAATGGATTTATGTTACAAGTCATCTAGGTACGTTATTCCAAACAGAATCATGCTTACTATGAGATATCAAGGACGTGGTTGTGGCCACTACGAGCAAGGCCCGTTAGAAGCTCTTCCAATACCACATCGTATACTAGGTAAATCAGGTATAGGCATCCATTTATACAAGTCTCACCCTTCAGATAACGAGTATGCTTCTTCGAGAGTGAGGATAGTTTGTCTAAAACTAAAAGTGAAACAGATTCTCGGTGTAGTCTTTACGAAGGCCTCGCCTCTCTGAACCTATTCTCTAACATGGCTATCCTTACCATAAACCATGTCATACCCATCATCACCCCTATAACCCGGACATTAACACTCATTTACCCATCACTTATGAATTTATATCAACAACAACATGTACATATTGACGTGTTTTGAACGATGAGGCTATTGGTGAGTTCTTGGGCATCAGAGATAACATTCCAAGAAATGATCACAAGAAGGGGTTCTCCATTCAGTTTAATGCATGTGCGTACTTTGGAGAGGAGGTAGAATTATGTGGACACTTAAGTAAAAAAGTGAGCAAGGGAAAGAGTTCCAAAGAAAATCCTTGTGGAAATAAAAATGGAAGTCCTATAGCGAAAACCTCTTTGAGGCGCTTGTGGACAAACAAGTAGAACAACCTATGGAAAAAATAGTGTACCCATATAAAGATGATGATCATCTCCCTGCACCAATTTTTGTAGAGGAGGATCTCAATCTCCCTCCCGATCCTACATGCATGGGGGACGAGTCAAAATTGCTAGTGGAAGATATGATAGATGTTAATATCGACACAAAGGAGATGTCAGGATAGTTAAGTTGGGAGCCTCACTCTCAGCCAAAGAGCATAAAGCATTTACAGGACTATTGAGAGAATATGTAGACATCTTCACCTGGTCTTATCTGACATGCCAGGACTTGATCCTTCATTAGTGGTACCCAACCTAGTGGTGCACCCAGATACCAAGCCCATCAAACAAAAGCTCGTAAATATGCATCCCCACGCCGCCTTGCTTTGGTAAAGGTAGAGTTAGAAAATTTATTAGAAGTAGACTTCATCAAGCCTATTGATTACTCAGTGGATTTCTAGTGTCGTACCGGTTCGAAAAAAATCCATCAATATAAAATTATGTACCCGATTTCAGAGATATAAATAAAGCTTGTCGAAGGATGATTTTCCTCTTATTAATATTGACATGATCGTCGATACTACTGCTGGTTATGAGATGTTGTCATTGATGGATGGTTTCTCAGGTTATAATCAGATAAAAATTCTAGAAGAAGATCAACACAAGACGAATTTCATAACCCCACGGGAACGATTCATTACCAAGTCATGCCCTTCGGCCTTAAAAATGCAGGTGCTACATATCAAAGGGTGACAAATGTAATCTTCCACGATATGATAAGTGACATTATGGAGGATTATGTAGATGATATACTAGCTAAGTCTAGAACTCGGGAGGAGCACCCAAAAATTTTCAGCGTATCTTTCAACATCTAAGGGATTACAAAGTCCGCCTTAACCCGAAGAAATGTGTCTTCGGTGTGTTATCTGGGAAATTACTAGGGTTCATTATGTCAAGGAGAGGAATAGAAGTGGACCCTGCAAAGGTCACGACTATCACAGAAATTCCCCCTCCTAAGAATATCAGACAAGCTGCGTAGCTTACAGGGAAAAATTCAGGCCATCAAAAGGTTTATCTCACAGCTAGCAGACAAGTGTCATACATTCACACACCTTCTTAAGAAAGATGTTAATTTTAATTGGGGGTTGGAACAAAAACAAGATTTTCTTTACTAAAATAATACTTGGCTAAACCCCTGTTCTCATGCCACCTACAACAGGAGAACCCTTGTTGCTTATACATATCTGCTACACATTTCACAATTGGGGAATTATTGGCCCAATATGATAAAGAACAGAGAGAAAAAGTTGTATACTACTTAAGTAGGACACTGGTAGCATATGAGCTCAATTATCCACATATCGAAGGCTTGCCTAGCCGTAATGTTTGATTTCTAGAAGTTATGCCACTATATGCTCAACAACAAAATTAGACTTATTTCAAAGATCGATCCTTTAAAGTATTTATTGTCAAAACCTACCTTAACTAGAAAGATGGCTAATTGGATCATCTTGTTGAGTGAGTTTGACATTAAAATGCGTTCATCAAAAGTCAGGTAAAAGGAAAATTTTTAACGAGATCAACTAGAAAAGGCCCATTTCTAGGTATCGAACCCTTGAGTCTAGAATTACTGTGATGCATTGATTATGTACCTTGAAGAATCTATCATTTGACAACTATACTTTGATGGCTCCTTTACCTTTCATGGTTTAGGTGTCGGAGTGGTGTTAATCACTCCCATGGGAGATTTGATTCCTCAAGCATTCCGGCTTGGGTTCCCTTGCATGAATAATATAGCGGAGTATGAATCTCTCATTACAAGGAATGAAGCTAGCTATCAAGTGGGATATCAGACAGGTAAATTACATTGGTGATTCAATGCTCATTATCAAACAAGTCACAGATGAATACAAGGTAAAAGATGAGAAGCTCCTCCCATACAAGAGGATGGTAGATTCTTTGAAAGAATACTTTGAGTAGATAACATTTGAGCAAATACCCAGAGCACATAAGAAAAATCAGTTGATGTTGTGGCTATAGTGGGATCCATGCTGAGTATTCCACTAGGGTAAAATGACATGATGTTCTTTGTTGAAAATCTAAGAATGCCGACATATGACATACCAGACTCTTATTTGGCATGTGAAGTTGTTGGTCCCTTTTCACCATGGTAGTCTTCATAATGGAGCCTTTCCCACTAACTTTCTGTGTTGAAAAATGCACCCTCATCCAGCATATATCCCGCTATACCCTACTTGGGGGCACTCTCTTCCGTTGAGGATACGACGAATGCATTGCAATGTTTAAGTTCAGATGAATCTATCCAAGCAATCAAAGAGGTGCATGAAGGCATCTACGGGGCTCATACTAATGGGATCGTTCTTGCCAAGAAAATTCTCAGGGTAGGCTATTATTGGCCTACCATGGAGCATGATTGTTGTCAGCATGTGAAGAAGTGCATGGATTTTCAAAAGTATGGAAACTTGATACATGTGCTAGCACAATCCTTATAACCAATCATGACACCTGGCCGTTCTCAAAGTGGGGTCTTGATCTAATAGGGAAACTTAATCATGTCTCCTCGGATGGCCATAAGTTCATTATAACTGCCACAAAGTACTTTACAAAATGGGTAGAGGTTATTCCTCTTACCTATATATAAGGTCCCCGTACGATGGAAATGTGACAAGCGACCATGGGAATCTACAAGTAACTCTTCCTCACACCCTACCTCCCGAGGAGTCGTGCAAGAAACTGACCGGTGGGGATGGAATATACGTGGGGTAAAGATAAACTAGTTAGGCAATCTTATGTCTTCGACGCACACTAATGGAATATATGAATCTAAGGCAAAGAAGGCCCTCCTAACTTGAATTAATGTGATGGATCGATCCTATGAGGATGACTGCTTGAAGGATCCAATCAATATCGAGCTCTGGCATGATCAAATCTATAGGTTGTGGGATACGTGGAAGATAACCTGTGGGTGCTTCGTATATGTCTCCCGACAAGGTCATGAAAATGGATGGCGGATATATGGTGGATTCTATGGTCGATTCTCTGGTCTAGTCCAGAAATCCTTAGCTTGATTAGGCTTATGTCTAATAAGGATAAGCGTGTGATAATATCGGTGGAAGTGGAGAGGACCTAAACACTAATGTCCATGAAACCCATGTCAATGTTCAATTGATTTGTAGGTCCGTTGGGTTGTGGGACTGTGGATCACAACCATAAATTCTTGGTTGCCGTGGACCTCCTATGGTCATATAGAATCAATCCTAATCCCTAATATCCAATAGTTGTATGCCTTTTCGGCCTCTATATTTAGAACTAAAAGTTGTGCAATCTTCTCAGAGTACCTTACAGGCGTTCTGGCAACTTGAATTCTTAAGCTAGTGTCTATATCAATGAGGATATCTCCTACGTCTAGCTGTGGGACCAAAGGATCACAACCGAACATTTTCTCTCTTTCAAGCCTTTATACAGTCATGTGGATATCTATTAGGGCAATGTGTCAGTAGTTTGGCTGGTTTGTTCAAAACGTATGTACTTTGTCATCTTATATATTTAATCTTCTTAACGTGGGATGATTTCTTGTAGGTCTCATTATTGTTCGAAGACTTGGATTCGAGATTTGGGTCTATATCATTATTTCTACAAAAATATTGGGTTGAGGCACGATTGGCTCAAATACGTATTCTCTCGGGCTTCCTAGGTCCCGTGATTGTCATACAAAGGAAATAATATAAATCTAACTAAAGCAAAGCAAACTAATTATGCAAAGTATATCTACAGCATATATATATTCCTTTATTTTTGTATTTTCAATAAACTATTGAACAAGGAATTGAAAGAAGCGATTATTTAATATATCTAGAAAGTGACATATAAACTAATAACAAAATTTAAAACAAATAAAGCGATCAGTATAACTACTTTCTGTGTAGTTGTAAATCTATTCTAAATAACTAGATAACTGATCTAATCTATTTGAAAGACCCCCGATCTTACCTCAAAAGTGGGGAATGAATCATAGTTTCTCAGAAACTATCAACCCCCACAGCTTCCCGGCAATATCGAAAGCGAGATTAACTGAAATGAAATGATTCACTACTCTATTTGGTATATTTTAACTAGAACTTTGATAGCTTGAACCTAGATTTTGTATAACATTGGAAAATCAGATTGCGTGTGGCTTTGTCCCTCGGTATGGTCTCCTCGTTCCTTCGTGCTCATGTGAATCTAGAAAAGCGTGTAATGCTAGCATCAACAAGAGTAGGTATTGGAACAATGGCAGCTTTGGATGTGGACTGAATATAATGCGAGTAGGAGAGGGATAGCACAAGAGAACGAGCTTGGCTTATGTAATTCCTAGTGGGATTAATTGCGAGTCATACAACACGAGAACATTCAAAACCTGAAACTATCCTTCTTAACGAACAAAACTGCAGACTCTAATGGCTTCAGATGAAAATGAAACTATCCTACTTCAATTGATTGTATGAAATAGTAACAACATTAAGCACAAGAAGATCATGTGGCTTTTAAACAAAAAAACAACACTAACTATGCATGCAACAAATAAAACTAACACAATTCCTAAGAAAGAAGCCGAAAGACTAAATTCTGAAATGAGAGGATGAGGGCGCGATTTTGAGAGGCCATTTGCTTGTAATCAAACCAACTATTTATAGCATTCCCATTCATCCAAAGGTGAAATCCAAATTGAACTCTTTTCAATAAACAATGGAGAAACACTATTACAGGGAACCAAAATCATAAATACAAGTAAAAACGGATGGAAAAGGGGGTAAAAGTTGAAAATTTACGTAAGGCGTGATAAAAAGAACGTTATGGAAAAACGCATACGAAGGACCGGCCGCCGAGAGTAATCTTGGTTTGATGAACCCTACACGGAGAAGTTTCATTACCTCTTCCTTCACCATGAGAGCTACCTTGGGTTCCATTGGTCTCAATTTTTGTTTAATTGGCTTTGCATCGGATTTGGTGACGAGGTTATGTACCGCGATGTGTGGTGCAATTCCGTCATTTCTTTATAATTAAATGCAAAATATTTTTGATGTTTTTGAGGATTCAAGTGTGTATTTATATCTCTTAAGAGTTAACAAAGATCCTAGTTTCAAGATCTTCGGTTCTTCCTCCATTCCGATGTTAATATCAATTGTTTCTTTGATTAAAGAAGTGTTACCTTCTTCAAACTCGGGCGAAGTGGAGGTAGTTCAAGATCTTCTCCATTCGCCACCATGTATATGTCGAGCTCCTTTTGTGGGGAAGCTCTATCATGGGATTTCCAAAGTAAGAAGACGAATGTGGGATTAAGGAAAAATCTACCACGTGATGGGTGAGATGTAACTCTGCATAGGCATTTAGGTAATCAAGAGTGGCTCTATCACTATCAACGTGATCTAAGATAGTAGATTTATTCTCAGCTATGTTCGTTAAAAGAGAGTTTGTTGACGTTTTCTTTACTAACGGTTCGATGCGGAGGATACCATGAAGCGGGTGTCTTCCAACTCACTTGTTTGGAGTGAAACGTGAAGCTGAGGTTGCTATCGAATATGTGAGAAGGTTTTGTTCTCGTGGGATTGCCTCAATGGATATGAAGTTAAATCCTTTGCTCAAATCTAATACTATTGTTTTGTAGAGCTGTAAGTGTTCAACTCTAGTCTCATACACCTCAGAGACTTGGTTTGCTACTAATTGTGAGTCTCCTAACACTCTAATGTCATTAACACTGATCCTTTTAGCTATGATGAGACCAAGGAGGAGGGCTTCATACTTAGCGCCATTGTTTGTACATTCAAAATTTAATTTAAAGGCAAATGGTAGGATCTTTCCCTCGGGAGAAGTAAAGATCACACCTGCCCCAGCCCCATAACGACATCTAGCTCCATCGAAATGGAGAGTCCAATATTTACTTGGGAAGATGGATGTTGGGACATTCGTTACATCTATTTCTTCTACTTTGGTTACTTCTACCATGTAAAGTTCCTCTGCTGGAAGAGAACCAACTCCTAGGGTACATCCCATACCTGTGGAATCAAATGGTAGGAAAATTGGCAAATCTTGCTCTAGTAATTCGACAATTTTTGCAGTAGTTCCTAATGACACTTTGTTTCTACAATATTAGCTTCATCTTTGAGTGCCGAGATGTTCTTGACTAGGTTCGTAACTTCTAACTCCATTGTAGGTATCAGTTTTCTTTTGGTTTTGAGTCAGTTGATTTGTTGGGAGTTCAAACTCGAGTGAACGCCTGGGCCTTTTCTTCAGGTCTACTAAGTGTATATCAAATGGTTTTGGATCACCTTTTGCTACGAATATCTTTCTTAAGTGCAAGAATCTTATTTCTTGAAATAACGTAGGAGGGATTGCCTTCATACGGTGTACCCATGGTCGTACGAGGATCATATTATAGTTGGTTTCCCGATCTATAATATAAAACTCAGATGAGGATTGTTTTGGGTCCTAAGGTGATTGGTAGTATTATAGTCCCAATCGAAGTGGCTTTAAGGCTATCATAGCCTCTTAGTGTATTCCGAGTCGTGGAACAATTTGTTTCTCCATACCCTAGCTTTTGAAGGAAAGAGAAGGGGACTATGTTAATTGTTTCCCCATCGTCAACCATTGCGTGTTTAACGTAATTGTTATAAACCCACACTTGTAAATGTAAGGTTGGATCACCTCTATGTGTAATCTCAGCGTCTATTGGCATTTTTCTTATGTCGAATATAAACTCGGTATCCCTATCTGGCTGCCCCGGAGGGTGAATATCGAAGTCTATATGGTTTACTTGTGTTTCGGAGGTGGAGTGATGTTAATTAAATGACCTAAACCTAATGCTTCTAAAAGAGCAGCCCTATGGGTAGGAGAGTTCTTCAACAAGTCCAAAAAGGAGATGTGAGAGAAGGTCTTTGTTAGGTCATTAATTAAATCATAGGCACCTATGGGTTTTACTAATGTTTGTTGAATGTTATCTGTCTCTAGCGGGTAACTTGGATTTGGTTGAGAGGAATACTCTCGTGTCCTTGTTATGGCTTCCACATGTAGTTCAGTGTCTAACTCCACTAAACCGATTATCTTGGGTTGTGGCTGATTTCCTAATTGTGGTGCGACAGGTGGATTTAGTGAAGTCGAGGCTTCATGATCATTGTTTCTTGTCAATATACCCTTGTTCGTCCCATTTGGATTTAATTTTTTGTTATTGTGATTTGGGAGCGGATCATTGAAGATCTTGAGGGTGCATTTTGAGGGAGACTGCTCCGTGAAAGTATTTGGCACAAATGATGCAGGATCTGCTAAGAACATATATCTATGAAAAGTTGTCTTTGTTCCTCTAGCAAACGTTGCATGAATTTATTGTAATCACGGCAAGTCCTAGTGTCATGGCCTTGAATTTTGTGGAAACCACAATACGAGTTAGGATTGTAATTCCTAGGTTGCTGGTTTGGTGTGTGTTGTGGTCCAAAACTCTGATTAAACTGTTGACTATTAGGATTAAAGTTTTACGTTTGTTGTCTTTGGTTTTGGTTTTGGTTTTGATATCCAGTTGCATTTTGTCTTGGACCACATTTACGGATCTGCGTTGTTGTTGTTGTTGTGGACAATTAAAATCCACTGCGTTGATTGTTGGGGTAAAATTGTTGTTTCGTTGATTGTTAACCGGTGGTGGAGCACTTACAATATTTGCCTTTTTAGCTTGGTCAGTTACTCCATCTGTTGTCACTCTGCAATTCTTGTTAAGGATTTTAGGTCCTTGATTGGCATTTACTGTACTAGGATAGGTCATAGTATTTTGATTGGGGATGATTAACCTCATGTTTGTTCCATATGTCTTGCATGTTTGCTATCTATTGCGGCTTGATCTATTCGGAGAGCACTCTCAAGCACTTCATCGTAAGTTCTTAGTGGGAAATTTTGGACTTCTTCATTTATCTCTCTCTTGAGAGAATGAAGAAATAAATTGCATAGTTCCATAGATGGAGCGCTTGTTGAAGAATAGAGGACTATACGCCATCTTTGGATGAAATGAGCAACAGATTCATTGTGTTCTTGCTTAATATGTATGAACTCCTTGATTCCTGTTCTTAACGGTTTGTTCATGTCGAACGCCTTGATGAACTGCGAGGCGAGTTGTTTAAATGAATGGATGGAGGCTTGGTGTTCTCAATACCAATCGAGGGTAATGCCCTCTAAAGTTTTGGGAATATTTTAGCTTGATAACCCAATCCCAAGGAGCATTCTTGAATGGGCATGGCATAGGCCTTGATATGTGCATTCGGGTCTCCCTCCCCTTTGTACTTGGGTAGATCGGGAAGAGGTCTTGGAAGCATGATGATTCATATAGTGAAGTCTAAAGGTTCTTTCAAATACTCGAACAAGTTCCTATCGCATAGGTTTTAACCATCGATGGCACTTCTTTGAGGGGGAGGAGGTGGGATGGTTTGTTGATGTGGCGTATCATATGCATTCACGGGGGGCATAAGGAAATCCTGTGGTTGAGTGAACATGACGGGAGAAGAGAACTAATCTCCTATGGTGATTTGGAATACATGTTTAAGTATAGAGGAGCATTTTCTAGGAATGGATTGTTTGGTACTAGACCGGAGGTATCATGTTTTCCATCAAAGTGGCATTAGCAAATGTGGTTCTAGTTGGCATTTGTTGTGAATACGAGGAGGCATGCCTAACATGTCAGTTCCCGTGAGGAGGTCTACTTGGCTAGGATGATGTGGAGGGTTGGGGATTCCTACTTGCCTAAAATATGAATTTTGATTTGCTTGAGCAAGTTCCAGCCCTCTAACCTTTTCAGCCAAGGCTGAAATGACCTTGTTTGGTGAAGATATAGTATTTTTCCTTAGTGGTGTTTGTTGTATCATTTGAGGTTGCAAAGGGGTATGATACCCTGCTATGAATTGGTCGTTACCCTGCCAAATATCACCGAGGGCATTTTCTATAGGTGGAGGAATGGGGGTGTTTTCTTGGAATGAGACCTCGGGTTGTATTTGCAAACCTCTTATAGGTGGGTACATACTTTGAGAGCATTGTTCACTCCTTGCATAACGTGCTAAGTATTCATCATCTAAAAACCGATATGGATATAATTGTCTACTTGATTTGCGGTCTAAGCAATACCTGAGGAGATGAACCAGATTCTCCCGTGAGCGTCATGTTGTTCGAGCCTGAAGGCTCAACTTGTTGCGTTTGAGTGAGCTGATCCAACTCCTCTATTTAGAAATAAGAACTATATCTAGTCCTTTAAGGTGGAGTTTGTGTTGAAAATCGAGTTAGTTGAATAGTTTTCACCCCATCTTTGAGCGAGGGTGATGGTTGTCTATTCAATTGATCGTAGTATGCTTCAAGACCTAGGAGAGGTCTACCATATGCATCGAATCCCGACATATTCGGGAGTATATGCATACCCGTAGAATAATGGGAAAGAAACGAAGGTGGATGGAAAAAATGAAAAATAAAAGAGAAAGAACTATTTGATTCACGTCGAGTTCACCAATTTTGTACGATGGAAAAGTGACAAGCGAGCATGGGAATCTACAAGTAACTCTTCCTCACACCTGACCTCCAGGTCATCATCGAGAGACAAATAGTGGGGATGTAATATACGTGGGGTAAAGATAAACTAGTTAGGCAATCTTATGTCCTCGACGTGCACTAATGGAATCTGTGAATCTAAGGCAAAGAAGGCCCTCCTAACTTGAACCGGTGTGATAGATTGGTCGCGAGGATGACTGCTCGAAGGCTCTAATCAATATCGAGCTCCGGCGTGATCCGATCTATAGGTTGTGGGATACGTGGAAGATAACCTGTGGGTGCTTCATATATGTCTCCCGACAAGGTCATGAAAATGGATGGTGGATATATGGTGGATTCTATGGTTGATTCTCTGGTCTAGTCCAGAAATCCTTAGCTTGATTAGCTGTTATGTCTAGTAAGGATAATTGTGTGATAATATTTGGTGGAAGTGGAGAGGACCTAAACACTAATGTCCGCATGAGCCCGTGTCAATGTTCAATTGATTTGTAGGTCCATTGGGTTGTGGGACTGTGGATCACAATGTAAATTCTTGGTTATTGTGGACCTCCTATGGTCATGTATAGAATCAATCCCTAATCCCTAATATCCAGTAGTTGTATGCCTTTTCGGCCTCTATATTTAAACTAAAATTTGTGTAATCCTCTCGAGTACCTTCTGAGCGTTACGCAAATTGAATTCTTAAGCTAGTGTCTATGTCAATGAGGATATCTCTTACGTCTGGTCATGGGGACCAAAGGATCACAACCGAATGTTTTCTCTCTTTCAAGCCCTTCTACAGTCATGTGGATATCTATTAGGGCAATTTGTAGTTTGGCTGGTTTGTCCAAAACATATGTGCTCTGTCGTCTTCTATATTTAATCTTCTTAACTGTGGGATGATTTCTTGTAGGTCTATTATTGTTCAGAAGACTTGGATTACGAGATTTGGGTCTATATCAGTTATTTCTACAAAAATATTGGGTTGAGGCACGATTGGCTCAAATACGTATTCTCTGGGCTTCCTAGGTCCCGTGATTGTCATACAAAGGAAATAATATAAATCTAACTAAAGCAAAGCAAACTAATTATGCAAAGTATATCGACAAAGATATATATATTCCTTTATTTTTGTATTTTCAATAAACTATTGAATAGAATTGAAAGAGCAATTATTTAATATATCTAGAAAGTGACATATAAACTAATAACAAAATTTAAAACAAACAAAGCAGTCAAGTATAACTACTTTCCTGTGCAGTTGTAAATCTATTCTAAATAACTAGATAACTGATCTAATCTATTTGAAAGACCCCCGATCTTACCTCAAAAGTGGGGAATGAATCATAGTTTCTCAGAAACTATCAACCCCCACAGCTTCCCCGGCAATATCGAAAGCGAGATTAACTGAAATGAAATGATTCACTACTCTATTTGGTATATTTTAACTAGAACTTTGAAAGCTTGAACCTAGATTTTGTAGAACATTGGAAAATCAGATTGCGTGTGGCTTTGTCCCCTCAGTGTGGTCTCCTCGTTCCTTCGTGCTCATGTGAATCTAGAAAAGCATGTAATGCTTTAGCATCAACAAGAGTAAGTATTGGAAGAATGGCAGCTTTGGATGTGGGTGAATATAATGCGAGTAGGAGAGAGATAGCACAAGAGAACGAGAGCTTGGCTTATGTAATTCCTAGTGGGATTAATTGCGAGTCATACAACACGAGAACATTCAAAACACGAAACTATCCTTCTTGACGAACAAAACTGCGCAACTCTAATGGCTTCAGATCGAAAATGAAACTATCCTACTTCAATTGATTGTATGAAACAGTAACAACACTAGAACAAGAAGATCATGTGGCTTCTAAACAACAAAACAACACTAACTATGCATGCAACAAATAAAACTAATACAATTCCTAAGCAAGAACTGAAAGACTAAATTACTGAAATGAGAGGATGAGGGGCGCAGTTTTGAGAGGCCATTTGCTTGTAATCCAACCAGCTATTTATAGAATTCCCATTCACCCAAAGGTGAAATCCAAATTGAACTCTTTTACAATAAACAATGGAGAAACACTATTACAGGGAACCAAAATCATAAATACAAGCAAAAACGGATGGAAAAGTGGGTAAAAGTTGAAAATTTACGCGAGTCGTGATTAAAAGAACGTCATGGAAAAATGCATGAAGGAATGCTGCCCGAGCGGTCGGCGGTTACTGGGCCGCCGCCACTGGCAGTCGGCGGTTATAGGACCACCGCCCGCTGCACAGGCGGCGGTTCTGAGACCGCTGCCCGGTAGGGTGGCGGTTTCACATCAAGAACAAAAAGAAAAGGGAAAGAAGGGGGAGAGCAAAACAAAGCACGCAGAGGCTAAGCGGGGCATGCAAGATGTTAATGTACACTTGGAGAGCTTTTACGGATCACGAAAACCTCATGCGAGAGACTGTATCATCATTGGGGCACGTGTAACATTCTTCCAATGGTGTAGTACCCTACAATTTTTGGTATGTACGGTCCCAAATTTATATGAATCATATCATCTATCGATATGGTATTCCTTTTGCTATTATCATTGATAATAGTAAGTCATTCAAGAATAAAATTGTGAAAGCACTTTGCAAATGTTTTCAAATCCCCTTAAGTTCTCAACCTCCTATTACCCTCATATTATGTTTGTGGAGCCTGTTTCCATGTTAGATTTTGGTACACCTTCTATGTGTTACACTCGGGTATTTTTATGGTTGTCCTACTCACCGGTGAGCGGGTCAAGGGGGTTCGGGGGTGAATCCCCTGAAGAAAATTTTCATGGGTAGTTTATTAACCCATGTGTAATGGGTAACCGTTATGGGCCGTTTTTGGGCCCATGGTTTTTTAGTACCCATTGTTTTGTAAAACCGCCTCTTGACTACCCACGGTTTCTTAAAATTGCTTAAGCAGACTATTTATTTATATGGTTTTATGCATATGATAGATGTATGAAATGCATTGCATATGTTCTTTGAATTCGGTGTGAATTCTCAGAGTTTGTTGAGCATAACTCCAAATGGATCTGGTATTGTATTGAGAGAGTGGTGGCTTATAATAAAATTTGAGCAAGTGATTCTTGGTAGACGTAGCCCAAATTGGGTGAACCACGTTAAATCTTTGTCTCTCTACGTGTTGTGTTATTTTATTCTTCACTTTTATTTGAGATCTATAATATTTTTGCATATTAGTTTCTCTTTATTCTGATTCTGTGAGGGATTATTCCGCATATTTTATCTCTTATTTCCTAACAATTGGTATCAGAGCTTGGGTTTGGTTTGCTGAAATGTTGAATCGCAGGGAAATTTTTATCTTGAGTGGGAGCTATGGTAGATGATGGAAGATCTAGGGTTGATAAATTCAACGGGCAAAATTTCAGTCTTTGGAAGATGCAGATGGAAGATTACCTTTATCAAAAGGATCTTTATACTCCACTGTCTGAGAAGGTGAACAAACCCTCGAGTATGACAAATGCGGAATGGGATTTTTTGGATCGGAAGACACTTGGAACGATCCGGCTGTGTCTTGCATTTTCGGTATTATTTAATGTTTCAAAGGAAAAGACTACAAAAAATCTAATGGATGCATTAGGGAAGTTGTATGAAAAACCCTCTGCCTCTAACAAGATATTTTTAATGAAAAAGTTGTTTAATATGAAGATGTCTGAGAATAGTTCAAGATAGTGAGATCATTTAAATGATTTCAATATGGTTGTGAATATGCTAGCTTGATTCTGATAGAATTTGATGAAGAAGTTAGGGCTTTATTAATTCGGTGCTCTTTACTTGAGAGTTGGAATAACTTTGGTAATGGCAAAGAAGCAACTCGGTTCAGCTAACTCAAAGTTGAAGTTTGAGGATGTTGTAGGGGTGATTCTTAGCGAGAAAATGCGAAGAAAAAGCTCCGGGGAATCTTCTACTTCAGGAATGCTTTGGACAAAGGAAACTAGAGGAGACATAAGAATAGAGGAAACCGTGGAAAATTGAAAGATCGAGCAAGGTCAAAATCCAAGAGTAAGATTGTATGTTGGAATTGTGGAAAGTCTGGGCATGCAAAGAAGGAATGTTGGGAGCTTCGGGATAAGAAGAAACAACATGAAGAAAACAAGGAGGCAAATGTGGCATCGGGTAATGTATGTCAGGATGCTTTGATTCTTTCTTTGCATAATATTACTGAATCTTGGGTTTTAGATTTAGGGGCTTCTTTTCATGCTACTCCGATAGGCATTATTTTGTTGATTATGTTCAGGGATTTTGGGCATATTTTTCTTGGTGATGATGAGCCTTGTAGTATAGTTGGAAAAGGTTATGTTCAGGTTAAGATGTAGAATGGGAATACATGGCTATTGAAGGATGTCAGACATGTGCCTACATTAAGGAGAAATTTGATATCGTGAAGGCAATTGGGAAGTGATGGTTGTCTTGTGATATTTACAAAGTTGAATCTTGGAAGGTTACCAAGGGTGCTCTTGTGGTGGCAAGAGGTAAGAAGGTTGGAACCTTGTATTTAACCACGAGATAGTATTAATGATTGTAATCTTGCGGCTTTAGATGCGGATACAACATTAGGGCACTATAGGATTGGTCATATGAGCTATAAGGGCATGGACATCATAAAGAAAATTTTACTGGATATACGAAGCAAGTTTGGATTTTTGTGTGAACTGCATATATGGGAAACAGAGCGAGTAAGGTTTCTCAAGGTTGGACCTAAGAAGAAAGAGAGTAAGTTAGAGCTGGTACATTACGGTGTGTGGGGTCGGCTCGTATCATCTCTTGGGGTTCAGTTATTATGTTACTTTTATTGATGATGCGATAAGGAAAGTTTGGGTTTATTGCATTAGAAAAAATCGATGTATTTGATACTTTTGTTAAATGGAAAGCCTTGGTAGAGAATGAAACAAGTCTTAAGTTAAAATGTCTCGGGTTTGATAATGGAGGGAATATTGCAGCAATGAATTTGATGATTATTGTTCTAATAATGGAATCTATAGGTAAAAGATTTCCAGAACCCCTGAGCAGAGAATGGGGTGTCGAAATGATGAACAAAACAATAATGGAACATGCTTAGAGCATGAGGATACATGCAGGATCGCCTTTTTATTTTTGGGCAGAAGCGGTGAGCACAGATGTGTACTTGATAAATAGAGGACCCTCAAGTGCCTTGGATGGAGGCATACTTGAGGAGGTTTGGTACGGTAAGAAAGTCAATTACTCATTTCTTATAGTCTTTGGATGTGAGGCATTTGTTCATATTGACAAGGATGATAGGACCAAGCTAGAGGCTAAATCAAAAAAATGCACTTTTATTGGTTATGGAGGTGATGACTTTGGATTTAAATGTTAGAGTATTAAGGACAAGAAAATCATTCGGTCTAGGGATGTGGTCTTTAATGAGAAAGTCATGTATAGAAAACAATTGCGGAAAACAAGGAAGAATCCTAGAAAGAATATGTAGTGGTAGAGGATCTTCCAGATGGTACAGTGACCCATGAATCAGTTCAAGAACCTACTCAATAGGAACCCCAAACTCCTATAGTGAGGAGGTCTTCTAGCGTAAGAAAAGAACACGAACATTTTCTCCTTCTCTTTATTATTTATTACTCACCGATAGTGGAGAGCCAGAGAGTTTTGATGAAGCAATGCAAGTAGATGCCAGTAAGAAGTGGGAGCAAGCCATGGATGAGGAACATAAGTCTCTCATGGAGAACTAGACTTGGGATTTGGTGAAGCTACCAGAAGGAAAAAGAGTATTGCGAGAAAAGTGGGTGTACAAAGTTAAAGACGAAGGAGGAGGAAAGAAAAGATATAAGGCCCGGTTGGTGGTCAAGGGGTTTGCACGAAACAAGGTATAGATTTTGATGAGATTTTTCTCTGTAGTAAAAATGACTTCTATCGAATTGTTCTTGAATAGTAGCGAGAAGACTTGCACTTAGAACAGTTAGATGTAAAGACTGCATTTCTCCATGGTGATTTGGAGGAGGAGATATATATGCAAAGAATAGAAGGATATGAAGTCAAAAGTAAAGAGGAGATGGTGTGCAAACTGAAGAAGAGCTTGTATGTCCCAAACAAGCTCCACGTCAATGGTATAAGAAGTTTGATAGCTTCATGATGAAGCAAGGTTATATTAGATGTCATTTTGACCATTGCGTGTATACAAAGAAATTTGAGGATGGAAGTTATATTATCTTGTGTTTGTATGTTGATGACATGTTGGTTGCAGTAAAAACATGCGGAAATAAAAGAACTCAAGAAACAACTAAGTGAATCCTTTTATATGAAGGATTTGGGGGCTTCCAGACAAATCCTTGGTATGAGGATATCTCGGGATAGGAAGGAACGAAAGCTAAATTTATCTCAGGAAGAGTACATTAAGAAGGTATTTGATAGGTTTAATATGCAGGATGCTAAACTAGTTAGGACTCCTTTGGCATGCCATTTTAAGTTATCAAAGGAGCAAAGTGTCCCAAGACGAGCAGAAAGAAACCATATGTCCAAGGTACCTTACTCATCGGCGGTTAGCGATTTGATGTATGCTATGGTGTGCACTAGGCCCGATATTGCCCATGCGGTGGGAGTTGGTAGTAGATTTATGAGTGATCCGAGTAAAGAGCATTGGCAAGCGCAAAGTGGATCCTTGATTTGAGAGGGACCATGGGGTAGTTTTGTGTTACTGATGGATCGAGACACCACTTTATGTGGTTATGTAGATTCAAACATGGTCAGAGATGTAGATAGTAGGAGGAACACAAAAGGGTATATTTACACTATAGGTGGGACAACAGTGAGTTAGATTTCACGACTACAGAAGTTGGTGGCTTTGTCAACCACGGAGGTTGAGTATGTTGTTGCCACAGAGGCAAGCAAAGAGATGATTTGGTTACAACAATTGCTTAAGGAGACGGGGCATAAGCGGGAGGAATTTAAGTTGTATAGTGATAGTCAGAGTGCTATACACCTAGCTAAGAACTCTGCTTTCCACTCTAGGATGAAGCATATACAATTGAGATATCACTTCATCATGACAACTTTGGAGGAAGATAAGTTGAAGTTGGAGAAGATTCATACCAGTTAGAATCCTGCAGACATGATGACCAAGGTGGTCACAAGGGATAAACTAAAGCTATGTTCAGCTTTGGTTGGCCTTTGCGGATGACAGTGAAGGGTTAAGAAGCTTGCTCAGTGGAAATCAGTCTCCAAGTGGGAGATTGTTATGTTTGTGGAGCCTGTTTTCATGTTAGATTTTGGTACACCTTCTATGTGTTACACTCGGGTATTTTTATAACGGTCCCGCTTTCGCCGGTGAGTGGGTCGAGGGGGTTCGGGGTGAAGCCCCGAAGCAAATTTTTATGGGTGATTTATTAACCCATGGGTAATGGGTAATCTGTTATGGGCCATTTTTGGGCCCATGGTTTTGGTACCCATTGTTTTGTAAAACCGCCTCTTTGTCTACCCACGGTTTTGTAAAACCGCTTGCCAGATTGTCTATTTATATGGTTTTATGAATATGATAGATGTATGAAATGCATTGCATATGTACTTTGAATTCGGGTGTGAATTCAGTAGAGTTTGTTGAGCATAGCTCTAAATAGATCTGGGTATTGTATTGAGAGAGTGGTGGCTTGTAATAAAATCTAAGTAAGTGATTCTTGGTTGACGTAGCCCAAATTGGGTGATCCACGTAAAATATTGTCTCTCATGTTGTGTTATTTTACTATGCACTTTTATTTGAGATCTGTAATATTTTCTACATATTAGTTTCTCTTTTTACGATTATGTGAGGGTTTATTCCACATATTTTATCTCTTATTTCCTAACACCTCAAGGTAATAGGAAAGTGAGGCTTCCAATAAAATCCTAATTTACATTATGGAGAAGATGGTGAACAAGATAGGCCGTGATTGGAATTTACAAATTCACCCCTCCCTCTAGGAATTTAGAACATCTATCTCGCACCCCCACAGGTGCAACTCCATACTCCTTAGTATTCGGCACTGAGGCCATACTACCCTTAGAGATCAAGATCCCTTCTTTGTGCATTGAGCTAAGGGACTATCTCGAATGAAGAGGAGTACTTACAAAGTAGCTCAACCGATAGAGTTAGAGCTATTAGATGAGAAACAACTTCACGCGCTTAATCACCTTAGAGTGTATCAAGATTGAGACTTTGAGTGTAGAGAAGTACAATAAAAGGGTCATACCTCGTCAGTTTGAGGTAGGGGACATGGTGTTAAAAGAGAATCAAAAGAACACCAATAAGGACCGAGAAAATAAAGGGAAATTTAAACCCAACTGGTTGGGACCATATGTTGTGGTCACCAAGTTTGGTTCGGGTAATTATAAGCTAGCCCATACAAATGGCCAAGAGCTTCGAGAACCCATAAACACAATACATCTTAAGCACTTCTATGATTAAGTATGGGATCTTTGCGAGAATATCAAGAAAAATTAAAAAATTATAAAAATAGAAAAAGATAAAGATAAATAAACACGTGTGTCCAATAGTGAAAACCATGCAATGGTGGAACTTTGGACAAGTCCTTTGGTGAAAATCGGTTTCCAACACTAAGGGAGGGTCTGCATTGTTCACGAGCAGCCTTCGGAGTTTAGGAGTACGAAAACTTTGTCCTAGGTTGATATTTACCTTCATTTGAGCCCCTTGTGAGAATATCCTTCTTTGCCCTGATCTAGCTAATCTAACCTTTTGAGAGTGGAGAATTTAAAATTGAGTGATCCCATCTCACACTAGAGGAAACTTCGAACATCAATTACGAGATATACCATGTGGCATTCTACCCTTATACATCCCATCTAACACTGGGGGAATCCATATTTCTTCATTTCCTTGCATGTTCGCTTTGGAAAATTGTTGAGAAAACATCAAAACATTCATATAACTTTTGAAAATCCCAAAACATACAGATATGTCCTTTGGAAAAATAAAAACATTCAGATATATTTCGTAGAAAACTCCAAAACAATAGAAAATTGTCTTAGAGATAAAACCAAAAACAACGAAAAATGTCCCAAAATTGTCCCACAAAAACAAAGTAATAGTTTGCTTACTTTTAGTTGTTGGTTTGTATGGTTTTTAGTTGCATTACTATTTCGTATTGTGTACTTTAGATTAAATTCACTTGCTTACTTAGATTGAATGTTACTTTCATATGTAGTTCATGGCATTGAATTTACTTTATATTACATGCTTGTAAATAAATGTGTTGCTTGGATTAGATTTGTTCAAAATTCTACTTCTTAAAATTTTACTTGTGCATTGTGTTATCATTTCACCATCATATCACATATATCCATCACATCTATACATCATATATAAAAAAATTCTAAGTCTACATCACGCATGTATACTAAAAGCTAATCATCAAATACCGTATCAACAATGGGGAAAGAGGGGTTGTGCATGATCACAAATATATCCCCCACACCAATATAAAAAATATAAACATATTTTACTCAAAGTATCTCACCCAACATACAAGTATGATATCAGCTAAGGTTATCTCATAAATCTAACATGTGATATAAACATAAAGAAACAAATTAAGCATGATATCTCATATACAACATGTGATACATCAATAATCCATCTATCATCATATATCATCGAAAATATAAATGTCCATATACATCTGATATAACAAGTCATCATGGGCATCTATACAAAAAAGTTCCTTCATCATGAGGCATGATAAAAAAAAATACATACACATCCATATAAAAGTATGCCTTCATCATGAGGTGGTACGCCAAAAATAAAGTAGTACATCTGTACGTCAATAAGAGAGTCAACCATGACTCTCACCCATACCAGGACTGTCTAGTCTAAGAAGATTGTTAGGTGGGGGCATATGAGGTAATGATCGAGTAGAAGGAGTTGCATCAGCCGAGCTAACCCAAGATGGACTGACCCATGATGCTCGAGGTTACCTATCCCGAAGGACCCTCTACGGATCGTGACTCGATTAGGATGGTCTATGGGATATATATTAGCTTCTTTGCAGTGCCTATTATGTGACTATACTCATGAACTCTTTGATCGGTTGAAACATCCTGCACGCAGATTGCATCCTATAGTAAGTGGCCTCACCTACTACAGTAGCACTGTGACCAATCATCAGCTACATCCCTAAGGATGTATCTTCCTATTGCAGTGTATCACGCTCTACCCTAATGTTAGCTAGCTCTGTTCACACTGTGACCGCTCTGCCATAATCTAATCCCGCTCTACTTGTAGTTGTAGGCTATCTCATTATCAATCACCCCCGCTTATGTCCGTAGTTGATCTCGCTCTACCTGTAGCTGATCTCACTCTACCTATAGTTGATATCACTCTATCCGTGTAGCTAACCTCGCTCTATTATAGCCTCGATTTCTCTTTGCTTGTGATTTGTAGGCCATCACCATCACTCGATCTCATTACGAAAGGCCCGATCTTGCTCGGTTTTGGCCTGGCTCTAGCTCTGTCACAAGTTGGTCCCCATGTGCAAAGACCCGATATCTCTCAACAATAGCATGATCCCTCTCAACTACCATCTGAAATTGTAAAGTTGTTACTGCTTTGAAGCTACTATTACAAGGCAAGAACTCCGTATATTTGGTATAACCTATGTATCCCGCACAACACGTGTATCGTACACATCCTGTATATCTTGCACATCCTATATATCCTACATATTTATTATATTAGGCATAACGTGCACATTATGTGTATCCTAAATGTCCGAAGGCCCTCCTCCATATCCTCATCATATCAGTCCCGTCCTCCACCCCCGGTGGGTTGTGTTGTGGAATCGCGTGAGGAGGTGATAAATATCCTGCACCGGTACCCCCATATATGGTACTACATGTCTCTATGTTTGTGCCTCTACTGGTGGATCTAGAGCTTATTCATCATGCTCACAGTTGTGATGAATATCTCTGAGGAATAGACAATCGACTCAGCAAAGCACTAGTGCATACCACGCTACATTGTATAGTGTAGTACTTGGATCTACTATCTATGTCCATTATACCCAAGCTTGTGAGACTACCTCGAAAATCTAAAGCAGGGCTTGATCCAACCTAATTCGTGGTCCCATATCAAAAATATCTCTATAGTGGCGCGCATACCACATCTCATCACCAGAATCCCCTAGATAAGACCAAGGCTGGCGCTAAACTTGGTCCACCCTATACCACTCTAAGACGTGGCTCCTGCTCCCAATAATAAAGTGATCTACTGTCATCGTCCCCAACTCATCTGCATCATGTGGCCATTGATATAGCTTTGTATGGTCGCCAAGTGATCATGTGGGGTTGTAGCTCATCAAATGCTTACCAAAAGTAAGTTGTATCTCCCTTGTGGCTACGAACATCATCTCCATCAGGAACCCAACCCATGAGAGAAGGCTCTCTAAGAACTCGAGCTCTCAATGCTCCTAAAGGATGTCTAATGGCAATGTGGTCCCAAGCCCAAATCTATAGCAAAGTAGCAGGGCCCAGTGTCCTCTGACCATGATAAGCTATCAAATGTAAGTCGAATATAAGTGAGCTAGTATACACGACCCCAATAATAGACTTATCCCTCAAGCGTGGCCGTGCATCATTCTAATGAGACCCAGGGAGAATTGGGCATCAATTTTTTTAGGCAACAACATGTCGTTGACAAAAGCTAATAAGTTTATATGGACCCTTCCTCGTCGTGTATCGAGACATGCATCTCCTAACCACAACTGTCAAGCCTCGACGGGAATGTCAGTCCAATCCAAATATCATGGCTATATAGTGCTCAACTCAGTCCAAGTGACCATCGTAGGTAATCAAATGGCCCTAGATGGAACTCGAAGGATCCGCCAAACATCCTCTAGTGTCACACTCATCTCATCGGTCGGAAGTCGGAAGGTCTGACTCTCACTACGCCATCTCTCAACTAAGGCTATGAGTAAACTATGATCAAAAGAGATATGGGCATGGGAGATATGTAAGATAAACATGTCACCTCTAAGGTAATCTCTAGGAAAACTTGGTCGAACGTGTAAGCGTCACCTCAAAAGTCCAAGTTGTGCATGTCGCTCTCGCATCCCTAGCACATCCAGATACGGTTGCAGAGCCGCCATTAAGTGTATTGTTGTAGTCTATTTTTCTATTCTACTATGCAATTTCTTCTAAAAAGGTCTAAAGTTTAGTGTGTTATTCTTCTATTTTCATTGTTAAATTTCTCTATGGTTCACATTTTTCTTCTACGTGGGGTTTACTAAGCAAAAAAACTAATTTTTTGGCCTAAAAAATAGTTTTAAGAGTGTCTTTCGTGTGTAAGCACCCCTCCTTGTGTGCACCAATGCCGGGATCTCAAGCATGGGCGTTTACGCTCACGCACATTAAAAAACAAAATTAATTAATAAAATTGCTCAAAGACAGGCGCCCAAGTGCCCATGCTACAATCGAAAATGTCAAAAAAATGCTAAAGTGGACCAACACATGTGCCCAGTGCCCATGTTGCTCACCACAAGCCAAAAATACCAAAGTGGCTCAAAGACAGTGCACAGGCGCCCATGCTACCTACCAAAAGCCAAAAAGACCAAAGTGGCTCAAAGACACAGGTGCTGGATGCCCATCGCCGCCTACCACAAGCCAAAAAGACAAAAGTGGCTCAACACAGGCACCTAGGTGCCCATGCTGGCTCACTACATGCAAAAATTTCCAAAGTGGCTCAACACGGGCGCCAGGCGCCCATTTTGGCCAACCAAAATTAAAAAAATGCTAAAGTGGCTCATCACAGCACCTGGCGCCTATCTTTGGCTCACTACATGCAAAAAAATCCCAAAGTGTCTCAAAGATATGCACACAGTGCCTATCTTTGCCAACCAAAATCAACAAAATGCTAAAGTGGCTCAAGATCAAAGTGCTCAGTGCCCATGTTGGCCAACTAACATGCAAAAATGCTAAAGTAGCTTAAGACAGCACCCGTGCACCCATGCTTTGCCAACTAAAATGTAAAAAATCTAAAGTAGCTCAAAGACATGTGTCCAGTGCCCATGCTAGCCAACAAAAATCAAAAAAATCAAAAGGGGCTCAAAGATAAAGCGCTCATGAACCCATGTTGGCCAACAAAAATAAAATAAAAATAAAAAAGGGGCTTAGCATAGGCGCTGGGTGCCCATCTAGCCAACTAAACTTAATAATAAAAAAATGGCTCAAAGATAGGCGCTCGGTGCCCATATCGGCCAATTAAACTAACAAATAAAAAAATGGCTCATCATAGGCGCCCATGCTAGCACAAAATTTTCACAAAACCAATACGTTGTTCAACATAGGCGCCCATGCGCCCATGTTGCAAAGGAAAACAAAAAAATTCACAAACACACCTAACATAGGTGCCCCCTAGTTTTGCCCTAAATTTAACCTAAAAATGCATATTTTCCATTAAAAATTAAAAAATTGAACTACCAGGGTAAAAGAGAGAATTGGGTACCTGTGGTCCATCCGCTAGAAGTCTCAAGTAGTCCCTCATGAGGTCTGCACGGTGCCTTCAATTCACTACTCTCGTCATTTCCTCTCGTAGGTTAGAGCTCAATTCAATAGTCAAATGGTAAGCAAATGTGGTAAAATGACTTGTCACGGTGGCTTATATGCTCATTTCTACCTCCCGCAGTGTGTTTCTTGCTCCCAAAGTGCCTCGAAACCATCGTGTATCTTCTAAAATTCCTCTAACATTGGCCACGCGATGATTATTTTTTAAAAATAATTATTTTTAGCACGTTTTTGCTATGTTGGGGCATATTTTTGCTTCTGATGGATTTTTCTACTACACAAGGCATTTTTCTTTGCCTCGCAATCACTTTTAACACAAAAAAATAAAAACAAAAATAAAAATGGTAAACAACATATATGCAGCTAAAACTTGTGTCAATTACATCATCCTCAAATGTTGAAATATGTCTTACAAAACCATCTTTATGACATTCTTGCTTGTTCTTGTCTTAAATGACATGTGGATCATTGTGATCTACCTCCATTAACAAAGTCAGTTTGCTTATTGTTTCGGTACTCCGTGCGGTAGTGAGTTGTCAGGTATTGTGTCATAATGCACGAATGTTTTCCATGGGACTACTTGTGTCCTTTGTTTTTCCCTCGCATGTGTTATTGCTTGGGGCATCATTTTTAACCCTTGTCGTTACAACACGAACATTCGGGAACTGCAGTTTGATAACAAAAACATTGGTGCAACTATCTTGAATGTTGTTTGTTTGAGTATGTGTGATTGTACTAGTTTCTCTCATTAGGTTACCTAGTTTACTTATTCATATTGCATTACATTGTGTATGTAACATTCCCATTTTAAGACTTTAGAAACAAGGGAAAAAAAAAAAAACGTTCTCTGTTCTAAATACATAATTTAGAACACACATTCCATAACATCCATTCTTATAATAGATAACCATATGCAACTATAATGACTCGGTAAGCTACCGATCTATTCATTTCATGACTCGGTGAACTACCGATCTATTCATGTTTAACGCTAAGTATTGAGTACTTTTCTGTATACTACGTATACTTGGTTCTCTTACCTTGTTCTGGGTATTGAGTGATCTATCTAAGGAACCTAACTGAATAGTTGTTACCAATATTCATCTGCATCACGATCCTTAGACTAGGCAACATAGGACAACGCAACCAACAACTTGTGATACTTTGGCCAAAGATTTCTAACATATTGTTTGTATTACTTATTCCTTGACGGCATACTCGTCAATCCGGAATACATCCTTCACCCCCACTCTATTGTTATCTAGAATTTCCTTTACTGACTTCCGTCAGTCCTCTTGCCCAAGGTTTAACCCTAGTTCTGGTTAACAACGTAGGTTATGATAGGAAGGAGCTCACAAAGACTTAGGATAGATTGGCATACTGGGTCAACCTAAGTCAACCCCGTGTGCCAAGGTACCCTGAGTCCTAGAGGGCTACTTCATATCGTAACTATGCTACTACCCAGTCCTAGAGAGAAACTAAGTTCAAGTCCATAAGTGTGTAGATCTAGATGATCAATGTAGAAGGGTGTTGCCACATGTCAACTACAATGTTGTATCCTCGAGAAGATCCTAATCTTCTTAAAGGTACAACCTGCAGATTGGCGTGTGTCAAAGATCCTATGGAATAAAGCATCGTCGAGATATACATACCCCTAGGAGATTATTAATGTTTAATTAATTTGGATTCTTAAAGGCAGATTTCAACAACCCTGCCCAAACTCTAATCCAACTCTCCCTAAGTTATTTTCCAAATCAGGTGCCATTATTCCCTGAAGAACTTCCTTAACTTAATATTGCTTTCGATGTTCATTAATTTTTGGCTTATCAAGCAACTACCAAGAAGAAAGGACAACAACCTCTTAAGTTCCATTTAATGTGACTTAACCACTCAAGGAAGTGTAACAACCACCTAGGTTGTATCTTATTAGACTTTTTAAAAAGAAACCTAATGATTACAAATCATATCTTCCTTTTTGTTTACTTTTTCATAAGAGAGGAAGAGTCTTCCTCTTCGTGGTTAAGTTCTAGGGTTTATCACCCCCCTTATGTTCTTTACAAGTTCCATAGTTTTCATTGTAAATTCATTACACGTTACCTTAATAATATGAATTGCTTAGATAAGAACATTGAATTCTACAACTTATTTAGCTGCAACATGTTTAGGGAAATTACTCTAATTCCCTTTTTCCTACCTATCCAAAAATACTCATATAAACATATAAATAACATGAAGAATATCAACAGGATAGGGTTTCATTTCTTTTACAAAGGTACAAGATAATTTACACAACCCATGCAAGTAAATTCTCATCCTTCAATTCATTTTCAAAACTTATACATTTACAACTTATGCATTTTAGGCATACTGTATGACAACAACCTTCATTCAAAAGAGAAAAAAATTTCTTTTTACAATACAACTTAAGAACAAATCATAATTCTTCACAAGAATCAACTTAGATCAGCCAATGCATCATATAAGTTTTTCCCTTCTTTATCACTTACGAAGTCCATCTGCAAAATTAACGCAGCGGGCTTCAATGAACCGAGGCATGATAAACACTAAGCCTTAAAACAAAGTGCATTCCACTAATTGTTCCAATAAAAACAACCCTGCTTTAATGAATAATTAGTATTTCATACTCCCTAAGCATAAGTAATATCAATAAAAAGAAGAGCAATAATAAACCAGGATTAACAAAAGAAGAACAGAATATAATCTATAAAATTTGTCTTACAAATTAAAGTATAATTGATCCCATCAATTATCTTTACCAAACAACAAATCATAACATCTCATTGTTTCCAATCCTACCAAAATATAATACAACACTTATCTTTACTATCGAGATCTGATAAGTGTTTACAACGTATTCTCATTAAGATGTTTCATCTAATTTTTCAAGTAAAGAAAAAGAGAAAACATTTACATTATGCCAAAGTACTTAACATCAACACGGCGAAAATAGGTCCATATCATGATTTAAACTATTCCTTTAAAGGTCCTCTACTTTAAAATTCAACATTTTAAGGTATTCATCAAAACATATCCATATAAAGGAAATCCAAGAAGGCATGATGGATTAACAGTCAACAACAAGTTTGCAATTTCTTTTTTCCAACCAATCATCAATCTCTTTTTACTTCATTTCAGTCAAATGACAAGTATAAAAAGACTAATTAAGTACTGATTCTCTTTTCCAATAAGAATAAAAATCAGAAGGTTCCAACCAATGAACTTAACCCAACTGCATTAGAAAAGGAGTCCTAACAGAATATGATCCCAATCTATAATCATTTCTTACAACTTAATTTAACAGTTTTACCTCCTCTTATACATATAGTTTAAGTTCATGCAAGAGTTCCAAGGAAAGAGAACAAGAACAACTTCAAGGAAAGAGAAAACTAAATGCTATCTTCCTTTCTAAACCTTCCCATTATAATGCATGAATTCTACTTTCCATTAGGAACATTATAACAATGAAGCTCATACACACAGACAGTAAAGATTCACAGTGTATCTTTCAAAGACTTAACATTCTTTCATTGGACCAGAACAACCTCAAGATAAGAAGAAAACATGCTAACATTTTTCTTTCTTAGAACCCTTTACTATCAACAATGAAGTTCCATCAATCCTTACCATTAATTTTCCCTTTTTAAACTCGATGAGAAAACAGTGAAGTTCAAAACACAGCCCATGCAATCAAGTTTGAATCGCAATTTATCTTCTAAGACTTAACATTCATTTATTGGACCCATCAAGAGACAAGAAATTTGAGTAGATGCTAACACTCAAAATTTCCCAATAGTTCAGGCAAGGCAGAACTATCTCGATAGTATTCCAACGCATCACTACAAGAACTACAGATTGGGTTTCCAAATAAATGACAAGATCAAAACAACATATATAAAATACGTATTGTCCAAGACTCGAATTACAAATCCGAGCACAATGTAAAGCATAAGCTCCCTCAAAGGATCAAGATCATTCAAATGCTTATAACCAAGTTTGGGTAACAACATGTTCCCTCTTTAGTTTATAAAATAATCAAAATACTATAATATCTGAACCAACACATCGTTCAGGTTACCATTTCAATTAAAAACACCAAGTAACAAATTGATTGTACAGTGTTGCATCACAATATCACAATCACGAATTCATAAATACACCAGCACCGTAATGCTAGACCGAGTACAATGAAATTGCTTATATACAGTTCAGAATAAGAAAAGAGCTTCCCTTCCCAGTTAACATCCTATCAAACCCTATTTCATACGGAATGTAAGATTCTTAACAGAGCTCAGACCCGATGACAACAAAACATGAAAGCCAGGTTCATAACGAACCTACAATAACAGTTAAATAGTCATAAGGACAATAGTTCACAAGCACCATGCCTTAAGTGGGCTTAAATCAACAGTCCAATTTATCTAAGATAACAAACACAGGTTCCAAGTGCATGCGAGTTCCAAAAGTCAAAGTTTTGCAAGATGAAATACAAAAACCAAGCCATATACGGGTTTATCTAGTGCATGCGAATTTCAACAACAGTCAAAGTTTTCGCAAGGTGAGATACAAAAACCAGTCCATATACGGATTTATCCACAGTCCCATTTAACTATGAAATAAAACGCAAGCATCATAGAACTGAGAATCTCTGCTACAGTTCTCCCTACCAAAACAAGTTTCCAACAGAAGCTCGAACTTGCATACAAGATTAATAAGACTGGAGTTCCTTACCAGCTCGAGATCACAAAACACAACGAGTTCACAAAACAATAATCTCAACAACACAGCAAAACTCAGAGTTCTTTTTAAAACTCAGCTAGTAATTCATTGTCAACAAAAGTGGTCGAAACCAAACAAAAATTTCCAACAACCGAAAAAGTTAACAAAGTTACCAACTTTGTTCTCGCATGCATAGTTCTTTTATGCAAAAGACAATACAACATAAGTTTCCAACAGAATCATATAGACTATGGGTACGAAACCCAGGATGCAAGTTTTACTAAACCCATCAATCAATTAACCAGATAAAGCATGAAATGCACAAAACTCATCAGAGAAAAGTTGCTTTAATGAAAACACTTAGAGGAAAGCAAGAGATTTTAACAGTTAGAGCCTATCATGCCTAATAGTGTCTCTGTCAAATCGAAGAAGACCTCTAGCCAAGCTCACTTCTTCTCCTCTTCTCCATGAAAGATCAAACAACCAAATACTTCTTCCACAATGCCTCTTATACATTCCACGAAACGAAAATAGATTCGAAACCTCAAAAATAGCCATGAAGTGTAGTTTAAACTGCTGGTTCGAAAAACCAGAGCGCATGCAAAATGAAAATCAGAGAACATGTAAAATGAAACAACCCAACAAAAATCCGCTAGCATGCCTACCAAGATGGTTTGGGCTCATTAACCAAAAACAATTAATTTCATTAACTCCATATCTCCTGCCTAATCTTCCTTGCCACCGCCTACCAAGTCTGGTGATCATCAAATCAAAAATAACATGTATTTCCATTTTTAGTGATACTGCCACCTAAGCCTCCACCAATCCAACTAACCCCTGCCAAAGCTGGTAGTCCGTATGCATTCACCATCCTTATCAATAACATAAATGCCTTAGGAACCGTCACCCAAGTGTATGCGACCACTTAAGTTCCCAATTCATATCCATTAGTTTAGGATAGATTAGATTGCTTAGGTTAGATCTTAGGTAGAATTTAAATTTATACCTTAGGATATAACACTAACAACTAACCCCACCTTAGGCCTTAGCAATTAGGTTAGATAAACCCTCGTAGGTAAATAATTCAAAGTGTCATAGTTTAAAACACTAGGTTAGGTTACAATAATACCTTATAGTATTAGGATCTAGGTTAAATTATTACCTAGTAACCTTTCCAATTCCATTCGCACCGAGCTTAGGTTAGAATCAAAATTCTATCAAGTGACATAGCTTAGGTAGATATATATTTTTTTACCTAGCTTAGGATCCCATAAGTTAGTCCTCTATAGGATCCTGGATCTCTCTTATGCCGTGAACAAGCTGCAATTCCATTTTTATCAGCAATGACCTGTCATGGTTGATCTCTAAAGACCCAAGTAAAACAATCCACTGAATGGAAGTACGTTCACACAAAAATCAAAGAACTTACAACAACAAAGTTCAGTCCAACGCATGTATCTTAACTCATGGAATGTCGATTTTACCATTCATTCAACATAGCATATTTAAAACATTCCTTGGATCACTGAAATTGATCCAAGGATGAATCAGATAAATAGATAAATTTACAACTCTTAAACGAGATTGCAAATCACCTACTAGAAGTGAAAAATGGATTCGGGAAGCCATTCCAATTTCATTCAAAGGATCTTAAGAGTAGAAAAGACCCATCCATATCAAGCATGATTTCCAATAATCGAAGAACATATCCTTATGAGGAAAATCACATGTCCACACTTGAATGCAAAGGAGAAAAATAACAACTATCAAGGGTGTTACATAGCTAGTTTACTTATTCATATTGCATTACATTGTGTATGTTGCATTGAGTTAAACATCATTTTACTTACTTGTATTACATTGCATTATGTATGTTGCATTGAGTTAAGCATCATTTTACTTTCTTGTATTGCATTGCATTGTGTATGTTGCATGGAGTTACGTAGCAATGGACAAATGTTAGTAATTTAACTTTTCATGTTATCTTACATTTTGTTCATTTCAATAAAGGTCGATGATGTAGACCTAGGGCAAAATGATATAAACATGTCGTTTATGGAAATGTTAGATGCAAAGATTGGGCTTGTCCTATATTTCTCCATTAATCATTTCTTCTTCATTATCATTTATTACCATTACTATTTTTTCTCCTAAAAACTCACCTGGGGCAATAAACAACCAGGTTTATCCCTATTCTTATTCCTTCTCAATACCTAAGGGTTTCGCGCCCATTCTGACCCATTATCTTTTATCTATTTCAATCATATTTTTGAACATTGATTGACTTCTATCACCCCATCGACACTCGAGGGGCACCCTTCATTCCACTAATTTTTCTTCAAAAATCTACTCCGGTTATGCATGTCTACTATATTTGAAGTCAATTCACCGACTTCACCTCAAACATGGGTAAATGTAGACACCTAAATTCTATTTTTACAATCTTATTTCCAAAACGCACGCAAATCACTCTTATTCTTCCCAATTATGTTATAATTAGTACTCTTTTCTAATTAACTAATGTTTCTTGCCACTTTGGTCGGTTAACAAGCACTTCATTGATCACCAAATCCCGTTCACATTCAGGATGCCATTTTACAACGAATCGTAAGCCAAAACCCTCTTCAAAACAGACAATTAGCATTTATAAGTTAATTAAGTCTATTTTGCCCTTGATTTGGTCAATATGCCCTAGTATTGACTCAAACCCCTCTTCTAACCACTCAAAATCACCCCATTCACCTCCACAATGTCTCGGCAAGCTTCAAAAGCCTATCTTAGCCTCCTAGTTGACCCTAAGCGGTTGATTAAGGCTCCACACCTCTTAATCACTTGGTAATTCACTAATTGTGATTAGAAAGGCCTAATCATGATTAGTAATTCTAATCTAATTTGGGGCTTTTAGTCCCACATGCACCAAAATACAAGTTTCTCCCAAAAGGAAAACTATAAAAACGACTCACCTCATTCCTCTATACTTAACACCATGCTTTGATTTGCATGTCATTTAATACATATTATTTCAAAGCCAAGTCCAATCATTGCTTAAAACCTTCAACAAGATTGGTTGATGAATAATCTAAAGTGACTTAACAAGTCATTTGGAGAGGTCATTTCACCATTGTTTGAGTAGCAACCATAACTATTTGATTGCCCCTTAGGTTTATTTAGGTCCATGTTAGGTAATTGATCATATTAGTAGGCATGTTTAGTTAGTTTTGCATCATTTTCATACTAGTTAAGCATTCTTTTAAGCTTCTATCTTAATGTTACATTCCTAGACTTAGAGCCCTAGCTAATTAGGTGGCAATGGTGTTAGCCTTCCTTGTTTAGCTTTGTTGTTTGCTTTGTATAGTTTGCAGTGCATTTAGTTTCAATCACATAAGCGCTTTACGAACACATCTAAAATAGTATACACTAAAAATAGAAAATACTTCAAAATAGAAAAAACATGTTATATTAAGAATACATTTCAACATATATTGTAAAGGTCGCGAAAAAATAAATAAATTTAAATATTAAAATTAAAAAATAAGTTACACACATCGAATGTCAAGGACGACACTTATTACCACCTTATTCGCAAGACTAAAAATGCAAAATAAAGGGTAGAACTAAAAATATTTTATTCTAACTTTTAAACCATGTATATTTCTAATGTAAAAATTAGGGGGTGGATCTATTATGTGACTGGTATAATATTGATGTCGTCAAGCCTCCATTCAAATTTAACAAAACTTTAAAAAAGAAAATATGGACAATTACCTTTTACAACACAAATATACTATAGATGTTAGCAATATCTCGAATAGTCTTATTACAATGCGTTAATATCTTGACGATGTTATGAAATAACAACCAATTCCTCACATTCTGGGGAAACAACTATGTTTCATTCTCCTAAGTAAATGAATAAATAGTTATGAAATGCGAAAAATATTTAAAATACTACATCTGCCATTTTATACTATTACTCTACCATATATAATATATAGTGCAAGAGTCCCATAAAAATATTAACAAAGGCAAAGCATGTAAAATTCAATGAAAACAAATTGAACAAAAACTAGAAAAATCAATTGTTTATGAGTGCATGTTTCATAGACATCAAAACAATGAAGAGAGACATTATTGTTGGTAAAACAACCCACCATAAAATTTTATCTTTCTAAACTCTCTCGTGTCATTTCCCCTTCCAATAACGCCGATGTTATTCCGTTTCCAACATAGCCTATGTAACCTCTACGATAGTCACCCCAATGCAAAGTGGCATTCACCATAATCATCTTCAACATGGCCTCATTTTCTTTGATCATAGTGGTGGCTCCCTATCGAACAAAAATATTCTATCAACCATGTTGGTGTCCTAAGTGGAGAGGGGGACTAGGTGCATGCAATCATAGAGTCTCCTTCACCACTTTGCGAAATATATGAATTTGTCACACTTTTTCCCTATCCACCATGTCTTCCTTCTCATCCTATAGAGGCATGAACATGAATGAATTCCCAACCAAGAGAAATGAAAGTAGAAAATTAGAGATAAAAATAAAGAATATGTTGTGCTATAGAAAGAGCATATACACCATCGTCAATTGTTTTTTCCAATTACGCAGAATGAACATATGTGTAAACACACAAGACTTGCATGTGAAACTCGACCTTCGCTCACCCCACCTTGCAGATCCCTTATTCATCTCGATAGACCAAGATACATCATCCATCTTTGCATTAAGCTCCATCTAAGATCCTCCTTTTTTTTTGAACCAAGCTCTTGATGAGCTTGAGATGATATCCCATCAACCTATCGAGATTTTCCTACATTGACTATTAACCCTCGCAAGCTACATACAAATATGAGCTCCTTACAGTCCTCTCCCGATCTTCATCCTATAGATTTGAGTTCTTGTGACTTGACTCCTATCTACCCCTCAATACATGCATTGACCATGGTACAACGACTCGGGAGAGTCTCTTCAAAGACCTCACTCCCAATTTGGATACAAAAGTACTTTGACTCGGGTCTATAATAATATGACTTTCACTTTTACTTGGCATATATGCAAACTCAAGTGGCGGTTGACCCATACCAATGCAAAATATCTCTAGTTCGTAAAAAGTAAACATTCAAAACTCGTTTACATGTATTTTGACTAGCTTGTAGGGGTCGAGTTCTTGCCACATATTTCATTGCGAGGTGATAAGGAAACCACATTTGCGGTGTAGAAGTAGATAGCTTGTGAGGCCTTAGATTTGCACTAAGAAAACTAAATCATGTCATATGATATATTGTTGATGCATGACATGTTAGAAGCAACTCCCCTATTCTAATTTGGCATGCCTATTAGTGTAAAAATGGGTTCGTATGGCCGGATACACTTTCAAATGTGACGATTATTTTACTCGTATTTTGTCAACCTACCTTTCATATCTCATAAAATTGATTTAGACCCTCTCAATTTAATTGATTAATGACTGTTTTAGCTATAAAATTGTATGGCTCAATCTTCATCCTTATTTGTTTAGATGTGGTGCATCATCTTCATGATGAGTAATGGTTTTCACTTATATGAGGTAGTTTCTCTATATTTTCATTTTCTAAAGTACTAATAACTTCTAAAGTCGGTCATATTTCTGGTTCAAATGAGTGAGATGGGAGGTTTGGGCTGACTAATATCTGGATTGATTGGTATAGGAATCAATATTGCACTAAATAATATAATTTCCCTAAAATCAAATTTCCATTCGTTGTAGGAAAGAGTTGGGTAATCTCAAAGATTTAATGAAGGGTATTGAGCCTGTTAATAAGGCAATGAAGTAGGATATGTTGAGATTGAATAGTATTATTCCTATTTATGTTGGAATTCGTGCAAATCTAGTGCCTTCCTCCATCAATGACTGGTTCAAATCTGGCAGGAGAAAGCCGTTTTAACCCTCTAAAAGTTGTTGGTGCATGGTGAAAGACAGAGATATGGCGTTGTCGAGCTTAAACTGATCATAATCGGCATCAATCATCTTTATAAACGAAGTAACTTCAAGCAGAAACAAGAAAAATAAATCTAATCAATCCAAGGCTTGGCGTATCCACCCCAAAAAGGAGGCAACAAATTATACGTAGCCGTTATGCGGGTTTCCCCTTCACCGTCAGCGGCAAAAAAAGAATGTGTTGTGTCTTACGTAGAGAATAAAGATCATGCCTTCAACATCCTCTTCATTTTACAGATGTGGCATAAAGCCCGGTGCGGCATACAAACATGGCAATGCTGAACTGCCTCATTATTCCTTACTATGAGATAGAAGTAGTGCAGGGTGAAAATTGGGTAAATACCTTGCTTGTGGCAGGTAACAACCAAAAATGCAGGTCTTCTCGGTATTGTTGAATAACCACCTTTCATAAACACATCGCCATTATTTATTCCCATGTTTAAGATGAGCAAGGCGATGTGGATCGTTTTTAGTGCATGTGAATCGTGATTGCATGACACTTTCTACCATACATAACACATTTTCTCAGCCATACTGGTAAAACAAAATTCTGCAACGTGTGAGGAACATAGTGTGCATTTTACGCACTGAGAAACAATTGAGTGTTTTAATAAAAGGAGAATGATGAAAATCACGTTGTGCATCAATGAAACCACACGACCAATCTCCTTCATTCATTATTCATATTTTGTCTAACGTAATACGGTTAAGTCTATTTTATTTTTTTGATTGAAAAGTGCACTTTTATTGATAGAAACAAGGTAATTACAACATTGATCGTACAAAAGATGGGTGGAAGAGATCACACCCCGAATGCCAATCACATCAAACCAGTAAGGCCTCGAGAAGGAGGCCAGCTAAATCAACATAAAAGTGTGACCCTCAATAAAAAAAAAGGGCAAAAAAAGCAAGGAGCCAAAAAACTAGGCCACAACGATAAACATGGTGGCGGAAGAGGAGGCAGAGGATTATCCGTCTTATCTCCCACCATAACCAAAGTGAGCCAAGTCACGGATGGGCTCCCATCCAGTCTCATCTTGTTGCTATCTGCTACTTTTGTTGCTCAATACTATTATCCTGTCGAGAAGGAGAAATGGAAAGGTCCACCCACGAAACTTGTCTTACTAAGAGGCGTGCACCAACATGCTCCGCCGAATCACCAAGATGCCCAAAATCTGCCATGGCGGGGAGGGGCCCGAGATCAAGGGGACTACCGACGGCGAGGAGAGGGCTTCTCGCCTTCCTAATCATCACCTATGAACCCCCACGCCTAGGGTGGAGGGGAGAGCGACGTGGCCAAGGTGGTGAACGGTGGCGAGTAGGAGAATCAAGAGGAACTGGTAATCACAAGGGCAACAAAGGACCAATCCGGTGGTCGAGAAGGCACTGAGGTGTTCGATCTCCAAATGAAATTTCTCGACCTAGTTTTGAATATGGAGCATCACAAAGTGGAGAGAGTAGACACTTTATTAGTAACAGAGAAAATTCTATCCATAGGAACATTATTAAATATGGTATTGTTTCTATCTTTCCAAAGATGAAATAGAATATCAGCTCTGAATATGTACCAAAATCTGTTGTAAATTGTAGGAAGTAGGGCTAAGTCCCTCAAAAGAACCATCTTCCAAGTAAAGAAATCGGGGAGAAGGGTTGAAAAAGGGAGTAAATCCATTTCCGTGCCGATTGAGCATGCGAGATAGAACTAAAAATATGCTTGATGGACTCAGTTGGTGGCGAGACCAGGGAAGGTGGGGTTCATACCCATATGCTTGAGTCGATATCCTTCGAGGAGCCTGCTGGTGTAGAAAGCACCACAAAAAGTGAGCTTTTTTGGGCTCAATAAGAAATGACCAAACCCTTTCGAACCGTCATTTCCACATAGATGCCGAGGAGGCGATGTTCCAACAATGATTAAGTGATTTGACATTCACAGGACTACACTTGAGCGAGCAAAGAGTAACCCAAGTAGGGTTTGTAGTGGTGGAGCAGAGTAGCAGAGGGCTAGTTTCACCACGCCACCACGTAATGCCAATTTTGTGAATAAATTCATCAGGTATGCAAGCAATTATTTTCGTGATTGTTTCAACATCTTGGTGTTGAAGGTTAAATTTGATAGCAAGGACCCCAGAAAACCAAGACTGGAGTGTTTGCAAAATAAATCACCCATTGATTTAATGCCTTTTCTGAAGAGTAGAATAGCTTTAGCCCAAGGAGCTAGAGTGAGAGGGACATTGTGGAAAGTAAAAATAGATGACCACCAGAGAGAGTAGGCCGGTTAAAGCCACCCCCTTCCAAATTAGGTGTGATTTAAGCAACTCCCAGGATTTCCAAATACTTTGAGCTATAAAAGTGCCTCTGATTTTGATAGAAATAGAGGGAAGAGAAGAAGGGATTGGAAGTTGAGGCCTTTCTAGGCTTGTCTTCCCAGAGGAGAACCTTGACAGATGCAATGTTGGAGAAAAATATTCCAAGCTTCATTCCCTTCTAGGATATGAATCAACCATTTGACATAGAGAGCTCATCCTTGAAGATTGATGTCAAACAGGACCAAGGCTACCAACTTTTTTTAGGCTCTGCAACAGATGTCCCATGCGACTCTTTGGAACCCTTGTGACCTTCAGAGTTATCCCAGAGAAAGTATCTTAGAATTTTCTTGAGCTTGGCATTGGCAACATTAGAAGGATCCCAACAAGAGGAATAATACACATGAGTGATAACTAATACCTTGGAGAAAATTTGAATTTTTCTTGCCAGAGAGAGCGGTTTGGTAATCCAAAGAGATTTTGCGCTCCACTCATTGAACAACATAGCTCCAAAGTTATGTAGAAGTAGCCTGGAAGGAAAAAGGAATGCCAAGGAATTTGAATTGAATGTCTAGATGGATCCAAATATATCGCAGACCTTCCAACCATAGAGGGATAGGGATTGTGACCGCCAATAAGATTGCGGCGAAAAGTGTCGAGACAATACAAAGTAGTTTGAACATATTGTTTTTCTTCAAGGAGAGTGAGAAAGAATCATCTATAAAGTGGCCATTAATGATTTGTTGATCAATGGTTGGAAATGCAATCCCTTGATAAGACCTTGGGAAGCACTTTGGGCTAATAAGTAGCTAAAGCCTTCAGCTACCAGAACATAAAGCGAAGGGGCCAAAGGGCACCCTGTGATAGATGGATTTAAATAGACCAAACCTAGAGGATTGAGCTCCATTGATGGTGATACAAGATTCAACATTATTAAAAAGCATATGCATAGTGTGAACAAACCTCGGCCTAAACCAAAGAGCTTGTAGCATAGCCAAATGAAAGACCACTCAATTCATTCATAAGCTTTGGCATAATCAATTTTGATAAATAAGGCCTTCTAGTTTGAGAGACGAGCCCATTCCATACCTTCCCACACAATAATGATATTGTCAAGAATGTACATGTGCTTAATGAACCTCGTTTGTTCACTATGGACAATAAGAGGAAGAAGATTGGAAATCCTATTAGACAAAGCCTTAGCAATGATTTTGTAGGACACATTGAGCGAGTGATAGGTTGCCAGTTAGATATTTTCTCAGGGTCTCCAGACTTGGGGATAAACTTGATGTTACCTTGGTTGATTAGTTCACCCAAAGAGTTAGAAGTGAGAGCTTCGAGATAGACATTATATATATCAAGTCCTAGAGTATCCCACATGGTTTGATAAAATTTAAAGGGGAAGCCATCGATGCATGGGGCTTTGTCAGGAGCCATTTGGAAGGAAACCTCCTTAAGCTCAAATGAGAGACATAGTTCTATCACATGGAACTCACTTGGAATGAGTGACGTTGCAGGCACAACTTGCAAGCATTTAAGAAGAGCCTCTTCCATGCGGGGGTATCGGGTTGGGAGGCAAAAACACCATGATAATGGTGGACAAATGCTTGGAGGATTTTTTTGTAAGGAAGTGAGCTGAACATTTCCTTAGACGACAACTTTGATCTCAATGCGAGAGTGTTTGGCTCGGAGCATAGAAGAAAACTCTTTAGAATCTTTTTCTCGATTTTGAGCCAATACAGATGAGCACGAAGCAAGGCACCCTTGCTTTTTAAGTTTATTCAATGTTATCATATAAAAATTAATAATATAAAATTTAAATAAATTAAGTAATCAATTAGTCATACACCAATATTTAATAAATACATAAATATATTAATACCATAATTTCATAACAATTAATTTATTTTGTACTAATAATTAATAAATACACTAATACCAAAACATCAATTAGATGAATCTTCCATGCATGTTTGCACACTCATGTGCATCTAATTTTGCTCACAATGAGTTTGGTTGTGTCCCTACCCTTGGCGACCAATCAAAACAAGTTTTGGTGGAATTTCTCATGTGACTTATGTGGGTGGTGATGCCTCTCTTAGGGCCACACTCATTGGTTATGGATATCTTTGATGAGGTGGGTGGTCCTGACATCATTCATTCCAACAAAGACCCTTCTTGAGGTGGACACAACAAACCAAATTTGTGTTTCGGGGTATATAAGGTTTCATATTGGCTGGTCCATGTTCTATTCCTAAAGTGACAAGGGGTTAGAGAAGATGGGATTCTCTATTTACAAGTCCCCGATAAGATTTTGGATCAATCTCAATCCATGTTGGAGGATTTCTTGACTAAAAGTTCTTGGGATCTTGTCCAGTATAAACATTTAAAAAGTGTCATCAACAAAAAGGAAGGCTAAGGGGCAAGTAATGATATTTGTACTACCTTATGGATTTTTCTTAATTTCTTTTTCAAAAATATATCATTTATCCAACACTCTACTTAGGAGTGTGGTTCTTGGGAAATGAAGTTTGGTTTAAAAAATGGAAATTTTGGTTTAATCCATAATTGGAACTTTTGATGAAATGGAAGTTTGGGTTATAATTTTAAGGTTCCCCCTCAAATTTTAAGAAGATAAAGTGTTAGTTGGCATAACTAAATCTATTAAACATATTCTAGCTTTTGACTCGAAGAATAGGAATAAAAAATATTGATCTATGTTAGTTTTTTTGTATGCATACCTCTAAATAAGGAGCTCTTGAATAACATACAACTATCTTCCAAGCTTGTGATTTGGATCTGGAATAGATAAAATATGAAGGGAACTCATTGGTTGGTGTCGATGTTAATCAAATGAGTCATGATTGATAGAAAATAAAGTCATGTTTGAAAAAGAAGGAAACCTCAAATCAAGGCCACGAGGAAGAAGAGGAACCAACTAAATACCACAAAGAAGTTTATTATCCTATCGAGAGAAAAGGAATACAATCAAGATTCTTGTTCAACTTGAAAAGAGTAGGGGACTAGTAAGGGGACATATGGGAGTCAAGAAGAAGACTCTAATATGAGTATGATTTAATATGATCCTTGTGAAGGTTCATCGAATGTAGTGTTGGAGGATGATAATTTTTTTGAAATTGACCTCGAGGATGGAGAAATTGGAGATAAAGGGAAAGAAGAGATAAATCAAAAGCAAAATAAAAGGTTGACCCATCATGAGGAGAAGAAAATAATGATCCTCCTAAGGTATATTTCCTTGAGTTACAAGCTTATTCTTATTTTTCGTCTTTGGAAAGTGATAATAAATATTCATTTTTAGAGGGGATGAAAGACGTAAGAGAAAATATATCGAGGATGAATCTACTCAATAATTTATCTTAGTCCCTACTAGGGATCAAAGGAGTGGAAAACAGAGAGTTCTTGCCTCTTGGGAAGGAACCAAATTTAAATAATATGAAATAAGAGGATGGATAGAGTGGAGATTGAACATTCCCCGAGGGTATAGAGGAAGATGAATGTAATATTGTGTCACACAAAATAAAAGCTAAGAAGGACTTGAGTAGGGTTTGGTCACGTGTAAAAGTAACAAGGATCACAAATTGAAGGAGATTGTTAGATCCAAATATTCAGCCACAAAAACCTTATATTGAGTAGATTTGTTTTTACTTTTGGTTGACTCATTTTGTAAGTATTGTTGACCGGTTATGTTGCGTCTATGGTGGTTCTAGACCTAGTCGTTAGTTTTTGTAGTTATTTTTCTCTCTATGATTATGTTTGTTTTTCATTGTTAAAGGTTATGGGAGCCTTTCAAAACCCTTACCCTTACCTAATAAGAAAATACCGCAACAATTAACTAGTCTCATACTAATATTAAGTGTTTATGGACCTAACAAAATCTTTGACCATATTTATTTTCTAAAGATGTTTCTAAATAACTCATTTATTTTGGATCCCTTTCCACAATAAATAAATATTAGCTATGAACAATCAATAAAAGTCATAATGAAAATTGACAAATTTTTCCCCCATTATATAGTAACACTTTATATTCATATTTATAAACACTCCATATTTTAAAAAAATCACATCCCTTGTTGCCTACTTTAGACTCAAGGCAATTGATATTGTGACATCTACTAAATGTAATTAACAATAGTAATATCCAAAACAATCCTTCTTATATGAAAATACTACACATTTAAAAAAATCATGTTTCCTATTTTATACTTGAGACTTTTACAACAATTGCTAATATAACATCAAATAATACAATTAAACATGTTTTAATTTTAACTACACTATCTTAGACAAGAATAAACTACTACACGACACTTGTTTCCTTATATAATTTTGATAATAATCATAAAGCAAGAATACTCATTTGCCATTCCTCCCCTTTGTGCTAAGTAGGTCCCCTTACTTTGTAATTATATTCTTAATCATTTCTCATCTTAAACATTGTAAGATGAGTTAAACCCACCACTAAAAATTTAAAAATTAATAATTGGTGGATATACCTTTTAAAGTGAACTTTTAAGGTAACCGTTATTAGTTCATTGTAGTATCTCTTTCAATTTCAACATATATTTTTTTTATTTTTAAACCAGATTATATTTGGGGCAAAGAAAATGAAATGCTTCATTCTCAAAACAATTCCTTTGAATATGTAATTTTATATAAATGATTTTTGTAAGGAGACTCCCCTTTTTCACATTGCCCGTGATCTCTTTGCTTATAATTCTCAATTTATTAAATTATGGTCATTGCTCATTGCAGATGTGGTAAATTGGGCCTTTGAGAAGTTTGCAAGAACAAAGCATCATCACCTACTCTTCAAAAAACATGTTGTTAGAAAATACGTATATGTTAGAGGTATAAGAAGTTAGAAAATTTCAATGAAATGATTATGAACAATTCAACTACGAGTGCAATATTAGTTGTATCAATTCATTAATATATGATAACAATAGAAGGAGTTACATAATATGATGACATATCTATGGGAAGTAAGACACTGAATTGAGTCTTTTTTAAAAAGAACAATTGAATAAAAGTTAATGCAATTTATGAACTAATGATTGTTATTTATTTTGCATAGGTTGATGGAAATATTAAAGGTTAAATATACTACCAACCGCACATGGGTTGTAGATTGTTATTTCCATCAAATTTGAGTAATATGAACAGGGAATTTAATTCTATTAAATGAATTTTATTGTTGTTATTTTTTTAAAGGAGGAGAGGGATTATTCATATCATAACCAATCAATTATGGGGATAGTTGGAGATAGTGTCATTGTGGCATCATCTTTTTTTTTTTTTTGGATAAGGTAAAAAAGTTTGGTTTTAAAGGGACCAAAAACCATACATAGAAAAAGCCGTTTTTAACCAAAAAACCATAAAAAGCTAGGGAGGAAAAGTCAAAATATCTTGAAAGGAGACCACCACATAAAGGAGCTAGACTATACCAAGTCTGCATATTAATAATTACAATTTTTTTGTAAAAATAGACCACAAGAGGACATAAACCAAAATAACAAAGGAATAGACCTAGAAACAAGAAACAACAAAAGGACAACAAAAGGCCTACCATTAGTTCTCCTTTTCCTTGTTGTGGGTTCTAGCACTCGACCCATTGTCCTTCCTTCCTGCCACTTTGATGATCACACATTTAGGTCTTTTCTCCTCCTTTTCCACAGGCTGGGTGTCCATGATCTCAAAGTCTTTTAGATTTTTCCCTCCTTATCCTCGTGCTAGGTGTCTACAACCTTTGTATCGGTATTACTATCAAACTCAATATACGAGGTGTCTTCACCGTTAGAACTACTAAGGACCAACCTCATGTTTTGTTTGGTGTTTCCCGCTTTGGCCACTTAGTCCTGAAGTATAGAAACCCTTTGCTCCTGCATGACAAAATCTGATTGAATTCTTCCAATTCTTTTGTTCTGAACCTCTTTTTTATGGTGGCACTTCTTAAGTTCATGAATCAAAATCTTGTTGATCGTAAGAATGATATCAACATCTGACTCAACACGCATTAACATAGCCTCCTAGTCAACAAAGTCTCTCTCCCCGATACTAGATCTCTCACTCACGTTTTGAACACCACATTTCAGATTGTAAAAGAATGTCGCTTATCCCTTCATGAGTGTCTTTCCCTTTCATTTTATTCATACATTTAATAGCGATGCCGAGGTTTCATGGTCATGCTCGGTGTCACTAGAATCAACGGTTGGGTAGGGATAATGGGTTTGCCCTTTTGCACCAACAGGAGAATCAAACCATGATGTAAAGGAACATCAAATTTATTGTTTTTAAGTTATTAATGGTGGACAACAGGGACCTGTAAAGGAATACATTCAGACTCATAGCTTGGTTCCTTCGAAATAAATTTAGGATGGAGAGGTGAAAAGAGAAAATCTTCCTAAATTTTCCTTCTAGGGTCAAATATTTCATGACAACAAGACATGTGTCACCCAATGATGTAGCAATGATACCATCATCATAAGAAACAATATACTCACCAAGCTAAAAAAAAAAAAGTGGCTATCTCATGTTTTTTCCTATTTTTATCTTTATAAATTTTGAGACCATCCATAACAAGCCTGTTTTCTTAGTTATGGCTTCTTGAAACCCTTATTTCAACCCCACTAAAATTGAAACCCCCTCAACCTAGGAATTACCAAAATCAATAGAGAGTGAGGGGTCATTACCTTTAAACACCGAATATACTTGGAGAAACCACCTCTGCACAACAACTTCCAAAGCACGGTGTCATTTTGTTGGGAATTTGGGACTACGAGAATAATGTTATGATTTAATAACAAAATCAATCATGCACACAAGATCTAAACAATTCCCCAAAATCTACAACAGTGGAAGTATAAACTAGAATAATCCAAATCAAAACAAAGTACACACACATAACACATCATGTACCGTGGTTCACCCAATGTGGGCTACATCCACCAAAGATAGAGATCTCATATATATAATACAACAAGAGTACAAACCAACTCTTCAATACAAGAGTACAATGCATCTCTCCAAGAGTATCTCCTCTCCTCCAGATCTCTAAACAGATCTCCATGAGTGCACTACAACCGTGCCTCCAAACACCACCAACAAATCTCACATAACCAGGAACTACTACATCTCTAAACTGCTACCAAGTTCTCTATGGATATGTAACAAGACCTCTCACATGGGTCTACCAATGTGCAACCATGATTATGCACCAAGAAGTAAGTCTATCTCTCCATCATTGTATAACTTTGTGCAAACATGAAGACAACCTCCTCTACAATATCTAGATCTACATGGATCAACAATACAATATGATCTCATGGATCTACAATACAAGACTAGATCTACATAGATCTATAATACAAGATCTCACCAACATGTGGATCTACAAGAAGAAACTCTATGTGCTTTGCATACTATGCAAGCCATTACAATGAGACAATAACTATACAAAGGAAATACAATAGAAGATGTTACCCTCTTCTCACCATTCAAATGTACATGTTATTTCCTTCTGTTTCAGGCTCCTCTCCATGGAGACTTTGTCTTCATGTAACATGTTATTTCTTTATCTTATTCTTCATCCTCTCAACCAAGGATTCCACATGCAATAATAATCAATTAAATTCCATCATTAACATCTAACCCTAGCTTTCATGCTTATATAAGCATCTACAAACTTAGGGCACCTTAGCTATGCATTTACAACCTTTAGATCAACTTTATAACAAAGTTAGATCTAATTCCCATGAGTTAAATATAAACTTTCACGCACATGTAATCGACGACGATTACCTTGACCGATGGCGGTTCATATGCTTTGACCACGCCGGCCTCGATCGACGCCGGTTAATATGTTGACTGACGTCGGTTACTGTATAAACCAACCACATGTAATGCATGCTTATTGTGAAGCAATCTAGCTCAAAACCGAACACATTTTTTAGGTGACGATAGGAGGTAGGCTCGGTTTTGACCTGTCGTCACCCATTGTTTTCCAAACACACCTTCTCTCTTTAAGCTCAAACATAATAGAGTCACCAATTAATAAAAACTTGAATAAATGCCATAACGAATGAGTTGTATCCTTTCCCAAAAAGAGAGGATCTTTTTGGACTCTTGAGCATGTGCGCCTTGTTTGCCATCATTACCTTGCCTCCCGAGGATATGTCATCATTTATCAATTTTATAATGTTTTTCCAAGGAATACGTGTCCCTGGCCACATCATCATTTCTTTCATGTCATTGCCATGATTAGCTAGCACATCCGTAAATTTATTACATTCTCTCAAGGTATGCTTTAGATGTCTACATTGTCAAATGATTCCAACATCATACAAGCTTCCTTAATGATGTTGCTAAGTTTCCACCCACACTTACTCTAATATTTTAGAGCATTGATGACACATAAGGAATCACCTTCTATAATGATGGATTTTATACTCAAATCTCTGCATGACATGATACCCTAAATCATGGCCATAACCTTTGCATAATTATTAGTATGTTTTTTTATGGGACCCGCATAAGCTCCAAGACATCTACCAAGGTGATCACAAACCAAACCTCCCCAATAGAAATCTCCTTCTATTTTTCGAATCCATCGAAATTGAGTTTGAAGCATCCATTAGGGGTCTCAACCATTTAACTTTGTGGATGACCTTCTCCTTTGTTGGGTGATAGGAAGATATTCATAATTCTGAGAATACTTATTTCCCAAGCCAGGTAGACCTTAGATGGTTTGAGCTTTAAAATTTGGGCATTTTCTTTGATAGATTGACTCACTTTTTCAATAACCTTATCCAGGCTTGACACTTTGTTCCTAAAGATACGATTATTATGTTCGATCCACAGTCCCCACAATGTATGCAAGAGAGCAAGTTTCCAAATTTCTCTAGTCAGATCATGTTGGAAATTGAAACTCCATTGGTGGGGAAAGGCCACATCCCCGGAAAAACCATGTGTATCCTGAATATACTTGAGAACCATGAAGAAAACTTGAAAGGAGAAGGAACATTCTAGGAAGAGATGCTGGATTGACTCTTCATTGCATTTGTAAAGATTGCATCTATTAGTGATGATCATCCCCCTTTTCCTTAACCTATCCATAGTTAAAATATTTCTTTTAACAACTTCCCAGAAGAAAATATTGATTTTGGGAATAAGATTTTTATTCCAAACCTTCCTCTAGTAGATATTAGGTTCTATATGCTCAAAATTCAACAAGTAACCAGACTTGACCTCATATTCCCCGGTGTCCATGGTTCTCCAAATCAACTCATCCTGAGCTTTGTTTTGGGGTATGTGATAGTCCTTAAGGAGCTGATTAAGTTCTTGAAAGGGTTGTAAATTCCCCAGATAGTGAGGGGGTGGTTGGAGTTGGATCCACTTCCTCCCTTCATTCTAATAACTGCAAAACCAGGTTCCCTATTTCTGATTGAAGAAAATCCAAAGATCACTCCATGGTTCTTCGGTCTTGAGGATTTATCATTTATCCTTAATCCATGGGTCTTCCCAAAATTTTATCTTAGTACCATCACCAAGGTAAAAGATTGAACCTCTAAGGAGCTCCAAATCAGAGAAAAGAGCTAAAGTTCCGTCAAAGTGCCACAAATATTTCACTTTCAAGATATTAATCCAGGTTTCCTCTTCTTTGTGCAATCTCCAACCCACCTTTGCTATAAGATCTTGATTCATGAATTGAATATTATTCAATCCAAGACCCCCATGTCCTTGGGTTGAGTGACCTTATCCTAAGCAATTAAAGGGATTCTATTTTTTTCCTTTGATCCAGTCCATAAAAACCTTTTTTGTATGCCTTCATTAGCCTTCCTGACCCTAACTATTAAAGTAAAGATTGAGATAATGTAAACCGTAATACCACTGTAGGTAACTTTGAAGGATTTGAGCTTTTCCGGCATGTGACAAAAATGTGCCTTTCCAAGAGGCAAGTTTTTTATGAAACCTCTCTATTAATTTATTCCATCCTCCTTCCTTTAAATTTTTCCCACAAAGAGGTATTCCTAGATATGAATCCATAAGGGTTTTAATACTACTATCTAGAATGTTAGCCACCTATTCTTCTCCTCCTCCCCCACATTTATGAAAAAATAAAATCTCTTTAAAGTTGATCATTTTCCTCACCATGAATCGCTTCATATTGTTGAGTGACATTTTTGAAGGCATAAGCCTCATGGACAACAACTTGCTCAAGGAGGACTATATCATCCAAAAAATGCTGCAAGCATTGGTTATCAACTCCATGAGCCACTTTAATACCCTTCATGTTTCCTTCAATTTTGGCCCTTGAGCATATCCTACTTAAGGTTTCAACAAAAATTATATAAAAGAAGGGTGACAGGGATCTCCTTGCCTCAAACCCCTTTTCGAGATGAAGAAACCATTAGGCTTCCCATTAATAATAACATAAAATCTTAGGGCTTTGGTGCAAGCTTGGATCATTTTGATGAAGTGAGGATGATATCCCAGACAATATAAGGGAGAACAAGAATTCCCAGGAGATCTTGTCATAGGTTTTTGCATGTCCAACTTAACAATCATAGCCTCCCTACCTAAAATTTCAACAGAGTGGATCATCTCATGAATGGTGATTATATTGTCCAGAATTTACCTACACAGCACAAAGGCTCCTTGATTAGGAGAAATAAAATTACTAAGAGTCTCCCTTAATATAAAATCCAAGATTTTAGAGATTAGCTTATACATAGTGTTGCATAAACTTATGGGTCTGAAGTCCCCAAATATATTTAGCTCCTGGATTTTGGGTATGAGAGCAATAAAGGTATGATTGATTTGTTTGAGCAGACTTCCTGATCTGAAAAAGTCTTGGACAACTAAAACCACCTCTTTCTTAACTATATCCCAATACATCTGAAAAAAGAAAGCAGGGAAGCCATCCGACCTAGGAGTTTTGTCACTTTCCATAACATCTAAAATTGCTTTTATCTCCTCCTCAGAAGGAATGGCTATGAGTTCTCTATTCTCATCATGATTGATGGCCGACTCAAAAAGATTTAGAATTTATGCACTAGAGATCTCGGTTGAAAGTTGACCTTTGGAAAACAAGTTCCTAAAAAAAAAGAGATAATAGTGTTAGAGATATCCTTATCTTCCGTAGCCAATTCACCATTCTCTTTCTTTATTTCTTGTATTCTTCCTTTATTAGCTTTGATGGTGGTTGAGATATGGAAGAATTTGGTGTTGTGGTCTCCCTCTTTAAGCCAATTAATTCTTGACTTCTGCTTCCAATAGATCTCTTCTCTGCTCAAGATGTTGTGGTATTCGGAAGTATGTCTTTTTCCTTGATTTTTTCCTCATTGATCCATCCTCCTTGTTCCATAGTTTCTTCCAAAGCCCGGAGCTCTTTAGAAATTCTAATTTTTTGAAGGAATATATTGCCAAAAACTTCCTTGTTCCAGGTCTTTATATTCCTCTTAACATTTTTAATTTTTGCAACCACCTTGTACATATTGTTACCTTTGACTTCATGGCTCCACCATTCTTCTATCATTCTTTCCAATTGGATGAGTGGTCCACATATTTTCAAACCTAAAAGGTCGCGATAAAGGTTTGTTCCTTTAAGCTCAATTTTAGGACCAAAGGGTTATGATCATATCCAATGCGAGCTAAGGAGGATAGAGTGTATTGTTGTTCTGAATCCAATAGAGATTCACAAGAAAATGATCCAACATGATTTGGTTCAAACACTCCCTTTCCCTCTTGTTGGTCCAGTAAATTTTAAGTTCTTGAGGTCCAAATCATCATGAAACCATTCCAACCCAGGAAATTAGCAAGATCCTCCATGCTCTCAGTAAACACATTAACACCCCCTTTATTTTATGAGGGAATGAGGGGAGTATTAAAGTCACCCCCTATGATCCAGTTTAGATCATTAAACATTCTTATAAAGATAGTCACCTCCTCCCAGAGCATCCTTATATCATTTGTAGTATTCAGAGCATAAATATTGGAGAGAATAAACTATTTTTTGGAGCTAACATCAGTGAAGCAAATGGCTAAATGGTGTTGGCTATTATGAAGGGAAATCCCTCCAATATGTTCTTATTACACATGCACTGTGAACCCCCGAAAACACCTTGAGAAGATTGTGATGAAACCAACTCCCTTACAGAAAAACCATAAAAGTCTTTCATCTTATCCTGATTCATCTTCGTCTCTTATAGCATTATGACATTAGGTTTTTCTCTACTTTTAAAATCAAACAAGATCCTATGTTTACTGGGGTTTTTAAGCCCCTAATATTCCAAGATAAGAAAATCATTTAGAATGGGTAGATTTTTGGCCTACCATCAATGGTTTCTGTCGTCCTTCCATAATATCCTTCCTTGTGGCTCTCTCCCTTTTTTCCTTTTCAGATGGTCTCCTGGAGAGGCTTTGTTGGCACCAACATCCACCTTAGATCTAGTTCTCGGGGTCATTTTCCTTTTTGGAGATAGTTTGGGGCTTTGTTTGGCCTCCTCGGGATATTGAACATCGAGCTCACTACTGATGGGACTTTCTTTAGGTGTTTTGATGGCGGGTTTACCCAATGAGACCTCAACTTGTGCCTCAAAAGAAGCGTTCTTGCTAGTTTTAAGAGCACGCTAAAGATCCTCTTCCACTATTGGAATATCTTCCAAATTAATGTATAAAACATTAAACATATTGCTTACAAGTAGATTTTCTCAAGTCTTTGAACAAAAAAACTTCGCCTCCATGGTGTCTGAATTATGGATCCAATAATACGACACTCTTGATAATATTCGATAACCAATATGTCCTCAAAATTTTAAGGTCTTGTTCATTACTAATCCGGTGACCTTATCCCGACCTTCTTCTTCAATCTAGCTTCTTCTAAAATCGGTTCTGTTCCTTTTGGAACTGATCCTTAATCTCGAAAGGTTTGTTTACTGTTTAAAAGGGATTGATCTTGAAGGACCACTACCATTTGGCTACATGATTCCTTTTCCTTTCACATCTTCCTTATTGATTCCTTTGTTCTTCTTAATCCCAGCTTTACAGGCTGCATCCTCTTTGGCCTTTGGGTAAGATTTGATGTTGTGTCCTACCTTGAAGCACGAGAAGCACATAAATGGTGCAAAATCATAGTCGATTTTTTGGGTATGAACTCCCCAAGGGGCCTTAAGCTCAATGCTTCTAGCAAGAGGAGTTTCTGGAGCCACATTAACACAAAATCATGCAAATAGAAGTCTAGTCTTGGCACAAGTGACAGGATCAATGATGACCATGGCCCCAATGGCTTTGGCAATCCCCTGTAAGATGTCCAGATCCTAGTATTCTAAGGGTAAACTTGATACTTTGAACCAAATGGGATATTCTTGAATAATTATTTCTAAGGGGTGGAACCCGTGCTACCATTTTTGCACCAAAACCACAACTCTACCCATAAACCATGGGCCTCCAACAAGAATCCTTAAAAAATCCTCTTCCAGGGATAGAGAAATCACAAAGAAAGCATTGACATATGCCGCAATTTCCATTAAACCCTTGGGCATCCACTTCCTATTAGCCCATTTCCTAAACTCCTCAATATTCGATCTGCTTTACTACACAGGATCTTGGCCAAAATGGTATTACTCATTGAAGATTTAACTCGGTTGGCCACTTGATCCGGTATTTTAAAAAACACCATTTTCATTACATCCGGGGTTGAGGTGATAAAATCTACTTGTTTGGGTACATTGTCGGCCAATTGCCTTGCCCACGTGACTGGGGGCCCCTTATCCGCTCCACCTTGTCCCTTTCCGTTGTAAATTGTGCATCCTTCCTGTCATTCAATAGATTCTCCCCATAATCCCCTGTAACTAGCTCACTTACCTTTTCCCGCTTGTTCTCAAATTTGAAATTGCTCGCTTAAGCTTGCTCCTATCGCTCGTTTATTGACTATGATTATTATTTATGGTATATTATTTAATATGAGATTAGTTTTTGAATGAATGATGATTTTAGAATCCTAAAAGTATTTGAGAGATGTATTCAAGAGGCATGGCTAGCTTGAGGCGGTAAGGCATGTATTTAGAAGCATTTGGCTCATATTTGTTCTTTAGATTATGAAGCCGTGAAGGAGAGAAGAAGAGAAGAAGGCCGACCAAGCAAGCCTACTCATTTGATGGTTTATTCAAATTTTTATGTTAAATAGTAATTACTTATTCTCGATTTCTCGGGAGTTATTTTATATAGCCATACATATCAATGATGATATCATACATTTTTATTGATTGAAGATACTAATTTAAAGTTTAGAGTTGGCTATAATGATTCCTTTTATTTATTTTAATTGTTTATAATTTGGGTTATATATTATTTCTTTTATATTTTATATATGGGCAATTTGATTTGTAAAGTGAAACAAGAGCCTGCAAAGCGGCCAGTTCCTGCCTTTAAATTGTAGTTGTAGATTGTAATAATCGAAGATGTAAAGATGAGCGGATTGTAATAGGCAAGAATGTGGTTTGTCTAAAACACCGAGGAAAATTTTGTATAGTCCAAACATAACTAAGCATATGCCTACATATCCCTTAAACATAACTGTCTCTGAAAATAACATGTTGCTTTATGTGCTCCTATTAGGAAACATGAAGAGAAGCACATACAATGTACAATAAGCAACTTTGTTCGAAAATGACACCAAAAGGTACTCGGATGCCTTCTTTCATGTTGTGTCAAGTTCAATAGATAGATATACATTTCCAACTAGTTAGGTACAAAACTTAAGCCAGATTCACATTATGTAGTAGTGTCATTCCCTGTTCACTGTAGTGTTTTAGGTCTATATTACTGGATTGGATTTAAGTAAATGCCTTGTCCAACGTACTGAAAATATCGAAGCAAGTACAAATATAGTTTTCACAAAAAATTCTACAGAAAATTCATTTTACTGGAACTGATGGAAAAATAGTGTTATCAGACCATTTGGTGTATGTGGGAGTTGAGGTACGAAACAAATGAATGGTGTCAAGTGCAAACAACATTACCAAATCTAGTTTATGGAGTGGCAGTAAATAGCATTGGGTGGACATTAGCTGCTGGTTAGGAGAGAATGGTAATATACGATGGTAATATTTAAATAATTTTTTAGAAATGATGTGAAAGGGATGCCTTGGTCATGTGTGAACAGGGAAATGTTGAATAAGATTTAAAATTAGAGGTATTTTGCATTGTCCAATCAAACTTATTTTTTTAAATTATGCTGGTAGTTTGACTAGTATCAAAACATAATATTTAAAAAAGAAGATGTGCTGAAATAAAATATGATATTTAAAAATTCGAGACATACTATCCATAAAGTGACAATAGTTGACAATATTATCTATTTCTATTCATCTCGTGATTTATCATTCCGTTAATAAATATTATCTGTTGTCTCTAATTTTTACATTAAATTCTTATAGAGATATAATTTATGTTCAATGATATTGATATATGCCTCACGGAAATTTTGATATTTACTATGGGAATGATAAATCTATACATATATTATGCAAAGTACAATAATAAATTTGTTTAATAGAGATAAGTATAGGTATGTTTCACTTTTATAAATTTTATAAATATATAATAAATTTACATAATGTGTGTTATTTTTTAATAAGAAAATATATAATATGATAGGTTAACTAATATAAATAAATTTATAAATGGTAATAGTTAATTAAACTTTCACTTTATTTAGATTCACCTTCTCTATATAATGTTGTCATATTGTAATTGGTGATAGTTGGCATTGTCAAGTATTCAATCAAATCAGTTTTAATGTAAGTTATCTACAATCAAATAGATGAATTGATAGATTGACAGGGGTTAATAAATGCTAGGCCACTTGGCCATTTATAATATTTTGGCTTTAAAAAAAAGAAAAATGTGTACTTCAATAAGAAGAAAAAATTGTCAAATCACCCTTTCCAACCAATCAAAATTTCAATAAATTTATTTATGTGAAATTGTATTTATGTAAATATGTCAATTCAAAAATTATACATTAGAAAACTTGAGATGGGTAGAAAAATTCTTGTTTATGATTGGTTCACAGTAACATTATTAATTAGATGACATGAAATGTATATTATCCTGCCTTGGCAGGAACTAATAATTAAATGTAATTCATGTTTTAAGTGAAGGAAATAATAGGGAACCTATAGATCAAAATATCACTACCCCTTCATGGATTGGGTTAATACATTTTCCAATGAAAATTCTCAACTAAAATTTGTAACAAGCATTTAAATAAATCATAAATTCTTGAAATTCTGAAATATATATTAAGGAAGGTGATGTTGCCATTAATAATGATGTTAATGTAATTAAATTTCTGTTACAAAGAGGCCAATTTGATTTTGAACTGCATTTGTTTTTCTGAATTCAGGCATTAAACCAGCTTTGCCAATTAACCTGCACAACGACACAACATTCTTGCAATGGTTTGGGTACTAAGACGGATGAAAGGCTTCAGCGGAACACAACATTCATTTAAGTACGATATGGTGGAAAAATAATAGGGTTTATGGCACTTATGAATTTGAAAAAAAGACACAGTTTTGTCTTGAGCCCAGTTTTTCTGAATTACAACCATTCTTTGGCGGTCCAAAAAACATGTATTACTAACGTCATTACCACTACCACTAATCCTCGGCAGAAAAACCAATCGGTAAAAATGAATGATGAAGAAGAAACTACATTACAACTATTGCAGGAATGTATCAAGATGAGATCTTTGGAACAAGGCAAGCTTGTCCACACCCATATTATTAAAACTGGATATCAAGCAGATGTTTTTGTTGCATCTAAACTTGTGATTATGTATTCAAAATGCAGGAGTTTGGAGGATGCCTACTATTTGTTTGACAAAATGCCCGAACGAACGCTGGTTGCATGGAACGCAATACTTGGAGGGTATGTGCAAAATGGCAGACTGGAGGATGCATGTAACGTGTTTGACAAAATGTCCGAACGAAATGTTGTCTCCTGGACTACTATGGTTGCTGGACTCGTGCAGGGAAAAGGCTCTCTGATGCGCGAATATTGTTTGATAAAATGCCTGAGAGAAATGTGGTGTCATGGACGGCTATGATTGTTGGGTATTCTCAAAATGGGGAAGCAGAGAAGGCTTTGGAATTGTTCTACCGAATGCAACTATCAGGAACGAGGCCAAATCAGTTTACATTCAACAGTGTTCTGAGTACTTGTGCAAGTCTGGGGGATGTAGAGCTTAACAATGTTGTGTATGGGTGGATTATTAAAATGGGATTGGAGTCGGAGCTTTCTGTGGGCAATGCCCTTGTTAATTTAAATGTTAAGCTTGGTGATATAGACAGGGCAAGGCAATTGTTTGACAAAATGCCTGAACGGATGTGTATTCCTGGACTGTAATGCTTACTGGATATGCGCAGATTGGTAGGACAGGAGATGCACGCCAATTATTTGATACAATGCGAGAGAGATGTATGGTTTCATGGAGTGCAATGATTGCAGGCTATTCTCAGAATGATAACTGGGAGGATGCTCTAATCTTGTTTGTCCAAATGCTGCAGGCAGGGGTGAAGCCTAACCAGTCAACATTGGCTAGTGTTTTGAGTGCGTGCGGTGGTCTTGTAGCTCTAGAAAACGGCATTCAAGTCCATGCTCATATTATCAAGAAGGGATTTGAATCAGATATCTTTGCCAGCAGTGCCCTTGTTGACATGTATTCTAAATGTGGGAACATAGAATGTGCAAAAAGGGCATTTGCTACATTTCCAGAACGAAATATGGTCTCGTGGAATTCAATGATTTCTGGATGTGCTCAGAACAGGAGAGTAGAAGAAGCATTTGAGTTATTTACCAAAATGCCTGAGCGAAATTTGGTCTCCTGGAATTCAATGATTGCAGCATATTGCCAAAACGAGCAGGCTCAGAAAGCACTGGAACTTTTTCTCAAATGCAAATGGGAGGCTGGATGCCAGATCAGTGCACCTTTACCAGTGTTCTCAGTGCATGTGCAAGCACGGCAGCTATGGAACAGGGCATGCAAACCCATGCCAAAATTATTGGATGCGGATTAGTGGCTGATGTTCTTATGGGTAGTGCTCTGGTTGACATGTACGCCAAATGTGGGAGCATTGAACATGCTCGTTATGCTTTTGATAAAATGCATACAAGAAATGTTGTCTCGTGGACTGTTATTATTTTAGGATATGCACAGCATGGACATGGCAAAATTGCGCTGCAGCTCTTTGATGAAATGGAACGGACAGGCATGAAGCCAAACCATGTTACCTTTGTCGGTGTTCTTACAGGCTGCAGTCATGCTGGTCTAGTGGATAAAGGCTGGGACTGTTTTACTTCAATGAGTCGTGATTACCATCTTACACCAAGGGAGGAACATTATGCATGTATGGTTGACCTCCTTTGTCGTGCTGGGCATCTAGACCAAGCAGAGAAATTTATCAAGGAAATGCCATTTGAACCAGATACTTTTGTGTGGTTTGCTTTGCTTAGTGCATGCAGGAAATATGTAAAAATGGATCTAGGTCAATGCACAGCTGATCGCCTTTTTGAGTTAGAGCCAGAAAATCCTTCAACCTATATAATGCTGTCAAGCATGTATGCTGCAGCTGGCAGGTGGGGTGATGTAGCAAAGGTGAGACAAATGATGAATGCCAGGGCAATAAAAAGGAGTCCAGGTTGTAGCTGGATCGAGGTTCAGGGCAGGGTACATGCGTTTCTTGTTGGAGATAAATTACACCCACAAACAAACAAGATCTATGAAATGCTAGAGACACTATCTGGACAGATGAAGGAAGCAGGGTATCTACCTGAAACAGATCGTGTACCGCATGATGTGGAGGAGGAGCTGAAGGAGAGCATTGTTTTCCACCACAGCGAGAAGCTGGCCATTGCATTTGGGCTTCTTAACATACCACTAGGTAAACCTGTACGGATAATCAAGAACCTCCGTGTATGTAGTGACTGCCACACTGCAATCAAATTCATTTGCAAGATTGTTCAGCGACAGATAGTTGTCAGAGATGCTAGCCGTTTCCATCATTTCCAAGATGGTCTTTGTTCTTGTGCAGACTATTGGTGATGCAAAATTGCTTTAACAAAATCAACACAGACTTCAGAACTCCACCTTGGAAGCAAGGTGATTCATCTGTTTCCACTATATAATCTGAAAATGTTTCAGTCAAGTTAGTTTTTAGTTCAGATACTGAAATCAATTAGTTGAAGCTTGTTTGATAAGAGAATTTTGTCAGTAGATCAGAATATGACAGGCTTGGCAGTCACATAGTATATCATGATGGCTATGTCAAAGCTTCACCAATTATGAGCATCTAGACAAGGCCTCTTAAAGTACGTGTATGGCTCTTTTGTCACACATTTGAAAACATTCTTGGTGCATTCATTCTAGTTAGAATGTTTTTGATAATCAATTGAACCAAATATTTAGACACCATGTTTCTTGTTGCATCCTCAACAAATTCGTGGACCAAAATGAACTCATTGTCAACCATCTGACACGCTTAATGTCAAGTTTATATTTGATCTTTAGAATTTTCTAACTATTGTCTTAGAAGTTTCATGATTATGATCTTTCTAATCATCTGGCAACAATGTATATGAATGCAAACTGCAGGATCTGAACTTTATTTCGCTTTTGATGGGAAATGCGTAGAAATTTGGATCAAGAATACAAGATCTGGACTTCAATTCCCTTCTGATCGAAGTGCATATTGATTTAGACCTGGTAAGTTTTACTCTTAGTAAGACCAATTTTCTCTAAATGATGTAAATTTATAATGCATTGGAAGTCATGCAACTTAATTTACTCCAAGAGAGGCCTCTTGGTCTCATTAAATCATTTTAACTGGTATAACCCAAGTAGCCGATACGGCTAAATAAAGCTGTGGGAGCGGGAGCGGTGGCGGGAGTGGCGGCAGGGCTGCAGAAACGGCCGGGTACGGGTTTCGTTGCTTTCTTGCTCGCTGCTCTTGTGGAATGGCCCGTCGGGGCTCTGGTTTGGTGCTTTCGCCACCCCAAGGGAAGGAGAATTATGGGCCACCCTGTCACTCATGTTTATCCACGTGTCATGCCAACGCCATCCCCTTCTAGTTCCACCTTCTATAACCATATTTTAGTTCCCGTTACCTAAAATACTTAACGTTGATTCAATGCAATAAAATGATTTTCTAGTAGTTGAACAATTCCCAGCGTGATCAAGTCCGGAGATAACTTACTGTTTTTATTGTGTGCTGTGAGTAATATCAATATTTTTATCTTTATTTGTTGAGAAAGCAAAACGAATTTTAAAAATAGCATGAGCATGGAATGGATAACCAATTCTCTGTTTTTGACAACACAATTTGTTTAAGAAATACTTGTCCTATATAAATCTACCACGTTTTGTATATAAATTTCGTTATATACAATTTTAATTAATTTTATTTTTTTGTAGCAGTTTTAAGGTTTTATGTTTTGTAATTAGTTTCCTCAATACCCATTTAGATATTATAGGATTCCTATTTAGAAGGCTGAAATTTATATATTTTTAAATTTTTATATAGTTTTGTACTGCTGTATCCTACGCCATATCCGGGGTCAAAAAAACATTTGCCGTTTCCGCGTATCGGATACCCCACTCCCGCTCCCGTATCCAAAACGTTTCGGCAACTTAGGGTATAACCCTATGAGGCACATCTGAGCAATGGTCCCACTAGATACATATTGTTTAATAGGGATGGATATAAGGAGAAAAAGACAATAGTTATCTTTTCATTTCTGTTGGCTCTTGTTGACATGTTTGCCAAATGTGGTAGCACTGAATCTGCTTTTACACTTTTTGATGAAATGCATACAAGAAATGTTGTCTCATGGACTATATCCTTTTAGGATGTGCACAGCATGGACATGGCAAAATTGCACTACAACTCTTTAATGAAATGTAACAGGCAGGCTTAAAGGCAAACCATGTTACCCTTGTTGGTGTTCTGACTGGCTACAATCGTGCTGGCCTAGCAGATGAAGGCTGAGACTATTTTACTTCCATGAGTTGTGCTTACCATCTTACACCAAGGGCAGACCATTATGCATGTATGGTTGACCTCCTTTGTCATGCTGGGCATTTAGACCAAATAGAGAAATTTATCAATGAAATGCCATTTCAACCAGATATTATTGTGGGGTTTCCATTGCTTAGTGTATGCAGGCAATATGTAAAAATAGATCTAGTAGAATGTATGGCTGAACAACTTTTTGAGTTGGAACCAGAAAATCCTTCAACCTATTTGATACTGCCAAACATGTCTGCTGCAGCTGGCAGGTTGGATGGTATAGCAAAGATGAGACAAATGATGATTGTCAGGGCAATAAAAAAGGGTCTGGGATGTAGCTAGATTGATATCAAGGCAGGGTACATGCAGTTCCTGTTGAAGATAAATTACACCCACAAATAGATAAGATCTATGAAATGTTGTCTGGACAGATGAAGGAAGCAGGGTATGTACCTGAAACAAATCGTGCACTGCATGATGTGGAAGAGGAGCTGAAGGAATGCATTGTTCCCCACCACAGTTGAGTGCTACACCTTTAACCCTAGTTCATATATCGGGATATGGATAGCCAACCTGTGGCTAACATAATCTCTTATCATGTCATATCATAATTATTTATGCTTTCATATGCTTAGTGGGTCGGCCTTAGGGCTTTGGATAGTATAGTAGGGTATATATAGGAGTTATAGAGTAGGATATTATCATCATATTGAGCACTTAAGTATTATTGTATGGTTTGGAGGTTGCCCCTCAAGTGGCTAAGTCATTCTACTTGCATATTGTGATCATTTCTCTATATTTTGGTGTTCTATTGCTGCTGATATTCAGATCTAAGTAATTTCATTACAAGTGGTATTAGAGCTTGATCTCGGCCATATACGTCAAAACCCTAATTGTGAAGATTCGACTATATCTCAAAAACAATAGCGAACTTTTCTGCAATTTTTTTCCTGGTGTTATGAAATCAGTCAAGTAAGATCCTCTCCAAATTTCAAGATTTTTGACTTATTTTGCAAAATTTATATCAGTTTTAGGGTTTTTCATAAATTCGCTACCTAGGCTGCAATTTTGGGAAATTTTCCAAGTTTCTTATATTTTCGGAAAGCTTGCCAAAAATTAGCTAGGGTTTGTTCTCTATGTTTCCCTCTATTCGGCCAATAAATTTACAAAACCCCAAACCTAAATTTCTACCCTAATCCTTGTATCCCAAGACCCAAACCCTACATCATGACCGAAAGATCAACTCGAGGCCAAGGGAAGGGTCAAGCAACTCTAGGAATGACTCCAAATAAGGAAGATATGGATTTGGAATCTTCAGGTTCTAGAGTATCTAGAGGTAGTCAATCAACTTCAAGAAAGGGTTAATAATATGGTGAGTAAGGTTGACCTCAACAACGAGCTTCTTCTACTGGAAGGTAGCCTTAAGGGTGAAATGAAGATGGGGTTTGAATCAATGAGGAAGGAGATGATGTTTTCTCTTTCAAGCATGAATACTAGCATGAATTCCCATTCCAGTCATATGGGTTCCTCTAAGCAATGCACACACTAGATCCAAATCACACCAACCAAGGAGGATCCCTGCACAAATTGGTGGATCTTCTAACCAATGGCGTAGCATTATTCCAAAAGTGGAGATGCGCAAGTTCAATGGGAATGATCCGATCACCTGGATCAACCAAATGGAGAATTTCTTTGATTTGCATCAAGTCCCAAATGGATAGAAGGTGGTAATGGCATCCTTGTACCTAGAACCGAACAATTCATTTGGTATAGATGGATGTGTGAGAAAAGAAAAGATGGGTCTCTTTGTTACCTGATCTATGTTCACTTATGAGCTCCAAACACACTATAGTAATAGTGTTACAAAGAACTATTTTAGCTAGATAACCAAGCTACAACAGACAAGTTCAGTCAAGGATTATATCCAGCAGTTCCAAAATCTATCCTTACGAGTGAATGACATCTTCGAGGATCATCTAAATGATCTCTTCTTGGGTGGACTCAAGGATAACATCCAACATGATGTTCGCCTTCGGAATCCAGGGTTGATATCAGAATCCATAATCATTGCTCGGCGTGTGGAGGAAAGAGATATGGTAAAGCGAAGGAGTTTCTCTAATCACAAGGAACACACAAATCTAGCACATCTTTCCCCAACCAACACGATTGACTCCTCAACAAATCAAAGAGAAACAAGTAAAAGGCCTATGTTACAACCGCGTGATAAAGCAAGTGGAGCGAAGGATATAAATGTACTTGAGAAGAAGTTATTCTACATTGAGGGTCCTAATGAGGAATAAGATGAGGAGGAAGTAGTTAATGCAGAGAAAGAGGTTCTCGAGATTGAGGTTGAAGAATTTCAACCATCTCTTGCCATGCCATTTCAAGAATCAACACCCCCACAAACACTCAAGGTTGTTGGGTTCGTGAAGAAACAAAGGGTGACAATATTAATTGACTAAGTACTCATAACTTCATCAATCATAAGTTGCCCATATGCTTCAATTGTTTCGTTTATCCAAAGAAGAGAATTTCGGGTCATGGTTATAGATGGAGGTAAAGTTAGTTGTTCAGAAAATGCCATAAGATTAAGCTATCTATGGGAGATTACCTGCTAGAGGGCCCCATGTATACCATTTCAATGGGGGTCCAATGGCTTACTACTTTGGGAACGGTGGAGATGAACTTCCAGGATTTGTTCATGCGGTTCCATTCTAAAGGAAGGACTTATGAGCTACGTGGAATGAAGGCTAAAGCTCCACAGTTGGTAAGTTCTTATCAAAATGCTTAGGAAGGGTGCATATGGGTTCGTGGCACAATTATTCTCAATGGAAGCTCAACCATCAAAAGGACCTATACTATTAGATCTACATGCCATTATTAATGAGCATTCAATTGTGTTTGGGGATATGCCAAAGGGTTGCCACCTAAAAGAGATCATGATCATGCTATTTAGCTAGTACCAAGAAGCCAACCACCCAACATTCAACCTTATAGGTACTGTACGTACCCAAAATCAGTAAGGTACTTGTCTCAAGGAACGGTGTAATAAGTGCCCCAATGATGATACAGGTCTCTTCGCAAGGTGTTCGGGATCCAGAAAAGCTTTACAGATATGCGTTAACATCCCGCATGCCCCGCTTAGCCCCCGCGTGCTTTGTTTTCCTTTTTTCCCTCTTTTCTTGGCTTTTTGGTCTTCAGTGACGAAACCGCCGCCCTGAGCAGGGCGGCGGTCCTGTGCGCGTTTTCCAGAACGCTCTTTTGACGCGACCCGCGTGAAATATCACGACTCACCAGCTTTTCTTGCCGACTTGAGCATGCATTAATGTTTTTGGTCCCCTGGAATAGTGTTTTTCTTTTGTTTAATGTTTAGGAGTTCAGTTTGGATTTGATTTTTGGATGTTTGGATTCCTATAAATGCATGGTTTGTGCACATGCAAATGGCTCTGAATTTTGCTCCAAAGTTTGCTTTTGAATTTCTTGTTACAGCAGTTTTAGTTTTCCTTTGCTTAGGATTCTTAGTTTTCTCATTGAGTGCTTTGGTTAGTATTGTATTGCAGCTGGTAAGCCACATATCCAACTTGTGCAAGTGCAAACATTATTCGGGCCACCATTTTCACTCCAAGTTTCATGTTTTCGATGCTGTGTCCCTTTAGTTTGCTTAGGATTGGTAGCATAGTTTGTTGCAGGTTTGTTGTAGCTTTGTGTTGCTGTTGGTAAGCCACAGATCCAACTTGTGCAAACAGTATTATTGTTTTGGAGTAGAATAGTCTAGGCAGCCATTAAAGTTGCAGTTTTGTTCTTCATCTGAGACTAGTTTCGTGTTCGGGCGCTTTTGTTGCATGATTCGCAGAGACCCCGCTAGGAATTGCATAGGCCAAGCTCTGTACTCTTGCCTATCCCTCTCCTATCCGCATTCTATTCATGCGCATTAAGAAGGTGTCCATCGATCCAAATATCTATTCCTGTTGATACAAGCATTCCACGCTTTTCTGGATTCACGTGAGCACAAAGAACGAAGAGATCATACTGAGGGGACAAGAACACACACACCGTCGGATTCGCCACTATTCTGCGAAATCCAGGTTCCATCTTTCAAAGTTTTAGTTAGAACTTATCAAATAAAGTAGTTAATCATTTTATTTCATTATTGCTATTCTCGATATTGCCGGGGAGGTTGTGGGGATTGATAGTTTTAGAAACTATGATTCATTCCTCACCTCGAGGTAGGATCGAGAATCTTGCGAATAGATTAGTTATTTCGTTGTTTAGAATAGATATACGAAATCGCACGCACAAATAGCTACACTCAGCTATTTTGTTTGTTTTACGTTGTTAGTTTAGTTGTCAATTCTAAATATTTTTAAATAGTTGCTTTCTTATAAATTGCGGAAAATACAAAAAGAAATTATATATGCTAGAAGTATACTTAGATTTTACTTTATTTTAGTTTGTTTCATTCTTTTGCTTTTGCATGACAATTACGGGACCTGGGAGCCCGGGAATACATTTTCGAGCCAATTGTGCTCTGACCTCAATACCGTAGTGGCAATAATCGATATTGACCAAAACCTTAGGATCTGAAGTCTTCCAAACAACAATGCGGACTTCCAACGGATCAGGGGGCACGGTTGAGAGGGTTAAACATCGAAGACGACCAAGCACATCTGTTTTGGTCAAATCAGCCAAACTACAGATTACCCTAGAAAATACCCACATGACTGTAGAAGGGCTCGAAAGAGAACAAATATTCGGGTGCGATCCTTTAGTTCCACAAATTAAATATTTGGAGATACCCTCATAGATATAGATACCACTTAAGAATTCAAATTGCTAGAACACCCGTAATGTATTCTCGAGAAAATCGCACAATTGCTGATTCTAAACGTAGAGGCTGAGAAAGCATACGATTACTGGATACTAGGGATTAGGACTTGATCTCGCGTATGACCATAACAGGACCGCAACAACCAAGAGTCTACGGTTGTGATCCACAAATCCCACAGCCTAACGAATCCATAAGAGAATTAGACATAGACACTGGCCTACGTAAGTTAGTATTTCAGTCTACTCCGATTCCACCTATCATCATTCAACAGTTATCCCTACTAGACACAACAGCTAACGAAGCTAGAGAATTTTGGACTAGGCCAGAGAATCGTCCATAGAGTTGACTATATTCACCATATGACCCTATCAGGAGAAATACACGAAACCATCCCGGGTCATTTTCCACGCATCCCACAACCCATAGATCGAATCACGCCAGAGCTCGATATTGATTGGAGCCTTCGAGCAGTCATCCTCGCTGATCGATCTATCACACCAGTCCAAGTTAGAAGGGCCTTCTTTGCCTTAGATTCGCAAATACCATTAGTGCGTGTCGAAGACATTAGACTCCCCAACTAGTTTGTCTGCATATTCTACCCCCACCGGCTTGTCTCGCCTGCACGACCTCGGGAGGTCGGAGTGCGTGGAAGAGTCACTTGTTGATTCTCACGCTGCTTTGTTGCTTTTCCGACGTACACGCACTTTATCTCCAAAAGAGTGAGATTGAGAAGATGGTATAAGAGATGCTTTGGAAGTAGGTATTATTCGCCATAGTTAAAGTGCTTACTCTTCTCTAGTGGTGATGGTCAAAAAGAAGGATGAAGGTTGGCGCATGTGTCCAGACTATAGGGAGCTCAACAAATACACAAGTGAAAGATAAGTATCCTATTCCTGTCATTGAAGATTTGTTAGATGAATTACATGGTGTTGTTTATTTTACAAAATTAGATCTTCAATCGGGATATCATCAAATAAGAATTCGTGATGAAGATATTCATAAAATAACATTTAGGACACATGAGGGCCACTATGAATTTCTTGTAATGCCATTTGGCCTTACAAATGCACCATCTACTTTCCAAAGTTTGATGAATTCAATCTTCCGACCATTTTTGTGGAAGCTTGTCTTGGTATTCTTTGATTATTTATTATTAATCTACAACAAGACTTGGGAGGAACATTTAAAACATGTCAATAAATTATTGGACACTCTTGAATAACACCACCTTTATGATAAGCCCTCCAACCGTGTTTTTGGGGTATGAGAGGTAGAATACTTGGGTCATATCGTGGCTTATGAAGGTGTAAAAGTGAATCTTAGTAAAATCGAAGCTATGGTGGATTGGTCGGTTCCTAAAACCTCAAAAACCTCAAGTGATTCTTAGGGCTTACGGGTTATTATCGCAGGTTTGTGAAGAATTATGGTAGAATTGCAGCACCACTCACATACTTATTGAAGGAAGACTTTTTTTCATCGGAATGATGTAGAAGAACCTGAGGCATTTAAATTTTTGAAGAAGGCCATGTGTACCACTTCGATTACTGCTACCCCAATATTCTCTAAAACCTTCATTGTTGAATGTGATGCTTTAGGGTGTGGCATAGGTACGGTACTTATGCAAGAGGGCATTGCATTTGAGAGTAGTCAATGTTAGGAAACTAATGTTTACATTATAGGTTTGGGTGGTTAGTCGTAATATTAACTAGTAAATTACTGTGTGGTAAATATTTAATAGGTTAGTTATTACAACAATACATACTTTTATAGTTTAGTTATTACTCCCAGTAAAGCATTTAAACGGGTAAGTTGTTTACATGACTTCCTATTTTATAGAAGTGAATAGAAGCGGTTTTCCTATGACTATGGCTATATAATAGCCCTTGTATTGTGCGAAATTATATACAATGTGAATATATTATTTTTATATTGTGGTCATTCCGCTCTCTCTGTTGCTTAGACTCGACCAAATTCAAGATTTGGTATCGAGCAAGGAAATTGTATGGATTTTTAGTGTTGATTGTGGGGCAGTTCAAATGATTTAGTGCCCCGATCTATGCAATCGCATCAATTTAGATTTCGTAGATATATTATATAGATTATTATTGATAAAAGTTTTTAGTGGAAGCTTGAAGGCAACCATGCATTCGAGAAGTATACACAGCTCCGTCAATCTTCTCTTCATCTGGATATCCATGTATGGCGCCTTGAGAATTCTGCAGAGATTTTGGTGCACTCTATGATCGTTCTGAGTAGTTTTATGCTCATATGTTCCTGCCCTCTATCTACAGGCATCTCAATTACCATCGACTTGGCTGAGTTTGAATTCTTCACAATAAATTATAGTCTCGCCCGTCACAGTTGCAATTATATCTCCAAATTCTCTTCTCATCGCTTGATTTCTTGCCTACGTGAAGATCTAAAGGAGGCATCCAAACCAAGGAGAATTTGCAAAGAAGTATTTAGGTCGTCAATCCTACGACAGACTCAAACAACTCGCGACAGAATTTCAGAAGCACGGAGTGGAGAATGGTGTATTTTTCCTGTGATCTAGAAAAGGAGCTCAAGTACAAACAACCTTTTTATTGTGCGTATCCCGACCTTGCGGGCTGAATTGGTTGAATGAATGCATACGTCCAGTGCCTGCCAGACTTCCTCCTCGAACCCAAACGAATATACAAAGCACGTGCCCTTCCATTTGGCTCCTTCGAATTTATTTTCAAAGCTGGAACATTCTAGGTATTTAGGTTTGGTTGATGTTATTTATTCCTACACGTTTAGAGTTTGTTTAGTTTGTGGTTAAACAAATTGTTTTGTTATTATATGCTAATTGTGAGTCAATCCATTGGTAATGTCACTTTTGTAATTACTTTAATGCACATGTCTTAGTTTCCTTTATGTGTTATATTGGTATAGTCCATAAGTCTAGTGTTATTTAAAAAGTAATAAAAATGATTACTTTTTAAATGTTTTGTTTATCTCTTGTTGAGAATAAGTATCGTTATAGTTAGTCAAATTGTATTATTAGAGTTAGTGTATTATAGTCAAAACTGTACATTTGTTTAAGTCCATGTTTGTAATCATCAACATATTAGTGACAAATATAATCAAATGCAATCAAAAGAGTCATTTGTGTTGTTAAAATTGTATCATCGGCAATGAAGAGTCTTGTCGAAAAGTTCATTATGAGTTAAAGTCAAAAGTCCGAAGAATAATAAAAAAAATTAAAAAAAAAATTGCCTTACGGATGCATTTTCGGTGGAATCGGCGTCCGATTGAGGTATTTAAAATAGAGCTCCATGATCAAATCCAACTGAGCTAGCGAGAATGAATGGAGGACGGAAGCATCGAGGAGGCCGGAGATCGAGATAGTGACCTCTCGTCGAGTCATCAATGACGGGGCCGCATGAAGCTGTGGTGGCATTTTGTGGTGTGAATTTTCTTTCAATTGTGTGCATTAGTTTCATAGTACTTGTTTTGCGGTCCATTCATGGTACCAATTTCTAGTGTGCGGTGTTTAGTTGCGTGGTGTTGATTTTAGCTTTTCAAATTTTTAGTGTGGTGTGCAAAATAAGAACAGATGTGGTATGCTCATGTTCATTTGTGTACGTGAGTATTCTTATTCCCCAATGTAATAACATAGTGAAGAGCAAATAGCACAATGAAATGCAAAGATCATCACAAGTCTTGATGAGGTTGAACAGAAATGATGTGTTCTGTTCATACCTAGGTTTGTGGTTAGCCTCTAGAAAACCATTGAACGCTTATTTGCTCGAGATGTGTTAGTGCTTGAGTTCCCACCGCTAGGTCGAGATGTGTTCCCTAGAGTGACCGGTTGACAAGTAGATGATTACGGAGCGTGTTCCCATCCTCGTCGGTCAGATGTGTTTCCGACAACGCATGGTTGATAAGAAGTTGATGTGTTCCTTCTTCCGCCTTCCCCGAGTGTTGTGCAAGATCATGAGCAAGCACGGCGGCTGCGAGAGGAAGTGTGAAAGTTCTTTTCTACCATGTAAACATTAAAGGGGGAATGCTAGGAAATTAATGTTTACATTATAGGTTTGGGTGGTTAGTCATGTAATATTAAATAGTAAATTATTGTGGTAAATATTTAATAGGTTAGTTATTACAAACAATATATACTTTTATAGTTTAGTTACACCTGTAAATCATTTAAATGGGTAACTTGTTTACATGACTTCCTTTTTGTAGGAAGGTTTTAGCAGTATGACTATGGCTATATAATAGCCCTTGTCTTTGTAAGCTAAATTATATACAATGTGAATATATTATTTTTATATTGTGGTCATTCCGCTCCTGTTGCTTAGACTCGACCAAATTCAAGAGTCAACTCAAAGGTAAGAACCTCTTAAAACCAACTTATGAGAAGGAAATGATGGCTATTCTTCATGTAGTCAAACAGTGGAGACCGTATCTCATGGGTCGTCACTTCAAGGTAAAGATAGATCATGACAGCTTGAAATACTTCTTAGAGCAAAGACTCTCATATGAAGAACAACAAAAATGGGTCACTAAGATGTTGGGATATGACTTTGAGATCATTTACAAAAAAGGAAAAGAAAATGTGGTAGCCGATGCACTATCCAGGAGAGATGAGTCCACAGAGGCATTATTAAATGCCATGTCCATACTATAGGTAGATTGGGTAGATCAGGTAAGATCTGAATGGAAGAATGATATAGAGACCTAAACTCTCATTAAAAATCTCCAACAGGATCCGAGCACTTAAAAAAAAATGTATGGAAGGGGGATGCATTGTGGTATAAGGACCGGTTGTACTTATGCAAAAACTCTACCCTTAAAAGTTAAATTCTCTTAGAGCTTCATACTTTTCCAGTAGGTGGCCATTCTGGATTCCTAAAAACTTATCACAGAGTTAGGAAAGATTTTTTTACGGAAGTGCTTTGAAAGCGAGATGTCCAGAAATTTGTGGCCGAATTCTTGGCGTGTCAAGTGTAACAAGGTTGAAAATAGTAAGTCTCTAGGACTTTTGCAACCTCTGTCTATTCCAAGTGCGAGATGGGAAGAGGTTTCCATGGATTTCATCACAGGATTGCCAAAGTCTAAAGGGAAAAGTGTAATTATGATGGTCGTGGATAGACTATACAATTGCCACATTTTTATGGATACAATTCAAAAGTTACATGGAACACCCAAGATTATAGTAAGTGATCGTGATCCTATCTTTACTAGCAATTTTTGGTTTGATTTATTCTCATGTTTGGGTACTCAATTGGCTCGTAGTTCATCATATCATCCCCAAATTGATGGACAGACTGAGGTAGTAAACAAATGTTTGGAGGGGTATCTACGATGCTTTACTTCAGATAAGTAAGAGAGATGGGTTAAGTGGCTACCACTTGCAGAATGGTGGTAGTTGGAGACTTGGTTTTTGTGCGATTGCAACCATATAAGCAACTATCTTTGAAACAATAGAAAAAAGATAACAAGCTTTCACCCAAATACTATGGGCCTTATCAAGTGTTGCAAAAAATTGGTAGTGTGGCATATAAATTAGAGCTTCCTCGGTTAAGTAAAATACATCCAATTTTCCATGTTTCTTTCTGAAGAAGGTCATTGGACAGAAGGTGTCTTCTCAATTAGTATTACCAGAGCTTGATAAAGAGGGTCGTATCATCTTGGAACTTGAAGGAATCCTACAGACACGCACTAAGAAGTTGACAAGGGTCATCAAAGTATCTGATCAAATGGAAGAATTTAGACATTGAAGATGCAACATGGGAGGATGAAGCATCCAAAGATTACCAACATTGGGTACAATATTGCTTTGAGGGGGAGGGGCATGCTACACCTTTAACCCTAGTTCATATATCGTGATATGGATAGTGTGGCTAACATAATCTCTTATCATGTCATATTGTATTTATTTATGCTTTCATATGCTTAGTGGGTCGGCCTTAGGGCTTTGGATAGTATAGTAGGGTATATATAGGAGTTATAGAGTAGGATATGATCATCATATTGAGCACTTGAGTCTTATTGTATGGTTTGGAGGTTGCCCCTCGAAGTGGCTAAGTCATTCTACTTGCATATTGTGATTATTTCTCTATATTTTGGTGTTCTTTGGTGTTCTATTGCTGCTGATATTCAGATCTATCTAAGTAATTTCTTTACAGCGAGAAGCTAGCCATTCCATTTGGGCTTCTTAACATACCTCTAGGTAAACTGTAAACCTTATATGGATTATCAAGAACCTCCTTGTATGTAGTGACCAACACACTGCAAGTAAATTCATTTCAAGATTGGTCAGTTACAGATAGTTGTCAGGGATGCTAGTTGCTTCCGTAATCTACAAAATGGTCTTTTTCTTGTGCAAAGTATTGGTGATGCTAAATTGAATCAACAAGGATGCTTTAAGACTTCAGAACTTCACTTTGGAAGCCAAGGACAAGGTAATTTGTCTGTTTCTGCATTAGAATCGGAAGATGTGTTAGTCAAGCAGTCCTTTTAGTTTTGGACTCTGAAATCGGTTAGTTGATTTGTGAATGATGTAAGAAATTTGTCATAGATCAGAAGGCATATGTATCAAACGTGATTGGCATTCAGATAAGATATTATGATGGTAATGTCTAAGCTTCACCAATTATGAATGTTTAGACAAGGTCTCTTAAAGTACATGTAGATTTGGCATTAGGCTTTTTTATTACATCCTTCAAAACGTTCTTGGTGTATTCTTTCTAGTTAAAATGTTTTTGATAAACAACAGAACCAAAACTTTAGACACCATACTTCTTGTTGTGTCATTGAATAACGAATTCACAGACCATATTAATCATATTGTGAGCCATCTGACATGTTTTATGTCAAGCTTATCATGTTCTTTACGATTTCTATGTATTGTCTTAGAAGTTTCATGACTATGATCTTCTTAATTATCTGTGAATTATGCATATAAATGCAGACTGCATGATCTGAACTTTAATTCTGCTTTTGATAGGAAATGCATAGAAATTTGAATCAAGACTACAGGATCTAGACTTCAATTCCTTTCTCATGAAAGTGCATATAAACTTATACCTGATAAATTTGAATCTTGGTAAGAGTAATTTTCACCAAATCACGTAGGTTTATAATGCATCGAAAGTCATGCAGCTTAATTTACTCCAAGAGAAGCATCTTGGCTCATTAAATTATTTTAACTGGTATAACCTTATGAGCATCAGCAAAACAGCCAAGAAATGGTCCCACCAGATATATATTGTTTAATAGGATGGATATATGTAGGAAACAACTACAGCTATCTTTCCATTTCTGTTGGCTTTTTTGAATTCATCAAATATCATATTTACTGATATAGCCTTACGAGCACAACATGTTGATCACAGAAAGCCAGTTGAGCGATGTTCCCAGAACCAGAGCACAGAATATAATGGGGAGGTATACGAGTTGTAAAATCCAGGAAATTTCTACTGGCTGTTCTTTTTGAAGTCTTGTTCCTCACAGATTATGCTTTTCTCAAGTTTTAATTCGTTCTGGCTGATCACTCATTTTCTCTTTCCTTTTGCAGAGGATCCAAGTTCCTCACTCAAAGACTTGGCTCTGATACATGATGAAAATTCAGTGTGAGGGAAAAGAATCCCCAAAATGTATATCATCTTGATTCAAGGATGGATAGGAAGGAGGAGAAACAAACATTGGAAAGTGTTAACAAGGACCTGACTGCACAATACAGTGAAGGTTAATACTCATTTAAATGTGTTAAACGGGTCACAGTGACTACAAATCAGCAATTTGATTTAATCAAACTTCAAAATGATTGTAAATTGCTTTTTAAATATGGGAAGAGTAAAATTTACAAGCTTCCAAAACCTAGAAAGCTTAAAAATGCTTGAGAAATTTCTTAAATTTACTTCATGGAAAATGTCAAGATTTGAGATCCAAAAGTGGCTCTTCAGTGTATTCAGGATTATATCATGAAATTCACAACTTAATGCACATGGTGCTTCAGCACAGGTGTTTAAACAAGCCACACAATTAGTTTATCAACAAGTGCAGTATTCACCCTCAGAAATATCTCAAGCGACACAAGGCTTTGCAAAATGTGTGGGTAACGTTTACACAATTTTTGTACTGTTTTTGTGTAGAAGCCACTATCCATTGACTAGACTGAAGTACAATTACATGTGTTGTGTGCTTATTTCTACATTCATTAGTAGAAAGACTATTGTTAGATGCCTGCAATATGTACTTATTATCCTGCAAAAGGCATCTTAATTGTCTTCACCACAACAAATATTTAGTTTTGCTTGACCCAATCAAAACAAGCTATGTATAAATTGATGGCTTTTGATGAAAGTTTTGCAGTGTAAAAGAATTTTGATTTTTGAAAAAAGTTGTTTTTAATTGTATTGGTTGGAGCCTTTATTCTTCATGGCACACTTATTTCCAGTTGCAATTTTTTTCCGTTGAAGTCGACCAATAAAATCAAAACAAGTACCAAAATTTAACCATGAACTTTAAGTTTGGGAATTTTGCTCGTTCTCATTAAATATTTGTGGCTGCTTTACTTGTCCCCTATACTACTATGGCGGTGACAGCTTTTCTTACAAATAATAAATGTCGCTTCAGTTTTTCTTGGGATTCCAGTCAGGTTTTTTCTTTGCATCCCATTTTGTAATCATCCAAACATTCTGCTATTGTAGTCTTCTTGGTTTATTTTTTATCTCATCAGGATTGCTGTGGACTATAGCATATGCTTGTTTCTTGTAGAGTTCCCTCGTTTTTGTGCATTAAGTACTACGTTGTAAACTTCTAACAATTTCGTGATAGAAATAATGGCCAAGGAAGATGGGAAAGAAGTGTTGCAATAGGGCTTTGTGACCGATGATTACACTGATCCGACACCTGCTCATTCCTTTGATTTGGGAGAGTTGAAGCTCAGGTCTTTCATCCATGTACTCATTACTAAGTTCATTGCAATGGTGCTCTTCTTAAATATAACAATTGCAACTGTCATTGGGCACAAGAGAAACAATGATCCTTGTGATAGTGTTGGCTTCTTGGGGATTGCCTGGGATTTTGAGAGGATGATCTTTCTGTTGGTCCACTACATTGCTAAAAATCCCAGGTCTGAAATCTTAAACAATACTTGTTGGGCAGCATTGCAGATAATTTTCCCATGTTTTTGTTTGGTATAACAATGTGTCCTCTAACCACATAGTGTACTTGTTGGGTTTCTCCAGTATAAATCAAGCTCCATAAAAATTAAATACATGCATCCTCAAATTATATTAAACATCCACCATAGTCACGATATGGCCTCCACATAATGGGCCAGCATTGGATATTTTTCCCATGTGATCCAACATAGATCTATATGTATCAGTGTCCATCCTCATGCCCTTTGCACACCTATTCACCGCTTGGCAAATATACTCATCCTCTTGCCCCTATCTCAAATATACTGGTCTCGTGGGTCCACCAAGTGGCCTCAATATAGCAATGTGATCGTATGCCCACACATGTAATAAAGTGGTGGCTCCTAATCCACCCCCATGCTCCTCTTGAGTGAATCTATACAAGTCCTGTACAAATGGGCTAATACACATCGTGCCCATGCATATCTCGTCCCATCCTCCTCAATACAATGGAAAATATCATGCATCTTATACAAGATAAGCTATACCACCTCCCTTGACTACAATTGAAGAAGCAATAATAACGGCAATAAACTTCGCAATTACGGAACCCCTAACCTCAATATAGCATCCAAACTTGATATGGACCTCAATATGAACTCGAGTCCCTATAAAATACTTTTGCTAGCGGCTCTCATCCGTCTTTGTGCGTCCTCCACGGCCATCGCCTATACCCTCTCACCAATAATCGAAATCGCAATATGTGATATACATCCTCCAAAGCAACGGTCATCTCTTAGGTAGGCAACCAAAATGTGCACGTATCTACACCATATCCATCTCGCACAACGTTGTGATCACGGTATATTATGGGATACATCCCCTATCCTCTCTATGTGATGTAGACCGACACAGTATAGAACATCCCACTCATCATGTAACAACCACAATCCCAACAATGTACTCAAATGACGACCACAACAAAACTCCCACGAATGAATATCTCTTTTCATGACACCAAGAAACGACAAAAACAACATTAGTACAATATGTACACATGCAAAACAACCACCAACAACATCAACAAACATCAATTTTCACATTTGTAACACCCGGGGCTCAATCCAAGCCTTCTAGGTCGACGCGCCAGGAGCGGGATGTGAGATGAGAAGGTCAACAACACCCATATCCGGTGCGACATCCTAAAAGTCATTATCGCCTTCTCAACTCTTTCCTAAGTAAAAACACGAGAAAATTAAAAACAAATTTTTGCAAAGAATCACAAAAAATAACTAATTTCAAAACAATTTTCAAAAAATACCACACTTACCAACTCAACTGTCATACATGATGCCATAGCTATAGCCGCCATCTTGAATCGGCTCAATCGCGAAGTGCTCTCACTTACGAAATCTGCAGGACTCGAAGCTCAAAATCAAACTCGTGCAATAACCAAATGAAATACCTATTCACTTTTCTTGTTATTGTTTATAGTAAATCTCCATTACCTACCTTGCTATAGTCATTATTTGTAATTATTTTCTTAACTAATACACATCACATGATTTTAATCACATCTCGCGTATCACTACTCCGATTCAGATCTTGCTTCCTTCGTTCTCTTCAAAACTCGCCTCTTATCATATCAAAAAAATTCCATCAACACTATATCCATCCTCGACACAACTACAACTCAATATTTACACCAATTTATGATATCTACTATGTTGATCATCATCTATGGTCGCATCATTGCACATCTACTTTCAACTCGGTGTTCCTTCTAATCATCACTCTCCTTTCGACAAAAGAGGGCATACTGATCATAGCATCCTATAATCCCCCTCACATCGTTACATGATCATTTTACATTTCTAACTCTCTCATTATCGAAAATTTGCTCGTACATTACGCAACATTTCACACCACTTTCTAGTGATTCCCCCTAATGACCTAATCTAGGGGAAATAAGCGTAAAATATCTCCATGAGTAATAAATCAAACAATGAATCTTCTACAAATTGAAATCACATCAATCAATCAACACAACACAACGTATTTTTCCTCCCATATGACCTAACTTGGGAGTTACATCACCACTTTCCCAGATGACCTAACATGGAAGTTAATCTACATTTTCTATTGCTTCCAAATGACCTAACACGAAGCCATCATTGTATGCCACTGCGACACCCTAGGAGTGGGGGTCAATGAGATGCCATTACCTTTCCTATATTGCTCCTATATGGGTTATCCACGTTTGATCGAAAAGTATCAAAAAATATTGAAATGAGAAAATTAGGTCTTTGTTTGTCTTCGGCTAGACCTTTTGAGGATGTAGTTAAAGTTGGAGGGTAACACTAGACCTCTCTCCCTACACTCTTCCTCTGGCGGAAGGACACCCAAATCCTTAGTTTTTCACACACACAAAATCGGGTTGGGAACTAATCACTCCCTTCCCCCATCAAAATATCCATCAGTGACAAAATCAAAAATCTCTAATCAATCGCAATCAAATCATCAATCTCGCTAAGTGCTCCTCATCACGGTTCACCATCTCCATTTACGCCACATGGATTGATACGTTGATCCATGGTTTGCCACACTATATGTTATTATTCTACGTGTACTTCTGCATGACAGGCCTCTTCGGACTTTCTCATAGGTATGTTCCTTACTTCCTTTATACTAATTGAATTTCTTTCAAATAGCATAAAGGGGGTAAATGTAGAAACAAAATCACACACTTAATACTATCTATTATACTACCAAGTATGTTGTTTTATATATAGATCTTGCGTAAGCAAAGTATTCATTTGTGACCCACTTTATGCTAGTCAGTTTTTTATTTTTTTTCATTTCTATTGTTTTATCTTTCACATCTGTCACTTATACACACATTTTCTATTCAAGTAATAGGGATCCCCGTGTTTATCTCTGTCTTCACACATTTGTCATCACTGTCTCTGGACACTGGCAAGCACCCAAGATTGGACACTAGCGTTTAGGCGCTCCCTGTCCATCCTGGGCACCCATGTCCTCTTTGTTTTTGATCACATTTTTCCATTTGTTGTCGACCTTTTCAGTTTTCTTACTCCCATCCCAAGGTCCTAGTTGGCATGTCGAGGTCATTAGTGTCGAAATTTAAGCAAGAGATCCCTATATAAACATAACATACATACCATTATAATGGTGGGTAATTTTATCAAGGGCTATTTATCTACATATCTCAAGGGACTGCATTTGGGCACATTTTTCTAGTATACACATTGCATAGGAAGGGGAAGTTTTGAATTCCATCCCACACATTTGAATTTTATCTAAAGAATGCCCAGTTATCTTGGTGTCATCGGTGCGAGGAAATCTAGGAGCACTATTGCACACACAATCACATAGAACTACATTGGGTCTAATATGTAGTGCAATGCTCGATCGTAAGTTCACCATTGTGATAGTGAGGATAGTCCGACCCCTCATATTGCATCTTTCTTTTCAAGATTTGATGTTGTTTTGAGGGTTTTGCAGAGGATATTTGTATTGCAGGTTTACATGTACTCCAGCGAGTCATAGTGCGACTTTCGGTGATCATTGGTGAATAAGTGTGAAGCCCTAGTGATAGTGTCGAACTAGGTCCTGATATTTTCTCCAGTCTACAACGCCCACTAGAGGTCTAGGGCACCTACGGGCGCCCCTACCCCTAACCAGTGCCCATGTCCGTATTGCGAGCATCTTTGAATTTTTCTCGAGTGGGATTGCGAAGGTTTGTGCTCTTATTCCGTCATACTCTCGGGCCGAATCACTTCGTGATAAGCAAAATTAAGGTAAGTGCCCTATCTCTTGTATTTGCTTTCATAATTAAATCAAATAAATTGCCTAACATTTGTATTTCATTGTATATTCAGTTATAACAGATCTTTGCATTTAAATTTTAATAAAATATTGAGATTTTATTGAATCACCCCTTTGTTGTACCAATCCGGCCATGGGAGAATGTTTCTATGGACTTTGTTCGAGGTTTTCCTGCAAAAAAGAATGTTACTATTTGTATGTGGTTGTGGATAGATTTAGCAAGATATGTATATTTGTGCCCTATAAAAATAAGATAATAGGTGAGGAGACTACACATTTATTCATCAAAAATGTTTGGGTTCGTTTCGGTTTTCTACGTATATTGTATCTAATTAGGATTCTCAATTTATTAAGAATGTTTGGTCAACATTATGGGACTTGATGGACATAAGGTTGAATAATAGTACTACTTTTCTTCCACAAACTAAATGTTAGATACAAGTGGTTAACCATACAATAGTGTGTTTTCTTTGAGGATATTGTAGCAAACATCCTAAGCTTTGGGATGAACATTTATGCTATGTGCAATATGCTTAGAACCGTGCCCTACATTCTTCTAAATAGAAGAATCCTTTTGAGACTTGTCTTGGTTATTTACCTAAGTTCCCTTTGGAATTAACTTCTATACAATAATCAATGGTAGATGGACGTGATGATGTCAATAAGGATAAATGGTTCATTTAGAAGATACATATGGTTCATCAAACTTTCCAAAAGAAAATTGAAAAGATCTAGGCCAAGTAAAAGGCTAGGTATGACCAACATCATGTTGATCATCACTTTCAAGTTGGTGATCAAGTTTGGCTACATATTAGTAAGGAGAGACTTACAGTGAAGGTAAACATCTTAAACCAATCAAGTATGGGCCATTTAAAATTTTGGAGAATATTTGTAACAAGGCTTTCTAGTTATAATTACCTTTGTATATGCATATGTATTTTATTGTAAATGTTAAAAAATTGAAATTGTATGAGCCTCTTATGATCATGAATTAGGATGAGAGTATTCAAGTACCTTTTTTATTTTGCTCTTGAATATCTTGATGAGTTACAGGAAGATGTTATTCTTGAAAGAAGGGTGAGGAATTCACAAAGAGGTGATGTGGAATATCTTCATGTGGGTATAAAATGAATGCATCCAAGCAAGGCAAGGTGGATAGAAATTAGAAGGGTGAGGGAGTTGTACCCTCACCTATTGTCAAAATAAAACCAAACTTTTAGTGGTTAAAAGACTCTTATTGTGGAGGAGTGATCCAGGAGGATCCCCACATTGAATTGATTAGAATGTATAAAATTTTGAGTAAAAGTTCCCCCACAACATAGAGACCATAAAGATATTTCGCATACCTTTTAACAAGGCCAAACAAACTTCATATGCAAAAGTTATGGCCCACCAAGTTTAGCATCAAGAGGTAAATATAATGGCGTAGGTTGATAGTGATGATATGGTCCGATTAGGGATCAACACGTGGTCCGATGAAGTCTTGAAAAGTGCTAGAGTGTGATTGAGTAAAAAATTATTTTGGTTTTGGCCTTCAGTCTTCGATGATCGAATGTGGGGCCCACACTAATTACCATATAGAGGTTCATCAGTCGGTTAGGTCAACATTTTTAGGAGGGGACCTTACCACCTTATTCTTCATAGTCTATTGCAAGTGGTATTACATATAAAATTCATTTAAGACCAATTCACTATGCATGTGGGATATATTCCCATGCTTTGTTAAACCTTAACATAGCTATCTCAGTCGAGTTCAACCAACACCGAGTTAATACATTGATTTCATGACCGACTGAGTCACAAAACCATCACAACACTAGCATTGAGTTTAACAATGAGCTCCACATATCAACCAATGCAACGCCGGGTTGTAAAGCCCAATACCAAGTTGAATGGTGAGTCAAAACAAGCATAAGACTTAGCGGAAGCCACGATTAAATTCCAATGTTCAAGAATATTAAAATCCTTAAAACTTTACTAGATTGATCGATGTGGGACAAAACTCCCATAAAAATGCAAATTAGCCAAACTAAGGAGGGATGTGGGGGAGTGGGGATTAAACTCACAACCCTACGCATTCTAAACTTAGAGCCTTGCCATTAGGCCACATGGGCTTACACTATAAATAACCAAAAGAGGTGGGATTTATCATCTGAATACAAGATAAAATAAAGCAAAGTGGAGTTTCCTTTGGAGGATCCAAACCCCTCACCATGAAGAAAAACAATATGGACCCACCCACGTGGCCATGGACTTGAGAGTGTTATATAAGGAACTAATTGGTATTTGAAATGGTGAATTTTATATGTAAAACCCTTAATTAGGAGAGTTGGAGCGAGTTTGGAGTATTTTTTATAAGAGAGCTATTGGATATTGAACTAGAGCTTATCTAAAGACCATGCAAGAGATATAATATAGACCGAAGAATTAAATTGATGTAATTATTGTTGTCAGAAGTGTTTTTCTAGAAGCACAATGGACTAAGGGGTTGAATCGCTCCTTACACAATAAAATCAGATTTCATATTACTTATTCAGAACACAAAACCACTTAACAATCCATTAATGTGTGCACACTATTAAATACCATACATATGCAATCAACCATGAACAAGAGAATCAACACAAGACACAAGATATAAGTGGGAAACCCTCAAGGGGAAGAAAACCATTGAAACAAAATATTTATATTGATATGTTTCAAATTTAGTGAGGCACCAACCCCACAAGGAGCACCAACCCCTAGTTTAGTAGAGCACCAACCCTACAAGGAGCACCAACCCCTAATTTTGTGAAACATCAACTCCAAAAAATGATGTACAACCCCCCAATATGATCAAACACCCACTCAACCACCTTATTTATGAATATCTCTGATGTATGTTTCTTCCACAATTGATTTGAGATCACAAATTCAGCTCACACTCCTTCAAACCCTTGTTCAAATCCCGACTTTAATTTTACTCAATCTTTCTCTTTCTTCACTTCTCAATTCATCAAAATATTACACACATTATTCACCTATCACACACTTTATCAGATCTCAAATCATGCTCACACACCTACAAATCAATCACACTTAGGTCACACTTTTTGCATACACACAACTAGCTCTCAAAAGCACCTAAAACATCACTTTTATAAGCTCTCCTTCAATCAAATTAAAAATAGGTCGGTTTCCCTCCTTTAGTTCGACCTCACCATTTAAAAAAATCCCATAAACTTTATCACAACAATCAAAAGTGATCTAAGTAGGCTAGCCTAGCAGAAAACCACTCACCATGCACCAAAAATATTTTTAGTCAAGATCTAAAAATAACTAGACATGAGTAACATGATATTTAAACATCATCCACAGTATAAATTTACTTTAACCAATCAAATTATTTCATTTAATGGGCCTAGTGGCCCATTTGTTCACAAAAACAGTTGTTTTCAACAACCTTGAATATTCCTTTGGGCCTCAAGACCTCTCATGATGAACTCAACTATGGCATATGAAAACTTAATGGAAATAACAAAACCTTTATAAAATTTATAAGCAATTTATATCTCATGAAACAATCACATGTTCAAACCACATCAACGTTAGCCTTCACCAAAACAAGCTATCTAAAATACAATTTTACAAATGCAACCTGGTTTGCACCTTGTCATACACTTTCAATACCTCTAAATGGATTAAATATATGAAAAATTCATCCCTCTTAACTTTACATGTGGTATCAATCATCAAATAAACCATCACATGTTCCAACCAACTCATTCTTTCGGCATCAAATAAACAATTTGTCTCCTAAAAGCAAGAAATCTTCTTGCTCACAAATTGACTTAAAACAACATAAAATAAACTCATCATGAGAGAAACTTATACCATTGCAAATATATCTGAATTACATTTCCCTAACATATTGGAACTACTTCCAACTCCAATTGGAAGGCATTTAACCAAGCTAATTTACAGAAATCGCCCGAGATCGCCCTAAAATTGCCTCGTTGACCAATCAACATAAATAAAGCATACTTGATCATTTAATTGCATCACCATGTCCTAAAACCATCATGGAAATCAAGAAAAACAAACATTCTCACCATAATGTTTATTTAGTTTCACAACTCCTTTGATAACCTTGTCCCAAACCGAACTTCTTCAAAACTCGACCTATTTTAGTTCGTTCCACTCATCACCACAAGCTCTACCATACCTTTCTGGAAACTTGGATGAGTCCTATACAACGTCCAATCATCATAAATGAACTAAAAAGCAATTCTGGAAAATTAGGATCATTTTATCTCCTATTGCTTTTGAGCTAGGGTTTTAAACACATAAAGAGTTGTTTACCTTCTTAACATTCGTTTATTAAAATGTGACGATTAAATGACCTTATTCTTTTTTTGAAACCTTCTAGAATAAATCTATAAACATCCTTGAAATCCAAAATGTCCCATGCAAAGCACAAAATTCAGGGTGAGCATCAAAAGACCCAATTCAAGATGGAAATGACCTTGTTCTTGACCTGTTTCATAAAAAACTGACATAACATGAAAAATACTCATCATGGAAACCTAAAATTTTTCCCATAACACCATGACACACCCTAAATACATATCCAATAATCATTATTCCATAAACAACACTCAATATCTCCAGCTATCGATACTTGCATAGCTAGCCCTTGGGGCTTTACAGATAAAGGCTAGGGTCAACTGGAATAACACTAAAAAGCATCATTAAAACACTCCAAAAGGTCCTAACAAACATGGTACATTATTAATAAACTACACACATACATCCATGAGCTCATATAGTTGCATAGCTCAACCTCATACCTCCTAGCATCCATGCCTACTCCAAATGAGCACTCGAAACATGGTCACTTTGTTGGTGTGTGTTATTTTCCACATCATTAGGTGAGTCATCTCACTTAGGTGAGATCGTAGGTCCATGTGTCATTTAGGGATCATTATGAGATTCTCTTACGCGTCAGTGCATCATATGTGTCATTGGGAGTTATACTTCTATTCCGAGAATATAACTCCCCCTCTCTACTCAAGTTGTCATGATTACAACACTGGGGGTTACTCAACACCTCCTATATGTACACCCCATTTGATCTATGAGATAGAGGAGAGTTTTGTGGCTTATCAAGGTTCTGCCTGTTTTTCAAATCTTTGCATGCACATTCGGTTGATGCTCGCTCCTCACGAGATCTCTTCATGCTATCGTTCGCACGTCCGTTGATGTGCACGTCGTCCCTCGTGATCCTCGCTATGGGTTTTAAACCCTCTTTCATGGTATCAGAATGGATCTTGTGGATCCGTGCACTCTTCGGCGTTGCTCGTGCATTTTCTCGCTTCCAAATGCGTGATATACTGATTTAATTGTGTGTGTCGTAATAGATATTCACCATGCTCTATTTGTACTGATTCGGTTTCATACCTCTTTTTACAGCTTATTCATGTGATCATGGGTGTTTTTGGGTGTTCCGGCTTTGCATGAGTGTTTTTTCAGGTCTATTACAGTTTGAGGCTGCATTTCAGAGGCTGCAGATCCATTTTTTCTTGCATGTTCGTGTTTGGATTCAACATTGGGCGCTCCATTTGTGCCTTTGTCAGTGTTAACGTGCATTATTTCTCAAACAGAGCTTTGTGGTCATCGTTGTGGTTCATCATTATCTCGAGGTTGCTCGCATTAAGCTCATGTATCATTGTTGACTTCGATCGATCCGTTGTCTTTTCCATTTTGGTTTCATGTTGTTGGAGTCTACCATGCATTGGAAGCTTCAACCTATCCACCTGCGTTGAGACCCGGTTAGGAGAGCCTCGGTTCGTGGTTTTTTCTCCACTTGCGTGGCAACTCTTGGCTTCTGAACCTCTAGATCGTGTTCCACATCCGTGTGGCCATCCTCAACTCACGTTGCGAGACTCATTGCTTGAGTCTCACCATTCGGCTCATTGTTGGTCGACTCGCACCGTTGAAGGTTCCCATCTCGCCGAGATTTTTCCTCGGCCTTGACTTGTTCTACATACACAATTGGGTCTCTTCCCTTCTCGTTGCAATTTGTTTACATTGCTCCTCACCAGATCCTTTTGCGTGACCTCTGCTCAATGTTTTTTCCCTGCGTTTGGAATCCTTGTTCAACGGTTACACTCTAAGCATTGGCACACAATTCAACTTTGCGGTTTGGCACGTGGCATCAAATCACCTGCTCCTAGTCGATCAACACTGGAAATGGCCCCACACGTGGCACTCCACTGTTCAACTTTTGAACAACTCCAAGACTCTTGCTGAAATAACCGCTTCAACCTGCAGCTCATGGATTCCTTTGACCCAAACACGTGGCAACCTCGCAACACCCAAAGCAGCTCGACTTCCACCACATGACTTAACAATGTGGGCCCCTCCCTTTAGACTTATTTGGAGGTTAAAACAATCCCCCTTTTTAATTTTTTGAGGCAAAACATTTAATCACTCGGCATTGTATTATTTTGGACCGCATTTTTGCTTGTATTATGTCCTTCCTTCGAGTGTCGAAGACGGAGGGTGAGGTCCGGGGTTGGTAGGAGGCTAATCCCCCCTCGCAAGAAAAATAAACTATGCCTAAAATTTGATGCCGTTTCCAATGAGCAGTCACATGATACCCTTTGCACTCATTTTGAGCACTTTTTTAATCCATTTGCAACATTTATTGGCATTTTCCATCAGTTGTGGGAATCGTAATAATGCCATAACTTTTGACTCGCAGCTCGTTTTTGAGCGCTTCCTTGGTCAAAGTTACATGATTTCTCACACTTTATGTGATGGAATTGTCATTTTTGTAAACGCACTACTTTATAAAGTGCCGCATTCTGGGGGGTTGACTAGTACTCTTGGGTTTTCACACGCAGATGCATTATCGGCCGAGTCCGACGTCTTGCTTTTGTGCACCTTGCACTTTTGATTCCACATCATGGAGAGTGATCTTTCCAGACTTGAGTGTCGTAGGATCACTTTATAGCCTCCGCCACTTCTCACCGGGAGAGGGAACTATTCAGCTTGGCGTGCTTCCATGGACGCTACTTCGCCTATGAGGGTCTTTCACCCTTCTTACTTGGGCCAGTTCCTGCACCCACTGATCATCATCATCTAGAGGATTTTCTCGACACTTGCGACCATGTATTTGGTCACTTGATGATGCATTTCTCCAGATCTCTCTGGTTTCACATGGCAGACTCAGATCCACCCCACCGTGTCTGCTTTGATTTAGTTGTCTCCTCTTCTTTGTGTGATGATAGTTCCATTGATACTGCATCGCTTGGTTCTACTTCGATGACAAGGATTGTGCACCTAGTTTTGATGTAGAGTACTACAAAGGACTCTTCTCCTCTTTCTCTCACTATTCTGCATAGTGTTAACACATCCCACACATCATCGGATATCGAGCGAGTCTCCTACACAGCCTCATACATACATCACACCCGCCTCTTTTCCACCTTTAGTGTTTGAGGCCCCTTTCACTCCTCTACCTTCATGGATGACTCATATCTATCTAACATCACTCTTGTTTGTTGAGCCCCCTCATTGGGACGAGTATATCCGCCCGACCTTAGTCGTATTTTCGTAGAGTCTACTTGTGATGTACTACAGTCCCTCATCCATCTACGGGTGTTTCACATGAGTTCATCATCTCTCATTGTTGGGAGTGCCCCTTACGGGAATCATGTCACTTCCACATTTCTAGAGACCTTCATTGATCAACCCTCACCGTGGATCCCTTTTCTATTGTGGAGGATGTTTTGTTCCCTTCACATCACTTGGACATCCTTTTCTCAAGGGTGTTCCTATTTTTTTCTCTGATAGTTCTGTAGTTGTGACATTGCCTTTGGTTCCTTCGCACTCACTCGCTAGACCTATGTCACACTTCCGTGCACCAGACTCAGAGTTTTTCGTGTTGCTTCCTTCAGTTTCCTTTATGGAGTGGGTGAACTTCTAAAGACGTCATTTCCGTCCTTCCTAAGGGCGGACACACAGTTCATTACGGGTGGCTCTTCTTCAGATCCCAGGTAGAGGATCTCGTCATCGACATTCTTCTCGGGAGACTTCTTAGAGTTGCGAGTTTGTATCCGTCCATGGCATCTTCTCGCATTCATCTTGTCTCCCTCTTCTTCTCTCTTCTTCTTCTTTTAGAGATTGCCTCTTTGTACATGGGTACCCTTTCGTGGATCGTCCCAGTGGTTGGGACCCATCTTTGGCATCTTTCTTAGATTAGAGAGTGTTTTGTTCTCTTATGGTGGATGTTTTTCCCATTGGGTTTTCCTTCACTGCTTGGGACTTCTTTCTTGTACGTGGGTACCTCATCAGGCTTTGTGCCGGGACCCATTTCTCATTTCTCGAGTTGTCACCTCATCCTAAGTTACGATGAGGGGGTGTAGGTGTGTGTTATTTTCCACATCATTAGGTGAGATCGTAGGTCCATGTGTCAGTTAGGGGTCATTATGAGATTATTTTACGTGTCGGTGTGTCATATGCATCATTGGGAGTTACACTTCTATTCCGGGAATGTAACTCCCCCTCTCTACTCGAGTTGTCATGATTGCAGATCGGGGTTACTCAAAGACCTCTTATATGTACACCCCATTTGATCTATGAGATAGAGGAGAGTTTTGTGGCTTATCGAGCTTCTGCCTGTTTGTCGAATCTTTTCATGCACATTCAGTTGATGCTCGCTCCTCCCGAGATCTCTTCACGCTGCCATTCGCACGTCCATTGATGTGCACGTCGTCCCTCATGATCCTCACTTGTGGGTTTTAAACCCTCTTTCGGTCACCAACCTATATATATCTTGAAACTCATTAGAGTTCCTAAGAACTCCAAAACATCCTCTTCATGCCAACATTATTCTAAATTCACCAAGAAGCTCATACCACCATGCAATATAACCTAGGCTAGCTAGATCACCAAATTAGGCTTTCTCGAACAAGCAATTCTCACTAAAACATCTAATATCACCATGAACACCTCTGAATCTGCATTTCATCATCATCCAAAACATGGTATGACCCTAATCCATCATCCAATTTTTCATTAATGAGGTTTTTAATCAATGAAAACACCTAATCCACAACATGCCAACAATCTCCCCTTTGTCATTGATGGAAAACTACTTGAACTTCTCCCTTTTTACATTAATGAAAAAGGAATTTCTATACCAGCGTATTATTCAATTTCCTCGGCTTCATAAGATCACCTCTTGGATGGAAACATCAACAAAATATTTCATTCTAGCTCTCAAACATGAGATTGTTCACAAAAAATAATATTTTGGATTTTTAAGTGTGGAAAGAACTAGGCTCCCCTTGGGAAAAGCATATAGAACACCTAAACATGCCAATAATCATGAAGAAAAACATCACCTTACCTTTTAATTGAACTAAAACACCATCATCCACCTTAAAGCATGCAAGACTTGCCATTTCACACAAGACTCTATTTTATACCTTTATTGCAACCTCTAAGAGCACCTTTGTAACATAGCTATAACTAATGGAAACACCTCATGATCATGCCAATAATGATGACAAAGCACTGAAACATCATCCTTACCATAAGTCTTTACTTTTCTTGACTACCCAAGACTTAAAATAAGCTTATCTTCTCCAACCTTTGGCCTTAAGACTTCTTAAGGACTGAGATCCCTGTTCAAGCTCATCGGTTGTTATAGGACCATCTTTGACATGCTCTCAAGCACCATTCACACTATGAAAAACATCTCACAGACCCCCCTGGAATAAGAACATTCATCTCTAGTAGAAAACACAAACACTTTGATCTTTTCCATGAATGCATGATATGGATGATAGAAAAACACTTAGACACATCCATAAAGCTTTTTCTCAGTCCTTAACAGTCATATTAGGATGATATAATTCATTCATGAAACATAAATCACTAGTCCTTGGAGAAGACACTAAAAACATACCTCATTTTCCTAGAGATCATCAATGCCACCTTCTAGAAAAAAAAAAAATCATGCCCCCCCGACTAATCTCGAGTCATACACATCATCTTACATTTGTAGAAGTACCTTTTCACATCATTTGTACAATTACTACCATCAAGGCATCAACCTTACCTCATATCTAGCTTTAAATTTGTCAAGAGACTTACCTTTTTAGCACATGAGTTCACCTAGAGTACCTTCAAGAGGTAAAACATATAATCCCACTATCATGATTAGGATCATACACATCATCCACTTGTAGAAGCATCTTTATAGACCACTATAGTATTGAACAGCCTACTAAGATCTTGAACCATATTTTTGATCCAAACATAGACAATAAACATAGGTAAGTGCTTCGGCATTGTCAACCAATCTTGATCAACCTTTGAGAACACACAAAAACATCATGAAATATTTTCAAAGATAACTTTCATCATTCTCAACTATCACCTAGAAGTCTATAGGTTACAACTTTGGAGAAAATTGACCATTCCAAGTCATAGCATAGTCCACTAGACACACATTTGCATTTTTAAGAAGATATTCACTTCTATACCTTGTAGACCAGTTTGAAAGCACCATTATATACCATAGATGGTCTTGTCGACATTTCTCACTTGTGAAAATACCTACGTTTCCTCACACACATTCTCTAGTCCTGTAGCTTGACATATTGCATTCTTGAACTCTCATAATCACAACCCCAACAATTTTGGACTCAAACACCATGTCACACCTATGAAACTCCTTCTAGATCAACTAGATAAGCTCAAATACATCAATACACCTCATACATGTAGAAATTTACATGCTTTTCCTCTCTTGTGTATACCATGCATCTGTAGCTTGACATTTTGGCTCAAGGCATAAATGAGGACAACATACAAGCTTGTCACACCTGAGATTTCCTTATTAAAATATCATAAACTCCTCCAAATATCCATAACCATGTTATTTAAGTCTACAGACCTCATTAAGAATAAAGTAACCTTATCAACCACCCCTGTGGCATTCATCTTTTCATCATCTCACCATGATTAACATCAAACAGATCTTCACAGTGATTGCCACTTTGTATAAAATGGATAATGTGTAAAAATCTCATTTAACTCAGAGCACCATATTCAAGTACATTATATTCATGCACAACCATTTAGAAGATTCGAGCACATAAAGAGTCACCTACAAGCTTCGTTTTAGTACATCCATGCTCAAGTACAGTCTTGAAGCTCTAAGAGTGCATAAAGAGCAAACCATTACACATTTTTCTCTTATCTATTATCTTAAACTTATCCATAGGTTTCAAAACTTTTTCATTCCTTAGAAACTCTAAGAAACATAAAATATACACTTCACTTTCTTCCTATCACCAAAATGCACACCCACAACCTACTAGCCTTTGAAGTAATGAAAATTACACCTAAATTTTGATGATTTTTTTTTGTGATGATATCTAACCTGATATGGATACCCATTTGGCCCTATAAACACTTACACAAGCCTTGAATCTTTATCTTGAAGAGATAAAACACGCTTTGTCATTCCATCTCATTCAAATTAGGTCTCCTAAATCTCTTCTTGTCAAAGCTCCACACCGCGATATTTTAAGGAATTTAGGAATTTTCGGGGTGTAGAACCACTTGAAACTCAAAGAAATAACTATCTAGAATATTTTCTCTAGTTTTGGTATTTCAAATCCACTATTTTCTCCTCAAATCACCGATCTTCCTTTGTATTGATTTTTAAGAACACCCAAACCGATCAAGATAGAGATTCCACATGAATGCACAAAATTTGACTTCAAGAATCCAAACTTGATCATCATCATTGAAATATCATAATTTAAACTCTTGAGAAATTTTTGACGTGATAGAGAAGAAATAACACCATGTGAATACCTAGATCCACCTTAATTTGTTTTTGAGCATACCGGATTTGATTACATCACTTTCACAAACCACTCGTTAAAGTGATGGTATGATTAAGTCATCATTTTGGTGAAATTTTTCATCCTTAATTCTTCTTTTCAAGGAATTAGAAAACCTATCAACATAATGAACACTCCATATTAACAGATAACCATGTACATTTTGACTTAACACACCTTAGATGACAGTGACACACAAATGAATAACCAAAAGACTTTGAAATACTAATCACATAATAACTTGACTTTTGAGACCTCTTATGTTTTTTTACACACCATAGACTCCTAGATATACTTGGTTCATTCCTTATAACTCATGAAAAACCAAAATACTTCATTTATAACTCAAAATTGACCTTGGACACCATTAACCCTAAATTCTTAACAACCGTACTAGACACCCACTCGGACCAAAATAATACCTTACAAATGATTTTCATGACTCAAAAACATAGTATGAGATACAAGAACATGACTCATACACCTTGAATTCACCATGAAAATGTAAACTTAGACTTCAAGAACATATACTCCCATATTTCAAAGACAACAAGACTGAGATCTTTGACATTCACAACAAAACCAAACATATTGAACCATAAAAACATACTAAATGACTTGAAGAGACATACCTTAACTTCATGGAGGAGGTACACACATAGAAAGACACATTCCTCTCTCTTCAATGCTTCATATGAACTAGTATACCTCTAATAAGCATAGTATAGGTATATGACATCATGGAGGATCTAGAAGAAAGACCTAAGAAGGTCCCAAACCTTCTTGGACACCTGAGAATATCCTTCATCACTTTGTTTCAATTTTGAACTCTAATACATACCTTGTATTGTGCCAAAACTTGCATTTGATGAGGAAACATAACCTCTTCTTGGCTCCCAAATCCTTCTTTGATTGTTGTTATGTATTCTTGACCTTTGAAAGCTTATTTCATGCACTTTAGGACCTTAAGCCCTATGATTTTTTCTTGAGAATCCATGTTAGAAGTCCCTTGCCACATGCCCACCTTTTTACAATTATAACACACCATTGTATTCTTCCTCTTGAAACCATCAACATGATTAGATGAATCATTCAAGAAAAATTGAGAAATATGACCTTCCTCATTACACTTATAACACTCCACACTCTTAACATATTCACTTCTATTGTCTCTCCATGGATGAGTATCTCTAGGATACCTTCTACATTCTTTATCCATATAACCAAATGTATTACAAGTATAAAAATATCCATTAAAGGTCCTTTAATACCTTGAGGCAATAGGTTTCCTAATTGACCTTGATTTCACATTATCTTTGGTGAGAGTCACCTTATTCTTGTCTTCCTTGATGCTAGGTTCACCTTCCTCCTTTCTTGGAATCATGTCTTATTGCTTCAATTCCTTTCCTTTAGATTCCTCTTTGAAACCCAAACCAGCTCTATCACCTTGCTAGTCTTTGTTTTCCAAGTAGATCATCTAGATCATTGGCACTTTTCTCAAAATTTATGAAAGGTCATAGTATTCTTGCCAACTTCTAGTAGCTCAGCCCTTATGAAATCTATATCTTCTTCAAATTTTGATTATACAATTTATTTTTCTTACAAAATTTAGACAATATATTTTACTTTCTCTTCTAATAATTTGATTGACTCGTTTTTCTTGTTGGATTCAGACTTGTACTTTTATTCTAGCTTATGAATCTGATTTTCATACTCCTTAACCTGCAAGCTCATCTTCTTGTTCTCTTTCTCAACATGCTTTAACTCCCTTTGGATGCCTTCAAATCATCTTTGAATTTTTCTTCATCTTCATCGAGTAGCTGCAATAACATGATATAAAATCTCCTAATAAAGAAGAACCTTCATCAAAAGACCTCATTGTATCATTAGTCATGAACAATACCTCATTTCCTATATCCTTGTGATCTGATTCAGATTCAGAATTTGAAACACCGCTACTAGCATCAGAAAATTCATCATCTCCCTTTGAATAGAAACTTCTTTTTCCCTTCTTTTCGTATCAAAATTTCTTAAAGTTCCTTTTACCTTTACTGAACTTATGATTCTTCTTATTATGATCATCATTACGAGATTCATCTTCATATTTTTCATGCCTATGTGGACACTTAGTAGTAAAATGACATACTTCACCACAATTGAAACACTTGAATGGAATTTTAACTCTATACTTACCAAATCAAACTTTCATCCTCCTAGCCATCATTACAAAAAGTTAATCATCACCAATTTTAGGAGCAATATCCTCTTTGTCCTTGCATTTTCCCTTCATTTAATATTTTAAAGCAACCTCTCTCTTGGATGGTTTGGAATCACCTATTCTCATCTCATAAGAAGTCAAAGTACCATGTAACTCATCCATTTTCAAAGTATTCAAATCCTTTGCCTCTTTAATAGTAGATACTTTAGAATCAAACTTAGGAGTTAGTGATCTCAAAACATTTTGAATAACTACTTCTTCCTTCAAATCTTCTCCTAGCCCTTTCATGCTAATTATAACCTTGTCATCTCTAAGAAGATATGCACCAATAGATTCATTATCATTCATTTTAAGACTCTCAAACTGTTTTCTAAAAGTTTGAAGCTTAGCAATTTTTACCTTTGAGTCATCTTCACCCAAAACTTGAAGTTTCTCCCGTGCTTCTTTTGCCAACTTTCAATGCATTACTTTACCCATTTTAGATTCTCTAAGACCACCTATGATATCATTAAAGGCCTTATAATTGTCTTCATATGCATCGTTATATGCTTTACCGATAGGAGTGATAAGAGGAGTATAAATAACTTCCACCGCTTTCCAAACATCAAACCCTAGAGACATAATATAAGTCTTCATCCTCAGACTCCAAAAAGCATAGTTTTTCCATAAAAAAATTGTACCTTACCAGTAGAGGAACCACTTTCCATTATTGTGCTTCAAGGATATCCTTTCAAGTGATCAAAATTCTCCAAAAGGACCTACTATAATACCAATTTTTAGAATCACAATAGACTGGGATGAGCCAGTCCTTACAAAAATTAAATCAGATTTCATATTTCTTATTCAAAACATAAACCACTTAACAATCCATTAATGTGTGCACATTATCAAATACCATACATGTAATGAACCATGAACAAGAGAATTAACACTAGACACAAGATATAAGTGGGAAAACCTAAAGGGGAAGAAAAACCATTGAAACACAATATATATATTAATATGATTCAAATTTAGTGAGGTGACAACCCCACAAAGAACACCAACCCCTAGTTTAGTAGAGCACCAACCCTACAAGGAGCACCAACTCCTAATTTTGTGAAGCACCAACTCCACAAGGAGGCTCAAATCACCCCAATATGATCAAGAACTAACTCAATAACCTTAATGATTAATATCACTAATGTATCTTGCTACCATAACTGATTTGAGATCACAAATTCAACTCACACTCCTTGAACCCTTGTTCAAACCCCTGCATTCAAACTTTTTCAATCTTGCTCTTTATTCACTTCTCAATTAATCAAACCATTGCACACATGCTTGATGAAATTATTCAACTCGTTGTTGTTTCCCTCAAATTCCCCTCATTTCAAAGTCCAAATCAAAATTTTTGAGTTGGTGCCTTTAAGAAACGTTTGAGCAAATGGAGAAGTATGGAGAGATAAAAAATTTGTACTTTGAAGAAGTTGGTGCTCATTTGCAATCTCGCCTGTTAATTTAAAATTCTCCACTCTGCATGGTTTGATAAACTTTCTATCTTCCCGATGCTTGAAAAATGTTTCCTTCATTCGAATGAAATTATCAATCCTTCTCTTTGGCTATGGATCGCATCGAGCCTTGTATTGTTTGTAGTTTCTCTTTCCATGGAGAACAAATTGAAATTTGGGTTTAAATGGTGGAGTTTCCCCTCTCTGTATTTTTCCACAGTCGTGAATGATAGGCGTATCTTCCCTGTCAATTTTTTCTCAAAGATCCACGGGTACGTGGACATATCTAATTAGATGCGGCAGGACAGGTTCTTTTTGCGAACTTGTCACTTTTGTTATTTTAGCAAAAGTGTCAAATTGGCCCCGCAGCCCAAAGGACTCTAATTGGTTGTTCGAAAATATGAAGTGGCAGGTCCTTTTTGTGAACTTATCATTTTTGGTTATTTTCGCAAAGTGTCAAATTGGCCCCATGGCCTCGAAGGATCCTGATTGGTCGAATCGAGCTATGGCGGAAAGGCGGGCCCTTTTTGTGTTTTGAGGCATTATGGCGAAAGGCATAAAATGTAAAAAGAATGCCTAAGGCCCGCAAAAGGACACATGGCCATTTTTAAGTTCAACAATGCTAAGGTGGGCTGTTGGGGCATTTTTTCCATAAAAGGCGTAAAGTTATAAAGTAAGCCTCGACCCCGCTCATGCCCAGTAAGGCCACGTGTTAAGTCATACTTGAAAATTCAAAGCGGAAGGTGGATCATCGTGAGCACTTTAAAGATTTTAGCTTTATTGCCAAAAGAAGTAAAGTTACAAATGATCTATGACTCCACCAAATCCGGTATTGAATATACGTTGAAAAGTCTAAGCGGAGAGGTGGATATTTGGAGCACTTTGGGAATTTTAACCTTTATCAAAATAAAGTAAAATTGTAAAGTGAGTCGTGACTCTATCAAACGACTCGAGAGCCACGTGTCGTGCCTATATCAAAAGTTGCATTTTTGGGCCCGCGGATCCGTTTACGAAAATTGCATTTTCACCATTTTTGTACAAACGTAATTCAAATATTCAAATGATCATAACTTTCGATCCAGTGCATGAAATTTAACAAATTTTATACCATTAGAAAGATGCTGACGAGGGCTACATGCTAGGCCATTCAAAATCATATTTTAGAAAGATTTTATGGGGAGAATCGGGAAAATGTCTTTCACACCATTAATATGAAATATGATCGCTTTGAGAACCACATTCGATTCGATCTTCTATCCTTCCTTCTCCAACACGCCAAACGAGACATGGAGAACCGATGGATATCTTGATTTGGGTGAAAATATGGAAAAGAACTTTCATGCCATTAATATGTGATCGAATTGCTTTAAATAGATCAAATTTGATCTGATCTTCCATCTTTCCTTCTTCAGCATGCCAAAGATATGTAGAACCAGACTCGACAGATTGTAGGTAGATTTGCAAGGGCATTGATGGTTGGTGGTTGAGCCTCCAAATCATATTTCATTTCTTCTCCTATTATCCTCTCTTCATTTCATCTATAAATTTAAGAGCTTGGCTCATTGAAAATGTTGGACTCTGATACTTTTGAAGTGTAATTATAGTCGAAAGTAAATCAATACAAAAGGATTTTCCCCTTTTCTCTATCTTCCTCCATTGTCCCTTCTTGCTTACCTAAAATTTGTGGATCATTTATCTTCTGTGATAAGAAAATTTGTGTTCTTATTGATATGATTTCTAGAACTTTATGTCTATGGAATGATATCTTATGCTTTGTGAATGTGAATGATTCTGTTTTGTATCACTCTTGCTCAAGCATATATAAAGTTATACTCTGCTATCTATATTTCCTAAAAGTATTGTTATATTCTAGCTCTTTCCTTTCTTCAGTTCTTCCATTCATTTGTATTTATAATCTATTTTGGTATAAAATCATTTCAAGATGTCGGATCTCACCTTAAGATGAAAGTTGTACATTTGTATATAAACTTTGTTGCTTGCTTTCAATAAGGGAACCTCTCCCGTTAAAGAGGAGGGACTTGTTGTCCCCACCGTGGTTTTGACAAAGTACCATTTTAAAACCCAATAGTTTTTGGCGACTCCATTGGGGATTTCGTATCCCTTAAAAAAAAATAAAAACTTCAAGACCATTTTTCGTCCGCGACTCTATGGTATACACGTGGGAAGAAAGCTCTTGGGGTAGAAGATTCTCATTTTCAACTTCTAGAGAAACAAAACTTCTCTCTTCTTCCAACAAGAAGGAACAAAAGAACTCATTCTACAATTAAACCTCCTATTGAAGACATAAATTCCAAGAATATCATTCCTCCAGGAAAACTTAGTCCTAATTTTCTTTCTCTAATACTTCTGGTGTTTGAGTTCCCTTTCAGACAATCTTCCCACAGATGGTAACACCTTTGCCTTGGGGACAATAGATTGGGCCTCTTGCTCTTCCTCAACCATTACATGAGTTACCCAAGAGTAGTAGGAAAAGTTTTCCTAAATTCTAGAGGTGATGGGAAAGTGCACCCAGATGAACACATTGCAGCCTTCAGTGTTGCATGTGGGATTCTTGGGATTGAACATGAAGATGTTTCTATTAGGATCTTTGTGGAAACATTGCAGGATAATGTTGCTGATTGGTTCTATCATCTTCTTGCTTTGGGTCAATTACTAATTGGGCCACCTTGACAACTCAGTTTGAGCAACGTTTCAAACCTGCTGAAGATGTGCATGCTCTCTTGGCTCAAATTTCTCATATCAAGAAGGAACCACATGAACCCATGAGGGATTTTGTGGCTAAATTCAACAAGCTAATTCATAAAATTCCACAGAACACTCATCCTGTAGATCAAATCCAAAAGTTCTTCTTCCTCAATGCTCAGTTTCCTAAAGTGAGTTATGCACTAAGGAGGGCTAACCTTGCAACTTTGGATGTTGATCAGAGATTAGCTATCAGTGTTGAGGATGACTTGATCATGTCTGGTAAATTGAAAAGAGAACCTTCCAAATCTAAAGCATCTTCTTCTTCCTCTCCTAGAGCCAACTCAGATCAGTTAGTGTAGAAGTTGGCAAATGATCTCATTTCCATTAAAAAGCAATTGGCTCAACATGCTCCTTACCAAGACATTCCAAGAAAGAATTTTCAACCTAGGAACCGGTTACCTCCTTCCTAGAATAAATTGGCTATTGAAGGCCCACCTATCAAGGTTCCAGTCAATGTAACTTGTGAAGTTCAAGAACTTGATGATGAGGAGTTTAATGAAGACTATGAAGAACTAGAAGAAGAGGTTGATGAAGAACAAGAGGAACTTGGTGGATCTCAAGTTCATTTCCTCACCATCAAGGTATGGATGATAAATATGAATATGATGAAAGAGTGGAAAATATGAATAGTGAGTCATATGTTGTTATGACTCGAGCAAACAAACAAAAGAAAAAATGGTACAAATTCATGATAAAAATCCAAAGAGTATCCTCAGTAACTATTCCAAAGAGTTGTAAGAAGAGGAGCTCCTATTCCCACTTTGCCTCCACACAAAATGTGAGTAATGCTAATCTCTCTCCTTCTACTGCTTTCCAAAACTTCTTGTCCTCCAACTCCTAAAACCGATAAATCAAAAGTTTCTCCTATGTCTTATAATGATGCCCCATCCACCTCTAGATCTTTTGATATTATTGATCACCTCAAAAGATCAAAATCCAAATCTCAGAGGCAGAGTTTTACCAGACTCATCCAAAAGATTTTACTAAAATGGTAAACTTTGTCAATTCCAAATCCAAAGCTTCATCCAATACTTCTAAAGGTATTTTTCCCACTCCCTCTTCCTCACCTCAACCAAGTCTTGTGGCTGTAGTCACTTCCCCTAATGAGAAAATTAAACCATTCTATGTGACTCTCCTCATAGCTGGCCATAAACTCAGTAATTGTGTTATAGACTCAGGAGCATCAAACAATGTAATTCCTGCAAAAGTAGCTCATGATTTGGGCCTGACTCTAACACATACCTTTGGTTCCTACTATTCCATGGAGAGTAGAGAAGTGCCTTTGGTTGGGAGGATTAAAGATGCACAAGTAGCCTTCATTGCTTTTCTAGAGAAAAGGGTTACAGCCACTATTTTGGTTGTTGATATTCCTCCCTCATATGGTATGTTGTTGAGTAGGAATTTCTGTAAAGAGGTAGGAGGTGAAATTCAGATGGATTGGTCACATGCTTTGATCCCGGTCAATGGAAAAATAAGAAAGTTGTTACCAGAAAAACAAATTGAGTATATTGTGCAAAAGACTGATGATCCAAAAGCACAAATACTCTATGAAGATATAGGGCATGGAAACTATATGATCATGTCAGAAGATGAGGCAAGTCTTCCTAAGGGAGTGATTCATGATCCCAATGGAATTTGGACTTTGGAGTTTGATGGAAGCTGTTCTTCAGCTGGTTCTAGAGCTGGTGTGGTGTTGATCTCTCCAGAAGGGAAGATTCATCCATTCTTGTTCGAGCTTTATTTTGAAAATGCAAACAATACAGCTGAATATAAGGCTCTCTTCCTTAGGTTGAACATGGCAAAAGAAATAGGAGTGAAGAATATTTTTGCTCATGGTAACGCAAAGTTTATTGTGAAACATGTCGAGATCTTTACCAGTCAAGGATAAAAGATCAAGCATTATATAAATATTTTCTAGGATTCCATTGATTTTCTTGATGATTTCTCCATTGAAGTTGTGCCAAGAGAAAAGAATACTAGAGCTGATTCTCTAGCTGTGTCTCAGATCTTTTTGATTCCTCGCCCAGAATCTTTGGTCAATGAATGTGGGATACCTTGTAACAAAGAGGAGAACATCCAAATTCTAAAAGTTGCTCATGATGATTCTCCACATCATCAGGTATTCATTCCTCAGCATTATCTCAATTCCACCAATGAATGTCTTCTTGTTGCTCCACTAGATGCATGTCAATTTAATATTCCTTCAAATAATGAAGAATACAAACAACTTGAGGTTTTCTTTCAACCTGAAATGGATTCTGAAGAAGAGATGTCATGTAACAAGGTTGAATATTCTTGTTTTGAAAAAGGTGTTCCTATGCTGGTGGAAGTATATGTTCATCATAGCAAAATGGACAAGATTCCTCTCTCTCATATGATTGAAGAATTTCAATGCACTGAGATGAAGATCACTGTGGACCATCCCCTTGTTGTTTTAAGCTCTCTCAAAGGTGAACAAGTGCCTGTACCTGAAGGAAATGAAACTAATGAGATCACTAGTTCCCTATTATATTTATGGATAAGATGAACACACATGAGCCTTTTTGTAGTCCTTCAAAACAAATAGAAAATGGGGAGCAAGGCCTGGAATCTTTTCTTCACAACTATGACAGTCCTGTCTCATCTCCCCCTTTGGAATGCAAACAAAAGGAAGAGGATGATGTTGTTGATCAATCTTTACTTAGTCTGACAACATTTCAGTTTCCTACTAATCATGAAGACAAATCAACAATGCAACTTGTACCTAAGAGTCATGATCTTCTAGAATCAGGTGCTGATTTTGCAAAAACAACAGTATGTTTTTCAGAGACATGGTCAAGATTACACCTAATGGTAAACCATCTAGTACCTTTTTCCAAATTCCTCTTGAAGATGGTTACAAGGAAAATTCAATGGAATTATATGTTTCTCATGAGATGTGCCATGATGATAATTGCAATCTTCATTCATATGCTAGCATCATTCCATCAAAACAAGGAGTTGACACTATTGGGATTGGATTTTCTCATGGATCCATTTGTCGATTTTGATGATGTGCTTTACCTTCATTGATAAGAAACTTTTTTTTCTTATTGATATGATTTATAGAACTTTGTGTCTATGGAATGATATCTTATGCTGTGAATGTGAATGATTTTGTTCTGTATCACTCTTGCTCATTACATATAGGGTTATACTCTGCTATCTATATTTCCTGAAAGTACTTGTTATATTCTGATCTTTCCTTTCTTCAGTTCTTCCATTCGTTTGTATTGATAATCCATTTTGGTATAAAAGCATTTCAAGATGTCAGATGTCCAGCCTTAAGATGAAAGTTGTACATTTGTATATAAGCTTTGTTGTTTGCTTTCAATAAGGGAACCTCTCCCATTAAAGAGGAGGAATTGTTGTCCCTTGATTGTGGTTTTGAAAAATTACCACTTTAAAACCCAACACCTGTGACACACTTTATCAACTCTCAAATCATGTTTACACACCAACAAATCAATCACACGTAGGTCACACTTCTTGCACACACACAACTAGCTCGCAAAAGCACCTAAAACATCACTTTTATAAGCTATCCTTCATTAAAATTAAAAATAGGTCAGTTTCCTATTTTATTTAGACCTCATAATATTAAAAAATCCCATAAAATTTATCACAATAGTCACAAGTGACCCAAGTAGGTCGGCCTAGCCAAAAACCACTCAACATGCACTAAAAATCCTCAAAACCCTACCATTGGAATGAGAAAAATCCACTAAAACCAAAAATTATTTTATTCCAGCTCTAAAAATAACCACACATGAGTAATATTACATTAAGCATCATCAATGATCGCAATTTTCTTGAACCAATCCAATTATTTCATTTAATGGGCCCATGGCTCATTTCTTTCACAAACAACTATTTCCAACAACCCGAATTTGCCTTTGGGACTCGGATGAACTAAACTATGGCATGTGACAAATCAATAGAAATACCAAAACCTTTATAACACTTCTAAGCAAGTTATATCTCATGAGACAATCACATGTTCAAACCACATCAACTTTTTCCTTCACCAAAACAAGCTACCTAAAAAGTAGTTTTACAAATGCAACTAGTTTACACCCTTTTTTACACTTTAAAACCTAAAAATGGATTAAATAGATGAAAATTTAATTCATATTAACTTTATATATGGTATAAATCATAAAATCAACCATATCATGCTCCAACCAACTCATTCTTTCATAAAAACCATTTATCCTTAAAAATCAAGAAATATTCATTCTGAAAAATTGACCTTTAAACCACATAAAATAAAATCATAATGATACCAAACATATACCATTTGAAATATATTTGAATTAAATTTATATAACATATTGGAACTCCTTCCAACTCTAAGTGGAAGGCCTTACACCAAGCTCGTCTCTCGTGAGCTACCGCTTGAGAGTGCTCCAAAACTACCCTTGGACCAGTCAATATAAATGAAGCATACTTTATCATTTAACTACATCAAAATTTCCTTAAAATATCATGTAAATCAATAAAAACTCACATAATCATCGTAATTCTTATGTAGTTTGCAACTCCTTTGGACAACATTGTCCCAAACTAAACTTCTTCAAAAATTGACCTATTTGAGTGGAGTCCACTCATCACCACAAGCTCTACCATAGATTTTGGAAACACGGAGGAGTACTATACAAAATAAAATATTTATACATGTACTAGAAATCAATTCTCGTCCACTTACGATCATTTTCTCTCCTACTACTTTTGAGCTAGGGTTTCAAAAACATACAGAGTTATTTATCTTCTTAACATTCGTTCATAAAAATGTGACAATTAAATGACCTTATTATTTTTTTGAAACCTTATAGACTTAATTTAAAAACATCCCTAAAATCCACTAGGCCCTATGCAAAGAACATAATTCAGGGTGAGCATCATAAGACCCAATTTGAGCTGGAAATGACCTTGTTCTTGACGTCATTTAACCAAAACTAAGATAACACTCAAAATAATCATCATGGAAACCTGAAATTTTCCCACAACACCACGAGACACCCTAAATACATTTCCAATAATCACCATTCAACAAAACAACACTCAATCCCTCCACCCATTGAGACTTGCATAGCTAGCCCTTAGGGTTTTACACTGTAAAGACTAGGGTCAACTGAAATAACACTAAAACTCATCATAAACACTCCAAAAGGTCTAACATACCTTTTACATCATGAATCAACACCATACATGCATCCATGAGCTCATATAGCTCCATAGCTCAACCTCATGCCTCCTAACATCTATACCTGCTCCAAATGAACACCTAAAACATGGTCACCAACATCTATATGTATCCTAAAACTCATAAGAGTGCCTAAGAACTCCAAAAAAATTATCTTCATCATACCAACATGATTCTAAAGTCACCAATAATCTCATACCACCATGTCTATCACCTAGGCTTGCTAGTCACTAGAATTAGGATTTCTAAAACAAACAATTCTCACTAAAACACCTAATATCACCATGAACACCTCTAAATATGCATGTTATCATCATACATATCATGTTATGACTCTAATCCATCATCCACTCTATTATTAATGGGGTTTTCCTCAATGACAACACCTAATCCACAACATGCCAATAGATTTTACGTCCAATAATCAATTGGTTCGAGAGCTTTTCTGGACCTAGAGACGTATCCCACATCAAGTGAAATCCATTATCATATTTTCTTGCATTTTCATTTTTATTCTCCTTATTTTCCCATTGTTTTATCAGTTTTAATAGTATTTTAAATTTATCATGCTAATTTTAATCGTTTACATGAAATTGAGAGAATTTTTATAGTTATACAAAATTTGGGAATTTGATAAGTGGGTGACTTAAATTCATTTTATGGATCACATACAAATAAAAATTAAATAACAATGTATACACATAAAAAATAAACTATTGGTGGTTTGATTTATGCTTTCCAACATTCCTCCTTAATCATAATTACCACCATCAACCACTTTCAAATGTGAAAATTTGTATGGCACTATTTTTTTTTCATTCCAAAGCTACCTATGTATATTCAAAAGATAGGCTTATGGATATATTATGAATTCTTATATAAGTCTTGATCTATTCCCATTCTCAATGTGTAAGGAGTTTGGAGTTTTTGTGGTAGTATGGAGCTAGTCTAGAGCTTGGTGTTACAACTATAAAACCCAAATTTTATCTTAGGTGTTCACAACTTTATTTTAATAAAGGATTAGTCAAAATATTAGAAAGTTTTAGATTTGAACACCTAAATTTCTATCTCTCCATATTCTACCAACTCCCTAAAAAAAATAAATAATCTCAATACACTTGCTTTTACTCTAAGATCGGATTCTTCATCAAGGCTATTGAGGATACATTGTCACAAAATATGGTTTTGACATCTTCTTTGTTGGAATTGTATAGGTGTTTTAAATCCAACTTCAATATATTTTGTAGATTACATAATCCTAATGTATTTTCTAGTGCATTGAAGAAAAACTATAATATATGTAATTCTTTTATATCATAGATAGAGATTGTGAAGAGCCTCTTTTGTCAAGGAAATTAAGAAGAAAGGTCTAATAACTCAATAGTCATCTCATATTTATAAAACCATGCAAGAACACTACATAGAAGGTTGATATTAATTTGAATAAGATATTAAATCTATAGTTTCCATTATGAGTTCACATATGATTTCTTATTCACTAATAGAAATTCCATTCCATTATTATATATTATTATTTGTTATCTATGTCTTCCTTGAATTATTTCGATTATGTAGCTATTGTGAATGTTTTATGCATTGTTTATTTTTAATAATATGAATTTATCTTAGACTACAACCTATTGCATGTCCTAATGCCATGATCCAGGACCTCTCCTAATAATGGTTCAATTGCATTGTTGGGAATTGGAAATGTTGTGTTGGTTGATATCAAGATGACATGATGTAGAATGATAACTATGAGAGAAGATGAAGCATTTTATGGAATATGGAGATGTTATGATAGGATTTATCGTCAAAATAATTAGGATGGAACATTTATATGAAGATATTCATAATATATTCTAGTGCAAGCTTCTGAGAACAACTAGACACATAGTTATCCCAACTTGAATATTATTTTTTTGGTTATGAAGACATATAAAACTATAATTAGGAAAATGAAAATTTATATAGTTGTGTGAATTCGATACTACATTATCTTCAGATATAGACCATTAGATGAAAAATAATATTGAAAACTATGTAACTAAAATTGTTTTCAATTTTTTTGTTCATTCGATTCAGCCAAAGCACATTTTGTTTATAATTTATGAGGAAAATTTGTCAAGAAACTCCATTTTTGGTAAAAATACAAGGCCATGGTGTCACTTCTTCGTGACATGGAGAAATCAGTTAAGTACAAAAGGAATGTATTCTTAGAAGAAGGGGGATGAAGGAAAATATCCATAATTAGACTTGGCCCTCCTAGGATCTCGAGAAGGATTATAAAGAAAACAAGAGAAGTATGGAAAGATTGCAGAAGAGATGAAAGATTAAAAATAGATGGAGAAGTTTAATTTCCAAAGGGGAAGGTGAAACTAACTATGAGTAGGAGTAAAATATGAAGAGTGACCAAGGAAGGAGGAAATAATTATCTTGAAGAAACAAAGATAAAATTGAAAGATAAGGTTGGTGTGACTTAGATGATGTGTAATGAGGCATGAAAATTGATTGTAAAATGAAAAGAAGACCAAAGAAACCAAGGAAAGTGAAAAATAAAAATACACTAAGAGATTATAGATAATTATGAGTAGGTTTATAAATAAATTTGAGATTAACTCGGAGAAGCAATCATAAAGATCATGGTATTGCGTGAAAAGAGAGAAAGCAATTTTCCAAGTATCCATATAGGCTAGTGGAAGATGATAATACCCATTTTATAGGATATATTTCCCTTGAGTTGGATAGAGAATTGATTAATTGAGATTGTTTAAATTACTTGGAGAAAATTGGAATCCTACAAGAATTGTGAAGGAATTTGAGACAATCATATGTAGTATAAACAATGTTACCCACAAGTACAAAAGAAATACGTATGGAAGAAATCTCTAAAGAAGTAGATTTTCATTGAGTAAATATTCATTGCATAATCTATATTTCAATTAAAGTGAGGATAAGAGTGGGGAGTGTAGTAACAATAGGTATGTAAGTTAAAAATATAGAGTAAGATTCACATAGTCTATAGAATATAGTGGTGATTCTTCAAATTTAGAAGAAGTATGATCCGAAAAGTGTATTTAAGTGACCCAATTATCAAAATTATAGATTTTAGATGCTTAAAAATCAAATCTTAATTTCCCATCAATTTAAAATGATTAAAAATTAGCTTAAAAATTAGTTGTTAAAACAATGAGGAATGAGAGAAAAAATGATAGTAGGTAGTGAAAAACAAGTGTTAATGATGTTCACACAAATGGGATATGTCTCTAGGTCTAGATAATCTCCTAAACCGATCAATTTCAATACAAAATGTTAAAATAGAATTTTATTTTACTTCAAAAGTTCTTTCTTCTATAATAATGGTCCTTTGTCGAAACTAGAGGTTGTAATCACTTCTTTAGTTGCACTTCCATAGTGAAAATGCTCTGAAATAACTCTATCTCTCTCAATAAGCTCTATAATAATGTAATGTACACCTATAGTACACGTGAGATTATTTTATAACACTTATGAGATCATAGCTTATCATTCAAGCTCCTCATCTTGTACCCAATTTTTTTGAAGCAATTTCCATTAAACCAAAAGGTCTACCCAATTTCGATACAAACACTAGAGTTAATGAATCCCTTGGAGGTGGTAGTCTATGCCATGAATCTCACGTGGAGCATCGAAATTTTTCAACAAAACCCACCCCAGTGTTACCCGCGGAGATTCAAACCCATGGGAATTTCAATATGATACCAATTTTTATAAATGATTGTTGTTAAACCAAAAGGCCAACCTGTCAATTTATGATACAAGCCCTAGAGTTAATGAATCCATGAGAGGCGGTTAGTCCATGTCATGAATCCCACAAGGAGAGATCTAGAATTTTTCCAATAGACCTAAATTGTTGGCATGTGGATGCTGATTTTCATTGATGTCAAAGGAATATTAATGATAAAGTAGGATGTAAGAGAGCTAGATGGATCTTGGAGTGATTCGCAAAAGGCAAGACATGTCAAAGGCTTGAGAACACCCGAGTAAGATTGACGTCTTGAGGAGACATTGCCTAATAGAGGAAAGTGATTATGTGAGAGCACACCAAGATTATTTCATTAAATTTTATAGCATGTATCTAATGTATAAATAAGGTCATAAGATGGATACATGGGCACAATCCTAGTTGATTTAGTGAGACTAGCTCAATTCATAATGCATAATCCCAAGGCCTAGTTAGCAAAGTGACTTGGAAAGGTTAAGTTAAGGCTTGAAGCTAATGGTGAATCATGGTAGAGGCATAAAACACATAATAGGACATGTTTAAGAGGCTATAAGGTGAGGACCATGATAGTCATGGTGTGTTGCGGTGTAAACTAGCTCAAATTGGCCTAATTCAAGGAACTAGAGTGAGGCTATGAAGAAAAAAAATCTATATAGAAAAATTAAATCATGGGAAGTGTGTAGGAAAATTTACAAGAGTCATAATATGAATTATAAAGCCGTAATTCAATATTTAGATGCATATTCAAGGTCATTGGTATGACTATCCTTCAAAATAAACAAGTTTAGTATGTAAAAATGTCATTGGAAAATAAGGTACAGTGTATTTATAATTAAATATTAATTAGAGATCATGGAGGAGGTATTCATTAATGTGTGTTTCAAATTTCAGGATTTGAAAAGTCATTTTGTGCAAGATATTGCATTTTTACCAAAATCGGGTTAATTAAGGCATGCTAAAAAACACCTTACCTATTAGCATTCAAGATAAATTGTGGATCCTCCTTTAGGTAAATCACATGAGAAAATTTTTAATAACATAGAGATAAAATATTTTGCAAAATTTTTGAAGTCAAATGGATGAGAAATAAGAAAGTTCTATCCATTTTTTGTGAAGCTGTCTGAAACCCTCCTAAATCCCAGTTCAGATCGGTATGGAGAAAATTTTACGGTTAGGTGCCCAAATAGAAATATTTTTATTTTTTATTATTTTGATCTTGTAAATAATTCCTCAAACACATTTCCATTGTGGTTTAATGTCATGAAACATGGTGGGCCCCACAATAAAACACATACGTTTTTGATAATTTAGTGTACAAACAAAGTTTACAAAGTAACCCATGCTAAAATTTTAGGTGAATGATTGTGGAGATGTGTTTATAATGTTCATGAAGTCATATGAGTTAGTTATTTAGAGAAATTTTATGGTACAATTTTGTTTTTACTCCTATCGTTTGAGAATACTAGAATGGAAGACTAACCTTGAGGTATGAAGAGGATACATGATGAATTACATCATGAAATGATTTTTTTCCCTAAAAACATGAAGGTATCTCATATGATATTTAAATTTTCTTGCTGTGGTTTTATGAAGTGATTGCATGCATGATTTTGAGTGATCCAAAATCGCCTACTTGAGGTAGTGAAGAAACCCTCACCTACATTTATGAATAAGATGTTTTTCCCAAAAGAAGGTATAACTATGAATTCTTGAGCATGTTTCTTAGATGCATGTGAATTATTTGAATAAATTAAATTCATTGGTGAGTCCTTTGAATATGGTTGTGCCATGATATTTTAAGAGTGTTTCTAAGCTCCTGAACACAACAAGACCAGTTTGAGAAATTGAAGTGAAATTACAATACTTACATGTTTTAGATAATTATGTTCATTTAAGGTGAAATAAGACTTCAAGATTTATATTGATGTATGATATGTGTATTGATGAAAATATTTAGTGCTCCAAATAACAAGATCTTGAAGATTGGTTTTTTGTCCACCAAGACTATGAATGTGCATATGAGAAATAAAGTGAAATAAAGGTCTTATACCTTGATTTGATGAATCCCAAGAATTTTAAGATGATGTATACATATTTAATTGTCCTCCATAAAGTTTTTAAGGCTTGATAAGACTTGTAAGTGTAATAGTTTCTCCAATAATGAAGAATGGATTTTGAAGGACTAAAATTAGCTAGGCATTCGTGCTCTAATGAAGTTATGAGGAAAAATTGGTGAGTTTAAAAGAATATAAATGTTTCATATGGATTTTTGGGATGATTTCAACGTGCATGATTTTTTTACTTTTTGAAACAGGTTTGGAAGGCTAAAAGACAAAATTAGGACTTGGTTAGCTAGAGGACAAAATCCGCACAATATAGTTACAAATTAGAAGTGCAGGGGTTAGATTCAATATTTTGATGCATAAATGAATGTTAAGGGTTAATATAATATACCATTACATCTCATAGGTGTATAAATCATCTTAAAATCCTAAGAACTGAATGGACTTGAAATCGATCCATATACATGTGTAATGATTACACTTTGGCAATTTTTGATGAAGTCTTTTTTAATTCCTCTTGTACGTACTTAGGGTGAAATGTTAAGTGATTTTAAGGAAGATGAAATGTATGATACATATGATAGATTCATACTATTTTATATGAATTTTGAGAGAGTATGAAGAAAAGTTGTTGAAATAAAGGGCTTTGATTTAAGAGAGAGGTGCAACAATTTGAATATGTGAGCAAATGGGTGCAAAAGAAGAAAGTGATAGAACTTCCATATGAAGATGATAACCTTGGACATGAATGTAGAATCATACATGAATATAATATATTAGATGAATGTGCAAATAAGTATACATGTAATGAGGGAGATGTGAAGAAAGAGGGAGAAAAGGAGTGAGCTACTTTTGTGATCACAACTTTTTGTATTAATACAACTAACTGAGAGTGATCAACCATCTTATTGAAGACTAAGTTGTAGCTTAGAAAGAGGGAGTTGAAGCTTCCTTATAATTCTTATATTATATAAGAAACATGTAGAAGCTTGATTGGAATTTTGGGAGTTGTAGCTTCTAAGAAAGTAGATGCTTGCAGAAGGTTAAGTGGCAGCTTGACTAAATTTTGGGGTTGTAGCCTCAAGTTGAGTGGATGCTCAACAATGAAATCATTGTAACTTTAAAAGGATAATTTTTCCAAGCTAGTTCTTTGGTTTTAGTGGGTTTTCTCCCTTCAAGGGTTTCCCACATTAAAATTGGTGTTCATGTGTGTGTTCTGTCTCTCTCTCTCTCATGTTTGAATGTTCATGCTTCATCATGGTTAAGATTGTTTAATTTTGGATGGTTAAAGAATTATAAAATGGATAAAATTTTTGAACAATTATTCATTCCCCCCTCTTAGTGTATGGAATTTCTAACAATTGGTATCGAGCTTATTCCTCTTAAATCAAGTTTAACATATTGGAGGAGATCTTTGGAACACAAACATGTGTCCCTCAGTGAATTAGTTCTAAAAGGAAGTATGAGATTGCTCAGTCACTTATTGATGGACTAAAGAAGGAAATCAAGCTTATGGAAGATGACCATGGCTAAAAACTCAAAGAGATGGAGTCATTTGTTGAGAATGTGTCAAAATATCGAAAGAAAAGGAATATGCTTTCTTAAAACATGAAGAAGAATTGAGAGTCTTGAAGGTTGAACTAGAAGAAGAAAATAACATTTGAAAATGTATGGAAAGATAGAGCATAGTACTGAAGTTCTTGATGAAATTCTAGAGATAAAAAGAGTATCATGAGACAAAATAGGTCTACGATTCAAACAATAATCTATGGAGAAGAAATAGGATGACAAGGCTGTTCAAGCATTCAAACAAGCATGAAGATGTAAAATGAAACAAGCATAAGAAGGCCTAAGTCAGTTAGGCAACAAAATGCATCCAAGTATGAAAGGAATTTCAATGGTTACTATTTTTCTTATCATAACTATAGACATAGAGATAAGGAATGTAGGAAACATGTCATAAATGACCACCCATGGAGGGATAACATAAGTGAGAAAGAAAATAACATAGTTTACTTCAATTTCTAAGATTACGGTCACATTTCTAAGTACTTCTTAGAAGAACCTTCAAGTTAGTTTTGGGAAGAAGAAGACTCAAGAGGCATGAACAAGATAGTAATCTACATTTACAACAAGGCTAGATATTATGCTAGAAAATGTCGTGATCTCAAGGCTACCAATCATAGTTGGAATGATAGTTCTACACAACTTTAGAGGTAAGGATAGTTTTATATGCTTCAATTTTCATGAAAAGGACATTTTTCAAGATAATCTTATGAGTTTCCTATATATATCAACAAGATTAATGCATCTAAAAGGAAAGGAAAAAATGTATTCAATATGAAGGAAAAATCTAAAAATGAGACCAAGTTATCCATGGTTGAGAGAGACACTGGAAAGAAGAAAGTGATGTACATATACAAAGCCAAGGAAACCAAATACATTCCTACAAAGACAAAGGAGTACAAGAAAATAGTATGGGTAGATAATGAAGAGACAAGAAAATCAATGGCATTCATAGAAGAAGTAAGTTCAAGAAAAGTTGCAAAAGATGATGAAAACCAAGAAGACATATTACCCCTAACTATGGTAGAACATATATATAGATGCATCATATATGTTTATCAGGAATTCAATAAGAAGTGAGGTTCTCACACATATAAGTGCATCCAAGAAGATTCATAATGTCTCAGGGGAAAGAAGAGATAAGAGAGAGAGATCATATGTTTTTAATGACTATCTACTATTATAAGATGATTTCACAATGTGATGTTCCTTCTCTAGAACCTCTAGAAGGCATGTATTAGTTGAAAGAGGCAAGGTATGGTATTGAAATCAAGCCATCATTAGTAGAAGTTAATCAAGGTCTTCACAATGCTTCTAATGTATGAAGAGTTACAAGGTATGTTCATGTAGTTACCCATAAAGTCTTTATGCATGTTTATCCTGTAACTCATGCTTGAAATCCTTGAGTTCATAAGTGTGTTAGGTATGGTTCTCATTAGTTCATCAAAATCCAATAAAGATAGTCACAATGATCCATAATATTCACCAAGTTTTCAGATACAGAGACATGGGAGAAGAGAACATCATAAAGTGTATCATGATCTAGACTATGAAAGTGTCTTTGCCAAGAAGAGTTTAAGTCTACCCATGAATCATCACTCCATCAATGTGTGGCAAGACCTTCATAAAGTGTTTAAGTATCTCTTGATCTATTCAAATATATGAGAAAGGCTCAAGTTAACCCAAGTCAGTAAGAAGGTCTGTATTGAGTGTTTAGAGATCTTATGATCATGACTTTGCATAAGATGTTAAGTGCATAAGGTTGGTCTAGGATTGTTTGTCTGAGCTCACAAAATTTTAGTCATAAAAGAAGCTTCCATCAATGATATCAGTCAAGGTTTGTGTTGTCTTACTCAATATTCTCAAAATTGAGTCATCTTTCTTAGTTTTTGGAAAAGTGTCAAGTATCTAGTGTCATAGAGTGTCATCTTCTACAACAAGTGTGTAATTCCAAAATGAATACCCTTGAAAATAAAATGTGTATGTGTACTTTGGCTATAATTATCAAATCAAGAAAAGAAGGTCCTCACGGTCTTATTAAGAGGTTAGAATAAAGGATAATGAGGTCACTAAGTCTAGATGTAAGAATGAAGTTCATTCATTGTATCCCCAGTATATTGAAGTCCATACAAGATATGCATAGTAACTTTGAGGTGTAGTATAGTAATGTGTGAATTGCTTACATGAGATTGCTATATCTGATCACTCATTGAAGTCTTTATGCTTAAAAATATGTAGGATGATAACATTGGTGGATGTTTCTCATTAGACTAAGAAACTGAAAAGAGTATTATCTATGTGCATTCATCATACCATGGTTAAAACAATGATAGAGGTCTATAAAATATGGGTATCTCAAATTGTAAATTTTTGATTGATGCTTCAAATCCATGATGAAGGTATTAGTTTCCAAAATATTATAAAGATATCTTTTAAAGAATGATTTATATATGAATGAGATGTTAGGCTCTTCAAACGGAGCTCCAGCTTAGACCTAAGAAATAACACATGCATGAAGCAAAATAATGTGCATTTGTGACTCGAGAATGAGATGAAAAAGTTTATATGTTATGTCATTAGGTATTATCTTATGGCTAGTTGTGCCTCAAACGTATCCCAACATCTTGATAAATGGTGAATGCCCTTGATCAATGTAAACTCGTAAATAGTCAAGTGACAAGGATAAAACTCTAGGTACATCTAAACTCGAATAGTGAATCATCAAGATATGAGAAAAGTTTCCAAGTGATGTCAATCATAAAATTGTTGAAGTAATGGAAGTCTATCCTAAAGGAATCAATATATCCCTGATCAATGTATCCCATAGAGATCATGATATCCAGTCCTCACATCAAGAACATATATGTACAAAGGAGTAAATTAATATTTGGTTATGTAAGTGGTCATTCAATACCATTGGTATGTTAAGAAGAAGGAGTAAGTCATGACAAAAATAAAATAAAAATTTGAGACCTTGAAAGTAAATACAAACTAATTGGTGAAAAAATTAAAAGAATCACTCCTCTCGAGCTATAGAAACCCTCCTAGGGTTTTACCAAAATTAAACCCTTGAAGATATTGCACGTGAGATGAAGATATGTAACCTTTAAAATGTCTTATAAAAACTATGTATAAGGTGAATTGAATGATATTAAGTAAGAATAAGCCATGCATAGATTAAAAGGTCCGATAGTCAAGACTAAACCCGTAGGTGGACAATCGAATGGAGGTAATGCTTCTCAAAATATACTAGTAAATTGGAAATTGCTAGACATAGTGCTAAGATTCATTATTCAAGTATAAAAATCATCAAGTGTGGTGATTTGTTATAAATATGGAGTTAAAAATAAGTTTCTCCCGGGACTACAACAAGAAATCAGATATGTAAGGTTAATCAAAATTGAAGATCTATGAATCGTGCCTACTAGACCTAGGTGAGGTGAATAGACATTAAAACATACTATAACTATGTTTGAAAAGTGACACATCCCAAAATGAGGTGATATAAAATAAAAATAAGGTTAAAGTTGAATTAAAAGATGCCAATTTTAGGTTCTTACGCTTGAGGTTATCATGGCTATTAGGAACAAATCGGGGTTGTGAAGAACATGAACTTGTTAAGGTGTTTCAACTAGAATAGATGGGTAATCAAGAGTTTTTGCAAACATATTATGGAGATTTTGAGCACAACATAGGTCCATTAAGTATGATCAAGGATTTTAAATGTTGAGGTTGCTCAAAGTATATCTTGCATTTTTGCTAGTCACGAGACATTGGATAAGCCTATGAATGACTATCTCAAGATACTAATGCACATATTGGACAGGATGTTAGGTAGCATTGTGAAGTGGAATATTGCAAGAGTAAAGTAATATAACATGAACTTTACAAATTCATTACAATAAGAACTATCTCGAGAATATTGATGAGCTTTAATTTCTAACAATGCATCCTATAGACCCAAAATTAAGACCATGTGGATTTAGAAAGATCATTTCATGCATGAAAAGCTATCTATTTCAGTCAAAGTGATGTTATGATAAGGATAATACAATTGGACGAAAAAAATTTAAGTAAACAAGGAAATTTTCCAAGACAAAATGAGTTGTTAAAGGTCTAATATTACACGCTACAAAGACTAGGTTTATCACTTAAACCTACTCAGGGAATTATGACATGTTTGTAAGGTCATGAAACACCTAATGAAATTATGTGCATAGTAGGGAATGATAATATGAAATTAAATAATTATATCAAAGAATATTCTTCATAGATGATGATAAAGAGTAAGGGTGAGAAATGGATTGTTTCGAATGATGAAGATTGTTTCAAGCCCCAATGTAACATGATACAAATCTAAGAACGTTTTTGAAAGCATAGGAAGGTTTTTAAACTATCAAGTTGATACTTTAGGTTAAGAATAAGTCATAATGTATATCAATTTTAAGAAAAATGTGTTATAAGAAGTTTCAAGGGAAACATTGACTAGATAGTGCAATTATATCTTTGACATAATTTAGAGATAAACACCTACAAGACTGTGAATGACCATCTAAGGCAAGGGGAGTTGAATTTTTCCTCAAAAAGATTGCTAGGTGTTGATAAGAAGAGATAAGAAGAACATATGAGGCTTAAAGGAACATTGAAAGGGAGAAAAATCATAAAATAATAATTCATTACACCATGCCAAAGAAGATGTTAAAGATCCAAAATAGGGATACACATGTCTCGATAAGACCTCATGAATAGGAAATAAATGAGTTTTGATTAAGCATTCTAACTACCAAAGAAGCTAGTCAAGCAAGGCTTATGAAGTATTAAGGTACTTTGATAGGGGAGGTAAGTTTTGATCAAATGATACCTATTCCATACAAATGAGGACTATAAACACTGAAAATCTAATTCAGGGTAGAGGTAAAGTTGTTTATCCAAATATAAGACATGAGATCAAGTTGTGTCAACTAGCTTGTGTATGATGACTTGGATATGGATGGTATAACCTCGCGGGGAGGTAAGAACCAAAATTTCATGAAGAACATGATGCTCTAGAGCATGAAAAGTTGAGCAAAATGCACTAACAGATTCACTTTAGGGACACAAGTTTAAAAATATTGCCTACAAGTATCATATAGAAGAATTAAGCCTAAAATTGAGTCTTATGAACTGAGATAGGTCTATTTATGAGATAGAGATCCAATTTCACTCAAATGTTAGATTGTTGGCAAGTGTATGTAATTTAAATAAATTTTCTCAAGGGGATAGTGATTTCAATGCTTGAAGAAGGACAAATACAAGGCTAAGGAAGAGAAAGACAAGAGGAATAACTCGAATGTTAAAATTGGTTTGTGTTTCCAACCAAGATGGAGCCCAAACAAGAGAATGAAAGAACAAACCATGAATTGGAACCATGTACTTTGTCATTAATGCAAAAAGGGGGAGAAGAATCAAGAGGTTTTTCCATCAATGACAAAGGGGGAGATTTTTGGCATGTGGATGTTGAGTTTTCATTTATTTCAAAGGAATACTAATGAAAATTAGGATGCAAGAGAGCTAGAGGAGCTTGGATTGAGTCAGACAAGACAGAAAGGTCAAAGGCTTGAGAACACCTGAGTAAACACTAACTTTTTGAGGAGCCAGTGACTAGTAGAGTCAAAGTGATGATGTGAGAGAACACCGGATGGTGTATTACATCTTTTATCATGTACCTGATGTGGAAAAAGGGTTATAATGATGGATACAGGGCGCATGAGTTTTTTTAGACAAGCTCAGTTTAAGATGCCTAATCCAAAGGCCTAGTTAGCAAATTGACCTAGAAAGGTGAAGTGAAGGCTTGATGCTGATGATGAAGCATGGTAGATGCATAAAACATATAATGGGACATGTTTAAGAGGCTATAAGGTGAAGAAAAATAAATTCATGGTGAGTTGGAGTGTAAACTAGCTCAAATTAGCCTAATTTAAGGACCTAAAGCGAGGGTATGAATAAAAACAAGCTATATCGAGAAAATACAAGTATTTGAAGTGTGTAGGAACATTTCCAAGAGTCCTCAAATGAATTATCAGGTCATAATTCAATAGTTAGAGGCATATTTAGGGTCATTGGTATGACTACCCTTCAGACAAACAAGTTTAACATGCACAAATGAGATTGTCCAAGAAGTTATAGGTATATTTATGAAAAATTATCCATTAGAGATCATGGAGGAGGTAGTCATGAAGGTGTGGTCCAAATTTTAGGACATGAGGATTTTTGTACAAGATATTGCATTTTTACCAAAACCAAGTTAATTAAGGCATGCTAAAATAACGCCATGACTTATTAGTATTAAATATAAATTTTAAAGCATCCTTCATATAAATATTAAGAGAAAATTTTGAATATCATAGAGATAAACAAATGTTTCAAAACTCTTAGGTCAAATGGATGAGAAATAAGAAAGTTCTATCCATTTTTGTGAAGTCAGTATAAAACCCTCTTAAACCCCATTCGAGATCGGTATGGAGAAAATTGTATGGTTAGGTGCTTAAATGGATTTTTTTTTCTTTTTTATGTTTTTTTATCTTGTATATAATTCCTCATATCACATTTCCATGGTGTTTTGAGCTCATGAAACATGGTGGGCCCCACAAGAAAATAAAAGTTTTAAGCTCCCAAAACATAGTCAGACCAATTTGATAAATTGGAGTGAAATGATGATCCTTTCTATGTTTTGAATAACTATATAAATTGGACGTGAAAGAAGACTTAAAGATATTTCTATTGATGTATTATAGGTGTGTTGATGATAATATTTAGTGCTCCAAATAACAAGATCTTGAAGACTGTTTTTTTGTCCACCAGGACTGTGAATGTCCAGCTGAGAAGGAAAGTGAAATGAAGGTCTTATAACCTGATTTGATGAATCCCAAGCCCGTGGGGATGATGCATACATATTTTAGTGTCCTTTATAAATCTTTCAAGGCTTGATAAGACCTCAGTAATCGTAGTATTTTCTCCAAAAATGAAGGTTGTCTTTTGGAGGACTAAAATCAACTAGGCATTGGTGCTTTGTAATGGAGGTATGAGGATGAAGTGGCAAGTTTACAAGAATATAAATGTTTCATATGGTTTTTGGGACCATTTTCAATGTGCATGCAAATTTTGGACTCTTTTGAACACGTTTGGAATGCTAAAAGAAAAAATTAAGACTTGGTTAGCTAGAGGACAAAATTTGACAAGACAATTACAAATCATAAGTGCATGGATTAGATTGGAATATTTGGATGCATAAATAAATTTTAGGGGTTTGAACGCACCATTGCATCTCATATGTGTTAGAAGCATATTGAAATCCTAATAATTGAATGGACTTGAAATTGATCCATGTGTAAGTGTAATGATTATTACACTTTGGCGCTTTTGATGAAGTCATTTTTACTCCTCTTGTACATACTTGGAGTGGAATGTGAAGATATTTGAAGGAAGATGAAGTGTATGATACAAATGAGAGATTCATTCTCTTATACACAAATGTTGAGAGATTATGAGGATTTTTTTTTGAAGCCAGGGGGCTTTGATTGAAGAGAGAAGTACATGTTTGAATATGTGAGCAAATAGGTGCAAAAAGAAGAGTGATAGGACCTTCCCCATGAAGATGAGAACTTGGTCATGAATGTAGAATTATATATGAAGATAATAGATTAGATGAATGTGCAAAGAAGTAGAAAGGTAATGAGGGAGATGTGAAGAACGAGTGAGAAAAGAAGTGAGCTGATTTTGTGATCACAACTTGTTGTATTAAGACTACTAACTAAGAGAGATCAACCATCTTATTGAAGACTAAGTTGTAGCTTAGCAAGAGGGAGTTAAAGCTTCCTTGTAAGTTGTAGCTTATAGAAGATATGGGTAGAATACTGATTGGAATTTTGAGAGTTGTAGCTTCCAAGAAAGTAGATGTTTGTAGAAGGTTAAGTGGAAGCTTGACACAATTTTGGAGTCAGTAGCCTCAACTTGAGTGGATGCTCAATGATGAAATCATTGTAACTTTAAAAGGAAAAAAATTCCAAGCTAGTTCTCTTGTTTTAGTGGATTTTTTCCTTCAATGGTTTCCCACATCAAAATTTGTGTTCATGTGTGTGTGTTTATCTCTCTCTCTCATGTCTGAATGTTCATGCTTCATCATGGTTAAGATTATTTAATTTTGGATGGTTGAAGAATTGTAAATTGGTTCAAAATTTTGAACAAACGTAGATTCCTCCCCCTCGGTGTCTAGAATTTCCAACAAAACTCACCTAGGTCCAAGCATCCTCCACCACTTTAGCTTATTTGTGTAGACACATGCTTTATGTCACGCAATTTTAATATTAAAATTGTACTAATTACTTGTCTTCCTGTCATCACAATATAATTAGTGAATTTACACTAATTAGCTAATATTCCCCTTTTTCTTAATTAATTAACGGCCTTTTTTTTAATTAAGTGGCTAATTTTCCCCATCTTGATGTCAATTAACATCACTTTATTAGTTAAAATACTCTTTTAATTAATTACCCATTATTAATCAATTACCATTTTAGTGTATTCTCGTTTAATTAATAAACCTTTTAATTACTTAAATCTCAAGATCAAATTCCTCTAAATCTATTAATACTCCTCTATTTTTCCTCTTAATATATTCTACACATAATCCTTTCCTATTAATTAATCCCAAGTGATTAATTAAGCCTCCTCTAACTCTCATGGGTCATTAATCTTAATTAATTACCTTTAATCATGTTTATCCAATCTTAATTCTACATCTTTATAATCTTAGATTTACTAGGATTTGTACTTCTCCCAAAGAGAAAGGCTATAAAAGTAACCTAGTACTCCCTTCCCATTACACACCATTTACTTGAAAGACATACACCCATTTTTCTCATGCTAAGCTAATGCAAAACGCTTAAAGTATAAAAGTGAGAAAACCCTACTTGTTGAAGTATTAAGAGAAGAATCAAACACCTTCATTCATCAATTTATTCCTTCATCAATCACCCTCCTTCATTTAAAGACCGTTCATGGCTTATGCTTGGATCATAAGGGTACCCATGTTTCAAAGTACATCCACCAAACAAAGGGAGGTTTGCATTTATGGTGTTTATGTTTATGCAAATTATTTAGATTTCCTTCATTGCTTCATAATTATGTCTTTTATTAATGAAATAGGATAAGATTTAATTGGTGTCGAATCCTTAGTTTAATTTTATCTTTTAATTTTATCTATTTCTTATGCATGCATACATATGGCACTCTTAGTGGGACACCATTTTGTCATGCACATTTCTTGTTAGGAATTATTATTATCGGTACTCACATGTAATTATAAGTGAGTATTTATTTGTTAGAATAAAGTTGTTTGAATTATTGGAGCAACTTGCTGAGTTTGGAGTGAGTTGTTATTGGAGACATTTTAGGTAGATGAGTTGTTGAGAATCCATGAAAATAAAATATCGTACAACTCCTACTAATATGTAATAAATCCCACGTGAACATATGAAGATTTTTAATATTATTTTGCATTTGAAAAACTATGTACCGAATGCCATTTGGTATCAAAGAAGGCATGAGATCATGACTGAGTATAATTAATTTTGTTGTCTACCGATTAGTCATGAGATGATGGGATGAATTTTTTTTCTTTGATTGAGACTCGTAATATATTCAATTATTTTTTAGCATATTGGTTTTGAGAAAGGCAATGAGTATTAATGATTGTTAATGGAGAAGGTTATACATGTATATGGGAACAAGTTATTAGAATTTAAATTCTAAGACGAGTAGATACTTTCTGTGAATATCCGTGATTTTGAAGAAGGCCTCTTACACACACATGGTGAACCTAGTTAAAAATACCTCAGTCTCCCCATGTCTTCATGAAATTTAGTCTCCAATACAATTAATAGTGTGGTTGAGAAAACGTCTCGTCAAATTTGACATGTTTTCTCTACATTTCATGTCTCTTTAAAAATGTACACAGATGTCTCAATATCCTTCCCTCAACATACATGGGTCTAATAGCTGATTTCAGTTATAGTTTACAAGTATATTAGTGATATACATGCCCAGCACCCTCCCAAGGATGGTTCCATGCGAGATATATGTATTGGCTCCACAAATAGGTTTTTCCATGTCAAAGAGTTGTTAAAAATGGTATTATGTTTAGAGTCGGTTTTATATAGGAATACATGATTATATTTGTAAAAGTTAGTCTATTAGCGTTTAAGTTTAGTTTAGCTAGTCTTTTTTATGTCTAATTTGTAGACTAGTACATTCAAAGTTAATATGTTAGTCTAAAATATTTATTTAGATTATCATTTAAGTATTGGTTTGATATATTATTAATAAGTCATTTAGAAGTTTGGTTTATTCAAAAGAGAGTCAAGTGTTAGTGATAAGAGTCAATTTTAAAGTAAAAGAGTCAAATTTAAAGTGTCTTTTCATTATTGTTAAAAAAATTTAAGTTGTTTTATATTGTTAAAATTATTTGTAAATAACTAATGTCATTAAAATTGTAAAATTAAAAATTGTTTTGCGATGTCTTTTTGGTGTAACTTGATGTCCTTTATATGGGGGAGAAGATGTAAAATATTACATTCCCGATAAATATTTTGAAGGTTAAAAAGAAGGAAAATGTGCCTAGCTTCGAGGGCCTCGAACCCATCTTGTACCGTGATAGGAGCATGCCCATGGAACCTCCGAGGACCTCAGCGAAGGGGCGTTGCCTCGACCCCACTAGGGATACCACCCTGCACCCGCTTTAGAATTTGAGAACCAAAGTGAAGATTGGTGGGGAAGACATGTCGAAAAAAAGTGGTGAAATTTTGAGCTCCAGATTTTAATCCACTAAGTAAAAAAACACATCAACAAGAGGATTGAGGGAGATCAACACCTCTCTTTATTCACTAATGACGAGGCCACATTATTCTATGGTGACATAATTTTTAATTGTGTGTTGTGTGAGTAGAATAAAAACAAAACTATGTGCCTATTCTCTTGCAATGTGTGAGTATGATATTCTATTATTTTCTCTTGAATGTGTTTTGATATGGCTTGGTAGGTGAAAAACTATAAAAATAGTTGTATAAGAGGGAATCTCGATTGTAGTGATCCTCCGACCGAGGAGATCCTCTAACCGCCATACTTCTTCATTGATTGCCTGTGAAAGAGAATTCACCGGAAGTGAAAGCGAGGACTGTCGAGTTCTCCTATGTAGGTGTATTGATGAAAGTGTTGTCATCGATGATATTTTTACTGTGGTGAAGTGGGTGATCATATGTAGCAAGATCCAAATAATTATATTTAGACTTATATGTATGAGGTGGCATATGATTATGTTTTTAGTGCTCCGTGCCACATGTTCGCACTAAAAGGGGGAATGTTAGGAATTATTATTATTAGTACTCACATGTATTATAAGTGGGTATATATTTGTTAGAATAATAATGTTTGCATTTTTAGAACAACTTGCTTAATTTGGAGTGAGTTGTTATCAAATACATTTTAAGTAGATGAGTTGTTAAGAATCCATGAAAATATGAGTTCATACAACTCCTATAAATATGTAATAAAGATCATACAAATTTATGAAGAGTTTCAATATTATATAATTTCATCTACAAAACTCTCAGTAGAAAATTTAATTTCCCATCTAATTTTACATACATTTTCCTTCAACTTCTTTGAATTTTGTTTTTAAACTTTCATGTTTATATCTATATTTTCTTGTGTTTGGTAGTTATAAGTGTTCTTAGTAGGTATTAAAGAGGTTAGGTGCTTCCAAAATTTGAACTTGATAAGAAAATTTCTTTGACTTAGGTGTTTTTAGATCATTTTTAGTTATGGAAAATTCAACCTTTCTATAGTAGTTAATGGCCTCACACTAGTAATCAATGTCCTCATTCTAGAAATCAGCATCCTCACCGGCTTCCCATGATGGAATTTCTTTGTGTTCCTAGTTATGAGTTGCATCTTTTAGTGACCTCGACACACTTGACAATATATTCGATCATAAGTAATAACTTTGAAGTGTCTTGCAACGGCCTTGTACACATTGGCAATTTTGTGTTGTCCAGGTGGTGGTCTCACCCAAAAACAACGATGTTGATCCATCTCGTGACAACCTTTCTCTCGTGCAAAAATACCTTCCACATTTATGATTTTTCTTGTTTTTTAATCATTTTCTTCACTTTGGTTACTATTTTCTATCACTATTCATATCACTTACTATTTGTCATGAATCTTATTCTTACATGTGTTGCTTATGAACACACTTTTGATCAATCATGAAAAAAATTGGTGGATTTCTTGCTAACACTTTGGGAGTCTAAGTCCCTCTACTTAAACGGTGCAATGCCGTATATGCATGCGCAAGTGAAAAGGTGGATTTTCTTGGTGGCCTTACGATCGGGGGATCCAACAAGGGCACTCCACCGACCTCTGCAGAAAAGCTAGCAATTTCTTTCTAGAGAGGAATTTGTCTCAAGAAAGCGGGAAAGGGAGTGAGAAATGAGATAGAGAACTAATGTTATCAATAAATCCCTCAAAAAAAAGGCTAGAAACTCCTTTCTTGTATTGATTTCTTAAAAAAATTACACATAGTGGAGAAATGGAGGAAATTTGAGAATGAGGGGAATGGAAGAATTTGGCTATCTCCTTTGTTCTCTCAATGCACTCTTGAGTTTACAAAATCAATCACCAACCCTTTGAAATGGGAATGGATTTACAATTTATAGAATGAGAGATGACTCTTCATCTACCCCCCAATGCCTTTTCATATGCCTTATTACAACTTATGACCTTTTACATTCTTAGGAAAATATTAAGTCCCCTTTTATGACTTAAGGGTGACTTGTTACATTAAAAAAAGTCATTTTAAATTAATTAAAGGCATTATGAAAAAGTGCAACCAACGAAAGAATTAGAATGGGGAGAGAGAAAGTGGGGGAAGAGAAGAGAGAAGAAGGGGAGAGAAAGAACTAAGGAGGAATGCCAATGAAGAAGAACCTACCTCCGAGGAAGTCCTCAGATCCTTATCAGATGATCCGATGAAGTGCTCCACTGTAGTGAACTCTACATCTCCAAAAATATTTTCACCCTGAGAAAACTCCTTCATCTTCTCTCATGGATGCTTTCCAAGTTGAATGAACTGTTCTTGAAGACCATAACTCCCACCCTACACATGATATACCTGTGACCAGAATCATGAAGTGAGTGTCAAAAGACACTATCAAGTTCCCTGGGATGGACCTCGAATGCCCTATGAGAAATTCCCATAGATGATCCCAAATGATGTCCCCCTGAATGATTATCCTTCTATGTCCCATTGTGCCAAAACTACCCTTTGAGTGTAACTTACTATTAATAGTAAGTTCCCAGATGGGAGACTTACTATTTTTGGTAAGAGGTGATTTTTGCCTCTTCTTGACCATCCTGATGTGATGAACTCCATCATTCACTCTTGCGCACACTACCTTCACCTTGACCACTTCTTGGGGTGACTTACTATTTTTAGTAAGCACCCATATAGGGGCTTACTATTTTTAGTAAGTGGTCATTTTCACTATTTTCTACTCCGGACAATCATTCTGGCTTCTGGTGATCTTCAATGCACACTTTCCTTTTCCATAACCACTTTTGATGGTGACTTCCCAAACATAGCAAGTTTGTATAGGAAAACTTACTATTTTTAGAAAGTGAACTTCCACTACTCGGTTTGTGATGGAACATATTTTTTTAGACTCAACTCATCATGTCATGGTCATGTCCTCTAAATTTCACTTGATTTCACCCATTAGAATGCTTGGAAATAAAATTTAAAATTTTCACCTGGCAATGGCTTCGGGCACAGAGCTGCCATGGCAGCCATTAATGGAGCTCAAAATTTTAGGTTTAGTTTTTTTTGTCTCTATCATGATGAAATTAACTCCATTGTGATAGGTTTTTCATTTGGAGTTCATGTGTAAGTTTTTAGCTTGTTTCCATTGCTTTGGATTGATGGGAAATCTGACGAATGTGAGCTAGGGCATGAAATGGGATTTTTTTTGGAAAAATGATTTAGGGCACCATTCACCTCCCATTTATTTCATCTTGATCATCTTGAAAATGAGGAATTCTAAAAATGACATCTCAATCCGACTTGTATTTTTTAAGATATGAAGATTTTTCGATTGGGTGACTTCGTGGTTATCTCAGCAAAAATCTTCATTTTCTCTTTGTTCTTCATTTCTTCAACTCTTTTGATCAATCCTTCCTCTGAAACCTATGTATTTTCATGGAGTGGAGGATTTTGGTGGCCATGATGGAGCTGGTTTGGATTAGCAATGGTGGACTGGGTGTCTGACAAGCATGAACAAAGCTATGGCAAGGTGTGAAGTTGTGAAGGAGAAATGGGGGAAATAATGACTAAGTGCAAGATTTAAATCATTCAAAAATTACATTGAAGGGGGTAGGTGAATTTTTGTGTCCTTGATGTCCCTTAAGCATTGAGGGATGAAAGGGACATCAATTTTCACGTGCCCTCATCGTGACACTTGGCGAAGATCGACGGTCGAGTATTTGGCTCCACTAGCTCCCGGGGCTGAAAATTGGTCTTGAAGGGGTCACATGGGTGACCAGGAGGATCTCCTAGGGGCTAGGGGTGCATTTTATTGTCCCTGATGTCCCCAACACAAAGGGACATGAGGGACATCAGTTTTACATGATGTTCGTCAGTGATGACATGTGGCAACGATCCAATGGTGAAGGCTTTGAGCTCCCGCAAGCACCTGGGGCTGAACTGGCAATCCTGGAGGTCGTATGTGGGTCCAAAGGGATTTTAGGGGCTGGGAAAATTTCTTGACCCTCATGTCCCTAATCTTGAGGGACGTAAGGGACACAAAAATGTGCCAGGCTCCTGGTGCTTGACACGTGTCTTCAAAAATTTGACTAAGTATGAGGTCTTGAGAGCGAACTTGAAACAACGATAACTTGAGCTCCCGATGGAATTTTTGGTGAAATTTTATATGAATTTGACTAGAATTTTCTTATGAATCCAATGGTGGGGGTCTCATCTCTTGATTCTTCCATATATGCCCTAAAAAAGTGGAGTTTTTTTCTGTTCCATAGTTGAGCCTTGAAAAAAAATTACAGACCTATTACATAAAGTGTTGTGAAAAAAATAATTTCACCATATTGTAGGGATTTAATTCCTTTCCAATTATTTTTTTTTGCTCTTAACTCCATCCATAACTCCCATAATCACTTCCTGAAGTTCAGTTTCTTTTTCGCCCTATGCACTACCTAGGCTTGAGAAAAACTGATTGCAAACATATTGCACAAAGTGTTGTGAAAAAATAATTTCACCATATTTTAGGTCTTTGGAATTACCTTTCCAACGATGTATTTTTTTTCTAAATCCATCCGAGCTCCTTAAAAATCACCTTCCGAAGCTCAACAACTTTTTTGGCATTTGCGCTGCTAGGCCTGTGAACCCTATTTTTGATCAAACTACTCCAAACTCTCCAAATCTTCCCTGAATCTTCCAAAATCACTTCCATGATGTTTCTAGACATTCAATTCACCTCCACATTTATTTTTTTCTCTGATGCTCCACTCCAAGGGGTTGTGCTCATTCTAGGAAGACCAATGATAGCCCTTCCCATGACTACCCGAAATTTGCATTTTCCAAGAACACCTAAAATCACCTAGGGGGTTGAATTGAATTTCCTAAATCACCTAGGGGACTGAGTTAACATCATATAGGAGGTCACTAGACTAACTGAGTGGACTTGGGTGCCTGGGAAGGATAGGACTTGAAAATTTTGGCACATGGGTATCGTTGTCATGTTGAAAATTGTCAATTTCCTGTTGCACATTTGCATGACAACAATTGGCTCTAGCTTGGGGACATGGTATGGACTTATGAATGGAGAGAAGACATGGCATGAGAACTCCAGAATCTCAACTTTAGACCATATAATCCATTGACCAATGCCTTATCCATTGGGCCCTACAAAGTCATGTACAACTTACAAGAGAGAGAGAGAGAGAGAGAGAAGAAGGAAACACACACACAACACACACACCAAAAATGAAAGGAAAAACACACAAACACACATAAAGGAAAAAAACACATGACATAAAGGAAACACACCTAAAATCACCTATGGTACAAGGCGGGGGACAACCCACTTTCACTAAAGTACTTTTCATTCCTCAAAAGTTACCCCTGAGTGGGAAACACTGAGTGATGTTGTTCTACGAAATCAATTGATTGTTCCAAAAAGTAGCCTCCTCTCCTTAACTATTTATGAAAGTCAGGTGCTTTCATGATTATTTGTGTTTTTGTAGGAGTGAGTCTACATGAGCTTCTTGATGCTCAAGCCTTCACTTATAAATTCCATTACCTTCATTCTCTTTGAAATCAGTTTCATAGTGCTAGTTGCATTCCATGTTTATCCACATAGTTGATTCTTCATTGAGCATCCTCACTTGCCCCAAAGCTGATTTTCATTCAAATTTCTTGAATATTCTAAGTTTTTTCTTTCCCAGGTCTATGCTCATTGACCTCTTTCCATGAGAAACCTTAACTTATCCTTTTCTCTACTCCACTATGAGGTGTTTGAGTATTGACAGGGAGATCAGAAGTGACCTCATACTTGTCTTGTATGGCCATGGCACAGTTAAGAGATCAAGAATCAGCTCGGGGTCTTCCACAACTTCTACTACATCCAATAGTTCTTGCATGGAAAGATCTCCTTTGTTACTTCCTACAGTATCATCTTTGTACACCTTCAAAGAATCTTTATTTTATAGCTCAAGGAAACTATCCGGAGGGATTACTTCATTATCTTGGGAATCACTGCATTCTATCACTCCTTCATCAAGAGGAGATTTAGCTTCAAAGGCCTCAAAACTCCTTGCTTCAATTTCTTCATCATGGAAAGAGTCTTCCTCTTCAAATGGGAAAGAAAATACCTCCATTTCATCATTGTATCCATAAATTATTGGCTCGGAGGGGCATCATATTTCTCATCTTGATTTTATTTCAACATGGCCAACCTTCACACTTGGTTAAGGCTTCAAATCAGATTCACACTTGTCTTGTAGATTCATGGCTTGCATCAGAGTTTGAGACTTAGCTCAAGGTCTTCTGTTTCTTCCATGGCTCTTAGCAATTCTTGTACAGATGGTTCTTTCAAACCTTTTGAGGGCTCATCACAAGTGGTCTTTTTGTCTCTCTATGGATGACATGATCGAGAGTATCTTCATCTCCAAATGGGAATGAGAATATCTCCTCTTCATCATGGATAAGCACATAAGCTGATTTTTCCATTTGAGATTCATCAAGAACCATTTCCTCTTCTTCATGGTTTGTGTCATCTAAAATTGGGGCTGCCCTCTTTGTAACTCAAATCTCCTCAATGCTTCTTCAAGGTCCATACCTCTCCAGGAAGGCATGTCTAGCCCTATCAAGATGGGAATATCATCTTCCTCCTTGGTTGTCACAAAGTGATTCATCCTCCTACTTATCTTGATACAAGATGTTGGTTCTTGGACTTCCAGAATTTCACACTGTGTACCTCATCTTCTTCTCTAGAAGTAATTTCTCCATGTCTCCCTTCACTGGTATGGTTGCAGAAGACCAATTCATCTAAATTTTCCTCCCAAGTCTCTAAGAAAACCTCTTAACAACATTCCAAATGAAGTTTTGAAATGTTGCTACTAAAAATCATCATTGAAACTTTCTTTTATCTCGAAATTGGAAAGAGCCACATGTGCATCTTTCATCTTCCCTACAAGTGGGACTTCTTTGATTCCATGAGTAACAAGAGCCACCAGTGGAGTCATGGTGAGTTTGAGAGCCTTGGAACCTTTATAGGCATTACATTATCAGAGGCACCATAATCTATTATGCAATTATTCAATACATATTCTCCAACAAGAAGGGAGACATAAAAGGATCAACCTTATCAGTCTTTGATGCACTCATGGAAATAATGTTCTGTGAGGGAGGTGTAGGTGGTGGTTTGGTAGTATTCCTTTTAGAAACTAGGAGTACATCATTGGGTGTTAAACTACCACTCTAATGTATTGAATAAACTCTCAAATTTGTTCAGGTGAGTCCACAAATATTCATTTTTTTTCAATAATCTACACTTTGGCTTTGTTCACATATTCTATGAAATCAAAAGGAGAATATGTGGACAAGGGTGATGAAGGGACTGATTTTGGAGTTGGGATAGGTTTGGAAGTAAGGTTTGATGCTTGGGAATGGAGGGTATTTTGAATGGTACACTAGGAGATTTCAAAGTACTAGATTTTACAAGAGAAATTTAGATTTAGAATTGGAAGAGGCATCGAAGACTTACTTGGAATTACGGGAGCCTTCTTACTTACTACAAGATCAGGCTTCAACAATGCGGACTCCATGGAGGGTGGGAGTGGAGATCCTCGATCGATTATTTTGTTTTGCAGAGTCACCACAAGGAGGATCTTCAGTCTTCTTTTTCTTTGCAATAGCAATGGAGGGAGATGCTCTTTCTCAGACTAAGAATGAGTGAATACCACACATGAGAAACTGGGTGCATCTTCATTCATCATCCTCATCACCTCTAGAATACTCACATAATCTTATTTTGTGTATCATTCTCAAGTTCATCAACTTCTAGAAAATCACCACCTTCACTTTCTTGTTCAAGATCTTCTTCATTTTCCTTACTCCTATAACTTGCATTGATAGGTGGGGCCTCCAAGGCAAGCCTTCGGGGTTCTTTAATTTTATTTGTGTTTTTTTTGGGAAGATGCTCATTCAAAAAATTCCCTCTTCAACGATGCCATCTCATTTGCCAATTTTTACAACAATGGATTTGTTCTTTCATCTCCAAGATGTTGAGCTTTACCCTTTGAGGGATTCTTGATCTTTCCAGATAGGATGAGATCATCATCAAGTTCAATGGCCAATATTTGTGCTTCTACAATATCCCTTGGTTGAACTCTTCATAGGAAAAATCCTACCTCCGGTGATTGAGCATTGATGAAGAATCTCTTGATATTGTTTTCAGATGGTGAATCTTCTTCCGTATCCTGCGAAGCAACCATGATTCAAAATGAGCCACAAAGTCTCTCATAGTTTCACTTTCTCCTTTCTTCATTTGAGCCAACTACACCAAGAGGTCTTGATAGTCCTTAGTTGATTTAAATCTTTCCTCAAAGGCAACTTGCTTTTGATGTCATTCCAACAAGTGATGGATCAGGTAGGTAGGAGGTAGAACCATTCTGTTATTTTTTCTTAGAGAGATTCCACGAACAATCTCACAACAACATCTTCATGTTCAACTCCAAGAATCCCGCATGATGTGGTGAAAGTAGTGATGTGTTCTTCAGGAATCTGTGTGCCATCACCTTTGAACTTTGAAATTTCTTGTGGAACCTATTGGTAGATCATGAAGAGGGGTTCAAGAGCAAGTGGGCATATTTCTTCCCCATGGAACAATGGGTTGAGGTATTTCTTCTTTCATCTCATTGCATTTTTTCTTCTTCAAATTATTCTTCAACTTCTTTCTCTCACTTCTATTCAGTTATTCTTCAAATTTCTTCAAATTCTAAGAGTTTGGATAGGATTTCCAAAAATTTTTGGGGATTGCAATAGGGTTTCTCTAATATGAATTTTTCAAAGCCTTGAAAGTGGAATATGAAAAATCTCGATCTATTCAAGAATCAACAACATGTCTTTTGTAAATGAAAGGACACTGGATTTCCATCAACTCCAATTTTTCATGGATTTTCATTTTTTTTTTTTTTTAGCTTTGATTTTATTTTTTTGTATTTTTGACCTTGTGGTCATATTTTGAGTGCAGATGATGCTACTAAATCTACCCTAATGGTGGGTGCCAAAAATATTTGGCAAAAATTTTTTTCAGGGAAAATTGGTGGATTTCTTGCCAACACTCTGGGAATCTAAGTCCCTCTACTTAACCGGTGCTAACTACATGTATATGCATGCATGCAGTGAAAAAAAGGTGGATTTTTTGGTGGCCTTACGGTCGGGGATCCAATAGGGGCACTCCATTGACCCTACGGAAAATCTAGCAATTTCTTGCTAGAGAGGAATTTTTCAAGAGTGGGAAAGGGGAGTGAGAAATGAGATAGAGAACTAATGTTGTAGGTAGAAAATCAGATTCCTGCACACACACTAGTTAGAAATTTCAACACATGCATTTATGAGAAGAAACAACTCTGCAAATAAAAACAAGACCAATTAGAATTTATGAGCACAAAGTATCAATAAATCCCTCAGTCAAAAAAGGCTAGAAACTCCTTTCTTGTATTGATTGCTTAAACAAAAGTTGTACATAGTGGAGAAATGGAGGAAATTTGAGAATGGGGGAATGGAAGAATTTGGCTATCTCCTTTGTTCTCTCAATGCACTCTTGAGTTTACAAAATCAATCACCAACCCTTTGAAATGGGAATGGATTTACAATTTATAGAATGAGAGATGACTCTTCATCTACCCCCAATGCCTTTTCATATGCCTTATTACAACTTATGACCTTTTACATTCTTAGGAAAAGATTAAGTCCCCTTTTATGACTTAAGGGTGACTTGTTACATTAAAAAAATCATTTTAAATTAATTAAAGGCATTATGAAAAAGTGCAACCCCAACAAAGAATTAGAATGGGGAGAGAGAAAGTGGGGGAAGAGAAGAGAGAAGAAGGGGAGAGAAAGAACTAAGGAGGAGTGCCAATGAAGAAGAACCCGCCTCTAAGGAAGTCCTCAGATCCTTGTCAGATGATCCATGAAGTGCTCCACTAGTGAACTCTACATCTCCAAACTCTTTACACCCTGAGAAACTCCTTCATCTTCGCTCACGGATGCTTTCCAAGTTGAATGAACTATTCTGCCAAAGACCACAACTCCCACCCTACACATGATATACCTATGACTAGAATCATGAAGTGAGTGTCAAAACATTGTCAGTTCCCTAGGATGGACCTCGAATGCCCTATGAGAAATTCCCATAGATGATCCCGAACGATGATGTCCCCCTGAATGATTATCCTTTATGTCCCATTGTGCCAAAACTACCCTTTGAGTGTAACTTACTATTAATAGTAAGTTCCCAGATGGAAGACTTACTATTTTTAGTGAGAGGTGATTTTTTCCTCTTCTTGACCATCTTGATGTGATGAACTCCCTCATTCACTCTTGCACACACTACCTTCACCTCGACCACTTCTTGGGGTGACTTACTATTTTTAGTAAGCACCCATAAGGGGCTTACTATTTTTAGTAAGTGGTCATTTTCACTATTTTCTGCTCTGAAAATCATTCTAGCTTCCTGTGATCTTCAGTGCACATTGCCTTTGCCATAGCCACTTTTGATGGTGACTTCCCAAACATAGCAAGTTTGTATAGGAAAACTTACTATTTTTAGAAAGTGGACTTCCACTACTCTTGGTTTTGCGATGGAACATATTTTTTTAGACTCTCGGTTTGTCATCATGGTCACATCCTCCAAATTTCACTTGATTTTTCCCATTAGAATGCTTGGAAATAAAATTTAAAATTTTCACCTGAAGTGGCTTTGAGCACGAGCTGCCATGGCGGCCATTAATGGAGCTCAAAATTTATAGGTCTGGTTTTTGTCTCTGATCATGATGAAATTAAATCCATTGTGATATGTTTTTTCATTTGGAGTTCATCTGTAAGTTTTTAGCTTGTTTCCATTTCGGATTGATGGGAAATCTGACGAATGTGAGCTAGGGCATGAAATGGGATTTTTGTTGGAAAAAATGATTCAGAGGAACCATTCAACCTCCTTTTATTTCATCTTGATCATCTTGAAAAATGATAAAGTCTACAAAATATGACATCTCAATCCGACTTGTATTTTGCAAGATATGAATATTTTTCGATTGGGTGACTTCATGGTTATCTGGCAAAAATCTTTGTTTTCTCTTCGTTCTTCATTTCTTCAACTCTTTTGATCAATCCTTCCTCTAAACCTATGTATTTTCATGGATTGGAGGATTTGGTGGCCATGATGAGCTTTTTTTGGATCAACAATGGTGGACTGGGTGTCTGGACAAGCATGAACAGAGCTATGGCAGGGTGTGAAGTTGTGAAGGAGAAATGGGGGAAATAACGGCTAAGTGCAAGATTTAAATCATTCAAAAAAATGCACATTCCAAGGGGGCTAGGGTGGGGCAATTTTTTTCCCTTGATGTCCCATTTAATCATTAATTATGAAAGGGACATCAATTTACATGCACCTCATCGTGACACTTGGCAAAGATCCAACGGTTGAGTATTTGGCTCCACTAGCTCTTGGGGCTGAAAAATGCTCTTGAAGGGGTCACATGGGTGACCAAGAGGATCCCTAGGGGATGGGTACATTTTATTGTCCTGATGTCCCCCAACACAAAGGGACATGAGGGACATCATTTTTCATGGTGCGTCCCAGATGATGACATGTGGTAGTGATCCAACGGTGAAGGCTTTGAGCTCCCGCAAGCACTTGGGGCTGAACTGGTGATCCTGGAGGTCATATGTGGGTCTAGAGGGATTTTAGGGGATGGGAAAAATTTTTACCCTCATGTCCCTGAGCTTGAGGGATGTAAGGGACAAAAATGCATTAGGCTCCTAGTGCTGACACGTGTCCTGTTCAAAATTTGACTAAGTATGAGGTCTTGAGAGCGAACTTGAAATGATGATAACTTGAGCTCTCGATGGAATTTTTTTGGTGAAATTTTATATGAATTTGACTGGAATTTTTTTTTGAATCCAATGGTTGGGGTATCAGATCTTTATTCTTCCATATATGCCCTAAAAATCTTAGTTTTGTTCTGGTTCCATAGCTGAGCCTTGAAAAACTGATTGATTATAGACCTATTTTGCTAAAAGTGTTGTGAAAAAAATAATTTCACCATATTGTAGGGATTTTAATTCCTTTCTAATGATTTTTTTTTAGCTCTTAACTCCATCCAAACTCATGTAATCACTTCTTGAAGTTTAGTTTTTTTTTGCCATCTATGCACTACTTGCCTAGGCTTGAGAAAAAATTGATTAGACATATTGCACAAAGTGTTGTGAAAAAAATAATTTCACCATATTTTAGGTCTTGGAATTACCTTTCCGAAGATGTCTTTTTTTCTTCTAACTCCATCCGAGCTCTTAAATCACCTTCCAAAGCTCAACAGCTTTTTGGCCTGTGCACTGCCTAGGCCTCGTGAACCCTATTTTTGATCAAACTACGCTCCAAACTCTCCAAATCTTCCCTAATATTCCAAAATCACTTCCATGATGTTTCTAGACATTCAATTCACCTCTGCATTTATTTTTTCTCGATTCTCCACTCCAGGGGGTTGCGCTCATTCTGGGAAGACCAGTGATAGCCCTTCCCATGACTGCCCAAAATTTACATTTTCCAAGAACACCTAAAATCACCTAGGGGTTGAATTGACTTTCCTAAATCACCTAGGGGACTGAGTTAACATCATATAGGAGGTCATTGGACTAACTGAGTGGAATCCGGGTGCCTGGGAAGGATATGACCTAAAAAAATTTTGGCACAGGGTATCATTGTCATGTTGAAAATTGTCAATTTATTTGTATAGAATATTAGATTAAACATCTTCCTAATAATTTAGGATTTCTTTTAAAATGTTAAACATATTAGATTAATCGTCATCCTAATCATTTAGGTTGTTTTCTAAAACATTATATATTGGATTAACTCTTTCCTTAACCATTTTATGAGGTTGTTTATTGCCCTTATGCATATTTGGATACTTTTTGTACCTCATCTCAACTGTGTTTACTCTTTTATTACACCACAAGTTGCTCTCGGAAATCATAGACAATTACATGATTTTTCTTAGTAGGGATAAGTGGTTAGGACTTTATTACCTAATCATTTAGATAAAGCATGTGTTCGACAGATATATAAATTTTTGGAATACCAATCATTTTTGGATAAGAAGGGTTCAATTTTACATGAATCCTATAAAGTGAGGGGCGAAGTTTTCTCCAATACCTAGGCCCTGGATCCGGACACCATAGGAAATATTTTTCATTTTTGTGAAGCTTCATTGAATTGGATAGAGTCAAGGGGAGGGGATTTGAACCATCAATCCACACTTTTAGACAACCTTTCCTAATTTCACATAATTGTTCCTCGTGATCTAAAATTTATATTGATGACACCCCTAGTAAATTTGTTTAGGGTAAGTGCATGGATATGGGGGCGAAAAGCAAACAAAATGAGGAGAAGCAAAAAATGGAATTAGGATGGGACATATTTTTTTGGTAATTACCAAACCATAACATGTACGCGTTATAACACTGACGATTTTTATAAAAATTTAAATAAAAAACCAAATAAATTCTTCATATTTTATTTTCCTAAACATGAATTCCACTACAAACCCTGCACTCATGTTTCATGTTCAACCCTTTTGCTTTCAAAAAGTCTGCAGATCACGTAAAAGGTTGCATCGGGGTGATTCAACGATGGCACGATGAAAAAGAGGTAGGGAAAATTATTTTCTCTCAATTGCAATCAAATTTGGTAATTGTTTGATATTTGTATTATATATTTTAATAAAATACATGTTTTTTATTCTTACAGTTCCTCCACAACCAATACAAAACTTTGCAATTCATCCTATCCCTCCTATAATTGTTGTAGATCCTCCATGTAGTCGGGGAGGATTTAGCTTCCCATATAGTGGAGAATAATCTTGAAATTGAGGAATTGATTAAATTAATGAGGGATCCCCATTCCACAAACCCCCAATGTTCCTAACTTGTAAACAAATTGGATCAGGTTGATACGAAACGAGTCAAATTGATTGGTGGACATCCTATAGAGATTCTTGTAGGGAATATTATGCTAATAAATTATCATATGCAAATGTAAAAAAATTACAAAAGACCTCATTTGTGCATTATTCACGGACCCTAGAACCAATTTATCAGCTCCGTTGTCATGCAAACACTTTCCAATCCACTGGTGCAACAATAATTTGATAAAAATAATTTTTGGGACTGATGGTGGATGGTATTTGATATACCACCTTGCAATAACAATGAGGTTCCATTATAATTTTTTAGGAAACTCTATTGTGATTTTATCCTCAACAAGATCCCCAACTATTTTGACTACCCGAACTTTTAGGGATGAGTAAAGGCTCTGCACAGGGATAGACCAGGTGCACATCATGCTCATATTTAGTATGTTATAATCCCCATACAAAATCCACTTCATCCCGATATTGTCCCCTGTAGCAGTGAAGGAGACAATAGAGATCGATACACTACACACACTTCAGGTGCTCTTTGATACCATTGTCCAATACATGAGAGATTTTTTCAAGTGATGTTGGTGGATGTAGATAGATAATTCCTCCGTAGTAATATCATGAGATAACATCTTTGCACATCTTGTGGTAGCATATGCATTGGACCTAATGAGGATGATAGTTTCATGCAGAATAGTGTTGGTGGAGTTTTTGGTGGTACACATGATGATGTGGCTATGTCTAACACTTTTTGAGTGATACATTTGGATTTTAGACATCGATGACACCTTCATAGGTATTTTTAAATTTTTTATTACATGTTACAAAAAGATATGAGTACTTGATGTACATATATATGTTAAATTTTAAAAATAATTGTATTTGAACTTGGTCAAATTTATTAATTTACACATATATATGTACATGTATGCATTAATATTACAACGTGTGAGAGGGACATCATCATCCCAACCATAGGTTGTGAGCACCATGCCAATGTATACATTCACAGAGGTAATTTAGAATGTTAAATTTGTAAATTCACGTATGTAAATATATATAAATTTCACTCAAATATATGTCTATATGTATGTTCTTGTATATATTATATATGCTCAACTAACTTGTGATATATATTTTTATAAAGTTGATGACCACACAAGACACTCCACTATCTCCGTGAGGAGTAGAGAAAGGTGTTGCCACTGCAATTTCATTTGCGCAACAACTCACTAAGGTATACAAATTATGTATTTTCGTGAACTAGAGTGTAATTCATATTATGTCTAATTATTTTAATAATTTCCCTCATTGTAGCATCATGTAGATAGTCAACGTGAATGCATTGTGTATATGCAGGAGTTTCCTGTGACTGGTAGTAACCTTGTACATATGATTCATAGGTGTGGCGCGTTAAAAAATATTTTTATTGATAAACTTAGTTAAAATATTGTCATTATGTACTTAGTTGGCGTAAATGTTTAGATCTGCATTCAAATTTTTATTGTTAATATAATTCTACAAGCTAATTTTGATGTTTGATTTTGTAATTTTATGTGTATGTAGGGTTCAACCCCTTCCATTTTCACTTCGAGGGCACAAACTCCTCGAGCTCATCATTTTGACACCCTAGTTTGTGATCCAATAGCTCCCGTTGAATTTGTTTAGTGTGAGACGTAGATTCAACATGACCGAGAGATTCTGATATATGCATGTACATGTAAATAGTTTTATTGGCATGGCATTATATATGTCAAAAACTTATACATAAAGTTTTGAAACAAAAAATTGTATGCATTTACAGGTTCAACTACAATTGAGTTTTGAGCGTAAGAGGACTTGTAGTCATGTTGTGGAGGATCCCAAGTCATCTCATAGATCTCCATCTATGTCTAAGGGAGATCCTTCTTTGAGTAGGGAAAAGAGAGGGATACATTTTGATGAATAGGATATATATGTATTATGAAATTTATTTTGTATGCCTATGTGCATGGAAATGTATGCATGTTCGACATTGTATGTACGCCTATATGACATTGACTTGGTATTATATGACCTATTCACATATTTGTATTTATTGTGCATGTTAATACTATTTGGAACTCGATATGTTTTTATGGTCTTACATTTATGAGATTATAATTATATCCAGACTAATATGATGTGCACTTGATAATATATGACATTATGGATATTTTTTCATTTATTGGTGTTGTATACTAGCATTTTCGATGTCTTATGACCTTTTATGTGTTAGTAGTTTACATACATAATATGCATGAAACTTTGGAAATCAAGTCATAAATTGGTTAAAGAAATATTTATATAACATATAAAGAGTTATCTAATCAAGTAATTATTCATTCAATTTATCAATGTGTATATGTGTATATATTCGTATTCATATGTGTGCCAAAATATTAACTCTCATAATATGGAGGTGCAAAATATATGTTTAGAGAACATTTTATAGAGGAGGTTCAAAGTTTTAATACAAATTATAAGATATTTTTTGAATTTTTATATTTTTTTGGTTTCATTAGAGTGGGTTCATAATGATAATGAATAAGTATCCATATTCATTCTTTAAGTGATTTCATTTCTTTCAATAAAAATGATAAAGAATGTATTTACCAAAAGTAAAAATTCATCACCAAGAGAGAGAGAGAAAGTAAGAGAGAGAGGGAGCAAGAGAGAGAGTGAGTGAGAGAAAGATAGAGTGAGATTGGTAAGGAGAAAGAGAGAGCACGAGAGAATTCAATGTAGGATGTACAATTTCTTTTGGTTGCATGATCAATTTCTTTGAATGAAAGTGTTGATTTTTCTCTAAGGAAGATGGCTAGATATAGTTCTTCATCCATTTACTCATGTATTTGAGAAGTAACTTGATGCAGAGAACAAAATTTGATTCTTTTGCACCTTAACTAAGTTTTTTCACTTCAAGAGTCTTCTACCATGTTCTTTTCACACCATGAAAACTTTCCAAGTGATGAGAATCAAAGTAAACATTAGCTTTTACTCAAACTCCTAGACTGTCATGTTTTTCTTAGATTGAAACAATGTCATTCATGAGTTCATGTTGGGAATAAACCACAAGGTTCCAATACTAAGCGATAGATGTTTTAGACACCCTTTAGGCCCCTTAAGGTGTAGGAAAATTTTATTTCCCATCTCCAAGGCTAGACCTACTTTCTACCACCCCCTCCTTCTACACTAAACTTTGCTCCTTGTAGCCCTTCCTTGAGGTTTTTTCAAACTTATTTTCTCACTCAAAGGGTTTCAAGACTAACTCAAGATATTTTAGGATACCCTTTTCCCTATTTCACTTTCCCAAGAAGTTTTAAGTTCAAACTCAAACTTTAAGCATCTGTTTTGACTAAATTGTTCTTACAAATTAGGTCTCATGTTGAGGCGGTTTTGTCTACAGAAATTGGTATGTATCCAAGGCATATAGGGGAATAAATAGTTTAAAAACTTATTCAATAGACTAGACACTTGACACCAACCCTTAAACCATCTAGACTCCCTACATACCTACTCTAAATTTGAATTTTTGAATATTTGGACTCAATTTAACATTATGAAATGAACCCTAGAGACTCTCTAAGGACCTTAGGACCTCCTAGAATAACAAGAGAGAATGAGAAAGAGAGAGAGAGAGAGAGATATATATAGATTGAGAGTGTGTGTGTGAGAGAGAGAGAGAGAGAGAGAGAGAGAGAAAGAGAGATTGAATGATATGTAGAAAGAGAGACCTACAAATCAAAGCCCTTAAGACCCCGAGACCAAAACAAAAGATCATGGCACCAAAAGGACTACACAAACACATCAGGGTATCCTGGTAAATTCTTACAAAGGATTCATTTTGGTGCCTAATGATCTAGGTACTTCTCAATAACGTCACTGAGTGTAGTCCCTTAAGATCCTTGAGAACAAAAATCCTATAAGTTTACCGAGTGATTTATCACCTCTGGGTAACTTGAAATGTCTCCTATAAACCCAAACCTCCATGTTGATACCCTCTACGAATGTATGTCTCGCTTTCCCCGCATCAATTCAGTTTTCTTTCTATCCTATTATCTCGTAATGATGCAAAATACTCCAATATGAGTTAGTGTAAGGCTTCCCAATGCCATATTTTGTAAAAAAAAAGATCATGGCACTGAAAGGACTATGCACACACATCATCGGGTGGTCTGATAAACACTTGGGAGGATTCATTTCAGTGACTAATGATCTCGGTATTTCTTGGCTACATCAATCGACGTACTCCTTAAGATCCCCGAGAACAAAAAGGCCATAAAATTTCCGGTGATTTCTTCGCATCATTTTCAACTATAGGTTCAACACTAGTTTCTTCATCACATACATCATTTTCACAATTTTCATTTTCATTAGAATCATCATAAATAACAAAAGATGAAGAAGAAGAACAAAAAGGTTTTTCTAAAATTTTAACATTCATGTTTTCTATAACTTATCTTTTGATGGATCAAAGATCCTAAGACCTTTAGTTTTTATACTTTGTATCCTACAAAGATACAAGGAAAATAGGTTTGATCAAGCTTCTTCCATTTTGATTTTGGAATGAAGAGGGAAGTTGGGCTACCAAAGATTCTCAAATGAGATACACTAGGTTTTTGGTTTGACCACTTTTCCAAAGGAGTTGAATTTACTAAGGATTTAGTGGGAACTCTGTTCAAGATATGAACATCAATGTTCATAGCTTCACCCAGAGGAACTTAGGAACTTGAGAAGAATGCATCATGGTCCTAGCCATTTCTAGAATGGTGTAGTTTTTCCTTTCCACAATCCCATTCTACTGAGGGGAATATGGAGTAGTTAGTTCCCTTTGAATGCCACATTCAACACAAAATGATTCAAATGATTGACTAACATATTCTCCCCCATTATCAGTTCTAAGCCTCTTAATTTTATACCTAGAAGATTTTTCAACTAAAGCTTTAAATTCTTTAAATTTTGACAAGACATATAATTTATTTTTAATGAAATACAACCAAATCATACGAGTGAAATCATCAATGAAAGTGATAACATACGATAACCATTAAGAGAAGGAACTTCTAGGGGTCCTCTAACATCACTATGGACAAGTTCTAAAGGTTCAGAAGAGTTATCATCATGATGATTGTGAAAAGGATTAGTAGATTACTTACCACATAAGCATCCTTCACAAGTTTCATGATTTTGGGAAATGGGTGGCAGACCAATTACTAGGTTTAGTCGAGACATGTCATACATGCTCCTGAAATTAACATGACCTAGTCTCTCATGCCACAATTGCATGTCACTTCTTTGAGTTGTTAAACAAGAAGTAGAAGGAAAGCGAAAAAACATACAAGCCATCTCTTTGAATTATTTCAATTATAGTAACATTATGTTCATTTTTTATAAACCATTTATCCTTTAATAATGTTACACTATATTTATTTTGATTTAACTAAGAACAAGAAAGAAAATTCATTTTAATTTTAGGAACTAATAACACATTGTTAATAAAACCATTTGTAACTTTTTCTTTTCCCTAACCCTGAACATCGAGAATGGAATGATCACCCAAATATATTTGATCATTACATTCACTAATTTCAGATAGGATATCATATCTAAAGGTCATGTGCCTAGAGGCACCACTATCTAATATCCACTCATTTTATTTTGTAGTGACAAAAGCGGCATATAAAGCAATTACATTTGATTTTTGGCTATTTTTCTGATTCTTGTTTTGATTTTGATTTTGGTTTTGGTCATATTTATTACCCTTTTGATTTTTGACCTATTATTTTTAAATTTGTAATCCTCTTTCTTGTATCCAAATCAAGGCCCTAATTAGTTCAAAGTAGTCCCAAAGGTTGATCTCTCAAACTAGGACCTTTGTCCTACTCATGATCTAGCTTGAGGAGAAGTAAAAGTTTACATCAACCACAAGAAGGAATTTTTTTAAGAAACCCCTTTTAAAAATTATAAAAATCATGGTGATTATCCATGTAACTAGTTTCTTAGTTTTGACAAATGACCTCCAGTAACATGTTTCATTCTTTCGCAAAAATGGATAAAATAAAAAAATACTATGAAATCAAATGGTGAATCTCCTATAACTATTTTAGTGAATACCCTATGTCAAGTTTGAATCAAATAAGGCCCAAAAATTTTCAATAGGAAAATGACATGTGGAATATTATGATTACTCATTGCCTCTCTCTGTCTTACTTCACCGACACCGACAACCCAAAATCAGTATTGAATCACTTAATTCTACGGGCTTGGAGTCCAAGGAATGCCTTTTCCTTGATGAGGCCCGAAATCCTACCATGTGGCCGTATGATAAATAATCTGCATCGCTCAATATATTAATATTAAATATGCAGGATTTATCCTGGGACGAAGGCTTGACACACTCACATTTCAAATGGAAGTTCCCGAAATAGGGTTAGCAAAGTGACAACTATCATCCACTGAATGTAATTTGAAAAGAGACTAAATTTAACAATAACGTTTACAAAGTGATGCACTACTACTTGCAAGGTGATACTTAATGTTCATTCAAATTTTGTTTTTAGAAGGCATACTACAACAGATTCAACAAAAGGCAGAATATATTCATAGAAGTTATGGACCGTGTAAGACTCAAAATATACATTTTTCGAGTAAGTGTCATCCTACATTTGATTCTTTAAATATTATCTTTTTATAAGTAGCATTGTATAAGCCTTCGCTTTGAAATATTTCAATATAAGGGTTGAAAAATTAGGGTTGAGGGTTTCCAAATTCTAGAATCTAAAATTCCAAGCATGTCTACTTCCATAGAGCCCAAAATAAAAGTAAAACCCAAATCCCATATGCTAAATTGCTTAAAACCCTTGGTTTTACTTGATGAATATCATGATATTTATGATCCTGTAATTGGCACAAGAACTTCACAACTTAGATACATATATGAGAATAAGGAAAATGAAAGTAAACAGTGGACCCATTAGGTAAAATTAAAGGTTGGATAACATGGGGGTTGGATTGGGATGCATGATGCTCCATGAGGTTTTACCCTGCCCTAAATTTTTCATTCTATGTGCCCAGAATTACGATGGAAAAAAATCAATTGTTGTAAATGACACCAGAGAATAAATGTTGTCCATTACGGAGGTAAATCTTGGCCATGCATTGGGGTTTAAAAGTAAATATTTAGGAACCATCAACATAAACCTAGAAAAATTGCTAATGATTATCATGTTACCACTCAAAATGATAGAGATGAGTTTTTGTGAAAATTAACAATTGATGGAATGGTACCAAAAGGGAAGCCTCTCAGTATACAATTGAGATGTTTAAATAATGGGTTAGGCATACCATTTCTATGCTAGTATTTTTCCTTGGATTTGATAGCAATGATAAAGTGGATGTAACCCTCCTCGAAATGGTATACAATATCCATTTCGTTTCTCCACCTTGTGCATACAAATTTGTTGAGCACATTACAGAATATATGCATAAACAATTAAATAAGGCTATGACACTAATACCTTTAGGTTCACTACCTACTTGTTCTATTTAATTCTATGGTGGTTTGGTGAATGGTTTGGAAAAAACAAGCTTGCAATTCATCCCTACAATGATGTTGAGGGCCAACCAAAAGTGTTGTGTCCATTAACTGAGTGGACCCCCAAGATAAGGATGTTTGATAATCAAAGCAACTGCAATCAATTTGTGGACTAATTTTGGACTCCAATTTATCAAACAATTTCAAAATTACAATGCCTAGATTTCCTATGACCTATAGAGATTGCATTCAAATGGGATCAAAAATACAGTTAGTAAGTCCGGTACTTCATGGAGGAATATACTATGCTAAGGTTTTATGGATTAGGAGTATAACCTTACAAATTGCCAATACATGTGACAAAGAGGGTTTTTTCCTTGGAATATATACGGCAGATGGAAAGTAAAGATAAAATGTATTTTTTTACTCAAAAAAAGAGGAGCATATTTCCTTCCTTATCGTTTTCATGTAGAAGGTTCACATTTGAGAGAAAAGCATTCAATGTGGCGCATGAAATTTTAAAAAATTTAAGTTTGATGTTGACTCTCACTGGGTATATGACCCATGTGATGTGATTAAAGAAAGGGTGGTGGCGAACAAGAACTATGCCACTAAAATTCAACATGAAAGCAAAGCCCTTCTAGAAAAAATGAAAAACAAGAACTCTTGGGATGAAGTAAAAAATGTAATGGATGAAATTTTTATTTAGAAAGGAAGTAGTTTTCAAGAGTTTTCAACACAATTTTTGGGATTGTCTCCACAAAAATAGGTAGAGGATTTTTAATCTACCAATTTTTATGCAAAAAATGATAAAAAAGTCCTCTAAAAACATGCCAAAGCATATATATCATAAATTGTGAGATAAAAATTGGACAAGGTCAAAAATTACTTCCTTTTGGTCTATGAGGTAGGACCTAGGTGATCCAAAATCTATTTCAGAGTATAGTTCTATTCTAGAAGATGTAGATTTCAAAAAATTGTGGAATGAAGCACATCCTGTAAAGGCAAGTAGTGATGATGAGATTGAGTCTGAGGAACGACATACTCCCTTTAGCACATATAAACCAAGTCTCAATGAAATCTTGAAACAAAAATATTCTACATGAGCAGTTATAGCTGAAAATATGGGTTTTAGTGGTGGTGGTTTGGGTTCAACAGAAAAAGGCATTTAGCTTCCACCAGAGGTAAATCCTAGAAGAGGTTCTGATAGGCTAGGCCTTGGAGCTTCTCCTTCGGAGAAAGGACCACTGCATACAACAACTACAAGTGGTAATCCAATGCATTTTTCTCTAGAGTCGAATCATCAACCACACATTGAAAATCCAAGAGGAGAAGTTGGAAATTAATCTTTTAGTATTGTTATTGTTGGCGGTTCTAGTGATGATGGTAGTAGTGGTCAGAAAGTACCACAACAACATATTATTCTAAAGAGGCCAATACAGATAGTTGAAGTTCATATTTTCCAACAAGGACCCAAGAAGAGGTAAAAGACAGATTCAGACACATATACAGCTTACTTTGCACAGCTTTGGCATTGCCTCAAGGCAACTAATTACAAAAGGAAGTACCACCCTCAAAAATTTCTAATCCACAGGAAATTATCCCCAAACTTCAATTAATCCTTCATCATTCAAGTTGAAGTAGTTCATTCCTAAAACACCTTAGGTTTTGATTACTCGAGTTGAGTTTTCCCATAAATCGAAAAAGATAAAAGAAACAAGAAGAAAATGCTACATGCTAATGTAACTTCAGATCCTACCACAATGAGGGTATTACCTACATATAACCCAGAGACATAGATACCATGGAATACATGTATGTTGTGCCCAAAGTTATAAAACCAGAGAATCAAATGGTTTCCAGTGACTACAATGTAACCTCCCTTCAAATGGATTTTACCGAAATGAAACCTTGTGATAAAATAAATGTATCAAAGGAACAATGATGTGGTATACACATCATTTCTAAAGGCAGAGAGAGATAACAATAAGTTGAATAATAAAATTCAAAAGTTAGAGGCAGACCTGGAAAATGAGAAAGTGAAAGGAAAAGTGACACTTAATAAGATAGGTGAGTTAGAGAGGAGGATAAAATCATTCGCATCTATGATCAATCATTGTGAATGAACAGACATAATCGGAACTAGAAGAAGTGAAGAAAAATTTATAGGAATCGACAAGTAAGAATAATAGATTAGAACAAACATTGGGATAATTACAAGAGGTTATGAAGGCAGAGAAAGAAAATGCCAAAAAATGGGAACATAGCCTAGATGAAGAGAGAAAATTCGGGGAATATTTCAGAAGGATGAGAAAAATAAAATGAAATATTACAACAATGAAGTGAGGCAAAAGAACAAAAGGAAATACAGTCTTCCAACATCAAACTATCTGAATTTTATAAAAAGGCATTGATTAATATGATAGATAATGTTTGGGGGGAAATAAACCAAAAAAATGATGATTTGATTAGATTGTTTGAATTCATGGCTGATCTACAAAGAATCTATGATAAGCTCCGTGAATACGTAATTGGTAGTAGAAAAGTGATGGCTTTAAGAGAGGATATAAGGAAAATTTTGGAAGCTATCTACAAATTTAGTGACATGGAACTGACATCCGAGGAATTAAAAACCAGTTTGATGCCTCAATAAAGGTATCATTTATCATTCGGAAGTGTGTGATGTTAGGAGAAGCACATGAATTGTTGAATAAGTGTCAATGAATGTTACAGGAGCTGTATGGAAAGGTACATGATTTCATAAAGATTGCTTTTCTAATGATTTTGAAAAAACACACCAATTCATTAAGAAGGATGCATTCTAGAAGAACATGAAATAAAAAATGATGCAAGAGAAGAACCGAATTCCTGAGAAGGTAGATGAGACAATTTTTTTGGCTTCATTAAACCATTGATAACCTTTTCAGTAAGTTTGCATACAATAATAAAGGAAATCTCCACTCTCAATTATGAATTGATAACAAAGTTACATGTCAGTCACTCTGATTTATAACAAATTGTAATTCCAACAGATGAAGAGTGGAGCATGTTACAGAAGATGATATAATTAAGAGTAATTTAATTTTGAAAATTGTTCCATTTGTTGCAATCTTCAATTTTTTCATACAAGGCATGTCTCAAGCAAGTTGAATGAGGAATAGTGTTATTTTTAAATTTTCATTTCAATACATAGTGGTTCACAAAACTAACAAACCTTTTATGTTAATGCTTTGTAATTGTAGGTGTATGAGAAACATAAGTGTTTTTGAATATATTATATGAACATTGAACATCTATATCATGTGATATCCATCTCATAAGTGTTTTTTAAACAATGTATTTCTATTCTAAAGAAAACAAATCAATGCAATGTATTTCAAGTTTCATTCCAAAGACTACAAATTGACACAGTGTTTTTTTAAAATACAAATAAGGAAAAAGATATTATCATAACAATGTACTGAATATTTGAATATATTAATTATTATATGAACATATATATCATGGGATATCCACAAATGGAAGCTTCCAATTTGATGGTGGATCATCTCTATCATTTGATTCACCAGATCTCTAACTCTCACTTCGTTGATAGTCAACTACTGCAATAGGGTCATCTGTTGTATTTGTGCCATTATTTTTAGCCCCTCTCCTTTCATTAATTAACTTCCATACTGTTAGAGCCATGTCATAGGGAAAGTTATCCACTTCGTACCATGATGTGTAAATTCTCAAACAATTTTCCAATTTTTTGTCAAGCTTGTTTCACAATTTTTACTTTATAAAGGTCAAGGCACTAAAAATTATCTCATCTTCAACTAAACCCAAAATTATTGTTTGAAATATATCAACCAATGAGAAAAATTGGACATGGTTTGCTACAAAATAGTACTCAACCCAATTTTTTTCCATAGCCGGGTTATTGATCCACACTCTAAGGGATTATCCAAAAATTTGAATTGTTCAATCATTGTAGAGGTGAATTCATGGGATTGATCAATAAAATTGTCCTTGCTTAAAATACCTAGAATATTCGTTTCATTGGTATCAATGTAGTCAACCTCTTGTGGTAGTCTTCCGTAAGTATATTTCATTTGGGAAAGGATTCTAATAGGTGTGATTTAATAATCCTATTGTTTCAAGTAAATATTCCCTTCTAAATCGCTCCCTTATTTCTTCTAGTAGGGACACTATAATTTCTTTTAATCTCACCCTTGTTGATGATACAATGTTATCAAACAACGGCCCTGTGACATTTACCTTCTCAACCTTACAAGCTACTACTTTAAACATGTACATCAAGATCTCATATCCATGTATAGAAGTACATACTTCCCAAAAAGTTGAGATTCGTAAGGCTACGTTGATTCCAAATCTTTATCAAATCATTCCAACCATCAAAATTTGGACATGTAAAATATGTTTCATTGGCAATCAAATATTCTATTGCCAAACAAATTCGCTTTCCTTAAACTAGAAAAATCAACAATATAGATAGTTCTTTCTTGTTTTTTTGTTTAATTAAACGATGCATATCCTTCCAAATGATAAGGATACCACACAATATCAACAATGACTCTATATCACCAAATGATGTATAAATCTTAGGCCTTGTCCACTTCCATGTGATTCTACCACATCACTACTAATAAGCATTGATACTCATCGTACACCCTACAATCTAGTTGATATAATGAGATCCACTTGATGTCAAAATATTTTAACAGCTTTACGCCCATTTGTTAGTCCTTATGAAAATATTTGGAATTCCATGAACCTTTTAGGACTACGACAAAAATAAGCATGCACCTCTCGAACAAGGTCCTCAAATTTTGCTACAGTTTACATTTATCAGCCTAGGTTCATTCTATGAGCCCTAAAATGAATGAAAACCATATAAGGAAATGAGACGTTTGAACTTCTTACACATATGCCATTACGATGACTTTACATTACGATGCTCAATCAGCCCCAACACATAACAACTTTGATGCTATTGCAATATCATCCATGTCACCGATCTCCTTCAAACTTTTTATCACCAACTCACAAAGGTTTTCAACATTGGAGTTCTCTCTCATCTTGTGCATGGAAAGTGAGTGAGCTTGTCTAAAATGATTCTCAATAATATAAACATGCATATATACCCAAGAAATATTATCTACTTTTGTAACCTCATCAATAGATAAATATATGTATCATGCAGACTTCATTTTCTCTTTCAAGTCTTCTTTCTTAACCATAGCTAGTCATTTTTCCCAATACCAACTAGTACTTTTTGACCAAAGTGAGAATGAGGAAAGTGTGGGACAACAAGAAAAGACATCATCTTTTTTTCCTTCAAGAAAATCTATTATAGTAATTCCTCTTTTCAGAATTTGAAAAATAGTAGCTAGCTAAACTGCTTAATCTAAAAGACAATTTTGAATGGTCTTCTTGAATTGAGAGGTAATTGTCCTACAATTCATCCTTTTCCCAAGAATGGAAAATGATGAAAGACATCCTTGCAGGTATGCAAAAACAACACAAAAAATTCAATTTTGATAAATTGTGTCCATACCCTTTTAACATGGACATCTTACGCATACCCTTTCCACACCTTTCGAGATGCCCAAATTCGAAAAATACAAGGTCAAAACTGATTTCGAGACAACATATCAAACAATTTTCAATAGCATGCTACGAAGTGGAATATAACAATAGCTTTCTCTTGTGCCTTTTCCTAGAAGTATAGGAGGAAAAGCTTTGGATATGTTCTTCCACCTTCCAAAGGGATCTATCACCACCTTCGCGGACCTCTCAGAGAAGTTCATTAAACATTTTTCTTTCAATCTCACTCGTAATAATCACCATATTAGAATTTCTCACGATGAATCTTGGTACGTCTGCGACAATCATAATGTCATCATTGCTGGTGTCATGGATAATCATAATATGCCCAACATACATGACCAATCAATCAAAAATCCAATCATACAACCCATCAAGACACTACGTGATGCAAAGTTAGACATAAGTTTACACCCCTCGGCAAAAGTCTCTCTCTGTCTTTCATCAACTCAAAGTGGTCGGGATGATAAAAATCCCCTTACAAGGCCTTGGATTGAAGGATAACCTAATCCATATTGGTACAAACCTCATGCATATTGTGATTTTCATTTCATTGATGGCCACTCAATCGATAAATGTGCACATTTTAAGAACTATGTCCAAGACTTAATCGATGACGAAGAGATCTTTGTAGAGCTTGACAATGAAGCTCTCATAATTGACGACACGTAAATTTCCACTTCTACTAAAGAGTTGATTGTTGTCCCCACTTCTGTACATACTAACATTCAACAAGATCATGACGAAAGTCAATTATCTCTCCCTTCCAACCAATCTATTTCTTCTACAGATTTTCTTCCTTTAGTCCAAACAGACATTGAACTTGTTTTGGACAACAATATTCTAACACCTGACGAGAGATTGAATTTTCTCCAAGACTCTCCAATAACCCTTGACATAACAGAAGAGGTTTCTTCATCAAGCACAATTGAGCTTCATTCCATTCTTCCCATTCCAACTCCTATGCCTAACATCTCTAGTCTTGTTTTCGAAATACAACCACAACAAACTTGGACACTTGTGATAACGCAACCTTTTATGTCCATTACACCTCAAATGATCAACCTTGCAATAATCTCATTAATGATAATTCCTACTTGTCAAGACATCTACATGCATACATTATTCAAGTTGTGTATACCCATGATTACCCTTATTTAACCATTTCAGGATTTAATTTCAAATCTATTGTCCAATAAACTAATTCACAATCTAGAAGAAGAAACGTTGACTATTTCCTCTCTATGGATTACAAGGAGCCCTAGGTATACATTTAGGGATAAATCCTTATTTCCTCGTGCTATTTATCTCACAAGTGAATATGTATCTCAACATCTTCCCCGCATCGACAATATTCTTCTAACATCACATATGTATTTCGATCTCATCAAAACTCATCTAATCACACATACTTTGACTTGGAACCTGTCCACCCAAGTCTAGTACTTCAAGACCCATCGAATCATTTGATTCAATATTTTGACTTGGATCCTATCCACCCAATTCTCATATTACAGGACTTATCAAATCTTGATTCACTCCTTTGACTTGGCTCATGTCCGTCCAAGTCTCATATTTCAGGACTTATCGAATTTTACATTTCCCTCTCTTGTCTTGGATTTCATCTGCATAAGCCTCATATCTCAGGGCCATTTAAATTCAATAAATATGGAAATATTTCTTGATGAATCCATTTCAAATCCTCATCCACTAAGATCTAGAAAACTTAAAAATCATAAAAAGAATAAAACTTTGTAGTAGAGCATGGTTTTCCAATCGGAAATGACAAAGTGCGTCCAAATAATATTAGGAATTCCATCTATCGGTAGATATCTTAATCATACAATTATCATGTATCCACCTTCTTCACCTATTACGGCACATGTTAACCTTGTTCTTCTTGGGCATTGTGTGTCTCATCTTTGTTATGGTTTTTACCATTTCAGATCTTTTTACCTACGGTTTTGTCTCGAAGCTTATTAATAAAAATTCCTCCTTTAAAATAAGCTCTCTTTTTAACTAAATGCATTAAACTTCTTTACCCAATCCTTTTTGACCGCCCATCTCAATCTACAATGTTGAACCCTTGCATCCTACTATTCACATGAGGTTGAGACTTAGGGGCATAATGTTCCTTCCCAACAAGCACACTATCAACATATAAGGCAAATTAAATCAATCTAAAATACAAAAAAATTATAAAATCAATACACCTTTCATCTTTCACAGTCTTTGGTGATAAGCCCATACTTCTTACTAGCAGTATGATACTGGGAAAAAGAAATCCTTTACTTGCCTACATTTTGTCTTTGGTGTTGAGCCCTTGCCTTTTACTGATGGCATGGGGCAACATGTAGGGGGTCCTTCATAAAAATAAAAATAATTAACCAATAAATCCTTTATGAAATATGAATCAAAGTGCTTAATCAAAAACATCCCAAGAAGTAATTTAACTGCTCATGTTAAGAGAGACACCAATTCCTTCAACTAGATATTTCCAATCAATAAGCCATCAATGGATCTAAGTCGAGTCAAAACCTATAAAGTGAAATCATCTTGTAATCAGTCAAATAATCTTGACTGGAGATGAGTTACATTTTTCTCATACGGATCATTGTTACAGCTTGTGTCATCACATCCTTTCTCTTCACCTTTCATATCACTATTCATCTCATTTTCACGTCCTTCTTGGCTCTCGGTGATGAGCCCTCACATCTTCCTAGTTGCGTGGAGCCACAAGTAGAGTGAAACACCCTATCATTTTATTGTCTACATTTCTACCAATGAATGAAATGATTTTAATTATTTGCCAAAAAATTTAAAAATGTTTCACAAAACTTCAAAAATAATATAATTTTTTTCAAAACCCGTAAACCATATTAAATTGTTCTAAAATCCAAAAATCCAAAACAATATAAAATCACAAAACAAAACATTCATATAATGTTTAAAAACTTTTAATGTAATCGGATAACACAGTTCAACAATTTTTCCATTTGATGGTGCTCCTCATGATTGTTCTAGATCATACTCATCTTTATTTCCCATGGTGTATATCTATGCTTGAGGCAATCATTTACCCTTTCGTAATATAACTTTGCTTGGGGACATTTAGATTTTACATTTTAATCCAATATAGATCAAACTTCAATGGGATCTCGACAAGAGTATCTTTTAGAGTATCTAAGTATCACTCCACTCTTCGTCTCGATCCAATCCTCTTGCATGCTAAGTTATCACTTGGGGGCATTTAAATTTGTCTACTTATTCAATGTGGAACACATTCAAAGTGTCATTAGACATCATTTCTGCATGTTGTTTTGTAATGTTGTGGTTTATCAACATTATGAAGATGCTTTTGATTTTTTTAGTTTATAACTATTTGTTGTAATTCCTTTTCCTTTACTATAGACCAATTACAGGAAATTTACTTGCATCTTAGTTCATATATAACTCTGGTGTTATTTCCTCCTGTTCACATTGGGTTTGTTTTTAATGATTGTTTTTTGCTTTCTTGTCACTTGCATGTGTTGTGTTTTCCTCCTGGTTTACTTAATTCATGGATTTTTTCCTTTTCTATTCATGTTTGCTTGCGTTTATTTGCATTTGTATTTCAAATCTTTTCAAAACTCACAAAAATCCAAAAAAAATCAAATATTTCAAAAACTAAAAAAAAACATATATTTCAAAAACAAAAGAATCAAAAAATTACAAAATTTTCAAACAATCATTCACTTATCATAGAAATTTTACAATTGGAAAACCCTTAAAGTGAATCTTTCAACATCTAAATACAATCTTGATAAACATCATACCTTTTATCTATTACCCTAGTGATTGTTCCAATCTTACAACTATCACTTTCTTCCCTTTGCATGATATGTTAACTTTGCTTGGGGCAAGTCACAAAATTGTTTTTCCTTCGCGATATAACTTCACTTGGGGAAATTTCAACTTCAATCATTTTCACAACGGATCCAACAAGAGTTTCATAAGGATTCTCTTTAACTCCACTCTTCCAATCTAATCCTATTCCCACTTAGGAGCATTTGTATCTACTTAATCATCATTGTGGCACGCATTAGGGGCATAGTTGATTGTCTTCTTTTTCGACTTTGTGTTGCATTGTTGATGTTTACTTTTTTGGACCACTTGTAAGTAGTGTGATTACATCTTAGTTCCTTTATAACCCTGATGTTAGCACCTAATTTGTATATTGGGTTTGTTTTCCTTTTTTATCTTTTCTTTGATGCGTGTGTTTGTTTACGCACATTTGGGTTAACCATCTTGATTCTTTTATAATCATGGTGACAACTCTATTGTGCAACAACAAAAATAAGGTTGCTCTAAAATTATTCTCTAAATAACGTTCATGCTACGAGCACAGTCCTTTCCCATCCTTGTTATAATCCCTTGTTTTCTTTCCTATCAAGCGGTTGTCCACTCGCTTTTACAACATCACCCACCCATTCGAGGGGCATTCCTCTACCATTCTAATAGTTGGGGTATTCTAACGCTTCACCGATCCCTACTTGTTGGAGCATCCTAATGTTTCACCGCTTCTTACTCACTTAGGGCATCCAAATGTTTCATAGCTTTCCGCTCACTAATCAACTTGCACGTGTTTACTATCTTTAAAGTACTATTACTTCGCAACAAAACTGTAAATAGGGTAAAATGTAGACACCCTAAAAATACATACATATTTCTATCTCGCTTCTATCTAATTAGAATTAATTAAATTAATTCTATCTCGCCACAGTACACCCCTTTGGAATTAATTAAATAAATTTCATCATTCAAATATTCCCCTTTAGAATTAATTAAAATGAATTCTATTACCTAAGCTATATTCCTACCATTTGGAATTAAATAATTTAATTCTAACATGCCTTTGGAATTAATTAAATTGATTCCTACACCCTCCTAGCCAATATAATTAAACATTTATTTATGTAAATGGTTAATTATCTCCTCACAATTAAATTAATTAAATATTATCATTCTCTTGGAATTAATTAAATTGTTTCTAGCTAATATAATTAAACATTTATTGATTTAAATAGTTAATTATCTCCTCACAATTAAATACTAAATAAATTCAAGTTATTTAATTCCACCTATTTCGATTAATGTACCACATGGACTCCACTTGGACTTCACATCCTCATCCTAATTAACTACACTTCTATAATCCTGAAAGGTGGGGGCAATTAAATTAACCGTACACAACCACATTTCTGAATGCAAATTTTGTTAGAGTAGGTATTTACCTTAACTCATGTTCACCTAGGTACTTTATTTATTTTTATTATATTTACCATCACCCACTTATTTGTGTGGATATTTCTTTTATTTTGTTTAGATATTATAGAGATCTTATCTAGTTGTTAGGTATAGTTCTTTCCTTGATCTATGGTATTGACTAGATCCTTGATGATTAGTTCTTTCCTAAATCTATGGTCTTGTCTAGTTCTTTGATGACTAGTTTTTCCTTGATTTATGGTTTAATCTACAACCTTGATCGCTTCTTAGATTGTTATTTCTTTCATATATAAGCAAGACACATTCTCATTGTATTTCATTGAGTTCCATAATAATATATGATATTGCTACTCATTTGTTTTATTAAAGTTATTCTAGCGAATTACTTTTATCTTATTAATAGTGGTGTTTAATTAACATCTCGTGTTCTCGGCTTGGTACAATCTGGTTATTGTTCCTTTTATGGTATCGTGAGCAGAGATTGTTGTTGATATTCACGATAAGTTTCATTTTGTAAACTTTTTTATTTTCATATATTTTTATTTTGTTGTTGCATGAGTTTTTATGCAAAACAAATCCTTCCATGATTCAAGGGTATGACAAACCCTAAGATTGATTGTAAACTTGACCATTTCTCGGAGACAAATAGGTTACCTAGTTTTTATTATTATCAGCAGAGGTTTGTACTAAACTACTTTCGAATCCGTGCCCATTTAGTAATCTAAACCCAAAAATTATTTTTTTGGGTTTTTCAAGATCCACACTAGGTTTTTTCCTTTATAGGTGTAACCTTTTGGGTGACATGCAACAGATTTTCTTGGAAGGGCGTTTCTTTCCTATTTTGACAGGTCGTGCGGGTTCTTTGTGCGTGTTTTGTCATTTTGGGAAATTCCACACACGCTATTTTCGAAACGCAGTCAAGATTGTCATTGTCTACATAGTCCCGAAATAACAAGTTTTACCAAAAGAAACAATTAGATGTGACTTCCTCGAAAACAAGCCACCCATTGGAATCCTTAGCCCTAGTCATATGATATGGTCATACGAGGGCTTAAAGCTTGTGATTCCTACTAGTATGTGCTTAAATCTAGTCCCCTTTCATTTTATTTTGTGAAATTAAGAGCATTTTATTTTGTTTTAGTGGACAACTAAAATAATAGCAGGGCATAAACTTGTAAAGCTTGTATCTTTTGATCGACAACTCGGATTTGAGTGTCATCTTTTAGAAAAGTGTTTATTTTTTTGTGATCTTTCTATTAGAAATATTTATTTTGAGAATCACACTATAATTATAAAGTATCATATTGTACCACACACTCATTGTAAAGTGCCAAAATTTGGGGGGTCTTGTTGCATTGCTTAGGTCTTGCATTTTTGGTGATTTTTGATAATGGTGTCTTTATCTCGCTTCTCGCATTAAATCATGTTTAGCCTTTAACAACACATAATTACCACACATGGAAACCAAGAATGGAAACAATCATTAAGCGAAAAGGATTATGGGTTTAAACTTTTTCTAAACAACTAGTGTTCACTAGAGAATATGAGAAATTTTAGTACCAATGCAAATTTGATGAGTGTATGGGTTTGATAGAACTTATATAAGTGACAGTCTTTTGTTTCATTTAGAAAATGTGACACTCCTTTCAAAATATGAGAAAAAAATAGAGGATTTATTTGGTAAATTGGATCATATGAGAGCCATGCAACTTGAAATTGAAATCACCTCTCTTAATCCCGAAGATTTTCCAACAATTATAGACTATCTTACCGAGTTCAAGAATTTGTTGACACAGTTGAAGGGGAGTGGAAGAGAGAAGAAAATGAAGAGTGTGTTTATTTAATTCTATCCAAGTTGAGAGAACCATTCCAAATATTTTCTTCTACCTTTTTCTCTAACATGGATGCCTTAGGTGACACATTCAAAATGTCCTGACTTGGAAAATTTTTATGAAAGACTTACTAGGGAAGAATCCAAATTATCTCACCTTGAGTCTTCCACCTCTCAAAAAGCATTAGTTGCATCCAATCCTAAGGGAAAGGAAAACCAAAAATTAAAACCAAATTCACCCTTTCTCCATCTCAAAGTGCTCCTAAACCCAACGAAAAAACAACTCTAAACCCAATGAGTCTTCTAAATCCAATAATAAGTCTAGCTTTTCATGCTCTTTTTGTGGGGCTATTGGTCATGAAGAACATAGGTGTTATAAGAGAATGCAAGCCTTGAAGGATGCAAATAAGAAACACAATATTTCTATCTCCACTCCACCTCCTTCTAATCACCATGGCAAAGCACTTAATGTTGTTGGGAGATCTCGGTCACCACATGCGATAATTGGGTTATAGAAATTGGTGTTTCTCATCACATGAGTTCTTCCAAGGATTCTTTTGTTTCTCTAGGTTTGAGTTCTACTTCCAAAATTGAGGTTGAGATTCTTCACTTCTTTCATTAAAGGAAAATGTGACATACACCTTAATGGTGATAGTATTTAAGATGCACTCTATGTTCCTAACATCACCGCAAATTTTCTTTCTCAGTATATCAAAATTTTCATTCTCGGTCAAGGAAAAACATTGAATTTTACACCACATTGAGTAGAAGTACAAATTTTTTGGAGCCTCATTCACTTGTTTCTCAAGATATTGTTGATCATAGTTCTAGACTATATCACTTTGAGGATTTTGATGACACTTCCTCTATAGGGACGGGATTGGTTTCTCATGCCGATTCGTAGAGTAAGATTTGGCATGAAATATTAGACATCTCAATTACATATATTTGAAGGAGTTGAGCACTCATGGTATGGTAGATGGTCTTACTAGAATTTCTTGTCTTGAGGAAATTTTCTTTGGCTATGCATTAGGAAACAACACTAAGATCCATTTCCTAAGAATTTTTCTAAGGAGTTTCTTCACCACTTGAGCTTGTGCATAGTTACTTGATGGTTTTTCCTACCCCTCTTTCAATGGAGCTAAGTATGCACTTAATTTTATTGATAATTTCTCGAGACGTACTTGATTTTATTTTATCAAGTACAAAAGTGATATTTTTTTCACACTTCAAAGTTTTCAAGGCTTTGGTCGAGAAACAATCTTCTAGTTGCATAAAGAACCTTTGCAGACTGATAATGGGGGAGTACTTCAACAATGATTTTTCTGAATTTTTGGCAACTCAAGGCATTATTCACCAACATTTTGTTCCTCATACTCCACAACATAATGGCTTAGCAGAAAGGAAGAATCACACTTTGAAGTAAATGGCTAACTGTATGATGCATTCTATAGATTTACCTCCTATCTACTGGGAAGAAGTAGTTAATTGTGCTAACTACATTCAGAATTGCACACCACACAGAGCACTCGAGCATTTGACTCTAGAGAAATTTTTGTCCAACACTAAGTTTGGATGTCTCATTTTTTTAGTCTTTGAGAGCCATGTTTGAGCCTTTGTGCTTAAAGAAGACAAGGAAAGCCTTGGATAAGAAGAGAAACCCCTTGATCTTTATAGGGTATTGTGAGGACATGAGAGCTTATCACCTTTTAGATATTGATACTCATGACATTATTTTTTAAATACATGTTCAATTTGATGAGCACTTCACCTCGTGATTCTTCATTTTCTTCCATGTCTCCATTATCTCATGTTGAGGATCCTTTATTTGAGGAGGTTATAGATGTCATTGAGGATCCTATTCCCACTGATGTTGTCATTATGCCTAAGTGGGCTCGTACTACAGTTTTCGAGGAAACACATTTCATACAAGATCTTCCATCCACTAGGAATCATGACGCACATTCTACAGGATTTGGACTTTTGTGTCGTGAAGCTTTCTAAGGATCCACGCTTTTTTCAAAGGCTCGTGGGATACAAGAGTGAGATGATGTGATGATAGTTGAGTATTCTTATTTGATGAATAATCATACTTGGGATTTGGTATCTCTTCCTAAAGGAAGAAATATGGTAAGGTGTAAGTGAGTATACCGAACTAAATACCCAAATGATGGGTCCATTGATAAGTATAAGGCTCATCTTGTTGCAAAGGTTTTTTCACAAGTTGAAGGTATTGATTACTCGAGACTTTTGTACCCATTGCTAAGATGGATTATGTGCGCACGCATTGTACTTGTTATTGCTGCATCACAGGGGTGGCCCGTATACTAGATGGATGTGAAGAGTGTCTTCTTACATGGAGATTTACAAGAGGAAATATACATGGAACAACCCGCTGAATCTGTTCAGATTTTCTCTAGTTTGTAGGCTCTGAAGGTCTCTCTATGGTCTCAAACAAGCCCCTCGGGCTTGGTATGAGAAGATGGATTCTTTTCTTCTATCTACTAGTTTTGTTTGTTGTCACTCCGATCATAAAGTGTATCTTTAGCATGTTGGTGAGGATATTATTATACTTGTCTTGTATGTTGATGATTTGTTACTTAATGCAGCTCTTCCTCCTACATTCGAGACTATTTAAAGGGATCTTTCTACACAAATATTTGACATGACAAGTCTTGGGTTATTACATTATTTCCTTGGTTTACTTGCATTTCTCGATACATTCAGGATTCATTTGAGTCAACAAAAGTACACCCATGATCTTCTTCAACGCTTTGATATGGATGATTACAAGCCAAGTCCATCTCCTTTTCAGTATGGGGTTACTCTTACTTCCACATGTACCACTCCACTTTGTGATCCTACTTTGTATAGGTAGTTGATTGGAAGTCTCGTGTACTTGACCCATACTCACCTTCAAATTTCATTTACAGATAGGGTTTGTATCTTAGTTTGCACATTCTCCTCATAGTAGTCACCGACAGATCGCTAAAAGGATTTTACGCTATTTGCAGGCACTTCCCAATTTGGCCTAAACTACACTAGGGGTTATACTCGGTTGGTTAGATATACTGATTCGATTGGGAAGGTTTTATTGATGACAAACGTTCCACTTCTCGGATATCTTTTTGTTTTGGTTCTTATCTAGTTGTTTGGGAGTGCAAAAGCAACAAGCTATTACACTTTCATCTTCGAGCGAGTACAGAGCAGCGGTTATAGTGAGTTAGCAAGTTCTTTGGTTTCGACAATTATTGACAGAGTTTGGATTCCTACAGATTCATCGACCGTACTTTGGTGTGACAATCGAGTGCCATTCACATTTCTTACAACCCACCGAGCACCAAAGATACCAAGCATATTGAGATACACATCCACTTCATTCACAACACATTTAGGATGGCGTTCTTTGCTTAGAGTACATTCTGAATTAGCGTGAGGTTGCAGAGACATCTTTACGAAGCCTTTTGCATCACCTCGCTACCTTGAGTTGTGTGGCATGCTTGGGGTTTTAGAAGTTGTTCTTGGGGGGTGTTCGTGAGAACATATTCCTTCTTCTTCTTCTTTCTTTCTTTCCTTCTAGCAAGATTCTTTCCTTCTTTTGGTTCGATATTTCTTCATGGATATATTGTACATGAGTACCTCATTAGGCCTAGTTGTCAGGACTCATACTGTGGATATGCCACTTTTATTTTAGGCCCCTAGCTTCACTTGAGGGGGTGTTAGAGTAGGTATTTACCTTAGCTCATGTTCACCTAGGTACTTTATTTACCTTTATTGTATTTATCATCACCCACTTATGTGTGTGGATATTTATTTTATTTTATTTAGATATTAGGAGATATGATCTAATTGTTAAGTATAGTTATTTCCTTGATCTATGGTATTGACTAGATCCTTGATTACTAGTTCTTTCCTTAATCTATGGTCTTGACTAATTCTTTGATGACTAGTTCTTTCCTTGATTTATGGTTTGATCTACAACCTTGAATGGTTCTTACATTGTTATCCTTGCATATATAAGCAAGGCCCATTCTCATTGTATTTCATTGAGTTCCATAATAATATATGATATTGTTGCTCATTTGTTTGCAAAGGTTTATTAAAGTTATTATAGCGAGTTACTTTTATCTTATTGATCGTGGTGTTTAATTAGCATCTGTGTTCTTGGCTTGGTATGATATAGTTATCGTTCCTTTTAGCTTTTGCATTTAATTCATTTATTGCCCCTAAATGCCTCGGCACTGCTTTGCAACCTCCTCCAATGCTATTTTTAGCATGTGCATTCAACTATGTTCAACCAATTTCTAATTGTCTTTGCTTACAGTAAATTGTAAGCTTGTCTTATCCCAAATCCTCCTAAATTGTTTGCAAATAAACTCATCAATTTGCATTCTGAAGCTTTCCAACTATTCTGTTTGTAGCAATTGCACTCATCTTTGGAGGTCATTCAAGAGCACCCACAAATCAATCACTTGCAAAGGTTATACAGACTTCAAAAGCTCTCCTACTAAGGTTTGCATTGGAAGGTTACTGGAAGGTTTGCAAGTTTATTGTTTGTCTTTCATTCACCGTGTTTTTCATTGCTTCTGATGAGGTAATACAAGTATTGGAATAAACAAAGATATAAAACTTGAAATTATTTTTGATATTAGTTATTATCATTATAAATTATTAAAAGACATAATTTTGGGATGGAATTTCGATATTAAAGTATTTGAGGGTAAATTTTCCCTTCCAAACAATTGTATTCAACTATGGGAAACAAGTTTATCTTGAAAATGATGTTAAACATGAATTATAGTGTTGTATGTTATGATTTTCGGGCAAATTTTCCAGCTTGTTGACAAATGACTATCATTGTCATCTTAGATCAATGTCAATTGCTTTTAATGGCATAATCACAAACTCGTGCCACCACCATTCCGAATATTAAACGCATACGCCTGTACTTCATAATAAATGGCCACTTCAAATTTTTGTAATGTTTAAGTTATGAAAAACCAAACATAATTGTCACACACGTCCTTTCGAGTATAGATGACAAAACAAATTAACTATTTTTACTACTTGTTAAAAGCCTAATATGACTTGAAAATAATATAGACCAACCAGAAAATTAGATTTTACTTTATAAAAAAGAAAATAAATAAATATTTTCATAAAACTATACAATAACATTAACAAATGTTATGTAGAGCACATTGATTGGTCAAGGTAGCTACAAATAATTACACGTTCAAAGGCTATAAAACCTCCTTCGACACGATAATAACTAACAATTATTAACAATAAATTTATAAATACCATAAGTAACAACTATTAACAATCATGTTTTAAGTGTTGATTCTAATTTAATCTAGTGTCATGGAACTATGAGAAGCAAGACTTTAAAAAAAGCAAGTACTACCACTCAACCTTATTTAAAACATCATACCATGCACCCTAGTTTGGTGTTTTGGTGTGGAAGTACATTTACAAGTTAATTGACCCAGATCAAATCCATAATTGGCATGTCTATGCCACACAAGTCTAAAACCTCCTTTTGAGAGAGACTATCATATGTCATGAAAATTTTAAGTGCCTTATCAATCACCCCTATTTGCTGACATGTCACCAAAGTCTAAAATTTCCGCTTGAGAGAGGCTATCATATGTCATGAAAATTATAAGTTGTAAGTACCTTACTAAGACCCCTATTTGGTGAGACATGCCACACAAGTCTAAAACCTCCCTTGAGAGACGCTACCATATGTCATGAAAATTTGCAGGATTTGACAAAGAATATTAAGGGCATGGCCGGAATTTTAAGTGCATGGGGAAATAGAGGGAGGGATTGTAACACAAAGGAGAGGAAGACGAGCAGAGGGGAGCCAAAGTCCCTTCTCATCTTCATTATAATTCTGAGCACCAGGTGTTGTCCAAACAGAATCCCTGCCTCCAACACCACAACTCACCTCAAAATCATTTTCCCTTCCAAACCGTACGATGGGCATTCGATGGAGAGTACCAATGTACCATCCATTGGCAGAAACAATCAGCAAGTTCCATTGGGAGAATCAAATGTCTTCCTTTCGCATGATGTATCCCTTGCATTCACTGCCGCCTGCATTCAGATTGATGTGGGAATCTGCCCCTTCCCTCACAAAAACAAACGTTTTTGTTTCTGGGTTGCAGTACTCATCTGTTGAGGGAAGCCACTTTCCATGTAAAATCCTTGGAACCCTACCGTTTCCAATTGTAACCTGCCATGATCTTTGGGTGGATCTGTAAATCAACACATCCCAATTCCCAATCACCTCATCGTTGAGAACAATTACCTCGTAACTCCCCATTGAATCGACATGGATGTCCACGCAGACATCATGTTTGCCTTCCATGAAAAACAAGATGGGTGCCACTTCCTCATGATCTCCAGCCAGAAGCAGGACCGGTGGAGGAAGGTCGCAAGATTTGAGTGTTAATGGATTCACAACTCTGAGTCTTCCCTCCTTGGAGAATAGCATCAGACCGCCAGCGGCACCTGCTCTGAGACGCCACCCACCAGAATCTAATATTTTCCTGAAAAATCGGTCCTCCATCTTACCGTCTGTTATATAAAACAGATCCCTCATATTCCAAGGTGCCCACAAGCCACCGCTCCCAATTGCGCTCGTCCCATAGTTTGTGAAAGTTTTGGGAAGAGCAAACTATATTCCGCCATGAAAGACACACGCTCTGAACCTGAAAAACTTTACGAAAGGGCAGCCAAGACAAAATTTCACAGATAATTTCACATGGAAGACATTCAATCTTTTCTAGGAACACATCTTTTCCTGTTAATGTAGCTGCCATAGTTTATACCAGACACCTCTTCAATCAAGATCACCCACCTCTTTCCGCCTCTCTCACCGACCATTTTATTAAATATAAAATACTCTTAATATATAAATAGAAAATAAATTAGGCCCAAAATACAAAAGTTTTTTTGTGAATTTAAATATAGTGATTCCTTTTATAGGTGATTGACGGCGCGATGTATTTGACGTCTCCGTGGCTTCATCTCTTTCGTCCATGCATGTATGTTGTGTCATAAGCCCCCTGCTCATCCAACTTGAATGTCATCTTTCGACGTAATTATTTCTATTACTAGCAATCGCACGTGAGGTGTGCGATGATAACGCCGAAAGAGAGGTTGGGGAACAAGGAGAAGGAAGTAGAGAAGAAGAACGCATTTGACAGAAAGGATAAAAGAAATGAAAAAGGGATAAGGAAATGGAGGAGGGAAAGAAAAGTGGTAAAAGTGAAGGAAAGTGGAGAGTGTTAAAAATCAATATATCTCGTAAATGCAAGTAATGGTAGGAGTCAAATAAGGAAAAGAAGTGGAGGAAATCTAAAACAATGGATAATAAAATGAATTTTAACGTATATTAGAGTAGAAGATTATATAGTGTGGTGGGGATATGGTCAAATTAAGAAAAACTTGAAAAAAAACATAAGCAACAAGATCTTGAACGATAAATATAAAAGAATAATAGCGAGGTATAACAAATCCATTAGTTATATTAGACTGGTTAGAAGTAGAGCGCAGCAAGAAACTTTGAACATATTTGTAAACAAACATAGATCAAATATGGTGTTTAAATTAGTTGCAGATAATACAAACCCGAACCAAAAGGGTTATCGATACAAAATACACGTGATATATACATGCATGACTGTTATAAAGAAGGTTTGGCACCATGACTACATGTTATATATATGCATGAAAACTATAAGGAGTTAAGATGAGGGTTGGTCGGGCGAGGGAGAGAAGAGGGAAGGGAGCGAAGATGAAATTCCTCTTGTAGCCTGGACTGCAGAAGGGGAGTGGAGGACATGCGAGAGTAGCGGGAGAAAGAGAAAGCTTGGAGAAATACGAAGGGAAGAAAGAGATGGAACTCTTGACATAGCAGTGAATGTCAGGCCTTGTCTTTCAATTCCACCAATGTCAACTATAGCACGATGTAGTGTAAGTCCTTGAGATTTGTGGATAGAAAAAGCCCAAGCCATTTTGAGTGGTAGTTGTTCTGCACCCCCTCTAGAAATGGGAAGAATAGGAACATGCAAGGGGTTGTTTGAATCCCGGGAGGGCCTATGTAACGATCAAACTTGATGATGAAAAAAAGAGGTAGACTTGGAGGTCCGGAGGATTCCTCATAGACTATGTTGATGATAGAACCAGTAGTGTCATTGACAAGACCTTTGTCAACCCACAAGTTTGTGGAAAGCATTACTTTCTGGTTGATGCAGAGAAGAACCTTGGGCTTCAACTGATCATCTTTAGTGTCGCCAGATGTAGAACGTCTGGTCTTTTTGGCAATTGATCTGGCTATAGGAGAGTTAAGGGATTTCAACATAATAAGGTTGTGCGAGTCCACAAGGTCATTCTGAGCGAAAAGATGAGGGGCATCTTTAAATTCAATGCTTTCTTGTTTGGAAAGGGAGGAATCGAGATCTTGACATAAGAGTTTCCCAGTCCTGGATCAGAGGGACGGCGTTACGAATGTTAAGCAACAAGTTCTGGAATGATGCATGTGTTGGATCAGAGCCTTGTTGTCGGAAGATTGAATGAAGGGAGACAGATATGTTGAATTCTCACCAAAGGGTAGCTCCGTAAGACTTGCTGGCATAAAGAGGGATGTCCATAACCAGAGGAAGTTGACCGAGGTCTCCAACAAGGATCATAGATCTACCTCCAAATGTTGAATTTTTGAAGTGTGGGAAAGCCTCCCTAAGACGGTAGTCGATTCTGGAAAGAAACTTTGGCCCGACGAAACTCATTTCATCAATTAAAATGTATTCATGTGCTTGAGGGAGTCTTGAAGAGACGATAAATCTTGGCCCTCTAAGGGTTTGAGTTCTTTAATGGGAATCCGGAGGCTTGCGTGTATTGTCGAAGTTGAAATGTTGAAAGTAGGAACTCTTGTTGGGGCGAGCAAAAGGAGAGGTGAAAGGCCATCTGCTGGATGAAGAGGTAAATGAAGACTTTAAAATGTTAATGAGGAATGATTTTCCAGTACCTGTAGTCCCTTGTATAATAAGTCTCAGTGGAGGAAGGTTGGATCTGTGTGTGAAGTGTTGAATAACTATGTTGAAAGCTTGTTGTTGTTCTAGAGATAAACTGAAGGCTGGAGGGTCGAATCTATTCACGAAGGAATCATAAATATGTTCTGCCTTATTATCTTTAATGAAAGTGGCACAAGAGACTACAGAGCAACATGAACACGATGTGCACTCCAATTGTGAAGGGTGTCAAATTCACGAAGGCCCAACATTTGCAAGATGTCAAGGAATGAAGTGTTCTAGGGGTGGAATCGAGCCAAAAGTTTCCAATCATATAGTTGCTCAACAGGAAGGGGGGGCTCGGCCTCGGACTCAGTGTCACTGTCGGAGGTGTGTGATGGATTTGATTCACGCCGTGTAATATGCCAGGGCTGATAATTGTATTTGAACAAGCTCCAATTAGAAATGGTTTGTTGAGGTGTTGAACCAATATCAGTAGAAATGTTGTGGAAAGGTTTGTATAGAAGGAGTTCTGACCAACAGAAAATCTCAAAAGAGGGGGAGTCCTTAGATGGAATGCATTGAAATTTGGGGAACACCCAAACAATAGCTGGATGGGTACGACTCTTCCACCTATTGCGCTTGTGATATTTTTTGTAACTCCAGTCGCGTGCAACTTCAATGAGTGGAAGGCTTTCCATGTTTGAAGGTCGGACCCTGTATGCATCTAAAAGCAGGGATGTTTCTGCATCCTCACACTCTACTTCAACCCAATCTTCTTAAGATTTTTCTACCTACATTTAGCGTCACAAAAGTGCGACTACACATTACAAGTGGCAATTTGAGGAGCATGTGGCATGTTTCTTGTGCACTAATGTCATGTTCAACCACACTCTTAGTTAACATTTTTTTATGGCTAAATGTGTAGGCAGATCAGGATCTAAACCTCTCGACAATCTAGAAAGCATTTGGTGGTATGTTTCTGACCTTTGTTCCACTTTGGAAGCATACTTAGCAATGTATTTGAGGACAACATGGTGAGATAGCATAGGTTGACAATCGATATTGGCTCTCCATATGGATAACATTGTTGGATTGTGTGTGTTCAATCTATCATCATTCCTTGAAGGGAGGTATTTAACTGAAGCACTCTCATCAACAAACAATAAAGAAGTGGCTCTATTCTCCCAAGGTGCGTTGTATCGACATTGGAGGCGGTTTTTTTTTTTCAAAGGAAAGTATTCTCAGAACACTTCGTGTGTCATTGAACATGATTTATCAACTCCTCCAAATCTGCAATGGGGAAACTACAAGCACCTGAGATGAAACTAACAGAAAGGGTCATCCTAGATATTCCTATGAACAAATTCTAAGCGGACGGAAGGAGGGCGCATATTCCACGCAGATATGTAGATATCAAAGTATTGTCTTGCTTTTTCCACATTCATTATTTGACCAGTCGATGCGATCAACATCTCGAGCATCTTCAAGCCATAGGAAACCATGAACATGCGTTAAACCTCTATGTTGCCATTCATACCTACGATAAAGGAAGGTTAATCATTTTGTATTCAAGTAACTGAAAAGTAGAGAGCATTGAAGAATTTTACCTGTACCAGTAGTCTTTGGCATGAAGATGTTTCTGTAACACTTCCTCATAGAATATGGTGAATCTTTGATGTAAGTAAGCAGCGACACAATGAGGGTGGCTAACAATGTTCATGGTCCTCCAGTGTTGTGCCGCACGGGCCTCACCAGGAGACAAACCTAGCATGATGTTATGTAGGTCTGGCCATTTTGTGTCTGTTGCACTCAGAGTGAAGAAGAGTGTAGGCGCCCCCAATTTCTCAATCATGTCAGAGACCTCCCCTCTACTCTTTGACCAAAATGTTTGTGTCCCTCGCAGGTTGGTTCCGAATCTCATTAAACTCTATGGAAGGCAATCATCAGGGAAATCATGCAGGTGTTGCCATAGTTGGCCTATAGTAGGGGGGACACCATGTTCAAGGTTCAACCTCATGAATATTGTAGTTGTAGATTGGCTCCTATGTCTCATAATAAGGTTAAGCAAGTAGTACCGGAACTTGGGGTGTGAGCCAAAATGATCATCATGGTAGCGCATCAGGTGGAGGGCATATTCATGCATTTGAACATCCTTCATGCATGGTTGTTTAAACAATGTTGCACCAGTTGGAAACAAACTTGGAAAATCCATCGAGAAAAGGCCCTTCGTGGTGTATTCATTAATTAGTGATTTTCCGACTTCAGGCCAAGCCAAGGTGCAGGGTGCGCCCGGCCATTTGAAAGCAGGTACTACTCGATCAACTCCTCTTCTGCTAGTGTTTGGGTATGAAGGAAAAAATGAGGATGTCTCCTCGGGATACTCGTAGGGGTTGGAAGGAGGGTTGTCATTATCCTGCGGCTCAGAGAAGTGAGAGGTGGAAGGTCTATAGGAATAGAGTTAAGGGAGGAGGATATGTTTTTCGGTTCCTACGGGAGAGAGGAAAGAGCCTCAGTGTCAATAAGAACATCCTTATAGTAGGGGTCATGGATAATTTTATATTGAAGCGCTTCCCAAACATGGGACCTGCTTACATAGAAGTCATATTTTGTTTGTTGCATTCCAGTCTTTTGAACCAACAAGAGATCCAAATCTCCTAGCCAACGAGGAAGGTATTTGGCAATGGAAGAAATGTTTTGGGAAACTTATTGTGTGACTTGAATATTTATATTGTCCCCCGTGCATTTGTGTGACTTGAAAAACTAGATTAATGTGAGCAATCAACATTTCTTCGACCTAGGTTAAAGATTTGAGAATGGCAGGTTGAGCGCCAGGATCCATATTGTTCCAAGAGGAGAAGCGGTGTCCATTTCTTTCGAACTTGCACCTAATGCATGTGTGTTTTCCTTCATGGAAGGTAGTATTTATGCCTGGGTAGTTCTCAAGACAAATTGAGTAGGTGTGGATGTGTGATAAAAGATCCAGTCTCTGGCGGAATCTACATTGGGCATCTGCCCAAGAAGGGACCACACAAAAAGTTCTGTGGAGCGGCATGGGGAGGGTGGAATCTTGGGTGTGACTTTCACGATGAGTTTGGGAGGAAGGGGATGGAAGTTTGGAAGAATGCGAAAGAGGCAGTCCGATAAGAGAAGGAGAAGCAAGTGAACTTGTTATCGGCTGACACCCAGATGAAATGTGAAGGGTGAATGATTGCAAGGAGCAATGTATTGGGCTGAAGTAGATGGAGGGTAGTGTAGCGATGGAGAGGGCTGCAATTTGATGTTGCGGGCATGATGAAGACAAGGTTCGACACAAGTGGTGTGGTTAATGCCAAGAGGGAAAGGAGAATTTTCCAGTGCGAGAGGGAAAGTAGCAGGGGAAGACATGAAAGGGGGTAGCCAATAGTTTGGAAAGGGGTAGAACTTGTCGGCATCTATTGGAGCTGGTGATAGCGTTCATGCCAGGAAGCATTGATTTCATTTTTGTGCAAGGCATAAATATCTCTTCTTCTTTGTCACTGCTCTGGGGTAGGCATTGTGCATAAAACAACGACCTACAAATCACCAAAAAAGGTGGCATAAGAGAAGATTCGAAGAGTACTAAATTATGTATGTGGATAAGGGGAAATGAATGCAAAAACCATTTGTAAATGCTTATCTTGCTCTAAATGTTTTATATTTTGGTAGCTAAAGGCAATAAAACAAAAGGAAAATGATTTGTTGTTGCATATATTTTTAAGGAAGTAAAGGAAGAAATACAAGGGTGTGTATGGAGTTATTGATTAGGAAAAAGCATAGAGATATGTCTTCATTTTTTTTTCTACATAGGTATTAAGAAGGAACAAGGTAGAAAGAAGAAAAAACTTCATGTGAAACATAGAAAAACCTTCAAGAAATGAATAAAGCGTTCCATAATGTTAGCATAAACTATATATATATATATATATATATATATATATATATATATATATATATATATATATATATATATACATATTGGACCATACATTTTTATCAATTACAAAAAGGTGTCTCTGTGATATAGATGTGCATGTAAACCAATATTAACAACCATTAAATGGAAAACTTTGAGAGTTATAGTCCATTAGAACATGTGGACAAAAGCATATTACAAATGTATAGTGACAAAAGCATATTACAGAGGAAATATGAGCAAACAACGAAGAAACTAAAATATAGGAAAGTGTTATGGTGCCCAGGAAGGGCAAAGTCAAGCAACAACTTTGGATTCATCCAATTTAAGGGAATCAAGTATGACACATTTCAGTTGTGTATTTCCACGGAAAGTTTCTTTTTTCATGGAGAGAGTGAATTTGTAGTCATGGCCAATTATCTAGTTTGTAATTTCCATTGTAGCCTCGTCATCTATGCACAACAGTTGGAGGTCTCTGCTTCACGACACCCATGATTGCTTCAACAACTATGTCAAATGTTGTAACCGATTGTAGCTCTCCTGAGCCATCTTGCAAGTTTATACGAGAGCATACCTATAGTCGCATTGATGCACATGAGAGTTATAACTTTCACAAAACCACAAGCCATTGTCTGTTGGTTTCACTTTCTTTCGGCATTGTTTGTCACCATTTGCAAGGGGCAAGCCATGTAGTAGAAGTTATCCATTGTGATGTCTATAATTATAGCTTTAAGTGTAGCCCATTCATTGTTGTCTGTATTGCCCATTTGAAGTATTTCTGCAATTGTTGCCACTAGTTTTAAGCTTTGGAGGACCTAGAAATTTGTTCATTACAGAGGGAGTTTCAACAGTGTAATTTTCAGAGGCAACCCAGTCTTGCAACGTTTTAGATTCAGGAATCTGAGGATTGACAAACCATTTTTGTTGGAGACAGTGTTTATGGAAGTGCCGTTGAAACTCAAACACGTGTCACTTTTACAACCAATACTAGGAGTTGTGGAATAGAAAGGAGTTCCTCAAGTTCTTGAGCAAGATCATGTAAATGTTGGCCCCATAAAGTTACAGTAACACTAAATCATGACATGTCCTTCAATTGCAAGATTCTTCATTTAGTTTCATTGTAATCCCTCCTACGTGGATAGTGGAGCAAGGAGAGATTGCTAAAACAATGCCAATAACGTCAATGAAGGAACCAACAGGTTTTGCAGGTATATCTTTGATTTCTATGAAGTGAAAGTTATGCAAAGGTATTGTGGCATTATTGACAAGCAACGGAGAGACAGTGGAAGAAGCTTGTAGGAATATCTCAAATTCGTTGTTAAGGTGGTTGTAACTTGGTTTTGCATTCCCTATCCTTCCATTTGTGATGGTGTATAACTTTCCAGCCTCAATTTGTCCAAAAAACTTTGTTATAATTTTGTTGAAGCATGTAACGCGTATTTCTCTGCCTTCACCATCCACAAAATCAAAGCCAAAATATGAGCCCTTCCATTTGCATTCACATATTCCCTAAGCATTGTTTTCCCAAGGGCATGACCTTCAACAGACCATGTACGCATGGTTGTATTTAGTGCACTTATTTTTAGAGGCAACCTTGAACTATTAGGGAGGCCAATTTTCTTTTGGGGAGGTGTTTGCAGGGACCAAAGTTCTGTCATCTCCATGATTTGTATCGGGATTTGATTGCTTTCCATGAATGACATGGGCAGGAAGAGGAGTGGGAGCACCAATTTTTGGATGTGTTTCTATCACAACTTCCATTTCGGAGACAAGAACAATCTTGCAAAGGATAAAAATGAAAAGGGACAAAAATTAGTGAATATAAAATAAATGAAAGTGGAGAATCCATGCACAAAGGAAAATGGATGCATATAATTCATGTTTTATCATTCTGTAAAGGGTTTTGCACAGGTGGACAATGCTTCCGTCTTTTAACCAACCATCTGAAACCTAGCTTGCAAATTTCGAGGGCAAAAGAGTTGTTTGAAATTGCACACCATCGGAGAGATCCACACGATGTTGGAGCTCAATGTTCAACGTAGATCGAAGGGGACAAATGTTGAGAAGTTGGACTATCGGCTCGGCATCTGTACAACCCTCAATCAAAATAGAGATTCCACCATATGTCAAAGGTGCAGCCATGATGAAGATTGTTTTCAACACACAATGCACTTCTACGCACATGAGCTAAATTACATTACAATATTTATAAACTTTTTGGAAAGAAAAATTAACAGAAATGTTAACGTTTACATTTACGCTAGGGAAAAAAATGGCATCACCAGGTTGTGTGCAATGAGAACAACAAGTATATACGAGATCAAAAGGTATATATAGATCAATATTTATATAAATGATATAATGCCATTATTTTAAAAAAATAGTAATTTGTGGGACATATTGTATTATTTCGGCATCAATCTATTTTTTTCAAAAATGGGATATCCATCTTAGTCCTTCAAGCCTAGGTCAATATCGAACACCTCTTGCTTGTTTCGATATCGATTCCAAGTGAAACTATCCTAACGTGATAATTGGCACGTCATCAAATTTTGCTTCCACGAGTCATAATATTGAAAGAGATGTGGGCCTAAATCATTGGAGAGTAGTTTGAAGCACCGTAGTTTGTTTTATTGTTATTATGGAGAGCACCCTTCCCAAATCACATAACAAGAGTAATTTATGTTTGTCCATTGTCTTCACGCATCACATAATCATTATGTTGGTGTTAACTTTGTATATTTGAATCATATCAAAGTGCCTGGATTGTAAGTTGAAGATGACTCCTTTAGACATTTTGTAGTTGAATATTCTTGTATGTCATCACAACATTCGGTGGAATATTTTAAAACTGAAGTTCAATCGGTCAAATATTCGATGCAAAACCAAAAGGATTGCTTGACCAAGTAGAGTGGGACTCATTGGGAATTAAAGTATATACATTAATACATTTTCTTGCTGTGTTGAAGATGAGTTGAGACTATAATGTTATATTTATATCTATGATTTCAGCCAATCAAGATTTTAACCTTTTTTCACAGCGTTGATGGTAAGCGATGCAGAGGGAAGTAGAAAATACTCAATCTATACAAATTAGGTTCATATTAGACACAAAATTTATCTATTGTTAATGCATATGAAACGCGGAAGCATATACAACATAGGAATTGTTTGACAAAATGTGTCAAAATAAATCGGTTTTGTGGGGGATGAAGTGCGAAAAAGTGTTAAAGAGATAAGGTTAAGTGAAAGTCCCAGGAAGATTAGACAACTACATGTACCTATATAAAATCCAAATGCTAAGAGGATGTCTACATTTCCAAATAAATTCAAGGGTATTTAGGGATTTTATTGACGGTTCAGTTTAGATCTAAAACCTGAAGAAATTGTTGAAAGACCAAACTATTTAGATTTTGTACTAATGATAAATGTGCTTGGTGCCATGATTCCATTCACAGATAAGTGACTTAGACACAAACCACAAAAAAATGTGCTTAAAAGAGATGTGGGGTCATGGAATCCCATGATTGAAATTCCATGTTATTGAAGCAACATTTAAGCCTCATTACACAGGTATCTTTTAAATGTTCATGGTAGCAATATTGTGCTCAGCTTGTCTTTTTCTTGCATAAATTAATATAGAAAGGTCACCTTACTATTATGTTAGAAAAGCCTTTCTTTATGAACAAAAGTTGCATCCTACTTTGGATCACCCTTTCTTTAAACTTCATTTTCATTGGGAGTTCTATGAGTTGAGTGTCTAAACGTGGTGTTTACTTTCATTCCATAGGTAGTGGAGCTTTCTACACTTTCAAAACTTGTAATAAAGTAGAATCTGCAAGATCTAAACATAATAATGTTGTCAAACTCAGAATTACTCCTCTATTTGAATTATTTATAGTGGGTCTGCAGATTATATCTAAACTGAAATCAAGACCCAACAAGATGCTTTGGATTCTAAATTCTGACAAATTGTTGTTCTCATGATGCATTATAAAACCAGCTTGTATGTTCTTGTTCCTTCCTAGCTGTTCCACTTTTCAGTTGGGCTCTCCCTTTGCTGCCCACCAAACACTAATCTTTTTATGAATCAACTCTCTGCATTCCCTCAATGAAAGAGGAAAAAATGTTTCTAACAAGTTTCCTTGCATAATTTGATATAGATCAAGATCAAACACTCCCTAGACATTTCCAAATAATCTAAAAGCTAGAGGCCACTATTTCAGTAGTCAACTAGAAACATGTGATTCCAGGCACTCCTACTACTCATTGTTCTATATTCACATAACCCAAAAGGAAACAGAAGAGCCCTCTAGACTAGCTAAATTTTACACTAGAATATCAATTTGGATGGTCATGTTGAAAATCTTGACCTATAACACTCATTGTGCTTAGAAAGGGGATATATAAGACACATGAGAATCTCCCCCAAAATATTATATGTTGAAGAAGAAACGTTCTTCAAATTTAGAACTTGTTGTTGAAGTCTTCTGACCAAAATTACAGCACAACATCGCTGCACCATAACAACAACAATAACAAAAAAACAATCGAAAAAGAGGGATCAAGATCTATTAAGTTGAAGATTACCCTAATAACATTGAATATCTTCAAGCAATTTAGAGAAGTTCAAGCTTAGAAAAAGTGATTTCCCAACTAATTGCAAAGGGAAATATATAGCAAATATTATCATCAAGAAGACAAAAACCTTCCAAGAATACATATTTAAGTCACCAAAAATAGAAGAAAAACTTCAAAACCAACCCAAGATAAAATAAGGAAAATGAATATTATTTGACACATAAAACAGAATCTTGGGACGTCCAAGAAAATGAGATTGGCCATAGGCAACTTCAGAGATTATGCACTTCAAAGAAATACAAAGAGTGGCATAAACACAAGAATCGTACAAACCACAGTGTTGGAGACTAAAACCTACAAATAGATGGACTATCAATTAAATTTTATAGATAATGTGTGACAGCCAGAGATGATTGTTTGAAAACTATGTTCTGCAAGGACATGTCATGCTAGTCTTATGTCCCCATCACCATCCTATTTTCCTATTCAAACATAAATTATAGGATTTTTCATGTGCTCCTAGGTATCCCCTTTTTGTGAACTTGAGTTCCCCACTAACCTCCCTCCCAATAGAAGTTTCAGTGGAGCAGAGTTTGAAAATAATTAACAGAGTTATCCAGGGACATAGGCAATAGATAGCATATTTCATGATGCATTAACTTGAGCACTTCTATGATATATCTTAACATTGCATGAGATGTCAATAAAAACGTGTACAACATTATGTCTGCTGTTAAGGAAATCTCTTAATGTTTTTTTTTTAAATTTGAAAAAAGTTGATATGAAGTATTCATCTCAATTCATTTTTTTCATGTGCACACCAAAAGAGTAATGAAAAACATACAAAAGCCACATGCACATCGATTAGAAAAGTATCTAGATTTCTAATTATAATACATACTTTTTCTTGTTTTTTTGTATCATGTTAAGGCACAACTCTACAATTTTGAGAGATCAGAAATTCATGGAAATTGCAGCTCCATAACAGAAATTGCAGCTTCATAACACAGATGGCAGAACAATTTTCAAAGCAAAGAGAATGGTTTAGAACAGAGACCGGAAGCTGATGTTGGTGACTTAAATTAACTTGTAAGATTGGTAGCATGATCATAAGCATGTCGAAATTTTGTTATGGAAAACTCACTATTTTTCTTTCTTTATAGTAAACAAAAAACATTATTTCATTTATCTGAATATTTTGGAGAGATGATTAAAAATGCAGCTCGAACAGTTTCGTCAAGAAATGTACATAATAACTAAAACACTATTTTGCAACAATTTATGTTGTGTATGTAGCAATGAACAGTTTCAAGGGAGCAACATATGAGGGAATTCTTTCAAAAAAATAATTAGAAAACCATCTGCAACAACTCTGCCAAACAACTGAAGATCACCTATAAGAGCAACACATGAAGTTTATAAGATATGGCCACCAGACGGATAATATGATGATAGGAAAGCTAGTTAAATGCAAAACAAAACAAAGTATGAAATTTCTCTATTAAAAGTTTTTCACATTAATAAGATTGAAAAAGCGGCAAATGTACAATGAAGCAAGTCTCAAACTTAAGGAAGTAAGAGCTATCAAAAACATAACATCATGTTATTTCGATCGAGAAACTGAAAGCACATAGTAGATGTTTGCACCATATAGCTACCTAAACTACTTTTATGTACATAATTTTAATGGAGCATGACCTTAATGGTTTTCATTTTTTCTTGGCATCTCATTTTTTTTCCTTGGTGACATTAGCAATTTTTTTTTGTGTTTTTGTCCCTCTAGCATGTATTGTCTCACATCCCCATCTTCTTCACTTTTTTTTGGCTTATCATTTTGGGGTGATCATATACAAGCCCAAATCCCTTTTGGAGTGGATACGTAATTTGAAAAGATAAAGAGGACAGAAGGATGCAAGCCAGACGTTCTCTAATCCAAATCAACAATCAATGTTATTTGCATTTTGATTTTTGATGTAGCTCATTGAGAACAAACTTTGTTTTGTTGAAAGCATCTTATCGCTCCAAGTGTGGAGTGGTGATTGTTACACCATGTGGAGGAAGAACAATTAATTATTCTATGGCGAGTCTTCATTGCTGCAAGTTCATAAGAAAAAACCAATTGAAAAAAACCAAATTTATAGATGTTATATACTAATTCACCCCCTCTCGGGAAGTTAAACACATTTTTTCCCGTGCTTCTAACATGGGTGTAAACACATTATTTTTTGTTTTGGAACACAAAGGAATCAAAACAAATATTCGGGGTCGTCTAACGCCTTTGGCAAACAACTTTAAAAGCATTACCAATGGGTAGTCTAATGCCTAATAAAGGGTGTTTTGATACGGAATTCTAGGGTAAATACCCTCAATCTCACACAAATCTTGCCATTTTAGAAGGCACTTGCCCCTTTATGTCGTGGTTGAAGACCGAAAGAAAAAATAGTTTTCTTTATGCAACACATACAACAATAAGATATTTTAAGATAGACAACTTCACCCACATAATTAAGAATCTATGAAAATGTAAAAGGGAAATAATGCAAAAAAACAACACATATTCAATAACCAATTTTATAAATGATCTGTTATGGAATTTTCCATGTCACAAAGAAAAATAGCTTATTCTGAGAATAACCTTAAAGTTTATGAACACCGAAACTACATAAAGGCAAGTGAGACACATCATTCACAAAGAACAATAGCATATTCCAAGAGTAACCTTAAAGTTCATGAACACCACAACTACATACAGGAAAGCGAGCCACATTATTTCTCCACACAAAAGACAATTATGATCCGACAAACTAAAACATGCCAAAAGTTGTACAAAATGTCACAGAAATACAATAATAACAAAACAACCTTATCTTCGGAACGCAGTAGTTGTAGTTCAAAAGACTAAATTCGTAAATGTAATTTTCAATTATGTTTTATGGAGAACAGAAATGAATTTACAATCCCATGACCTGAATATATAAAGGAACTTCATGAAGAGTAAAAAGAAGGAAAAGGGACATGTACAATACTACGATGTGGTAAAAAAGGAAATGGTGTAAAAGTCACATAACGTATTTTCCAGCGATTCTTCATATTTTTTTCCTTGAAAGAAAACATTAATAGCGGGTGATTAAACAACAGTTTTATGAGCTTATTGTGAACACGGTTTCACTTTCATTTGATGCAATAATATGCTAATGTGTAGGATTGTGCCGTTCCTATTGCAATTGTGATGGATAATGACTGAGCATATAATAGTAACTGTACATTGTTAGATACAACAGAATATTGTTTCGAGTGTCAATCTACAACTAGTAGAATTGCAAATCATAGAATTTTCTGCCATGTTTCTAGAACAATGAGTTTCCAAAATTGTTTGCCTTGAAAGAAAACAATTATATCGAGGTTTTTAAAAAATAGTTTTCAAAGTTTTTTGTGAACAAGGTTTAACTTTTATTTGATGTAATAATATTCTTATCGATTTAAACACTGCAACATGGAATCATGGTTCCTCAAACATTTTTCACACACGTACTGCAATGTTAAAGGCTATGTTATTTGGAATGGAATGGTGGACACTAAACAATAACAGAAAGGGGATTTTTCTCTAGATGTCATAGTTGCAAAAATAAAAAAGACATGCATATGAAACGTGCAAGCATATACAGGTACAGGAATCGTTTGACAAAATGTGTTAAAATAATAATGTGACAAAGGAGCATACTAATGCAATTGTTGTGCCTAATTAATTACATTTGTAATTAATTAAACCTATTTAGTAGCTACAAAGTGACTTTTCAAAATCAATTTCAACATCCTTCCCCAAGCTTTAGCTTCATTTTCTCTAAGATTTTTCAAATCAATTTGATCTGTGTGTTGCATTTGCATAAGCCTTATAAAGCATTGTATTGAATCGAGCAAGTAGAAAGGAAAATAGATGACATCTATCTAAAATATGAGTGAGTTAAAACAAGTTTTGATCAAATTTTTGATGAAAATACAATTCATGTTATGATGAACTGCATCAGTCCAGATAGCCCTAATGAGATGTTGTTTTCAGATGTGTTAGTTCACTAATATAAATACATAAGTTGCTCCAAAGTAAAATGATGAATTTTTTAGAGGAAAAGAAAGAAAGTAATGATATTGGTGGGTTCCTGATCTAAACAAAGTGCATTGTATCAGATAATGGTGAAAGCAATGAAGTATAGAAAGCTCATGATGGCAAAAAGAAAAGTACTAATGATAGTGCAAAGAATTAAATTATATAACAAAACCCATAAGCAAAACATTATATAGAGACAAAAATCAGGCCTTAGACAATCTCTACAGGAATTATATTTATTGCAATACTATGAGTTTCTTGCAATTCATTCAAAGAATCAGGCTTTCGGATTCACAGGATATAATTGTACTCTTTATAAATATAATAACATTGAGAATAGGGGCTAAACTTGGGTTGATCAGCAAGAGAATATGTATTAAAGTTGGGTTGATCAGCCAGGTTGCTCATAGATTTATGGTCAGGTTGTGATGTCAAGAGCATAACTCTGATGGACATGTGGCGAGTTTTGATGCAAGGATTAAATATAGGATGCAGTATTCTATGAATTTGAACAATATGGTCCAAGATTATCCAACTAAAGGCAACCCATAACCCCACCCAAAGAAAATCAATGTTCATTAGCTCAGCAGGTTCTATTACAACTTTTAAAAAGTCTAATTGGTGCAGAATGCACAACAGTTTACACATTGATTATTTGTAGATTTAACTACCACCCAACTGTGTTCAACTAATTTTTCCCATAACTTCCACTCCACTGAACTAATTTCTAGGGACTACACTTTGATGTACTAAAAACCTAGTGCAATGACCATTTTCACATTATAGGAAATTCATTTTCGTATCGTCGACCAAACTAGTCTAAGTCATCCATGCTTTTATCTTGGGTGTAGTGGTCTCAAACTTATAGGGGACAGGATTATTGCTCTACGTGGCATAAGGGTGGGGCAAGGGGGAGTAGATAGATACGTTGGTAAATGCGTGAAAGTAATTTTGACGTAACAAGTGTAAGTATCATTTCATTCATGTCAGTCTCCGTAAATACGTACAAGTGATTCGTAATGCGAATAGATAATGAAAAACATTACTCATTTCTTAATTGTTGTTTAACGTTTGGGTGTTGTGATAACGATCAGCCGCAAGTGTAGGACGCCGTATCCAACTTCCATGCGCGCATAATTGTCATTCGAAATTATTACTCAACATTGATGTACCATCATACGATATTGTAGAAGAGGAGGAAGGCTATGGAGGCAGTAGTGAAGAGGAAGAAGACGAGGAAGACGTGAGCGACAACGATGGTGAAAGGAAGGGAATTCATATTGTGGAGGGTTCAAATACTTTTCGCGGTGGTTTTACGAAAATTATGGAGAGGAAAATCCAAGATGATGCCCTGGTAACTTATAATTTGTTCCATCTGCTTTTGTATAAGGAAAAGAGAGAATTTTCATTTTCCCTAGTAAATTAAGGCACACTAAATATTAGAGTAAATGATTTTAGGCTTCCGGTGTCCATAATGTAGAAAAGGTAGCTTACAGGAAAAACTATGTACATATTAGGATAGTTTCCAAGCTTTCTAGGTTAGTAATAAATTACCTAGCCCTACCACATTGAAAAGAGAGCTTTTAGTAAAGACTTTAAACCGCTTTAGATTTTGAAACACAGATTTAAAACCTATAGAGAAGAGATCTGCTCAAAAACCTGTGTGGAAAGATTTTAATTTTAGAATGGCTATTTTCACTGGAAGATAACGTTGAATTTATTCTTGATGAACTGCATAGAAGGTCGAGCTTTTGTCAAGTTTTGAAAAGAGATATTATGGACAGAAGCTTCAAGCTTTTATGCACTTTATACTACTTTTTGTTTTTTTGCTAAGAATTAGATTATTGACTTCGTGGACACGCTTTGTGGCTCACGGACCATTTTCAATTTACATTTTACATAGTTACTTGTGGTGGTGCTTTCACGAGGACAAAAATCCCTCTTAAAATATGCGTTAAACTCTCTATCATCACCAATCACTATACAAAATACAGAGAAAAGATGATTTTTTTACCCTTTTCTTTAAATCTCGGTTGTGTTGTTGGATAGCTTCCTCCAGCGATGCAGTCTCCAACTTCAATCACACCCAACAGCCAAATAAAAGGGACTTCTCAGCTTCAGTCTTTGATGGCCACAGACAACAACTGCAAAACCCTTCACCCACCCTAAGCAAGACGTTTTTAAATCTTTCCTGGACTAAGAAATGTACTGTTATACAAGGAGGCACCCATACTCCCCTTTTCATGTTGATGGCAGAGGCATGTCCACCTCCAGCCAGGACTCTGGCATCTGTCCTCCATTTCTGGCTCTCGAAATGGCTCTCCCTCCTTCGAGCATGGTGCTGGGGTCTCCTGTTTTCAAGCTTTCTATGGATCACTATTCACACAGATATTTCGATTCTCGGCCGCCACATGTAGGGCTCCAAACTGCCGTCCATCATCGACCACTCCATCTCGGGCGCTGCCTCTCTTCGTTGTCGAGACCCCTAGAGCCTTTCCTCAATAGTTCACGCCTTTCGGTGTAATTACTCTTATACCTATGTAATTTCAATAACTATGTAATTTCATCCTAGGGGCTTGAATTAAATTGTTGTTTAGATATTTTATTTTATTTAGCTATAATATATTTCAAGCAACTACTATTGTCATAACCGTCACATGTAATTTGCACATTCCAAATTTAATTTTCAATATATATATATATATATATATATATTATAAAATTATCGTCACAAAAAAATTGTTTGAGAGGGATAGGTGATAAACATAACACAATGGAAAAAAATTACTTGCATGTATTTTCCCACTCCTCTTTTTATAGCAAGAAACGAATATGCATTTTCAAAATGAAAAAAAAAGATTAAATATATTTTGAAGAAGTCATATTGCATGATTATTACGCCAAAAGCATACTCTAGTTGGGTTGCCTCGGTTGATTATCACATCTATCGTGAAATCAAATGGGTGAGGTTGGCAGAGAGAATGCGTTGAAATATAATGCTCATGCTTACCTCGAGAATCATGTTGCAAAGGTTACAGTACACGTGGCACATGTGCTCAGAAGAAAAAGCAGTCATGCTACAAAGGTTACAGTGCATGTGGCACAGGTGCTCAGAAGCAAAAGCAACAAAATCAATATAACTAGACATTACACCCTCCGAGAAAATTGAACCCATTACAGGACCTCCAAATGCCTCTTAGAAATGTGGTGATATGGAACACCATGATTTCGGATACGCACGGCAAGGTGAGGGAAACATACCATATTGATGTAGTTTGGAAAATGTTAGAAACCTAATCTTTTTGAGAGATTCACTTGCCATTCATCATCTTCTATGCATTCCCCTGTTATGCGACACTATTTCTGTGAACCAAACCATCTAGTTGCATAAGGAGGGAAAACACTACAAAAAGGGGTCCGTTGTTTACGTGTGCTTTCTCTAGGAGGGCACTCTACCTTTGAGCGGAAAGGGTGATGCATCATTTCCAGTGGTAACTCATGTGCATCATTCCATTGACATGTCTAGGGTTCTCGAATTACCCTGTGAAATGAAATCTTCATGATTATAGAGAAGGTAATTATTTAAACCAAGAGTTGACCAGTGTTAGCATCCTCTCTATGAGATCGTATTAATTAAGCATGGGTTTGAGAACTATATTTTGGATCTGTCTAAAAGTTTTGTGAAACCCATTTATCTTTGGAAGGGTTACGAAATACCACTTCTTTATGGCGGGTTTAAAATTCTGTCATGTTTAAGCTCATGTCATACAATCCCGAGTGCTATAAAAAATTGGTACAAGGTATTACCGAGCCCCTTTTTTTTCTTTCTTTTCTCTGTGTGCTTTATAATTTATGTGGGTTATATGCATAAAATACTTGCAATCGAGATAATCTAATTTCATCCTTAGAATTGGTGCAAGGGGAAACACCAGTCATGGATGATTAAATAAGCGCTCGCATCGCCAAAATTACTTAGGGGAGAGACACCAGTAGTGGTGCACCCTATGTTAGGGGGCCCACAAAATAAATTCTATAAAATGTGGAAACCTGATTTTTTCACCAAGACGTAGTTTAAGATTTTTTTAAATTACACAAAAAAATTGAATGTTGAATTGGAGGGAAAAATATATTTTGAATTTATTTAAAATTGTAAATTTTAGTTACACTACATTTTGGTTGGGACCCATACTTGATCATGGGTGAAAATGGTTGAAAATTTAAATTTTCAAAAAGGCAAATCCTACATGTCATGATATGATTGAGTGTTGTCATGTCAAAATGACTAATCACTAGACCTTTAAAACTATTGGGTATTTTGTATTCAAGACACTATATCCACAATTGGACCCCGCTCAACTATTGGTGTCTCTCCCCCTCACCTTACCCATTCACAAAATAATCATGTATGTTTCTTTTACAGGTCAAAAGCATTAGATTATATATTTTGTCGAGATCCAAATCTTGTTTGAATTTCAATTGAATCAAATTTTCTCAATATACCTAAATATAATTAAATTATTAAACTTTTATATTTATTCTTTCTTTTGTGCACTTATCCCATTCTGATTTACAAACATTATTGTTAATTTTTCCCTATAAAATCAATTTCAAAAACATATCAATTGTTGAACTACTTTTGTCAGTTGATTGTCAATAACTATCAATCTCGAATTGAAAAACAAATAAAAAACGTCAATCCTAGATACCAGCCTCATACTGAAACAAAAACTATGTCCATAATTTACTTAACTCGTATCATAGGTCTCATAATTACCTCTCCATAAAATTTTAAATTTTATTGTCATGTATCCATAAATTATTATGCCATAAAAGGTGATTTGGTGTGTCTTACCTTTAATTGATGTCAAACGAATATTAATTTTTCATTAAAGGTAAAGCCTATAGTTATGGCACAAACATCTTTCGAAGGGTGACGTGGAAGATAAAATTAGTAATGAGGTTCCTTCCCTGCTCTTTCTTATAATCTTTATGTATATTTATACCTAATGGAAAATGCTTCTTTTAACTATGTAATAATAATGACAACACTAGAATAAGCTTTAGTAAGTTAGTAATAGACTATGTACATGATTGGTATGGATGGTCCTATTAAATTCAACATTTAATTAATCATTCTAGATAAACTATGTGTAATGAAATTACTAGTATAATTCAGATTATGAGAAACAATAGAACACCAAATAACACAATATTTTAGAATAATGATCTCAATATGTAATTAGAATAGCTTCGCCACTTTGAGGGGCAACCTCCAAACCATATAATAAGACTCAAATGCTCAAATGATCATGAACTACTACCTACAATCCCCTATATATACTATTCATATGCTATGGCCATCACCAAGGCCGACCTATTAAGCATGAGAAAGTATAAATGATATAATAAAATGATATGGTAAGCCACAAGTCAGCTACTCATATCCTAATACAAGCAATAGGTTAAGGGCATAGCATGCCCTTCCCCTTCAAACCAACATTGTCCTCAACGTTGAATAATCCTGGATGTTGTTGCAGAAAACCTTCATCCTCCTAGGTTGCATCTTCTATGCTTAGATTCTTCCACTTGATCAGATATTCCTTAATGTCTCTGGTTCTCAGCCTCTTAGTATGTGTTTGCAGAATCTTCTCTAGCTCCAAAATGATTCTTCCTTCCTCATCAAGTTCTGGTAACTCTTTCTGGGCTTCAAATTTCTGTCCAATAACCTTCTTCAGGCATGAAACATGGAATATTGGGTTTATATGTGAAGATGGAGGCAACTCTTGTTTATAAGCAACACTGCCAATTTTTGTAGAACCTGATAAGGGCCATAATATTTAGGAGCAAGTTTGTTGTCCTTTTTCTGTTGCTTTAGGGACATATGTTTGTAAGGCTAGAGACGTACAAAAACCTAGTCACCAATTTCAAAATGTCTTTCACTATAGTGTTGATCTACTTGTTGTTTCATCTTATTTTGTGTTAGTGCTAAATTCTCCTTCAAACTAGCCAAAACCTGTGTTGATGTTGAATGTGTTCCTCAACATCTCTGACCTTAGTTTACACCCTCAAGGAGGAAGTGATAAAAGGTGGATGGTAACCATATAATGCTAAAAATGGGGTCATTTGAGAAGAGGTATGAAAAGATGTGTTATACCACCATTCTGTAAGTGGTAGCCATTTAATCCACCTTTCCTGCTTATCTGATACAAAACAACGTAGATACCCCTCTAAGCATTTGTTGACCACTTCCATTTTCCCATCAGTTTGAGGATGATAAGATGAACTGTGAGCTAGCTGAGTACCCAAACATGAAAATAATTCCGTCCAAAAATTACTTGTGAAAATAGGATCACGATCACTTACAATTATCTTTGGGGTTCCATGTAGCCTTTGAACTATCTCCAAAAAAATAGCTGCAAATGTACTAGATGCAAATGGATGTGATAAGGCACAAAAATGGGAATATTTTGTGAGCCTATCCACAATCATGAAAATAAAATTCTTACCCTATGAATAAGGCAATCCGGTGATGAAATCCATGGAGACCTCCTCCCATCTCTAGCTAGGAATTGGTAAGGGTTGCAACAAACCTGGTGTCTTAATTGTTTCCCCTTTGTTCTGTTGGCACACTAAACACTCTGATACAAAATTTTGTACATCCCCTTGATTCCTTCCAAAAATAATTATCTTTTTATTTTATGATATGTCTTTAAAAACCTAGAGTGTTCTCCAACAGGTGAGGCATGTAGCTCTGCAAGAATCTTACACTTCAACTAGGAATATTTACTCGAGTATAACATGTCCTTATACCATAGGGCATTACCTTTCCACTCAAACTTGTTAGATGTCATAGATCCTTGTTTGATATTCTGTATTAGAGATTGTGTATCCTTTTCTTGACCCCATTCCAATCTTGCTTCATCCACACAATCAGCCATCAACATGGACATTCCACATAGTAAGGCATCTACGGATGTATCCCTTCTGGACAATGCATTAGCTACTACATTTTCTTTACCCTTTTTGTATATGATTTCAAAATCATAACCCAACATTTTTGTTACCCACTTTTGTTGTTCCTCAGATGATAACCTTTGCTCCAAAAAGTATTTGAGACTATCATGATCAGTTTTTACCTTGAAGTGTCTACCCATGAGATAGGGCCTCCATTGCTTGACCGCATGAAGAATAGCTATCATTTCTTTCTCATAGACAGGTTTGAGCAAATCTTTTTATTTGAATTGGCAACTCTCAAATGCAATTGGTCTTCCTTCCTGCATTAGAACTGTAACATCCCCATTTTAAGATACTAGAACAAGGGAAATTTTTTTTTTATTTATTTTTTAAACAACGTTCCCTGTTATGAATTATATAATTCAAACACACGTTCAAGTTTTAATAATTGTTCTCTGTCCAAATAATGTAGTTTGGATCACACAATTTCCCTTTAAAACTAATGTTCTCTGTTCACATATTTGTAATATGGAACACACATTCAGTGCCATTCAATCATATAACAGATTCCATATGCTGTTGTAAATGACTCGAAGAACTACCGATCTCCCATTTTCATGGCTCGGAGTTTCAACGATCTCTCATTTCATGACTCGGCAACTTACCGATCCTTCATGTTCATCATGCATAGTATAATATATATACAAGGTTCTCTTACCGTTTCTAGTTATCGAAGTGATCCATTTAAGAAGCCTATCTGAATATCTGTTACTGATATTCATCTGACATCCTGCATCTTAAATTAGGTGATTAGGACAACGCAACCAGCACTTGCGATACTTTGGCCAAAGATTTTCACATGCTTTGCATGATCATATTCCTGGATGTGATACACACCAACGGAATACGTCCTTCACCTCACTTCGTCTGTTATCTAGAATGGTCTTTCCTGGTTCCTACCAGTCCTTCCAATTTAAGGTCAAACTCTAACTCCAACTAGCAATATGAACGAGTATAGGAAGTTACTCATGGTAACTAAAGATACGCAGACATACAGTGTCGTCCCTAGACGACTCTGTGTGTCTAGTTATCTTTAGTCCTCTGGAGTCACTCCGTATACGTGATCACATTCCTATCCCCAGCCAAGATCTTAGTATTCAGCTTATGTAATCTTGATGATTTAATTCGGGAGGGCATTGTAATATGTCAGCTATAACATTGTGTCGTCATGAAGGCCCCGCCTTCATGAAGACACCATGTTGTAACTGGCGTATGTCAATGTCCTACGGAATCCTCCCATCGAGAGTACACATCCAGCTCAAATGATTTGGTTATGATCTTAATATTTAAGATCAACTTTCAGCAGCCATGCTGATCCTTTATCCTCGTTCTTGTTACAGTTGTATGTAGCTAAGAGAGACTAAATCCGTCTTCTAGCTTACTATGCATCTTCTCCTTCGTACCGAAGGGTTGCATTTTCTCTACTTGGTTCTTTTCTTAATCCTTGGATTAAGCAGCCCATTACCGATAGACTTAATAAGTTTAACCTATTAAACTTAACCAAGTTTTTCCACAACTGAAAACAAATTCAGAATTCCAGCTTATTAGACGTCATTAAAATGAGGTCTAATTCTCAATGAATATATTCATTTATTCTCCTTAACCTTACATAGTTAAGGTTTGTTAATCATGGATATGTTTTTCCCATATCCTTACTTTCTGAATTTAACATTCGAGGCTATTAACGGAGTCCGAATACGAAGTTCATTGCTCCTAAGTTATTTGATATTCCTTAGCTTTCAAGCTAATCCCGAATACCTATCAGTTATGAGATCATGTTCTTCCTAATCCTTTTTAATGTCAATTAAAAATTCATCTTACCCCAAGTATGAACTAATTGCACATATCAACGTAAAAGTTGCATTTAGGTAAGAATAGATATCAGTTCCTTTTACATTCATCCAAAAACATTTGAATAATTCCAAATCAAGAATTAATGTTATATTCCCAACTTAATCAACAATATCAAACTGATACAGTCATTAAAATATCACACTTGTATTTGTATTCATCCATCCATTTCATAATCCATACATTTTCCAGTCCAAATGACTGGACTTTGTTTATATAAAACAACATTACAACTCATAAGATAGAAGAATGTAATTTCTTCTTTTCTCAATTCCTCGTAGAGGAATAATAACTATCAAATACAATCCATCTTCAGTCAATCAAAAGAAGTATCAGAAAACAACCATGTCTTCATTTTACTCAAATTCCATCTGCAAAATTACTTGCACGGGTCAGTTCATTGAACTGAGCATATTAAGCACTTGTCATTAAAATGAGGTGCTTCTAATTAACTGTCTCAATAAAAGAACCCTGCTTTTATGAAACGTTAATATGAACATCAATCAAGAATTAAGTATAAAAAGAATGATCAGCATAACAACCGAAACATCTAATTACCATCCCAATCAGTCAAAGAACTACTGTCCTTTTTCCCAAATGATCATTACACAAAGTAATTTCCTTCAAACAGTTCCAGATTACAACCTCTGTAAAAACTAGGAACACACGTAAGCATACTGCTGTTATAACATAACTGCTATCCATTCCATTCCCTTACATTAGTAATAAATGCAAAGGATAAAATTTGACTGAAAACATAAACCAATTTACCTTCCTTTCAGTCCATGCAACTCATTTGATTTCAAGTAATCAAATACAGATGAGAAAAGCAAACAGCAATAAAATGTAGATGCTTAAACCAAAGCAATACAAAATTCGTTCCATAACGATTACAGATTTCTAACTGTATAAGAGAAGAAACGACCATTATTCCAAGTTATCCATCCTCACTCCTATTCCTTTCCTCATGACTGTACTGAAAGTTAAATCCAAACGAGACATCAATCAAAGATAACAGTTCAGAGTGAAACTTACAAAATCCATTCAGAATTCACTTTCCAACAGCAAGGAATAAATCCATTCCTATTCAGCTTTAAATAAAAACAAGGAAGAATTTATCATCCATATCAATACTTCCTTTCAAGCAGGCACATATGAATACCAAAAACAAGTTGGCAAAACATCGTATCCATCATAGAACAAGCAATATAAAGAATGCATACTATGTTCTTACTGTACTAGAAGAATTCATACTTCATTCACTGTATTATAACCAAATGAACAGTTATACAGTCGCTTTAACAAATATTCACACGACTTTCTATACCTATGAACGCACACAGTTCATAAATAATAATTTGCACTTTGCTATAACCTACAGCAAGTCCAACCCGTATTGTACAGTAAAGCTCTATTATTGCTATTTCCAGAATTCAAACAGCAAGAAGAGAAAATTCATACCTTTAACTATTTCCATAAGAAAACATCCATTTTCTTCAAACACAACAAGAATCACTCAAGTCGAGTTCCTTTTTTTTTTTATTGACAGTGCAAAATCAGAGATCACACGAAACATTTAAATCTTCCGTTTGTACAGAAAGAAAACAACACTCAGAAAAATAATCTAAATATCACTGTCACTTCCATCAAGCCGAATCCCAAATGCTCAATGAAACCCAATTACCATTTCTTTCAAAATCTAAAACAACGCAGAAAGAAGAAGAACTCGTTTCCTTATAATTTTAGTAAAGAAACAATCATTTTCTTCAAAATGTAATAAGAACACCCAAGTCATGTTTGTTTTATAATGACAGCTCAAACCCATATTGACAATAGAACGATTGTTCAACAATGTCAAACAAACTCACACAACCTGTACAGTTTTCATTCAATATGCCATTTGTAAAGAAATACCCAGTTCGAGTTCCTTATCAACAGACATTTCTACCCGAAATCCCATTCTTCTATTTCACAATGATGTGCAGAACCCAGAAATGCAATATTCATATAACAATACCTATATCAAGGCAAACCCGCATAGGGTATTAGATGTGCAAGCTTGGTACAGTCAAAACAGTCTCAAACAACAAGCTAATTCACCTGTATTTCATTCGTTTGCACAGAAATTCAAAGCCAAGTTCGTTTTCACGAAGACAGTTCGAATCAGAAGATCAAACCGCAACCACAAAACACAATAGAATCAACTTTTCATCACAGCAAGGAGAAAGCATAATTCATTTATAATTTCAGAAGAAAAACAATTACTTTCTCCAACTCCCACGAATATCCAAGTCGTATTCATCCTTCCACTTTTACAAAAGAAAAGCACAACACTCAGAATATTACTATCACTTCCATCAAACCGAGCCCATAATGCTCAATAAAACCCAATTACCATTTCCTTCAAAATCTAAAACAGCAGAAGGAAGAGGAACTCGTTTCCTTAAAAATTTCAGTAAAGAAACAATGTCAAAACAACTCGCACGCATGCACGATATCATAATATAAGGACGAATTCCCCAATATTGTCGAATCAATTCAACACAGCATAGACTGTATTTTAACTTAATACTTATGCAAAGACAGTTCAAATCGAAACAGCAAAGACAAAATGACTCTACCCAGAATCATTTCAAACATGACAGCAAAATCGAATAAACCCAAAACCCCCTTCATCAGAAGAGCAGGGTTGTTTTAATGAGACGTTTAAGCAAAGCAAGCAGTTTAAAGATAAGGGCTTAACATGCCTGTAATCCTTCCTGAAGCTCGAAGAAAACCGCACCTACAGGAGTTATTTCCTTCCACGGTGACAGTAGCAAGCTTCCCAAACAATCACCTTCCTCTACAGGCTCAGAAATAGCCTTCGATTTTCCAAAGAAACAGAGATAACAATCAAACACAACTGGTTCGACAGAACCATGAAAAACCAAATGCAGAGCAACTTCCAAAAATCCGAACGAACACAATAACAACAAAATTTCCTCCATACTCTTTCCAAGGCGGGCTGGTCGCGAAGACCAAGAAAATTAAATGCATTGAAGGCTCTGCCTTTTTCCTCTTTCCTCACGCCACCGCCGACTCGGGTTGGCGAATTGCCAAATTCAAATTTTGCATGAAAACAGAGTTTAGTCTCATGACTAACTGAATGTCCCTATCTTTTCCCTGTTCCCGCCAAACTTGGCGCTGTCCACGTAAGGACCACATTCATTGCCCATTAAATTTCCTTCCATCCTTATCCTTTCCATCCCCCATGGGTCTGTGCGTCCCCTTCCTTAGGTTAGGATTAGTTTAGGATTTATAATAGTGTTCATACCTAGGTCATAGGTTAATAGGACTTAGTTCTATTTTCACCCTTAGAATTTAAAAATCCACATAGGATAGTAGTTAGGATATAAGGTAGAACTTAGGAGTAGATTAGGGTCTAATTCCCCTCACACTTAATTAATCAATTTCCAATCAAGTCCTTCCGACTGTCAGTTATATTAACGTTAAGCAGGACATTTCGTCCCACGTTTTACATGCCTGAGCCACCCGCATCCAGGCCTTTATCACCTTACGGGGTCTGGCGTTACAACAGTGTATGGTTCGAGAATCGAACCTTTTTCGTTGGCATCTACGTGCCAGCTATTCATACCTGAAATCAGGTGCTGCAACATTTATATCAACCTTCAGTCTGGTTTATAAGTAAATCGGCAAAGCGATTACAAGAAGACCACAACGCATACCTTGGATCAATGGAATTGATTCAAGGTGTGCTGTCAATCAGCGAATAGAGTTCATCAAGCATACGACAGATCTATTGTCACATCAGCAAACATACAAGCAATAATAACTGTTGTCCCATGTAAACAAATTACAGTATGCAAGAATCCAGATTAGCAACACATTCCTTTAAGATCAAAAATATATCTTAACATGTTTGTCTTCATTTCAGCAGTTACAACATTAAGAAAGTAATCACCATGATAACCTACAAAAATCAGGGCGTTAAGAACTACTCCCAACCTTGATCCTGAAGTGTCACATCCAACAATGAAGGTTTTTGAGAAGTTAGGAGTATCCAAAACCAAGTCTTCGCACAAGACTTCCTTCATTGGTCAAAGGATTTAGTGGCTATGTATGTCCAATGGAAGGCATCCTTCTTTAGCAATGCAGTGAGTGGGGTTGTTATTCTACCATATCCCCGCACAAATCTTCTGTAGTACCTTGTTAGTCCTAGGAACCCATGAATATTTTTGAGAGTTTTGGGCCTTGGCCATTCCACCATAGTTGTGATCTTCTGAGGATCAACTTTGACGCCTTCATGAGATAAAATGTGACCCAAGTACTCTACCTTTTGTACACCAAAAGAACATTTGGATGGCTTTGCATAGAGAGTATGTTTCTCTAAAACTTCCAACACTTTATTTACATGTTGTAAGTGTTCTTCCCATGTCTTACTATAAATCAATATGTCATCAAAGAAAACTAATACAAATTTCCTTTAAAATGGCCTAAAACCAGTGTTCATCAAGCTTTGAAAGGTTGAAGGTGCATTTGTAAGACCAAAAGGCATTACCAAAAACTGGTAATGGCCCTCATGAGTCCTGAAAGCCGTTTTATGAACATCTTCCTCTTTTATTCTAATTTGATGGTACCCCGAACAAAGATCTAATTTTGTGAAATAAATAGCACCATGTAATTCATCAAGTAAATCATCAATTACTGGAATAGGAAACTTATCTTTGATGGTGTACTTGTTGAGTTCTCGATAATCTGGACACATCCTCCATGTTTCATCCTTCTTACGTACCATGACCACTGGTGAAGAATATGCACTTTGGCTAGGCCTGATGATACCTGCCTTCAACATTTCTTGAACCATTTTCTCGATCTCACTTTTCTGGGAATATGGGTATCTATATGGTCTGATGTTAGGTGTTTGGATCCCTAGAATCAATTGAATGGCATGATCATGATCCCTAACTAGTGGTATTCCCTTTGGAATTGCATCAAAAAATATATGAGTGAGCATCAACAATCTTCTGAAGATCGGGTGGCATTGAAGACTCTATATTTTGTACTTCTATGGAAAATAACTTTGCTATAAATCCATCTACTCCTTTTAAGAACCTTTTGCATCTGATGAGAGCTAATAATCTATGGAGACTTAGCTACCATCCCATTCAATTGTATTTTCCTTCCATCTAAATGAAATCGCATGAACAATTCTTGGAAATTCATCTCTATAGTACCTAAGGTTATGAGCCATTGGACACCCAAAACAATATCTTCCCCTCCCATAGAAATAACAAACATAGGTGAGTCTAACATGTAGTCTCCCATGGAAAGCTTGATACTATGGAACTTTCCTGTGCACTTGACTATCCCACCATCCGCAATCATAACTTGCATTTATGGAGCTAGGTAAATAAAACAATTGAGGTGGGCAACTAACTTACTATTTATGAAGTTATGAGTACTCCCCTGAGTCAATCAACACCGTCACCTTCTATTTTTTGAGATAGCCAATAACCTTGAGTGTTTGAGGAGTACTAATACCTAATAATGCATGGCAAGAAATTGTAGGTTGGTGATCCTCTACTTCATCTTCTACTGGTTCCTCAGCCTTTCCTATAATTTCAACTTCCTCATCATCCTCATTACCTTCGTTAATATAGAACAACTTATTCTCGGCAACATTTGTGTCCCGGTCCATATTTTCTATCACAGTTAAAACATAATCCTTTTGCTCTCTTTTCTTCCATTTGTTGAGAAGTTAGTCTAATTGGCCTAGAAAATGAAGGGGAAGAGATACTACGGTCTCTGGTGTTAATGAAAGGTGACCTCCTACTACAAAGAACTTTTTCCTTTGCTCGACGTGCCATGATAATAGAATTAGAAAGCTTGAGTGGATTAAACATATGTACCCATGCTCGATGTGGTCCTTGAGACCCCCAAGAAACAGGTCATTCAAATTCTATTATGGAATATTCTCCACCCTTAAGGATAGGTTCTCAAATTGATGCACATAATCTTTGATTGATCCAAATTTCCATAACTTTTCTAATTAACTAAAGTAGTTCTCTGAAACACTGGAACTATAGTGCAATTGTAACTCCTCGGTAAAAACTGTCCAAGTGACACCGAGACCATTCTTCTGCCTCTGAGCACATAACCATCGATACCAAACAAATTGGTCTGGTTCAAGATACAGGGATGCCAATGTCACCTTTTTTCCTGATGGTGTTTGATGTAACTCAAAGAAGTTCTCCATTTGATTTATCCAATTCAGGGATCCTTACCATCAAATTTGCGCATATCCACTTTCAACATCATGTTTCATGGTTGCGAATAAGTTAGATTCTGATTGGGCTGGAAAAGTGATCCAACATGGTTATTTTGTCCATGATTTTGAACTAAGATCCTCCTTGGTTGATATGGGCCGATTTGGGCCATATTGTTTACCCTTTACATGTTGCATGATATCATCCAACCGATGATTGATTTGGTCTATGTCTCCTTTAAAGGCCATCTCAGATTATACATTTCATAGCTCATACTCAAGTTAGCTCACCTTATGATCAACTGAGGTAAACCCTAGTGCTGAGGAATCTGTATTTACCCCTTTTGACTCCATATCTTCAATCACTACCCCATATTTATATGGGGTTTTACCCGGAGTAACCAAATTCTTTTTTGCTCTTGTGGAAGGCCCCATCATGATGTCAAACCTTAGGGTTTATGGTTTCAATAAAAATTCGGTCAAACAGGAAACAACACAAAGAATATAATAATACTATTTTTTTGAGAGCTTTCGGAAAATGTAAAGAACTTGAAAAATTCCACAATTTGTACCCTAGGGAAACATAAATTTGTAAAACCCTAAATTTGTAATAACTTGTGAAACATAAATAAAAATATCTGAAATTTTCAGGGAACCTTACTTGCAATGTTTTGCAACTCTCGTAAAAATATCTCCCACCAATTCGCTTTGGTTCACTATATATGGTGGAAACAAAAAATTAGGGTTTTTGCCTAATTTTGGCCCGATCATACTCGAACCCACTTGTCATGAAATTACTAGTATAATTAAGATTATGAGCAAAAATAGAACACCAAATAACACAATATTTCATAATAATGATCTCAATATGCAATTAGAATAGCTTTGCCACTTCAAGGGGGCAACCTCCAAACCATATAATAAGACTCAAATGCTCAAATGATCATGAACTACTACCTACAATCCCTTATATATATACTATTCATATGTTATGGCCATCACCAAGGCTGACCTATTAAGCATGAGAAAGTATAAATGATATAATGAAATGATATGGTAAGCCACAAGTCGGCTACTCATATCCTAATACAAGCAATAGGTTAAGGGCGTAACACTATGAGGTCACATTCTTCCTTATTATTGCTCTTGCTACAAACATCTATCGTGGGCATTGGTTTAGTAAAAAAGAGAGTTGAAGATAGGTAGATGTATTCACAACTATTGTCTTCTAGAAATTGTGGCCTACACGCTGCACTTTTACTCCATTTCCATACCCACCACATATGTTTTTGCCTCAACTCCTTGAAAGTAATATGATTTCTCTTCCACCTCCTCTTGAGCTAGATCCTAATAGGCCTCATGGCAACAAATTTGATGAACATGCACATTATGAATATTCACCGACTAGTAAAATATTTTCCATCCTCCCTTAACTTAATGAATGGTTATTTTCTTCCATGCCATGCATGTTGTATTATGCTAATTTGAAATGGTATCCTCACATATGAGTAAGGGTTTGTGTCTGCTTGGGTTTCATTGCTACCTTATCTGGCTAAAATATTCATATAATTTATGCCTACATAGTTGTCACTGCTATGTTACCTAACTAAAATGTTTATATAATTGAATTAAGTTGCTAAACTCTAATATTTACATACAGATTGACCCAAAATTTTCATTTACCAAAGAAGAGACAAAATACTTGACAAACAATTTCTATTTCTTTGTTGCATTTGCAGTGTGGTGGGAGCATTTTTCATTGTGTTAGGTTTTTATGTGTGATTTGGGCCAAATCAAAGGATACTGTTAGTACTGATAACCTGCCAAGTATAGACCATGTTAGCGATCCATCTGAAAAAGTTCTATGAGAAGCTATATTTATAAACAATTGTTTTCTTCAAGAGTACTTTTACACCACTCCTTACATTATGATATATCTCGGGAAACAGTTCCCTCGAGTGTCTTACATAACATGAATTTTCTCCTTTTTGAACTATAGTTGTTATTGTCAAGTCACTATTCGAGGGTAACTTTCCCATTTTTCCACAAAGCCACTTTCCTCTTCCTTGGTCTTCTCCCAAACCCTTCATCTTCATCTCTCTTCCTCTCCCATTGTTTCTCTCCCTCCAATTTGACTTCCTCAATAGATCCCCTTCGGCGTTTCCATCATACATTTCATGTATAATTGCTAGTTTTATAAAGTGACAATCATTTTTGCACGAAAATAGAGATGTATCATGTTGGGCACATATTTTAATGAAGGTTCCAATAATATGTTGTGCATTGTATATGTTATGTTCATACAGAGTATGTGGGCATTATAATTTGTTCATACGCAAGGAGAATAAGGGTTAAATTTGTTGGTTGTTTAAATATATTAGATAAAATATTTATTTAAATATTTGAGATAACGGCCATTAAAGACATATTAAGTTATTTTAATCATAAAATATTTATAATAGAAATATTCATTAATCACATGTTTGATCTTGGATTGGAAGACACCACCATTAAAAAATTAGGGTAAGATCCATTGTCAAATTTAATGTCTAATCTACATCTAATGACCAAGAACCTAAATACAAACAACCCTTTAAAAACCTCAAATTTCTAAGAATTGAATGCACAACAAGCTAACACCAAAGAGAAAGTCATCCTGCAAATAAGTCTCTACAAAACCACACCGCCACATGTCTCACATGCACTCCTGCTGTAGAAAAATCTCCCACTTTTTTCATCCACGCTATCATCCATGTCTTGCTAATCACCACATCCTTGGTGGAATTTTTAGCCCCAACCGCTTTCAATATCAAATAAAACACATCCACACGCAAATTATCTATAGTAAAAACACTTCCCAGCTTCAAATCCTCGTTATTTTTTTATAAATAAGTATGTCTTCGTAGAGAATTCCAAACCTTACACAATAACATGGGCGCTGAAAATATTTCAATGGCTAATAAATTTATGAACCAAACCCTTTTAGACATATGAAATAGAGCCTCCTTGACAGAACATTGGGAGAAAAAATGAGTAAATGGTCTAAGATGTTTTTCCTCCATGGATCAACGACTCAACATAAATCGTGATTCGTCGTCCTCTACCGCTCCTCCGATGATTTCTTGATCGTGTCGACCCGCAATGTGCCTTCCCAAATGTTGTAAAAATGCCTTTCGGTAATAACAAAGCCTAGATGTCCTTTAGTCGGTCAAAGCCTAGCTATATACATAGTAGAGTGTTGTCCCCAAAGACGGAGCTCCATATTAATGGACTATATGAACTCCAATAGTTACTTGAGAGAACTATATTTTGATATATGGATCCATAAAGTATGTTGTTGAGTACTCTCCCCATATATATATATATATATATATATATATATATATATATATATATATATATATATATATATAGGGGTTCAAGAGCTATATATAAATTTATACACAAGGGTAAGTGCATGGAAATGCGAGGCCAAAAGGGGGTAAAAAGGAACACATTTTTCCCGAAATCAACGAAACCTTAACTTCATCGAATAATTTGGCATGCATATACTCAAAATTTGATAAAGTGGCAAGAATAAGTCTTTAGAACTCGGAATATAGTTTTTAAACTACTAATATTTTTTTAAATGGTTGATATTAAGACAGGTCAAATGTGGTGCACACACAAATTATGTCTATTTTTGTGTCAAAAAGATAAGAACCTATTGTGTGCACCTCCCCCCTTCCCCACCCCCCATTTTTTTAGTTCTATATATTTTTTTCAAATCCCTTTAGTAGAAATTTAGATAAGACCATGTACAAGGTCCCATTATTTTTCATAATTTTTAGATGAATATATAATTTTTTATTAATTTTCAAAGTGCACATATCCCAAAAATGAAATATTTGTGTGTGCACCCCCATAAATTTGAGAAAAAAAGTTATTTTTTAGTTTTTTTAGTGCATGTAGAATGGAGTTTAGAAAAAACCACTTTAAAAAAAAATTGGATGAAAAAATTGTAAATTGTGCACCAAAACATATGCATAGGTTTTTGTAAGAAAACAAGGCACTAGTAAAAGAAATTATGGATGAAAGCCTTAAACTAATCATATTTTAGAAAGAATTATATCATCATCAAGGTAAAACTGAGCTTGACATCATAGTATAATTTATTTTTGAATATTATGTTTTAATGCATGAGATATTGGGGTGCACACATGAAATTTTGATGTTTACTTGTTAAACATGGTTTTAATCATGCAGAAACAGTCCAAACCTTTGGTTTGGAAATCCAAGAAAAATCCAAGCCTATCGATTGGGAAATTAAAATGCAAAAAAAGATGAAACGCGAGCGCGTAATAACATGCTTGTGTTTCAATGTGTTATGTGGTATATTTGTTTGTGGCATGCTTTTATTCACAAAAATAAATGTTAAAAGTATATTTTTTTCTTTTTATTTTATTATTTCTTATACTTTCAATTTATTTTAGTAAATATAATATGTTAGGGTCACTCACACCTTATAAAACTAGTCTTACAAACCCATTTGTCATGGTTTAGAAGATAGTTTTTCATTCTAATATAGTCGATGACATAGGTATTTTTAAAAGATTTCAAATTCAAATTTCTTCAAGCTTTTAGGGATTAAATTATACAATTGATATATGTTTTGTGAAATAATATAGTCATTGTTTAGGTTTTGGGGCCTTTTGGATTGGTTATTTACATTTGTAAGAGTGTTAGGGCTCGGGGTTTCGGGCTTAGGGCTTAGGCTTTAGGGTTTAGTGTAGGGTTTATGGCTTATGGCTTATGGCTTATGGATTGGGTTAAAGACTAAATATTTAGGGTTTAGGTTTTAGGGTTTAGGGTTTAGGTTTTAGGATTTAAGGGTAAGGGTTTAGGTTTTAGGGTTTATGGTTTAGGGTTTAAGGTTCAGGGGCTTAGGGCTCATGATTTAGGGTTTAGGGTTTAAGGTTTAAGGTTAAGGGATTATGGTGAGGGTTTAGGGTTTAGGGATTAAGGTTTAGGGTTTGTGGTTTAGGGATTAGGGTTTATGGTTGAGGGTTCAATGTTTAGGGTTACCGGTTTATGGTTAAGTGTTTAGGGTTTAGGGATCAATGCTCTAGGCTCAAGGTTTAGGGTTTAGGGTCTAGGGATCAGGGCTCAATTTTTAGGGTTCAAGGTTTAAAATTTAGGGTTTAGGGTTTAAGGTTCAAGGTTCGGGTTTATAATTTATGATTTAGGGCTCAGGGTTAAGGGTTTAGGGCTCGAGTTTAGGGTTGAGGTTTAGGGTTAGGTTTTAGGGTTTAAGGTTTAAGGCTTAGGGTTAATGAGTGTTTAGGGTTTAGGCCTCATGGTTCGGGGTTCACTTATAGGGTTCGAGTGTTAAGGGTTTAGGGTTTAGAGTTTTAGGTTTTGGGTTTATGATTTAGGGTTTAGAGTTTAGAGTTTAGAGTTTAGGGTTAAAGGTTTATGATTTAGGGCTTAGGGTTGAGGGCTTAGGGCATAGGGATTAGCCTCAAGGTTAAAGGTTTAGGGTTTAATGTTTAGGGCTTAGGGTTTAAGGATTAGGGTTTAGTGTTTAGTGTTTAGGGTTTAGGGTTCGTTTAGGGTTTAGGGTTTATTTTTCAGGATTTATGGTTTATTATTTAAGATTTAGGGTTTAGCGAACATATAGCCTTCAACCTTCAACCCATAGCGTGCTCGTACTAAACACATACTAAAATTTTTCAAGCTTCAACAACATGATTACTCACAATATTACACATCATTTAATAAATAATGAAAGGGTCAATGCACCACAAAATAAACACATGCAAACATAAACAAAGGAACCAATAAATAAATACACATAACCCCTTGGTCACATTTAAAGGTGATCCCCCCATGGGAACCCCTAACAAAACAACCACACACAAACAATACAAGTTGTCATGGTGACCTTGTTGAATTCATCTAGAATTCCAATGTGGTTGGTCTCTAATCCCCCAATGTTTGTTGTGATATTTTAACCTGCAAAACACAAATACCTCCTTTAGTCTCGTGGCCATATCAGAACATCCAAAATAATATAATTAAAATTCTAAAATCATCTAGATATATGAATCACAACAACATCCAAGCAACCAACAAGATCATTTGCAATTTTACTCAACAATTATATCATCATCAAATAATTTCCATTTCTAGGTCTACTCACAATATTCAAATATCACATGTCCGAACAACATCCATAATATAACCATGTCAAACAATATATCACATCAATATCCAAAATGTCTCTAATAATCATCATGCATCATAATTGAATCAAGGTCAACAATAATCCATGATCTAACATCTAACATCATACTATAATAAAGTCTCATAATCATGCCCATAATATAATCAGTAGTATCATGATCAGTATCAAAAGGTGTCAAAGGGAAGTGGGCATTACAAATACCAAAGCACCTAATAATGATGTTTCTCAATGAACAACTACACTAAACCTTGACCTCTCATTTCCCTTATGCATGCCAAGCACAATTGTCTTGACTTGCATTTGGAAATGCCTCTCAACACAAGGTGCACTCAAAGGTGGGAAGAGGAATGTGGGACCCTTTTGGGACCTCCTATCGTAGATGAAAAGGTCTCTAAAATCATTCGTGACACTGATATGGTCAAAAGGCAGTGACCTAAGAACCCAACATTGTGTGATATTTGTGTGTTGTCATAGTTTATTAGTATTGGTTTTTATATGGAGAAAACGCTATCGGTGTAAAGACTTACTGACATTACAAATCCAACAACCGATATCATGCAACATTGTTTGTGGATAATTCACAATACATGCATGTTTCTATTATTTTGTGGTAAGTGGAAGGTTGCGGAGAAAAATGATTTCTAGTTGGGGTCTTTTCACCCCCAACGCCAACAAGTAAATCTACAAAATATAAGATGAGCCAACCAAATCTAAAATAATATCGAGATTAAGAATAGGGGTCTCTCGGGGAGCTTGGTTAACTTTTTCACAAGTTATACGACCCCAACAACTAGTCTTTACTCAATTGAAAGAAACAAATTATTTCTAGAAAGTATGGGGAAAATAGGCTTTGTTATTTTTGTTACTTTATTTTTTTATGGAGTTAAGATTTCCCATTAGAAGGCATTTCATATGTTATACAAGAAGAAGAAATGAATGTCCCACACCTATTGTTCCACGACTCAGATTATTCGCTAAATAATATCTACTATATGTGCTCCACTTTATTGTCTCGATACTATTTTATTCATTTCTACCATTCTTTGTTGTAAAATGAGCCAACCTAATCGAATATAATATTGAGATTAAGAATAGGGGTTTCTTAGTCAACGTTGTTAACTTGTTCATAAGTTATACGATGCCAACAACCAATCTTTACATAATTAAAAGAAACAATTTTTTCTAAAAAGTATGGGGGAAATGGTCTTTGGTTTTTTTGTTACTTTATTTTTTACGTAGTTAAGATTTCTAATTAGAAGACATTTGATTTGTCATATAAGAAGAAGAAATGAATGGAAAGTTTGAAAGAAAAATGTTGGAATTAAATACATGCATGTACCACACTTGTTGTTCCACGACTCAGATTATTCCCCAAATAATATCTACTATCTATGCTTCATTTTCTCGTCTCGTTATTATTTTAATCATCTTTATCATTCTTTGTTTCTAATAAAATACTTCTCTTACATTATGTTACAATAAATTTTTCTCAAATATGAATGAATTTATATTACTTCCCTAAAGCATAGGTATGTGGTAAAATCAAGGTAATTGACAATTTCTAGGTGTTGAGGGATGAAATAAAGATTGTATCTCACTATTCATATATCTTATATGTACAAAACTCCAACATATAAAGCTCTTTATTGTTATTTGTGAATGAGTTTCATCTGACCATATTCCCCATATTCATGTAATGCTAATGCAACTCTATAATGGTAATGTTTCTGTAATAGCAATGCAACTCTATAAAATCACCATATTTTTAGTCACTTTTACCTACTCCCTTTAAACCCCGTGCATATCGGCACACATCACCCAAATTCTGAACTGAACTCACCCAAGGTGCACGAAGGCACCAAGCCCCTCTTTTATGTGAGCCTTGTAAGAATGTTCACCATTAATGGAGGAATATTACAGAAACAAAAATACATACATTCATTCTAGCATAGAGGTAAAGAAACTAGATCCAAGCACAGATGCACCATAATATGAATGTAATCATTATAAAAACATAGAGGAATCAGATCTGAACCATGAGCAATATGAAGAACACAAGGGTTTAGACCCATAAACATAGATATTTAGAATAATCCACCTCATATATTGATTCAAAATTGTTTACAGTAGCTAGATTACATCAAAAGGGTCATAGCAGAACAGAATACATCAAGAAATAACATCCTAACCCTACAAAATGACTCTACTCAAAGAGTTCTAGCCATGCTCTCTCCTATGCATCTAAAGTCTCTCTTGCATCTCTTGCCTCGCATCACACATCTTCTTCGCCTCTTTGTTTTAGATCCAAACACATTCTTAAATAGAGTGGGAGCTCTCCTTCACCGCCTCAACATCACTCAAGAGAAAACCGCATGCCAAATGTCATCATACCCCACCATACTTGAGTACCCTAAACATGCAAGTGCCAGCTAAGCCATAACTAACTCTACTTTATAGCTCTTAATCCCATCATGATAACCATATCCTGGAATATTCTTTCCTTGGGTTGCAAGTCTCCATGTTCTAACCTTATCCACTATCATGCCTACCTACATCCTCACGTGTTTTCCATGCAACACCATAACCCAAAATGTGGCTAAGTCTCAAACCCTTTTCTTCTCCCACGCGCAAACCTCTACATGCTCCATGTCCAACTCTAGCCCTTCATTCCAAAATTGGTTAACTGTTCAAGTTGTTTGCGTGCAACTTAGTTATCCTTGTGCGCTCTTCCTCATGCGCCTTCTTCCTACATTGTCTTTTGTGCGTGTTGATCCTCTGCTTATGGGACTTGGTCATTTTTCTAGGATCAACATATTCCAATCAATTTCCAGATCACAAAGTAAAGTTGTCTGTGGAAGATGTTTTACAATTTTCATGTTGTAGTATTCCTTTGTGGGATTGTTGTTGCGGCTCCGGCTAGAAATGGTAATCATACAGAGATTGGTTAAGAGTGTCGCAGGGGAAAAGAGCGATGGAATTGTTCGCCAAAGAGAGAGCTCCATCGTTCAGATCGTGAGAATGGTGGTGGGGCATTCATCTCTGCTGAGATTCACAATGGGGGATGGAAGCAATATAGGCAGTGGATCAATGAGAATGTAGGAATTTTTGGGGAAGGGGAGTAAAAGAACTGTATGAATCGAAGGCTGTAAAAACCTATGTCGTTGATTAAATCTAACGTGTCGCACACTCGCACTATAAGATTTTGCTTATAATTTACCGCCGTTGGATATGAACATTGATACGGCTAGCTCCGCGGCAGAGAGGGACAACAGTCTCAATGACAGTCCACCGTTAGATCTCCTCCGAACTTTCAATGCATGCACGGTGGTTTATTTTCTACCGCTCATCTCCTGACTGATGTCAAATCCATGAGGTCTCACCCAATAGAGAATACGCCTTCGGTGTAATTACGTTACATTGGTACGAATTCATTAATTAGATTAGATGATCAGGATTGTCGAAGTAGTAATTACGTTCTTGCTCATAATATTGTTTAATTTGCAGGCATGGGATACAACAATGGAGGTCATGTTGGGCGGACGGACCAGCTTACGTGACGCGGTGCTCCATTTCTCCTTCCTCTGAATTCACATACAACTTTCCAATAAGATAACATGAAGGAACGATGTGGTGGCATGCACATATCTCCTAGCTTCGAGCTACGATGTATGGAGCATTATTCATTTACCCCCACATTGGAAAACCTTATCCCTTTCCCAAACCCACTGTCGAGCCTACTATTATATTAGGTCATCTCATACGACGTAGAATTAGAAACTGCATAAATAGTAATCTTTCATGTTTTATTGTTTCGCAAATAGTATAGTGATCGAATTTGAATCTTTCATGTTTTATTGTTTCGCTAATCGTGTAGGAGAATGGCGGAACGCGAATCTGGTAGATGTTCTAAACCAAGCAATTCGAACGGGTGGAATACCAAACGAATCCGATGCTTTCACCATTAATAGCCATCTGGGAGACCTCTATCCATGCTCTGCAAATGGTTCATACCGTATTATTCAATTAAAAAAGGGGTAAAAATATCATTAACAAAAGAATTACAATTAATATGATTACCATTATTTGTTTGAAATTTGAATGCAGAGACATTCCGGGTTTTGGTTGAGAGTGGGAAAAGCTATCTGATAAGAATCATCAACGCTGCCATGAATCACCCATTATTCTTTTGAATAGCAAAGCACGAAATGAAGGTGGCAGTGGTGGATGCATCGTACACGTAGTCATACAATACAAATGTATACTTCTAGGCCAGACTACAGGTGTCCTCTCCTCAACGCGAGCAAATTATAGGGGTTAGGGGAGAGGACCTACTAGTGGTGCACCCTAAATTAGGGGCCCACCAAATCAATTTAAATAAGATAAAAAGATCCTGATTTTTTCACCAACACATAGTTTAATTTTTTTAAATTATATTTTTTTTTGAGTGTTGAATTGGAGGGAAAGACATATTTTGAATTGATTTAAAATTGTAAATTTGAGTTACACTACATTTTGATTGGGACCCATACTTGATCATGGGTGATAATGGTTGAATATTGACAATTTAAAAATGACAATTCTTACATGGCATGATGGGATTGGGTGTTGTCATATCAAAAATGACTAATCACTAGGTACTTTTATGACAACTATTAGGTGTTGTGTATTCAAGACACTATATCAACAATTGGACCCTGCTCAACTATTGGTGTCTCTCCCTATATTACATTGGCCTTGTGCATATATATTAGGGCAACTAAGGTGATATCCCCTTCAATAATTCCACAAAGAACCAACACGCTAACCTTCTCACATGGCATTTCAACATCCATGGTGGAGAATAGTATATGCATCAACACATGTACTTAGAAAATCTCGAACGCCCATCCTCTTATGCATGTCACGATCAAAAAGATGTACTCCAAATAGAAATGCCTTCGCGTAAAAATCCATAAGATCCTTTTGTGTAGACCATGTCATGCGGATAAATACCACGTAAGAATTTGAGATTTTAAGGTTATAAATGTCACATCATAATTTGTATAAAGACATTCTCAAATAGTATTTCTCAATTTGCAACATCATAAAGTCACACTTTATATAAAATCCATGAAGAGTCTCTCTAAAAATAAAACATTTAAAAAAAAAAACAATTAAAACATATAACCCTTTAATAAACAAAAATTTGTATCAAATCCAAAATAAATGCCTCAAAATCAATCAATGCATATCAATATTCTTTACTTGAATATTTTTTTGATATATTAACTTACACCCTATAGTAAATTTAATGGCAATTTTAAAGTTTAAGGAATTAAAATGGCGGTGGATCGGACAAAAATGTTAAATTAGCATGGGTGCTCTAACCAATTGGGCTATTAGAGAAAATAATAATTTAGAGTACATCATTTATATGTGTTTAGATTTCTACTAAGCATGTTGTGCAAAATAGAAACCATAAAATAGTAAGCCATGCACAAGAATCTTCGGGTGTTGTGGAGCTTATGAAACAAATTGTTATGTACTAATAAATGGGCCATACGGTCTTATGGTATAGTTGGTTATAATGTTTGTCTAACACATTGGGTGACACCAATGTATGCAACCCATGTCTTTACTAGTATGGATTAAATAGAATAATATCATTTTGAAATTAAAGGGAATATGCACACTTGCTTCAAAACTCAACATAACATGGAAAAAAATTGGTTTTCCCACATGGCTAAAGATAACAAGCTTCAAATGCTTTATGCCAAAACAAAGTGTTTACCGTGGAAAATATTTAATAAAGGATATAGGGAGAGGACCCGATAGTTGAGCAAGGTCTAATAGTTGAGCAAAGTTTCAACATTTGAGGGGGAATACCCAAAACTTGAACAAATTTAAATGAAAAGTAATTGTACAAATTACATATTATTGTACAACTTGTACCCAACAAAGATGTAAAGTAGCCAATCACAAGGTGACACATCAACTATCCAACTTTTAGATACCCCATGCACAAGTTTAGGTCCAACCATTTTTTTAGTGCATTTCAAATTTGTTATTTTAAATCATTTCAAAAGGTGACTTTCCCTCCAAATAAACACATGAAACAAAATATGCATATTAAATACATGTTGACTCAACTATGTGACAAATTTCAAGTGTTGACATGGCACCATTTGATCACCACGTAGGTCCTAAGTTAGGTATCTCCACTACTTGTTCCTCTCACCTATATAGAACCCACCATGTGCCCCATATGCAAAAAAAATAAAAGTGAAACTCTAATTTATTTATTTGGCGGGGGAGGGGGCAGGAACTAGGGGCATAGTCATATATTATGTATATGGGGAGCGGAGATGAGGGAGCATAAGCCATTACAAAGTAGAACGTTGTCCCCAAAGGTAGAATTTCTTGTTGATAGACTATATGATCTCTAGATAATCACTCGAGAGCACTATATATAGATGGGGCTCTAGATAGTAAGGTGTTTAGAGTGCTCTCCTCATATATATATATATATATATATATATATATATATATATATATATATATATATATATATATATATAGAGGCTAAGAGCTATATATAGATCTATATACAATAAACCACCCATAATTATAGAGAGGAATGTACAATGCCACATCACTACATTATAAAGTGTTAATAATGCTACTATTTGAGTCAAATTTGTGACAAATTTAAAATTTAAAAAATCGACTTTTTTGACGTGTTTCGTCAAGAATTCATGTCGAAAATAGTGGTGCAAATGTGACACAAGTTTGATACATCTAGACATTTTTAAATGCATCAATTTGTGCCAGTTTGCACCAAATGTATGCCACCGGTTATGTGGCGCAATTATGACAAAAAAATCGGCCGGATTTTTTTAAATAATATAGTTAATTTACTAATGTATTGCTTTCTATAGGGTTTTTATTTGTTTTAATGTGAATATATTATTTTTAATTGGGTTTGTTTGATTATTGACTATATATTTTTGAAATGTATAATTATAATTAAAATTATATATTATATTATGTTATTGTATATTGTACTAAAGATTTGTAATATAAAACAATCGAATTTATTAAAAACTTAGCAAAATATCATAATATGGTTTGCATATGAAAAGTACAATAAACACATATTACACATAATCAGAAAACACAATATTTATATTGAGTTTTTAATACAATAATGTATAGTATATTACATTTGAGAATTACAAAAAGAGATTGATTCCCTTCCAAATTACAAAACAAATCAATGTGCCTAAGCGCTAGTCCTCCTCTTCATCCTCAACCTCTTCTTCCTCCTCCTCCTCATCTGTGTGATCCTCTTCATTATTCTTGTCTAACCAATTTTACTCCCCTTCTTCCTCTTCCAACTCCCATTGTCTATCAACCTGCAAATATATAATGATAAAAATTACAACTATTTGAATTTAAAATTTATGTAACTCACAACTAATTAAACAACACATCTTACTGACATAAAGTCATTCTCATTAACCCACCTAATGAATTCAATGACTCCCAACCCATTAATTTTAATGTTGCTTTGCACCTCTTTTGTTGCAAATCTATTATAGTGGGTTTCCTACAAAAATAGTGAAATGAAAAATATGAGTATTAATAATTTATGTAAGAGAATTTATATAATGAAATAAAATTGTAGAATAACTTATATTGAACTTACAAATTTGTTTACTAACTCCGTTAAACTATGTTGTCCCATTCAATGGGTCACTTGTCCTCCTTTTCTTACACATGCTTTGTAACCTAATAGTTGGTTACTTTTCCTCCTTGCATTAATTATAATATTTTTTAAATATTTAATTAATAAAAAAATAAAATTTCCATTATCATAAATTGAGATATCTATATATACTAACTTGAGATAACTAACTTGTAGCCTTTAGCCATTTGTTATAGAGGTCATTCCAAGCTCGCTCAAGTACATTAGACGGTCCGAAGAAGTGTCCTCTTTACATCAAAGAATGTTTCCTTCATATTTTAGTTGCATAGTATATATAGATATAAAATAATAAGTAGAAGAGTATGAATTCTTTTTTTAAATTTTTATTTACACAAAAAAAACCCTAATATACTTGTTAATTCTCCTAAACCCTTGTCTTTAAAATTATTTTGATTAATCCTATTTTATAGTGTGAACTCACAAAATCATGTTGAGTTAAATCAATTAGCCTATTGGCATTTTCTTTGAATTTCATTTCCACTCTATGTAACAATATGATTTGAATATGTTGTGTACTTGATCAACAATTATTTTCTTGAAATACTTGAAATCCAAAAATTAAAAAGGTTAAAAATATCATATTTGTTTCAATATTAATAAAACAAAAAATGAATAAGTTGACATTAATGAAACTGGTAAAAAGATAAGTTGACAAAAATAATTAAGACACTTAAATAAAAAAATCATATTAAAATACATACTTTCCCTAACATCCTCTAGTATGTTGCCAACATTATTTACATAGAGAGACATTTTTAAGGCCCCTCTCACTTTATGTCATTAACTATTGTAGATAAGGCAAGAGGGCCTCTCATCATTTGAATTTGGTGGGCCTTGCACGTCGTCCTCGTTGTCATAGCCCTTTAGTGAATTCACAAGTATGTCGTTGAGGCTAGATGAGGGGATATTCTATCATCTCAGTTTTATTGTTTTAGTTGGAGTAGGCTAAGAGGACCTTACACTTGAAGTGGATCTACAATACATTTATGAGTTTTTATTATTGAATCAAATAAAATTAATTTAATAACAAAACAAAATAAGTATACCTTCGAGGTGGTGACTCCCTCACTACAATCAAAGGTCGTATACTCATATCACCCTCATCCTCCTCCAAGTCTATAAGTGAACTAGAATTGTCATAATGAAGTGTTATTAATTTTGAATGACAATAAATAGTTCTAAAAAATTTAAATTTAATCAATCAAATGAAATAAAATTTTATTTTAAAATTATAAAAATCATAAATCAGTAGTTGGTCCTGGATGTCAAGGGACAACCACTGACTTCTACGAAGACGTTCTCAAATACTAGTAGACCTATCATTATAAAGTTGTATGATTAAAATGTGTAAATATGAAAAATACTCTTTAATTACAAAATAAAATGTAAACTAATACCTTTGTGGTGGGTGCGTGGAGATTGATGGATGTGCAAACATGGAAGGTCATTGTGTTGGGTCATCCAACTCCTCCTCCATGTCATGGTGTGCTGAAGCACGAATGCTAGAGCCTCCACACATAAATGTGTCAATCAAATGACCCATAACTCCATGTCATCTCTAATATTAATAAAACATATAAAAAAATCAAAATAAGAACAGTGAGATTGAAAATATACAACATTTCTAATACGATTATAAGGTTTCAAAATGTTTAAAATTATACAACACTTAAAATACAACATGTTTTTTTTTGCTTACAAGTTGTACTAATTTTTTTCTTAAATAAAAGTTTGTTAGTGTTAGTTGAGTTGATATACATGAGCATAAATTGCTTAAATAAAGAGAACATGTGTACATAAAGTTAAAACAAAACTTGAGTTGATATAGGTTGAGTTTACATTAAATCATAACTTGTATAATTACAAAATTTAATTAATTCAAAAAGTGAATTAATTTATTACATCATTTGACTTGAATGATTTTTCTTTGTGACATCGGTACCTTGTCACGCAGCCAGCATGATTCATGAAAAGATCTACCCAACACTTCATTCTTTTTAATGATCGTAGGTTCATTGGTTTGTACTTAAATTGTCTACCAAGGTGGTGTGGGTTGAAATGGCAAGGTCTTTCAAGTCAATTTTGGTTTTGGCCTCAAGCCACTATTAAATTTGGAATGAAACATTATAGGAGGAAGTAGGGTGATGAAAAGGGGGGATTGAGAGACTAGAAGTCCAATAGAAGAAAAAATCCGATGTTGGGGAACGTATGAAATAATATGGGCCACACATTATTGTAGAGACACGACCATGTTGAGGAGACTCAATATCCCATGCCAACATTATTTAGCACTAGCAAAAGAGAATGGGAGTTATTTGCACTTGGAGTGAAAGTAAGTGCTCCTTTGATAGGAATGATGAGATATGAATTCCCTAGTCTAGGCATGCCTCTAACGATCAATTTTAAATGTTGGATTTGTTCTAGCATATGAAGTGTTGAATAAAAGTATTCAAAGCAAGTTATACTAAAAGAGATAAAGGACTTGTAGTTGGAGAGGAAGATGAACAAGAGTTGTCATTTGTCCATCTAAACAATGTGAGTGGATTCATAGGGGATCCAACATGTGAAGCCAAACCATGTAAACACATAATCCTCAAGAGAATACATTAACGGTAAATTATTTCAAATATCACGAAAAAAAATAAATTTGTTTGAACATGCAACCTACCATCACTCTTATAATTTTCTCATTCCTCGATTAAAATCACGCAATTGTTCACCTTCCTTCTAGATGTGATTTTTATCTATGAACTTAAACCACCTCAGAGAGACAAAAGAATATGTGGATTTAGAAGAAAGATTTATATTTTTATTCCATATAATTTTGTTGTAAGAACTCTCTTATAACACTCTTGTTGGTCAAAACATAAAAGTGAGGTCTTTATGCATGATTTTCATCAATAAAAAAACATCCAATATTGGTAGAAATCTAAGTTTTGATCTTAAATCAAAAGCTTTGTAAATACGATATAAAATGACATTATGACAACATTGCCATAGGAAAAATATTTCAATCCCCTTCATTCTTATCCTTATAAAATCCTAGAATCAAATTCCAAAAAGTAGCAGAGATAAGATAACACCGAAGTTTAACAACAAAATGCAAAAAAAACATAAAAAGTTTGTATACACGATAATTATTTTTACATATAAATATGTGACACTATGTATACCATAAGTGCAATGGAAATCAATTAATTTGAAGAAAAAATATAAAGTAAGTCATTGAAGGGAAAAGTTTTTCCCGTGCACAACAAATGTGGTAGCCCATGCAAAAGGGGGAAAACCTCCAATCATCATCCATGCAAAGGGGGCAAAGCCTCAAGCCATTTCCCTAATGTTTACATGTTACCACCCTCGCATATTCGAGGAGCCTCTCCTTGAAACTATTTAGGGAATCCCAATTTCACCTAAACTGTAATGAACTTTGAAAACATCATTTATTTATTTCTCTTTTAACATTTCCATTCTATTAGATTTCCATTCGAATTGGTCATTCTTTGCCTCATGTATGTACTAATATTTAGATTAAATTTAATTTATAATCTTGTCATTACAAACTTAGATATTAATAATTTTCAGGTATTGAATGTAATATTTTTTAATATTAAAGTTGTCTTAATGGTCAACTTAATTCTTGCCTCTATTTAGCATGAAGGAATTCAAGATTGTTGCACTTATAATGGTGTGAAGGAATCCATTTGTACATACATTATTGTCAGGATATACGGATGGGATATTTGTTATTCATGTTTAATAATTTCATAAAAGAGTGATAACATTGAATTATACAAATATAAGGTAAAATTCTGAAGTGGAAGGAAAATGTATAAGAAATGCAAAAGAATAGAGACGCTCTCCTAAAAAGATATTAAATGTGAAAAATTACAAAAAGATGCATGAATTGTTTGACAAAATGCATCATCAAAATTTTGTCTCATGGACAAAATGCCTCAACAAATATAGTCTCATGGGAAGCATTGGCTATGGAGTGGTTGAGAATGCCTTTGAAATTTTTAGGCAAAAACAAGGAATAGATAATCATATCGGCGTGTACCAAATTAGAAGCTTCAAAACATGCCATGGAGATCCATTGAAGAATAATTGAAAATGGTCTTTTGCAGGCATGTACGCGAAACGTGGAAGCATAGAAATGTTACTAATAGTTTTAAAATTTTCTGCAAACACTCATTTACAAAACAAAACAAAAATTACATTTGGTACAAACATCAACCCTACAAAAATAATATAATGATGTTGTTGGGCACTATAATTGTGAGCTACGAGGCCAATAAATCTTGATAGCCTATTCATCCATTTAGTTGATCAAATGAAAATTATTGTATTGTATTCTTTATTAAGATAAGTAGAGCTATAATGCTTTGTTTTTCCATGAAAAGCTTAAACCAATGATCAGCAAAAATTTTTTCAAAAAGAAAAGAAACACAAATATAAATGATTTATGTGCAGAGTGATTCAAAATCTACAATGTAATAAAATGCGCAGAATTATAAAATGCCAAAGCATATAAGTGTGTCTACTTGGTGGCGAAAAATATTTTAAAATCTAACTAGTAAATAGATGTTGATAAATATTTTAAAAACTTAGAACTCAAATAAATTGCAGATGCACTACATCTTGGTATATTTAAGCTTTTAAAAAATCATGTTTGGTCATTTTATAAGTTCTTGTTCATGTTTTTGTTGTGGGCCATTTTTTCTAAAAGTACAAATTGTGCAAAAAAGTGGGACACGTTTATTTTTATTTGTGAAAGAAAGTGACGAAAAGTTGTATATTCAAGCAACAAAATTTTCCAAGCATTCAAAGAGCAAACCCGAAATGAATAGTTACACTTGGCAAAATAAATAATTGTGGAAGGGTATTGTTATAAATTGCTTATAATTAAACATTATTAGTATTATGGTTGCAAAAATATCTACTTGGCCAACCACCTTCGAATTCCACCCATTCTTTTTGGAACTTGTCACAAATATCGATATAATAATTATCTACATAATGTTTCTTTTGCTCAATTTTCTTCTCCAAATTAGACATTATAATTTTCTCGAGTATCACAAAACCATCAGCATACATAACCTCCATTAAAAAAATCCATAAATGCATCCAATTCAATGTTAAAGCTTACCTTATAGGCCATGTTGATGTTGTGAAAGTAGGCACCGTAGTTGACTCCTTAGCAAACATCAGGATGATACTAGAAATATACAACATCATCATGTAAATTATTTATACAATTTATTTTAATGATAACAAGAAATCATAAGACCCTAAATACCCATTTCAAAAATCTATGAGGAATTTCTCCCAAAATTTTCTTGATCTCAATTGGAGTCAAAGATGTTTCCTTTTCACTCGAATACCAACTTGGTACTAATATTTTCCACTTAATTATGTCTATCCAAAATCCAATCTCCATATTGTTTCTTTCCATTTCAAATGTTGTATTTTTTAAAGATTTATTTTATCCTTTGAATGCATACCTCGCAAGCATCAACTTCTTTTAACTACAATTTGGTTGATTTGTTCGTTGTCATGATCATTAAACACATCATGTAGATTGATGAATTATGATAGAGAGAAATCGTGTAACATGTATATATAAGAAGTTTTGATGAATTACCTTATGGACATGCAAATAATGCTCAAGTAAATTGATAGACACAATTTTCCCAACAACCAGATGCGAGAAAAAAATCTTCATTACTAGGATGAGAAACACAATACATTCCATGAGATCCTTTTGTATAAATCATGTCATGCAGCTAGATAAATGAATTTATATCATGTACTTGTGCATGTACTTTTATCATAGTTCACCCATGGCTTGGTAAATCATTTCAACATTTTGGTATAGAATTGTTGTATGAATTAGAGTCTTATTAGTTCTTATGAAGTAGATTTTTATGAGAGGATACTATACTAGTGCAACTTTTTCTAATCAATCATATTTAAGTTTTTTTTTTTCTAATATCAAGATTCTTGATGTATGGTTAATGTATTTTCAATTTTATAATATAAAAATTTCATTCAAAATGAATTTTCTCTATTTTTATTGGAGACTATGTACTACAAGATTTCTTCAATTTTATAAGAAAAAAAAAAATAAAGACACTTGACATAAAAACAACTGACATTTATTACTTAATTTTTATTTATTTTTGAAAAAACATATTTTAATATTGTATTAAGAGTACTCAAAGAAACACATGTCCAATTCTTTAATAAATGTGTCAAAATCGAGCTCCACCTTACACTCTCCCTTAAATGTCATCATTGGAAAAATAGAAAAATCTACCATTGGAAAAATAAAATTCATGGTAGTAACCCCTAATCAATCTCTTTTAACTTAAATTATTCATAAACAATAAATGAGAAGGATATATGCAAATGCATACCAACATAGATAAACTTTTTTTATAATGCAAAGAAACATTGACATTAGAAAAGTTTATTATCCTATATATGATTTCTGCATGTTTCAGGATTGTTAATTTTCAAAGCTCTAAGTTCTATTAGTGTACATCAGAAGATGTGATCATTAGATGGTCTATGTTGTTTGGTATCTTTTGTGAGGATCAATATTGTTTGGTTCTTTTAAACAAGGGAACTTGTTGTGAGCCCTCCACTTAGCTAGTGGAGAACACCAAATTTCACCAAGAGTATTCTTTGGAGACTCTAACCTTAATTGGCGTGATCACTAGATGGTTTATGTTGCTTGGTATCTTTCGTAAGGAGGAACTTTAGTGGTTGCACTATTATTTGAACACGAGTCGAGGGATAATTCCCTAAGATTGCGCTTGCCTTATGGTGCCATCATCTAGTTGGCCCTTGTATAAAACCCCAAACCCACCTCTTCCAAGCCCATTTTCCGGGCTGAAATTCCTAGTTACATGTGTAAGAACCTATACGGATATAACCAGATTTCTAGCTTCCATCACCTAAATCTCACCAGGTTCACTTTACTTGCACATTGCCAATGGCTTGAAAAATTGGCATGTGGTTGCTCTATCGAACTTGTGTATCCATCCAGTAGGAGTCTTTTCCCCACTTCTGTGCACAAAACAAAGCACCAACAAGGAAAACATATTTCCTTAGTTGTAACCCTTTCTTCCACCTCTATGTTTGGAATACCATTCCTTTCTTACTTTTAAAAAGATGTTATTTTTACCAAGAACATTAAATTATAATCTTGAAAAGTACAAAATGGATTTAAACACATGAGTTTAAATCCATTGAAAAAAGTTAAAATATTGAAATATTAATTTTTAAGTACTATTTTAAAGACACTCATGTCCCCAAAATTTGAGAAATTTTTAACATCCCTTCCCCCTTCGTACCACGTCCCCATCCCCGAGACTTAGGTAACTATGGATTAAACAACCGAGAAAGGGATGCATTTTCAAGTTTTCCTAAGCAAAGCGAACAATCTTATTCTCTGCAACATTACCTATATTTTTTTAGGTTTAAGTTCCCCCGATCTTTTCCCTTGTTTTGAAGGACTTTAAGGCTATTAGTGCATTTTAAAGGTTTCTTTTTAATCATGTAGTAGGCTTGAATGCAAATGGCCAAAGATCGAGTTTTTTGCTTTTTCGTATATATATTGAACATTTAAAATAACAACATATATTTCAAAACAACTAATCCACTAATGTATAGGATCTTGCTCTCTTTTTCTTAGACTCAGGTGTACCTTCACACAAACATTCTCAAATCAATGCACCTTTGCTTTTATTTGTTTGTTATTAAACTTCTTAGCAATAAAATTAAAAAATCCAGTACTGAATCAATCATACTTTTAAAGCCATTGATTAAGGTGAAAAAAAAGGATTCGGTTCTTAAGAAACAAAGCATTTACAAGAAATCAAAAACTTTTTCCCTATACAATACATGAAATACAACTTTATGGCAAATCAAGAATGTTTGGGCTATCATGTATGTTGTGCTTAATTTTGAATCAAGCGGTTGTTTCCATGGCTCTTATTATTATATTTATCATCCTATCTATATTGGTCATACAAAGAGATAAATTCAAAATAAGCTCCGAAAAACAATGTATGTAAATATTCTTTACATCCAATTTACTCGTAATATGCATTGAGGACTCTGTGTATACTACTCTGACAAGGTTAAACGGTAGCGATTCGCCTAATATTAAAACCTCATTTATATGCTACTCCAAATAAAGTTAATTACCCAAAGAAAAGAAAATAATTAACTCGCATAATTTTTTTGGATATATTATAGTTACATCTTATTTACAAAGGGATGGCAAATTTAATGCCACTTTTAAAGTTTAACGAATTAAAATTGCGATAGATCGGCAAAAATATTAAATCAGCACGGGTGCTGTAACCAGCCGAGATGTCGGAGCAGCTAATAATTTAGAGTACATCATTTATCCCTATGAACAAAGATTCTATGTACCCGCGTACCAGTCATACATTATCGTGCTTGTGTTTTAATGCACATTATTTTCTTGGCCGCAACAAAGGAATATAAAATATTATTTTCGCGACGTAATAACAATTTGCGATTCCGTCACTTATTGTAAAGAAACAAACCTCCATATAAATCAACATTTTGAATCTTCTTTTGAATATCTCTATATTGCCAGCTGATATAATTTGATGAATGTATTGACAAATACAAATTCTCATACAAACTTTTTTAACATTTTATTTTGCGTATATTTAAAAATACAAATACGCATACAAACTATACAACTATATATTTTGCATATATTTACACACATTATCGTGCCTTTGTTTTAATGTCATATGTGAGAATCTTGTTTCCCATACACCGTCAACCAAAGCATCTCATTGACGCATAATTTGTTGGTTTCCCCTTACTAACCCCTTTCGACGTAATAACGATTGGCGATTTCGTTGCTTATTTTCTCGGATGCAACAAAGGAATATTAAATATTATTTTCTCGGCATAATAAACGCTAACATCTTTCAGCGTAATAACAGTTGGCAATTCCAAAAAGGTGCAAAAATGGATTTTATGAAAATAAAAAAATATATTGCCATCAATGCATAGAGCTCGAGAAAATATGCACTTTTAGAGAAAACGACACCTGAAATGGAGCCAAAAAATGAAAGTTATGGCACATGCCATAAAAGGAAAGAAATGTTTTGTTTGCTCGGTCCGTGCGAGAAGAGGTTGTTTTCGTGAGTTTTTCTCTAGTATTCTCTACGCTTGACATAGAATTTACATCTAATGAAGGATATACCCTGCAATTCTCAATTTGACTACAAAACCCTAGGAGATGGATGTGGAAACAAGTGTGTTGTTGCAAGTGACTTCATGGATCAAAATCAATCTGTAACTCTTCAATAGCCCTATATAGAGATTTGTTGGGAAATCACTTAAACATTTTGGAAGACATAGGGAAAGCTCTACCATATTAAAGAGTTTAAGGGTGAAAAGTCTTGAGAGAATTTGAAGAGATTCCACTAGATTAAAAAAAGAAGTGGATGTCAAAGAGATTCCATTCATATATTGAGGAAGAACTTGTTGTTGCAACTTAAGAGACATGCAATATGTAACTATTGTACAATATGTATATAACTCATTGAATTCATAAATATACAATGTTGGTATTTTGTCAATTTATGTGTATGTGTATTACATTAATTGTTGGGTTAAAATTTCCTTAATAAAGAGACCTATCCTTATGTTTATACCTATTGACCAATTAGAGGTCATTGTAAAAACATGAAAAAATTGAGAAAAAATCTATTTTTGATGATAAATTAAAGAAAGAGAATTGAAATGTCAATTAAAAATTCTTTACACAAATTTTCCAAAAAAACCTTTTTACGCTTTCATTATACTTACCTCTTTAATGGGGTTTAATGAATTTTTGGTGTATCTTACTGAAAAGATGAATTATTAAATGCCTTTGATTCTATGTGAACAAAATTATAAAGAAATTCAAGAAGAGCCCAACGACCATAATGAATGTTAAAACTGAACCAAATCCAATATCATTGAATGGCATATCTATCACTTGGCTTTTCATATTTACAACTGTCTCATTCCACACACAATAATTGCTGACAATTCTAATCGAAAAAGGAGAAAAAACTTCCAAAAGATAATGATGGCTCAGATGTACAGTTCACCACCTCTTTCAATGAATTTAAGAGTGTGTAAACAATTACTTGTTATCATTATTATGGCTCCTGTCAAGCAATCCATCCATGATCACCTTTTTCTTGTACTCTCTGGATTAAAGATCCATCACCACCTTGCTGATATTATTATTCCTCACAGAAGGATTACTGGAATCATTTGTGACCTTGGGAAGCACATACCACCATGCAGATGTGAAGCAGATTGCACACAACTTGCCATAGAAAACCATAAAAAAGAGAAGAAGAATCATCAGAGAGGCACCCACACTGCAATCAATGGCTCCTCTTCCTTCCCTCTTACTCCTATTCAAACTCTGTGACTCTTGTAATTTGATGGGCCTCCTTGGTTGACCTTTCACGGACACAATCTTTCCAAACTTTTCCTTATTATTATTCTTCTTCTTCTTACCCTCCTGTTGTAGTTGTTGGGTATTCAACTCCTGGCTCTTGCTGTTGTTTTTGGGTGCAGAGAAATCAGTAGCTTGGCCTTTCACAGTATGGCTGAGTAGAGGCTCTTTTTACTAATGATCATCTTATGCTTTGGAGATGCCACAGGTGGCCTTCGCTAGCATGCTACCAGCCTGTGCGAAAAATACGAGCTTCGAAACAGGTTGTGGGTATCTGCTGAAGCCTTATGGAGAAGGGACTTTTTGGTAGATGTTGAAGTGATGAAAATATTTGTTTGTAATGGATCCTATGTTTGGAGGCTATATCGGTGTATGTAATGAGCATTGAAAAAAATTATAACTTCCCCAAGTGATATAAAACAAGTCAGCATCTAGAAATCTAATTTAGAGAACCTCTTAAATCTGAAAATTACATGTAGTTGTAATAGATGGAAGGAAAATAGACAAAGTTGGAGACTTTGGGCTGGGAACATTTTTGGATGGCTAAACCCCTTTCAAATAACAATTTTTGAAGAAATTAATCGATATTGAAATTTGTAGCTTATGAACATGAAAGAGTAATGGTGCAATTTGGAATTGTCAGAGAAGTTTGTCTTCCTAGAAACTACTATGTCTATTGTATATTATATGTCTTATGTGAGAAAATTCTATGTTAGTTGGAGTGCTTTTTGTTTCACTTTAAGTTTATATAGCTAAAAGAAAAAGAACCTAAAGGAGACTGACGATTTGCAGCACAAAAATCCCTATTTTCTACTAAAGAACTTTCAATTTTGAAATGGTCACTGCCTTATTGAAGATTGTTCCAAAAATTTCTTGCTTCCTGCTGCAACAACGTATAATAATTTCCATATTCCTCAAAATCAACCTGTTTCTACTTTGGCTGTGATGGTTAAAACACTTTCATTCCTATGGTGATAGTGTCTTGGGAATGAGCTCAGAGAAGAGGCCAACAAAAACCTTGGATTTTTTTAGAATTTTCAGATCGTCGTATGCCTAGCTCAATATATTTCAAGAACTCATGATAGTGATTTAAGAAAAATTGAAGTAGATGTCAAACCTGGAATCCTAAAAGACTTTTCTAGCTTGAGAATCTTTTATTCCTCTATACAATGAAATCAATTTCATTTTAAGGAGTGAACAACTACTAATCTATTTCACAGTGTCCATTGTTAACCTACATCTATCACTTGTTCAGTACAACCATTGTTTTTGGGTTATGTGATTGCATATCCAAAGATCACAAGTCTCAAGTATTACCCAACAACAAGGATTTACGGGTTCACTTTAACCTCAGGACGTATAGCTGGTTTGCATTGCATGCATCCTTTTGAACTTCCAAATGTCATTATACTTTGGGAGAAAATTCTCTCTAATGTTTTAAGGCAAAGGATGCTACATTCTCACAAAGATATAGATGCAAATATTTTAGCATCCATAACATCTTTGAGCTTTGTAGATTCAATATCAGATAACAGGGCAATACAAGGGTTGTATCTGGCATAGACCTGTTGGAAAGAAGAATTTCTTTAATTATGTTTTTGCTTTTTAAAATCAAACTTGGACCTGAAAAATTAAAACATCATAAAAGAAAGGGATAAATGCAATAAAGAGTTGTTGATTTAAGTTAACGTGATTGAATCTATCAAAATTAAAAACAAAAAAATATGGGATTGAAACTATTACACCAAAACAAATGACTAAAACATATTAAACAAACTATCTCATGGCGTATCACGTACTATCCTCTTTGTGATGATAGATCCCATCATCACAAATATGATTCCAAATGTAATAAAAATAACATAACACTTTTTTGCCTTTGCAGAAGTTGGGCAAGTTAAAAAGGGAGATTGAAAGATAATATAAAATCTTAGATCAAAACTAAGGTAGCAACTTTGTATGCAGAGTTTTTTTTAAAAAAAAACCCAACACAATATAGAAATCATAGATGCCAGAAGAGAATTTAAACACTTCAATAAGACAACAGTCTCATTTATACAGGGTAAATTTTATATGAAATCAAGTTATTTGGTAACAACGAGATTCAAAACAATGAAAGAAAGATTATAAAAACTGGAAAAATATGCCATAAAAGGAAAGAAACGTTCTGTTTGCTCGGTCCGTGCGAGAAGAGGTTGTTCTCGTGAGTTTTTATCTAGTATTCTCTATGCATGAGATTAAATAGGCTACCTGTATATTAAACATATAAAGTAATCTACCTATCCCGCCCTGCAAGATAGACCATCTGAAGAAGCAGGTGTGAACATTATCCAGAAAAATAAATTCCTCACTCCTAAAACTCACTGGAAAATTCTACCCGATGACGTCCAACACACAGAGAACTAAATCCTTTTGTATTTTAAGTTCATGGAAAGAAAATATGAAAGACAAGAAAAGTTAAAAACAAAATGTTTGAATCCTATTCTGTAGTCGACTTAGACGGAAAAAAAGCTTCGTGGCATTGTATATCAAAGCTTCGCGGAAAAAGATATTCCTCTATTTTGTCTCCCGCACACATGCCAGTTATGGCTCTCGCCACCGTACAAAACCGATTGTTTCTGATCAATGAAAGCCGACATGAACCAGGGGCAACATTCATATTCCTAACCAGGCCGACCTAGGTAATCCTTGTGTCATGCTCTGAAGACAAATACAAAAGGGGATTCAGATTTCAATAAAAGACCATAAAAATAATTTCTTTAGATTTCTATTTGATATTTTTTCTCAATCACTAAATCTATAAGAGAAATTCAGACCTGCAAATAATCTGGCAATCCCAAAGTGATTCTACCTAAGAATCCAAAAGATGAGAGAAAGACAGCTCGGCCTTCAACAAGTCACGCAAGCAAGGAGCAGAACTACAGAGAGAGACAACTGAGAGCACCTGGAGAAGAAATGTTTTGTTTTTGGGTCATTTCTAATGGTAGAGCAGGGGCGAGCACAGTCACATGTTGAAGATGAAGACCACTGGACATGTCCACCATTGCTGACAGGTGTCATGTTTTTTTCCTCCTTCACGTCTTACTCCGTAAGCACCAGAAGCACAAGGTTTCTTTGATAAACTACATCCAACAAATGTATGGGTGGTTTTCATAGTCAGGACTCGGTATTCATCATAAACCCTCAAATCATCTACCCACAGGCAAAGACCCAATGCTCCTTAAATGCCCTTGTGATAATAAAGTTAGAGTCTGAAATTTCACACATGCAGTATCGGCATATGAAAGCCTCTTCAAAAAAGCATGACATTGTTTTGCTCGCCCATTACATGTAGACCCAAAGAACTCGCCTAAACTCTTGTTTGAGTTATCACTGGAGTAGATTTGTATGAAAAATCAGAAGCTACATACAAATATCAACTTTAAAGTTTTAAACCCATAAAACTTGATAACTAAAATAATTTAGTTATCCCTGAATAGCTTTTATTAACTTTTACTGATGCATTTAAGCCTTCTTCACACATAGATATTTCCAGTCTTTAACCACACGATGCAGCCCAAGAGCAACCTTTTGAGAACTACAACGAACTTATTGCTGAAATTATCCAAAAAACAACGTTGCACTGATATTATCCCTCGCAGCATGTCTCTGTACTTCCAAAAATAAATTGTCTAGTTGATTCTCAAAATGTGGGCAATATTTTATGAGCTTCCTCATAGTACATACTCTGCTAACACGTTTAAGTCTTGCAAAAATCTGCCTTATTTGGCTTCTTTCCGTGTTTCTTTTGGCTGGGCGATGTGTGCTTCGAAAGCAGTGGTATGACAGTTTCAAGGTAAACGATGGTACTAGGTAGCAGTCAGTAGGTTGTCAAATCCATCATCAACTCAACGTGCTACATCCCATTTCGTGTCTCCATTGCACTACTCACATGCGATTCTCACCAGTATGTGGTGATTGAGATTAGGTTTGTCTCTAATACATCAAATAGTCACTTCCCCTAGCCCCCCACTAATATGTTTGGCCCCATCTTATCTACATATCACTATCACCTTAACTCACCCAACGATCTTGATGATTTTTCAAGTGTCATCATGTAGGTTGAGTGTTCTTTTCTTCTTATGTAATGGATTTAACTTCATAATGCTTTTAATTGGTGTCAAGTGTAATCTCTCCAAGCTTATTGCCTTTGCTCGGTAGCTCCTTCACAACCCTAGGTCACCTCAAATCCCTTTTCATATTGACCTCCTAAATTTAACATCATGCAAAAAAGATGACACATTTGAAATAAGTGATGTAAACAAATAACATGTTCTAACTTAATCATTGTTGCCATGTCTTTTACTTCCATAGTCACACCTATCAAACCTTTATCATGGTCCACCAACCACGCCAAGGACACTAACATGGATAACAGAACTTCTTCGCTAGGTATCATCATCATGATCAAAATGTGTTTCCTGCATCAGTTGCAACATCTTGTCCTCAACCATGCTTTTCATTGCATAGCTCACTTTGAGCCCCTCCAATATTGTTTGGACTCGATCTCATTTCATTCATTCACTTCCCATTGTCTCATCCATCTAAGGCAACTCAGTTCATCACCTTTACCATTCACGAGCTAAATTTCTCTCCAATGCAACTCACTTTGTTTGCAATGTAGTGCCACCAATGTTTTACCATTCTCAACTCATATTAGATCAACAATCTTTCCCCACCACAAATAGTTACTCTGGCATGAATTCCTTCATACTACACACTTATCTCATGAGCTTTTGTTGGTTACGAAAAAAATATCCTTGCGCATGGCAATGTGAGAAGATTCATCTACTTCCAACTTGTTATCTCCAAAGCGATGTAGATTGATTTGTTTGGTGATGTAATGTGTGTCAATTTCATCCACATGGATCCCACAAACTTGAGTATACACAACAAAGCAACCCACCTACGATTGTAACTGTGTTGTTCACGTGCCCATCTACTTGGAAATGATTTGTCTTTTTATACCATATCACACTATGTTGACTTCCTTTGTCTTCACATTTGATGTACGTTACAACTGTAGAGACTTTAATATCTATTCAAAATTGGTAAAATTTTTGGTTTCCCCAAGAAAAAAATACACCGCCCATCACTTTTCATGCCCTTGCAATCCTCCTCCCCATCGCCCTATTCACCGGCCCTCTTCCTCCTTCACCACTTAACTCCTCAACTTTAACATCTTATATGCATCCCCTTCGGCGTCTCCATTGCACCGTTCAAGTGTGATTGCTAGTTAGTAAATACCATGGCCTTGATTCCACTAAACTGACCCAACAAGACCAGGAATCGAGCCTCGTCCAATACACCGACAAGGCTCTTATGGCCCTAGACGACCAGGGTGCAAGTCCCATCCAACGAACTTTCCTCGCCATGGACGACAAAGCGTGGATCGACTCTTGCGTGTTATTTAAAATTCTGGATTCCATGTTCGAAAACGAGTAAATTAGAAGTAACAACTATGGGTGTGTTGGAATGCCCCAGGGATTCCATGGTAGAATACGTAGCATCAATCATGGCGTCAAACAGGCTCCTGTAAATCTTATGTCCGTCCTTCACAATGGGCGCCGTAGGTTTCAACAAGACATAATCTAAGCTATACGACTCCTTGTTGTTGTAGATGAAAAATGGAAAGACATTGGCCAAGAAGGTGTCATCTATCTATTCCCTCACAGGCCACCAAAACTCCCTATGGCTTTCTCTCCTGTATTCAATCGCCAAAAGAGTTCCCATTTCCCATAGCCATTTATTACACCTACTGATTGCATTGGCATCATTTTCTATATTTTCTTTGAATGCGGCACCTGCCAATGTTACTTCCAGCAAGCCAAGCGGGCTCCTCGAATCCAGCCCCCTCAAACCAGTTTCAACATTCAGATCTCGGCTATCCGGGACCAAAGTTTCCATAAAAACTCCTGCACGGTATAAGTCCACCACATTTCTATCGAAGACAATGACAGTTTATGCTGCTAAGGTAGGTAGGATGGAATGAAGCATTTATTTGGTTTATAATTTGTAGGTGCTAACTGCTAAGTGATTGAATATCAATGAGTTTTTGATCTCCTTTCTCAGGTGAGCAAAGGATTTGTGCCGCCATCGTTTAATCTAAAAGACCAAGATGGCCGACCGGTGAGTCTCTCCAAATTTGACCTTTCCCACGCCAAAAATGAAATGGTTTGTTTGTTAGAGGAAGTGATTGATTAAAATTGGTATTTGTAAAATGGATGTAGAGCTCGTGTTTGATATATTCAATATGGAAACAAGGTTTTGGGTGATGTCATTAGGAATCGTAATATTAAATGTAGAAGCTAATGCGAGGAGTTATTGAATGACATTGAAGTGTAGTGTAGACAAAGAGAACTTAGTTTATAGAAGGGTTTTCAGGTGATATGGCATGGTATTAGTGTTTGGGCACAAAAAATTGTGTTAGTATGAGGATGGTGAATTTGTGTAATGGAAAGTAGTATGGTGCATGAAATAAAGTTGTGAAATAAAGTCAGCAAGTCACACAAGTAAATGATCAATGCATTTATGGTGCATTTGTTGCATGGTGGGGCCCACTTATTGTTGATCATTGTGCAAGCATTGAGTACTTCATCATAGCCATATATTTGGAGGCATGTGTATTGAACTATTTGCGTATGGGTTTGTAAATCAAGGGAGCCATAATCTACAATCGTGTGGTAGGGAGATAGATATCCAGATGGCATATCGAAAATGTGTAAACATGCATTTGGAGCATTATTGAATAGATTTTGCACCATTGTGAAAAGAGTGGTGACCACGATGGGTGAAGGGCTTATTAGTAAAACCCTAGGTTTAAACGAGCGTGGGAGTTCCCTTGAGGCAACTTCATGTTGGAGAGGGTAAACAAGTATTTCCACATGTAGTGTATCAATCATAGTAATCAATGAGAGGTTTGCATGAATAGGTTATGTAATACCTACAACAAATAATGTGTCGATTATTAGTAAACGTCTTTAAAAGGAAGCTATGAAATTATTAATAAAGTGTGTGTGTGTACATTAGTGTGCGGTATATTTATTTATGTAAAGTTCAAGGAAGAATTGAAAATGACATCATAGAATGTGGTGCAAAGTGAAAGCCCTCTTCAACGGGTCAATTTTCAAAGAAATAAAACATGTTGCGATGTTTAGGCATAAGTACATGATTGCAACTTTTACGTCATTCTTGTGTAATGCTCAAAAGTAAAAGTGGGTGCGATGTGTAGGTCAATGAGTGAGCACATAGTTGAGATTATTGTAAATGTTAGTCCTTGACGGTCAACATTGTCGATGTCTATTGTTTCCTTGTCAAGTGTCATGCCTTGCACCTTATGGATGGTGAGACCCACGACATTTTAAGTGGGATTTCATGACGGTTTTCATGTGTGATAGGAGACAATGAAAATGCATTGGATGGAGGACATCCATGGTGGCCCGTGGTATTTCTTGAAGTTGACAACAACAAAGGATGAAAAGTCGAGGGGTTGTGATTCTAGATTATAGACAACCTCCAAAACTTGACCAAGTGCCTCATTAACCAAACCGGTGTTGACCCATAAGTTATATGTCAACATAATATTTTCCTTTGCACAAGAGCACTTTGTAGGCTCCAATAGTGTTTCATTGAGGTATGTTAGCACTGCATGTATGTGTTCCTTTGTTTTTCTCCTTACAACAGTAAGCACAAGGATTTTAACATCCAAGCTTATTGTTTGAGGTTTTTAATTTCTTCATTACATAGAGATGCCTTACACTTGTGAAGATTTCCCGCTCTAACGTAGACATGATTGAGTCTAAACATGACATGATTGAAGAGTCTAGTCCTATATTGTTGGTTTTACATTTCTAATGTTGCTTAATAAATCATTGAATTCTAGTTGCAGTGGGTTGTAGCTTAGCTAGCAGTCTCAAGTTTGTATCTAAGGTAATGACTGTGTCAAATTTGTCCCAGAGGAAGTGTCCAAATGAATTTCCCCGTATAGTGGCATAACATTAACATGGGGAGTTTGCCAAATCCACCCACAAGTATCATTAAACAGCCACAAAAATCATTGTTTTGTTAAGGAAATGCCTCACACAACCTACAATTTATATTGCTCAACATTTTCAACCTTACAAAGCTCATTTCTTCTATGAAAACATATTCGATGTCCCTCATATGCTCTTGGAATGCTACTAAAGCACTGGCCTTCGAGCCTTCATTTTGTGAATGGGCATTCAAAGGTCGAATGTATAGTAAATGCATTTATGTTGAGTACAACAATACCTAAGGTAATGACCATGTCAAATTTGTGCTAGAGGGAGTGTCCAAATGACATGAGAAGAGTTTAGTCCTATATTGTTGGTTTTGCATTTCTAAGGTTATTTGATAAATGTTTGAATTCTAGTTGTAGTAGGTTACAACTTCGCTAAGCGATAGTTTGTATCTAAGGTAATGACCATGTCAAATTTTTGCCAAATGGAGTATCCAAATGACTTTCCCGTGTATAGTGGTATATCATTAACATGCGGAGTTGGCCCAAGACACCCACCATTATCATTAAATGGCCACTAAAATTGATGTTGTTTTATTAAGGAAATGCTTCGCACAACCTACAATTTATATTTCTCATCATTTTCAACCCTACAAAGCTTATTTCTTCTATGAGAACATATTTTATGTCCCTCATATGCTTTTGGAATATTGCTAGCACTTAGCCTTCAAGAGCCTTCATTTCATGAATGGGTATTCAAATGCTAGAATGTATAGTAGATGCATTTATGTTGAATGCAACAATACCTATTGGAGCTAGTAGGAGAATGGAGGACCTGTTGTTTCCCTTTAGTGTTTGTAATCCATTTTTATGTAACCTATTAGGTAGGACTTTCCTATACCTTGAATAATCATCTTTAATGTTGGAAGTTTTCCATTCCTTCTTGCATGTGGAAGGATAATTGAGTGCACAAATCATTAATTTGGTGATAAAAGTAGGGGATATGTATAGTTAGATGAAGTAACAAGTGGTAGTTCGTTCTTGAGCTAAGCTTGGTTTATGAATTTAGGTGTTGCATGCTACAAATCAATGGGGATGTTATGCTTTGACCAATCTTGGTGATTGGTTAAGTCTCATAGTCCTACATGTCTAGTTCATGAATTGTTGCATTCTTTAGATAGTAGTTTGTTCTTGAGCCGAGCTTGGTTTATGAATTTAGGTGTTACATGCTACAAATCAATGGGGATGTTATACTTTGACCAATCATGGCTATTGGTTAAGTCTCATAGTCCTAACATGTCTAGTTCATGAATTGTTGCATTGTTAGATGGATGCATGCATGGTATATACTCCCATTCTAGTATTTCCATTTGCATGGGGCATTCTCCTTATGAGTCATTCTCGTTGTTTGTTCCATGACACTTTCTTCTTGAATATTCATCCTCTTTATATGTAAAGGATGGTAAGATTTTTTATTTCCTCCCAATGGGCAACTAATTGGGTTGTGCAACACCGATGTCTATTTGTATTTGGCGGAATGGTTTGTAAAGTAAAAGCTCTTACCAAAAATATATTCGTAGGATGGAACATCAATTACGGGAACATCATAGTAACGAGGAATAGTTATAAGATTGTGTGGGTTTTCCTTTGCATCCACTAAGATCCTTTCCTTTGACACCGAAAAACCATTCATGGGAAGTCTCAAATAGGGGTAATGGATCTAGGTGTAGAAGGCACCTCATATGCACATCTATGAATGAAGGCATTATGGATGTTGTCTTATGTTTGTAAGGACACACTTGAATAATTTTTACCAATGAATGTACAACTACAGACTAAGAGGAGAAGTTTTTGCAGCATGTGACACGTCCGATGTGTGCCAATGTCTTAATCGGAAACAATTTGTAATAATAATTTAGTATAGGCAATCATTGTCAAACTTCCAATGCCAATCAGTATTAGATATTCTAGTCAACATGTGATGATAGCCCTATGATTTTCTCTCTACCTTTGATGTGTGATTTTCTATGTAATATAAAAATACATGCTTTGGGACACAACGAGTTGGTATCCGACATTAGCTCACCATAGTCTTACCATGTCTAAATTGTGTATGTTTACTTGTGTGTCATTAGTTATAGGGGTATAGTTTTTTTCCATGTGTCATATACAACTAGAGTTGAATGGCCTTGGAGTGACTAAGGGGATTTATATTTGCAGATCAAGAGTGGCACCCCTCCTCCACAAATAGGTGGCCTTGTTACATTTGGTGGACATCGTTGCACTTGGTTTACCAATTATTCATAATCTATTGCATCATTAGATGCAAGTATCCCTTATATGCCTAACAAGCATGGGTCATTAAGGTTTGAATGGTGTAGCCCATAGCTTACATTTTTAGCCCCCCTTGGAGTCTATTCATTGCGTTCAAGTTAAGGGGATATCCCAGTCTAGTAAATGCATGTTTGGTGCATTTGGTAGCCACTGAAAGCCATGGATATGAGTCAACCCTTTGTGTTTCCATTCATACATGTGTTGTAAATGAGGGAAATATGGTTCATTAAAATGTAAATGTTATGACATTAAGGAAAGATCGGTCATAATGAGCTCACCTTTTCTAGTAGTCTTTAATGCATTTTTTTCCCAAGCACCTCATCACAAAATATTGTGAATCTCTTTATCATGTATGCAAATACAATATGGGGGTGCGTAATCAAGTTTCAATTTCTCCATTGATGGCCATGTGTGGATATTGTTGGAGGGTATCCGGACATTGTTGTATGAGGTATTTTCTTGGAAATAATTTATACTAGGTCAATTTGTGGTCTTATAAGTCAACATCTTGGATATCATGAGCTTAATATCATACACTTTTATTGTTTGAAATATGTTCTCAAAGGATGTACAATTAAGAAACATATCTTTTTCTTAGAGCTTAGGATTAAGGATAACAATGAATACTTCACGCAATTCATTCTCATCAATGTGTTTAGGAATCAAGGTATTATATCATAAGACATAATTGCAATCCTCTTATATGATTTTTTTATTGACTTGAGTGATTTTCATAAAAGATAGGACTTTTCAATATTGATCAAGAAATGAATAGAAAGTTATCAACTATATAGTGGAATCTCCATATATAACGTGAATGAAGTGTATAAAACTAATCAAGTGTGTATTCTTTGAGGCTATGTGGAAATAAATTTGTAAGAAAAGTATATATATATATATATATATATATATATATATAAAATAAGTGGGTGGGTTGACAAATGACCACCTCCCCAAGAAGGGCAGTACACCTTAGGGCAAGTGTGCAGGCGTGCTTTCCAAAGGCTCGAGTTGGCTCCTGACTAAGGTAGACAACTGGTTGGGCACATCATGGGGTTGATAACCTCGAGCGCACCATCCCTCGAGAGATGAGTTGGGCGAGATGGGCGAGTCAGCAAGATGAGCTAATTGAGTTGAGTTAGGAGTTGGTTCATTGCAGAGTTGGGTGATGTAACGTAAAGTAGTGCAAGGCAACACAACCCAAACAATGTAATATAATGCAAAGGCAACAAAATGCAGAGCTAAAGGTGGAGTGTTTTTTCTCTTTAGGAAATATGGCCTATTTGCAGATAATAAAGAATGTTAGAGATAAGGATGCCAAAATGTTGCATTGAGAGGCTTATCAACATCATCAATAAATTATGATTCCTTACACAAGTTTCCTCTTTAGAATTTGTGATATGCAAAATCAAGTGTGCCCAAAACATATGCTTTGATTATCTCATAAAGGAGGGAGCATGTAGTGATCTCAGTGTAGAGTCACGGATAACACAAGTGGGAGATTCATGTGCACAACGGAGGGAACAACTACGAGGGCCTTTCCCTAACTCTCACACCCCCATTTTCACTACTATCAATCTTATGAAATTAGATGCGATTAAATTTGATATAAGTTCTAAGACATCATGGTAGAGTTCAACATAACTATGGGTTAAGTGTACTCTACCATTGAAGACAAGACTACACGCCTCATTTTCCTTGTTGGAGTCTACTCAAACTATAGGCATGGGTAACCATTTGAGTGGAGGTGGAGCATGTTTACTCTTCAAAAATATGTCCTATATGAAAATAATAAATGGGTGGTAGAGATAAATATGTCAAACTTTCAACTCCGCCATGATTCATGCATGACATTTCCTCCATCTTAACCAACTTTGCAATCCTCTTCCTCAGTATAATCGAGCGCTCCAAGTAAATATGAACAATGAAAATTCTAGGGAAATGAAAGACAACCCAATTTTGCAAGAAATACAGTGGAAAAGGAAAAGCATAAATACAACCTATATAATAGTATGATGCAAGGTCACAACACGACATTCCCATTTCCCCTTAAATTTGATTGTTTGGAACACGTGAGCTTTACTATTTATTTATTTATTTATTTCGGCGTTAAGGTTTTCATTGGACGACATTTAATTTGTTAGATAAGATGAAGACATGAATGGAAAGTTGGAACTCGAAGGTCATAATAAAATACCCGCATGTCCCACACCTATTCCACGACTCAGATTGTTCTTACCCAAATAATATATTATATATGTACTCCATTTTATTGTCTTGATCTCATTCACATTATTCATGTGAGTGCAATTTGCACTAAAAGGGGTCAAAACAAAAAATGGGGAAAATCCGACATGTTCCAAGTTCGAACCCATTCACCATGTTTGCTTCTTGTAGCATTTTAATACCTCCCTTTTTTAGTTTTAAGGTTGAGTAATTGTAGGTAAATAGGCGATGCAAGAACAATCATCGATAATTGAGCCTCTTTAGCGATTGGTCATATTCGTGTGGTTCGTCGTCCATATTTACATCCTTCCCACATTATATTTAAGCCAAACCCCATTTTCCTTTACATATACACAAAAGCTCCATTTTGTGTGAGTTGTATTCTATAATCAGAAAGATTAATCCCCTAATCAACTTCACATTTCAACCATTGAGATCTCCAACCATATTGTGTTTAAAATAAAATTCATCATTTGCACTATCACATGTGTGGCTTCATTCTCATATCCAACGCGTCATATGAGTGATATGTAGATTTTATGTGCCAATCAAAACCTTTTGACTCAAACTCCATACGGTTTCTTACTTTATGAGTGCAAATTGCTCTTTGATTTACAAGGAGGGATTTTTACGAATAAAACCATCAAAGTGTACCATATAATGTCTAGGTCTGAAAGAGATTCCTTGTTTTCTTAATTTAAGATATGTACTTACTCTAGGTTGAAGCAACTATTTCTTACCAATTCCCGCTATGAATGTCGTGAAGAAAAAAAAACTTGGACATATATAAATAAAAAGTTTTAGACTTCAAGCATATTGGATCTAAACGCTGCCCCCGAGAGAGAGCTAACACAAAGATGACAATGATGGCAAGTAAAAACATGGCAAAGTTGATGGTATGAGAAAGTAGGAGGCGATAAAACATAAAACCTTAAGTAGAATTAAAAAAATAAAAATAATAAAATATTATTATATCATTGATATGAACTTAGCAAGCCGTGATCCACTATAATTTGGAATACACCTTAGATGTAAGTATAAAGAGAGAATCCATGTTTTTACACGTGCTGGCATTTCATGTTGGAATGTAATGCAGAGAACGGTGGCTCTTGCATCCCTTCAAAATATGTTTCAGCAAAAATATGGAAAAATGTTAATTGTCAAATTCATAACATGAGATCGAATTAGGAAATATACTAAACAAACTTGTTGTCCCATGACTCTCTTTGGTATAAAATATCTTCATCTTCCAATCTCACCAATTATTAAGATGGTTAAGAAGACAAGGATGCATAAAAACAACAAATTACTTTGATCATTCGTAGCAAAAGACTATTTTGACAAAGACTATCTTGAACAAACAATCTGGTTGCTGCTCAGTGTCATGAACATTATTAAAATCTTCCATTGATTCATATACTTCATTCATTTTCCATCGAAGTTCTGAAATTGAAATAGGAAGCCAACGAAATTTTAAGGCCGGTGTTGAATGCAGCTCAGGTACGCCCTCTGCAGCTCAGCTCATTGTCAATCTGGATCTAAAACACCCATGATCTAACTGCTGAAAACCCAATAATTTTTTATTTTCTTCGATTTACACCAATGTAAACGGCCTCACAATAATCCAGAGCAGCCCCAGTTTATTGGGTTTCTGACATGATTATGATTTGTTTTCGTTTTCCCACCACAATTTTTTTAGTTTTGGAGTTGGGTTTCCAAACCTACAGGCAATTTAACAGCCCGGGGTTTCACGATATGTTTCATATTGTATATTCATAATATAATGCCCTAAATTTTCTATCATAATTACATGAACTGTCACCGAAAACAAACTTTAAACATCATATAATTGCCATTGATTAATAAAACTCTGAAAATTGCTCGGTGGGTACTGTTCACTGAATTTAGAAGAGCTTGAGCTCTGCTACGAAGAATTCGGAATAAACATGAAGAACTGCCAGTAAGAACAAACTTTAAACAGCATGTAATTGCCATTTATTTATAAAACCTTGTAAGTTACTCAAGCGGATGCTGCAAAGCTTCAGCTCCACCCTTCTGTGCCCATTTAAATATTCCTGCTAAAAAACATGCCCACTCCATATTTTTTGGAGAAGATTCCGTTTATTCCAGTAGCCCCCACTGAGCAGATTTCATGGATCACCTGCGCCTTAAAAATGGAAGCAGCGATACCATCCATCAGACCTACCCTATGTGTGGGTACTGTGCAATATACTGTCATTCCTCTAGTTGCATTTAGTTTCCACAGTTTACTAGGACTTAGCGACTAAGTGGTTTACTGCATGGTACTTCATCATGAAAGCCTTGTAGGTAAAATGGACTCCACTGGTGAATCCTCATTCTGGTCATGGTGTTCATCCTAGGGGATTGCACATAATGTACACTTTTCCAAAGATGTGTCTTCTCAAAGTATCCATTTGAAATTGTGCCGTGATCACTTCATTTGTCCTGGTAATGGTGATACAGTAGACCAACAACATATATGGTAGCATAAGGGCAGTGGTAGACAGAATCAACTAATAATGGTTTGCCATTATCTGTTTGCAACAAGGTGTAATTTAGCCTTAATTCACGATATAAATAAAATTGTTCCAACATCATCCAACTATTTCCATGCGCCAAAATCCAGATAACATTGATTCATAGTAAGGGGCAATAGTTAGTTTTATGATCGTTTGGCTTGTACACCAATCTTTTTGTATAAAAGTCTGACACTGTACCCATTCCACATGTATTGTCATTATAATTCCAATGTTTTTATACCCATGGTGATGGCCTCTATGAGATCCTTGAGGACCATCCCATGGCACTTTGTGTGGATAGGGCCCATTCTTCGATCTTTCAGTCCCTTTCTATGACAGGCTATCAAGGAAGTTGCAATCATGAGAAAATGGAGAAAAATTCTTCTCTGTTATTATTTGGCGTGTCTCATGATGGTTGTGGTAGAATTTAAGTCTTCCTCATCTCTCTGCCCCCTTCTTTGGACTAATTTTTCATTTTGTTTTGATTCTGGGATGGAGGAGGGGGCATGGTACGATGAAACACTCCCCACTTTTTCCAGCCTTTTCTTTTCTTTTCTTTCTTCTTTTTTAAAATTTGGGGTAACCTATTGGATGTCTGGTATGATGGAATTATTTCTCCTCTATTTTTCCCCATTCACATGAATGTAGATGTGCCTATTGGCAAAAATAAAGTTATGAAGATGGGCAGTGTACAAAGATCTCGAGATGGTTGCATCCCTTGATCTATTACATTGTAACAGTAAAAGTCATCCGTAACTTGTACCTTAAACAATTACACTCTAGTGTGTATTATAAACTGAACAATTTCATTCCAGGGTGTATATTTACTTTTTCCCAAGAAATTTGATTGTCTCCTTGAGCTGTCTCTAGGATGGCTGTGCTTGAAGTCATGTAAAAGAGTTATTTTGTAACAGTGAACATCAGGTAATATTTACCATCACATGCCAAAAAGTTGTGCTGTATTGTTTTCCGAGTACATAAAAATATGTGAATTTAGATGTCAGTTTTGGTTCTATGTTCCATATGGTCTCATCTTCTATTGAGCAACTTCGATTAGTGTCTATGTTTTGTTAACCAACATGCACTTGGGAGAGGGCTTTGGGATTGTGTTATTGTTTAAGGCAGTTCCCAGGTGTTGTGTTGTCTATAATCAATCACGTATCTATATTCTCTTGAGAATGATTATCAATGGTCACCATATGTATAAAATTGGTTAAGACTATGGACGCTTCTATGCTGTGAGTGTGCCAAGGAACAAATTCATTTAGTAATCTCAAAATGGGTTCTAATTGTACAAATATGAAAGCATTTTAGTTGTTTGCTAATGGAAGGAACTATTAGGATTCAATTTGTTTGTTGGAGGGTTGTGCCTATCTTGTAGAAGGCTGATGACAATATATCTATGTGATTTTCTGGTGCATGGATTTCATGCACAAGTATAAGATTTGTATCATGGTCAAGATTTTAAGAAATTTTAGAGAAACATCAAAAGTGAAAAGAAATCCTGGGTCAATTTTGAGAAACTGGTAGCAGTATATGCTCTCATTTCCCAACATTTCTCAGCATCTTAACCAATTTCAAGATTTTCAACTTTATCTTCTCTATCGCCTCTTTCAAGTTTAAGTGGTTGATTTTGCATGGGTAGCATATGGAAGGGTAAGTGGCCTGCATCCTAGTTTATCTCCACAAGAGTTTCAGCATATTCTACAAACAATACCAATGAAAGCGATCTAACATTAGGAATTGAATCAGGGATATTTTAAGCAAAATCTTCATATTTGCATCTGGAAAAGAAAAAAGTTTGGAAGGAAAAGGTCATGTTTTCAACTCTATCATCATGTGGAAGATGGATGAAAATAGGTTTAGGGTTTCTACTTATGTCACTATCTTTGTGTATTGTTTATTTAGGATGTGGATGGAAAAGTAATCTCTCGACTCCAGAATTGTCACACTTTTCAATAATTTTTGACTGTGGAAGCACAGGCACTCGAGTTCATGTGTATGAGTGGTCATGTGATAAGAGGAAGGGTCAAGGAAATATTCCAATGGTAGTACATTCAAGAGCTAAAGAATTTGGTGAGATAAATGGCAATGCATATCCTATGATGGAAATTGAACCTGGACTTAATAAATATCTGGACAATGGATTTGGATTGAGGGCTCCCGTGAAGCCTCTTTTTGCATTGGGCAGAACAACAAATACCTCCTTATGCACGTGGAGAGGACTCGTGTTTTCAACTCTATCGTCATGTGGAAGATGGATGAAAATAGGTGTAGGGTTTCTACTTTTGTCACTATCTTTGTGTATTGTTTATTTAGGATGTGGATGGAAAAGTAATCTCTTGACTCCAGAATTGTCACACTTTTCAATAATTTTTGACTGGGAAGCTTCACTCGAGTTCATGTGTATGAGTGGTCATGATAAGAGGAAGGTTCTAAGGAAATATTCCAATGGTAGTGGAGCTAAAGAATTTGGTGAGATAAACGGCAATGCATATCCTATGATGGAAATTGAACCTACTTAATAAATATCTGCAATGGATCTGGATTGAGGGCTCCCGTGAAGCCTCTTTTGCATCAGAACAACAAATACCTCCTTATGCATGTAGAAGGACACGTGTTTTCTTTCTCGCTACAAAGGGATTCCCCAAGCTTCGAGCTTCGATGCTAAATAAATTTTGGATAATGTACGGAGCATACTATCAGCATCCCCTTTCAGGAGTCGAGGAGCGGGACAAGGATTTTTATGGTTGGGTACCTCTAAATATGAGATAAATAAATTGCATGATGTCCCCGGGCAGGCTACTTTTGGTGCAATTGACTTGGGGTTACTCCTCAGAAGTCACTTTTGAATCTGAGAAGGAGAGTAGAGGTGAGTATGTTGTGGAGTTTACGATTGGGTCAATGAAGTGCCACATTTATGCATATTCTCTTTGTAATATCCCTTTTGGAGTTTACGACTAGGAGGAGAGAGAGAGAGAGAGAGAGAGAGAGAGATCCACCAAGAAACACTCAAAAATTATGAGAAGTGATTCCTTGGATTGCCCTTGATTTTAGAAGCCAGAAAATGTGATCAAATCATCAAACTCAGAATTCTGGAATTTATTATGGCACAAAAACAGCTGAAACTTGTAAATTCAATAACTCCCGGAATACAAGGAATCTCCACACAAATGAATACTCAAAATGACCATAAAAATACCAACAATCAAATGAGACCAATATCATAATTTTCCAACCATGGAAATCCTCTCAAAATTGATCCCGAAATCTCTAAATGAGTAGATAAAGCTGAAAACCATTCCAAAAATCACCAAAGTGGAGATTCCGGCTTTATAAAATATGCCGAATCAGAATATAAAATCAGATTTGTAATTTGTGCCCTAGAAGGCACTCAAACACCATCAAACCCTAGTCGCTCCAACTAGGAATGGCTCTAAAATGCATGCAAATATTTGTAGATGATGCCTTTGATCCTCCAACACTCAAATCTGCATAAAGGTCTTCAATAAGTCTTCACTCCAACCAAGGAAAGAGGGTTTTCGTCCTCTAACCAGCCACTAGAAGGGTTTTTCATCTTCTAGAAGAAGCCACACACTTGGGTTTTCGTCCAAGAGTGGAGAACAAGGAGCCACTAGCTCACAATGCCCAAATAGAAAAATGTGCCAAGATAGATGATCCAAATGAGCTCTCTAATCTTCTTTTATAACCTCCTTTTGGCGCCAAAGCTTGGAATAGCAAGGCCGACCTCTTAAAGTATTCTTTTAATCTTTAATTGGCTTTTAAAGTGCATAAAACCCAGCCGACCTGCTAAAGGCAAACACATGCTAAAAAGAAACATTAAAAATTAGAAAAATAAATACAAAAGAAGCTCAATTTCCTTCTCCAACTCCTCTACTTCTTTGCCATGGAAAAGGGAATGGCAAGAAGTCCAAATCATGCTCTTAAATTGGAAAAGGGGGCAGTACACTCTTCCAGCTCATGGTCTGAATGATGCATTTGAGATGTCAGCCATGCTTATAGACAGGAGACTTTCAGAAGGAAACAACACAGAACTTCTGCTGCCAACTTTCATTTGCAGCTCAAACATCCTTGTTTGCATGCTGTCTATAGACAACCATATTATTGTTCTAACTGCTAGCCTCCACATCCAAATGGAAGTCTCTGGAATGGTGGAAGAAGCACAGGAAATGAATTTATTGCACGAGACTTTGTGTTGGTTGCTGACCCCAACTGGGTGGAATGGCAAGAACTTGCTAACTCTGATGTTAATGTCTCTTTATGGTCAGATTCAGCTATAGCTATGAATTGTGATCGATACCCTTGTGCTTTTGACAAGCATCAGCCACAACATCATGGGAGTTTCTATGCACTGTCAGGGTTCTTTTCGGTCAACAAGTTTTTAGTCTAATATATATACTGCTAACTACAATGTGATCTTAGAGAAAGCTTGGCATTTCTGTTCAAAAACATGGCAAGCTGCTGCAAAAAGTGTGTTTGACAGCCATTTGTGGAACAGTACTGCTTTTGTACACCATATGTAGTAGCACTTCTCAGGGATGGTTTGCTTTTAAGACATAAGCACCTAATTATTGGGTCTGGGAGCCTTACTTGGATGCTGGGTGTTGCATTGCTGGAAGCTGCAAAATTATTTTCAAGTAGTGAGGGAGTGGAAGGCCAGCACCAACCTACGCTTGATACAATAATCATGGGGAATTTTAAGCTGGATAGAGTTACATGTACAATTTGACACTTGTTTATGCTTCATAGAAACTTAAATGGAATATATATTGTGTCATTCATAGCAAACTTAAATGTCTGGTTTTGGCCAAGGCAGCATCTATCTCTTTTTTTGGTCAAATACTGCAAACAGCAGTAGTATCCTCAAGCTTCCAGCACCTTGTGGTCACTGAACTCAACCCCATTAGTAATGGATCTGTTGTGCTTGGAAGCCTTACAAACAGTTTTGACTTTCATTTAGTTTGGAAATGGCTGGGGTAGAAAATATGCCACAATATATAATTTTTTATTTTGTGTTGTGAAATCTTGGGCATGTTCATAGACCACCTTTAACACGTGCCATGCATTTGGGTTGCTCCACATTCTTAAATTTTATAAACATAGGTCATGCTTGTATGTACTCTGTAATCATTAGATCACCACCTTGCCACTTGTTCACTGGACTTATGGGTTGCCATATTACTGTGCACAATACATAATATTGTTGTTTCCAATTATTTTACTTTGTTTTAAAAATTCATTTATTTTTGTGAAACATCTAGGATAAGGAATTTTCATGTGCACAAATCTGTAAAGATTGATGAGTGACTTAATTTTATTAAGGAGTGTTTTTGAGGATAAATACTTAGCAAAATATGGCATCTTAAAGCTGATTTCTAGTGATGGGTTAAGTAGAGTGCATGCTAGAGGGGGCAGATTGGCTTGCCAGCTTTTAAGCTATAGGCTAGTAGCTGGATAGCCTTGCGTTGATCAGCAAAAACTTACATAATATTATTGATGAAAATTTACAAAACTGCAGGCCTTGTCTAGTGATGGGCTAAGTAGAGTGAGCACTTGAGGGGGCATATATGCATGCTAGCTGTTAATTTATAGGGTAATAATGTAATTATCTTCTTTTGATCAGCAAACACTTAGTAAATAATAAAATATTGATGAAGAAGTGCAAAAACGCAGACGTCTGCTATAACCCATTGCTGGATGTAATTATAACAAAGCTACCGCTAGCAATTACACCACCGAAAGGTCCAATAGAGATGCCAGGCATAAACTTAGTGTAATTCTCTCTGCCTTTCCATTGCTTTTTATACCGATAACAAGAAAACAGTATTGCAAATGTTTCCATATCTTGATTTACCTTAATCGCCTGCCAAATGTCAATTCTTTTGTAGGGCCTGCTCCTACCAGTTCTTTTGATGAATTTGTGTATAGCTTGATCTATTTTAGCTTTCACATTCTTTTTGAGCTGTGTTGATGAATTTGTGTGTGACACCTTCCACTTCACTCAAGATTACACTATTAGCTGAAATGGCAGTCTGCAGACAGGGAGCGACAGGAGGGCTTGTTTGAGTGGTTGCCTTCTTCTTTAGTTTTTTCTGCATGTTCTTTTTCCTCCTTGGCATCTGCAAGAAAGAAAGGAGCAAAAGTTAGGAAAGGTCAACTAGACAGAGAAATAAATGTGCATGAGAAGGATGAAGAAGGAATTTTACAGACATTTTACAGACCACCTACATGCTGCTTGCCATATCTTGCAATCCAGCTAGACAACAGGAGGGAGTGCGTACATGTATTTGCAGGCATACAAACAAAGGCTCCAAAATTCTATGGGAGAGAGAAACTGTAGGTATGTACAAAAACAATTCTTATATTAAGCATGAGAGAAGGACAAGCGCTGTTCTAGACAGTTGTTGCTGGGAAGGGAAAGGGAGGGATTGAAACAATTTGGACAGAGTTGCACAAAGTTAAATCACTGAAACTCTGATATATACATTTTAGAGATTCAATTTCAGGCTATGTCAGACAAAACAATTCACTACTTGACAGGTTCAGAGATAGATTTTATGATTCAGATGGGTCAAATTGAGCATGTTGAGACATTTTGCATGATATTAAGGGATATTTGATCACATATTTGGACATTCTATATGATTCTGAGAGACATTTGAGGCATTCTACATGATTTTGAGGAACAATTGATCACCCAGGAATGGATTTATCCATCTTGAGGCACTATATCCACATCTGGAGGAGGCACACTCACATTGAGAGACAAATTGATGACATGGGGCATATATTTTATTCATGTAAACATTGTTTATTTCTAAGTTTGAGATCGATGGGGTATGATGGTATTGTTTTGATTATTTTGCATACAATGATATGAAATGTACCAAAACATGGATAAATTCAGATTACAACAAATATGGTGATAAATACAATTATTTGAATTAAATGGGATATAATAGATATGTGATTACTTGATTTAGAATTGAAAAATAATAGGAGGGTGAGTGAGTTAATTGATTTTGCATGTTTGTTATTCATAGAGGTTGTCACTGGATCTAGATTTGCTCAGAAAAGTGTTGTCAGGTGCTCAAATCTTTATCTAGGGTAGAAAGATGTAATATCCCTTTCCCGATCGAAGACCCTAGCCTGCTTTTGTCTACCCGATGGCTAAGGGGTGAACACAAGGGTGACTTAAGTTTTAATATTTTATTATAAAGTGCAAAAATAAATAAAATATTATAAAAACACTTATAATAAATTATTATGGACTTAATCATAAAATAAAAATAGAAAAAGCAAACAAAGGGAAAAAACTTGGTAAAAATGTATTATTTATGGAAAAGTGTGACTTGCACTAGGAGGCAAAAGTAAGTTATAAAAGAAGGGCAACATAAAGAAGAGCATATGGGCCAAATGATTATTTCTAGGAGAAAATGCGACTTGCATGAGGAAGAAAAGTTGGTGGTAAAAATATTAAATGAAAGCAAGGGAAAATATTAAATAAAGTAAGTGGAAAACATTAAATGAGGCAAGTGAGCTGATTGGATGTTGAGGGAGGTTAGTTGGGTCATTTTCTCTATATAAGCAAGTCGACTTGCTTAGGAGAGGCATGACTTTGTTTATTATCAAATTTCAGATTTGTGTGTTAAGCATTTGGCTTGCATTTTTACTCTTGAGGACGAAAAACCCTCCAAGAGCCCTAGAGAAGGACGAAAACCCTTCCTCTAGTTTGTGAGGATTCTCTACACAAGGGTTTCCATTGTGCTTCAGTGGATTAGTAGTGTTTTCAGTTTATTTCCAGCAATTGAATAAAGGGGAAGTTGCAGATTTTTGGCAAGGGTTTGGGAGAGAAAGTTATTATTTTCTATGCCCTTCATCCATGTGGAGCAACCCACTTTTATGGCATATCTGATGTATTTGAAGGTATTTCAGATCTGATTTGAGTGCAACATTTTATTCTGATTTTTATAAATCAAATCAGCTTGTTTTCAGAATTTTTGGGGATTCAAAGATTATTTTTATCTATTTTTATGGGCAGCCAGTCTACAGATTTTATAAATTAATTTCAGCCTTCTTGTGCATCAAAATATGTATGTTCTTTCATATTTTGGCTTTATAAAATTGGTAGATCAGATTGGAGTGGAGAAGTTATATTTTATTGGCTGATTTGTTTGGGTTTCCCACTTTACCCTAGTCGCACTTTTCAGGTTAAATTCAGATCTGCATTAAATAAATTTCCATATTTTCTCTAATCTGCAATTTTGAGTTTGGGATTTGCCTAAAATCCAATTGGGGTAAAAATAGCCCCATTGGGGACATTACAAAAGACTATGTGGACGTTGCTGGTAGGGTTGGACACCTGCGGTGGTTGGCACTTGTGCGGGTTTACCTAGAGTCCCTAAGGGTTTTGTGATCTGCAACTTCTGGGAGGTCTTTGCTAGTGTCTACAATCTGCTTTTTGATGTTTGTGTGTTCTTCAATCTTCTGCGATGATGCTTGTTTTTGCTCTTTTTTCCAAACTCTAATCACGCATGCTTGATTACAAGAGACCTTAAAAGGGGTTAGGTTTTGGGTTGGACTGATATTAGCCATCTCTGTTGAGTGATTGAGCTTTGCCTATGTACCAATACTTCAAATCGGGCTCAAACCCACATAATTCTCTGCATAGGGGATTTTGTGGATGTACAAAATCATGAACAATATAGATGTAGATCCATCTTTAGACTTTCACACTTAGTATCAAGCAACTTGTCATTGTATTTAGATTTGGCTCTATGGACTGTCCTAGCTTCTAGGGCTAATCTTTGAAGATTTCAGACATTTCTATGCTTTTGATGATGATCTCCAATGTAGGGAGGGCGCTCTTAGTTACTTCCAAGGTGTAAGAGGTGACTAATAAACTTAGGGGTGATTTGTACATATATGCAACTCTTTGTTAATTTCCTGCCATAACCGACCCATGAAATGTGTCTAGGCTGACCTAATAGAGATTTCCCAAGTTGAAAAATAAATGTCGAAGTCCCCTAGATGTTGCAACTAAGGGAGACACCTAGGGTAACCGACATTGTCTAGGTTTACCGATAGTGTCCTAGAAGTGCAAAAATGGATTTGAAATATGAAGAATGTCTGTCTAGGATTTTGAAGGTGTTCTTGTATAGACTAAGTTGAACCTGAATAAATATGTTTGGTAGATGGAGGTGGCTAAGACAACGGATGGATAAACCGATAGAGGAAAAGTGTGCTCAAGAGTCAAATATATGTGAATTGTCCAAGTATGTCAAAGTGTGCCAAAACTGATGTTGCCAAAATGTCAAAGATTAAATTTAGATGTCTACATATGCCTCCCTTTTAATCTAATACTGAAAATGCCAAATTAAAATAATGAAATAAATTCGATACCTCTGATAACTGTACTTGGTGTTGATAGGTGTTGTCAGAATGTGCCATCTGCTCCCCGTGAAATCTGCAACAAAACATGTGTAGATAAATGTATTTTCATGATAAGAAATTTGAAATAATATTAACCATTGAAAATTGAAAGAGCTAAGGAACAAATACACCAAATGGTATGTGAACCAAGCTATCACTTATTGATCTTGATTGAGAGTTCCATGGGGTGAATATGCCCCAGAATATATAAATGCTGAAAAGGTGAGTTGAGGAGTGTAAATGCCGCAATTGTCCTTGAAGAAAGGTGCTGCAAGAAGTTGAGTGGCATAGTAATCTCAACCACATTGCCCGGTTGCTTGAATGATCCTATTTGACATGGAGACAATTTGATCTAGCCTTGCCCTCTTCTTGGCCAAACAATTGAACAAGGATGTCAGGATAAAACCTTGATTTGTGGAACTCCAAAACCAAATTTGTATATAAAAAGGATCAACCGCTGCAGATGAATAAGCCCTGAATTGCTCACCTAGTAATATATGTTCACCTACCTCTGCAATCATGCCTGTGACTTCAATAACTAGGATGGGAGATTTGATTAATCTGTAGCAGAGAAAATACTTTTATCTATCAGTTCCCTTGGATTAACACTTTGAACAAATATTTCTTTGGTGTTTGAAGATTGCAACGAATTCTGAACCAGAGATTACAGCTGTATTGAAAAAAGTTTATCCAAAGGAAACAAAACTCATAGTATCATTCTTCCAAAAATGAAATAAGTATCCTAATGCTTTAAGATGATGGCATTTGAAAGATGTAGCCACTTAGGAACCAAATGTGTCAGTACTATCAGAATGATTTCACGGATATCTACACATTTGATGGTTAAAACTGGAATGCATTGGTATGCGGCAGTAATAATGCTAGTTGCAGCAGCAATAAAGCTAGTTGCAGGCTTGCAGCAGTCTAAGTGGGTAATTTAGAAGTTTTATGTCTGAAGGCACAAATATGCTCCTAGATGAATAGACTGCAAGCCAACTGCATACATAATTGTCATGGTGTAATAATCATTTCAACTGTATGTGACTGAAGCCATAGTGCATAATGCATAATATCAAAGAACAAGGAGCACCTTAACTGTGAAGACGACATCTGGTGGAATCAATTATCTAAGGTTGATAATATAAGCATTCTGCAGGATTTTTTAATAAGCTCTTAGGAGGTTTGATTTGAGATTGTATTTAACAAATCCCAGATGCCATAAAACTGAAGGCATTTTGCAGGAGTTTTAGAGTAAGCATCTGGAGGTTAGGCATATCACAGATGCTATATTGTCTAGGCAGCTTTGAGACCAAATGCCTTGTGGTGGGAGCTTATTGAAAGCCTGGAAATTTGTTTGATTTACAATTCATAAATGTTGTGGCAAAACTAGTGTAAATATCAGTGACGGTGCGACTTATTTTGTGACTTATTGATGTGGACAACAAATTGTTTAGTGACACACATAACATTAAAATTTGAAAACAAATACTTCAAGTCAATGCCCATTTGGCCAGAGTAAGCCTTCTTGCTAGGTACACAAAGGTGAGAATATAGGGCATTTACCATTCACAGGGCTGGGCTGATTACCCCTGCAAACAGGTATAATCCCCAAGTCATTGGGATTACTTACCTCCGGTAGCCATTGCATATCCCCTCCCACAGCTAAACTTTGGACTATGGGTATCCTAATAAATGCAAGTTAGTGTTTAAGCCCTGAGCCTCAACAGCTCAAAATCAAAAAAATCATAAAAGATGGATGGAAATATCGCTTTGGTAAACAACAGACTAAAGTGCATCGGATGTGTTAAAGACACGGTATTTGTCATAACCCATGTGTGTATTAATGCAATTAATACCTGACTTTTAGAAACTATGGTATTCTTATGTGCATGAATAATGGATGACAGAGATATCTTCCTTTATCTGCATCTGTTAAGCTTGTCCCCAAAAATAATATGGACCGCATACCTTAGAAGAAAATCAAGAGGACAATACTACAAAAGTATTTAGGAATAAATAAGATTTAGAAGGTTGTTCTCTGCCAGCTGCATGATTCTATGGCATGAATCATCCATTGACACAAAAGTAGGTCTTATTCAGTAAACACCATGCATTCTTCAAAAATAAACCTTGCAAGTAAGGAAAGGCAACAAATTGTATGCAAGAAACCGCATCTCTGTATTTGAATAATGTTATATGAGTCCATGGCATAAGAATAACACATATAATAATCTGGTTTGCAAAGGAACTAGAAAGCCAAATTATGCATGGGTAGCATGTAAACTCAAGACCACTCCTTGCTAATTAAAATTATTTGTCTTAATTTAAAATCACATATTTGTTCCATTTATTCAGATTCTTGGGAATTGGTCTCTGTAAGATCTGTTTCGCCATTTAGTTCCATTGATTTTTTGTTATTATTGTTTTTTTTACTAGCTTTAGCTATAAAAATGTAGTAGCACACACTGGTAATTTCTTACTTGTTATGGTGTAGGTTAGTTCCATTGATTTTTTGTATTATTGTTTTTTTACAGCTTTAGCTATAAAAATGTAGTATGGTTTTCTTACTTGTTATGAGTAGGTGTAAACACTTTTGAATATTCTTCTGACTTTCCCATAATAGTGAAAATTTTGTTCCTCCAGATTCTCCATCAAGTGAGAATGGCTGCACAAGTTTCAAATCAATGGCAACAGCAATTAAATGGAAGCCAAGGGGAGAAGTGACACTTCTTGTTAAACGTCTTCCAGAAGCATTGCCTGCTGAGATGCTGATGCGTCTGTTTTCTCATTATGGGGCTACTGCTGTGCGTTCCTGTGTTTCTGGGAGGCTGAAAATTGTGCATTTGTTGACTTCAAAGATGAAGGTGTAGCTGCTCGAGGAGAATCACAGTTAAACAGGTTGAGATTTCTTGGAAAGGTTTTGTTAGTGGAAAAGCGAAACCACTATGTGTGAAACACGAGGGGAACCTGGAAGGCAAGATCCTCCGTTGTCTAAGCAGGCATTTTCAAAGGAGAATGAACAATTACTAGGAGATGCATCTAGCAAAAGAGCATCTCAAGGCTTTAAATTTGTTGGTGAACCCATTGCTCCAAGACTGGGTGTTGATTATCCTTTTCCTCCTCACCTTGAGTATGCATATCCTCCCCCAGATGGGAATATACTGACAAATATTGTCAATGCACTTATTGCTGTCCCCGTTTCTATGCACAGGTTTTGCATTTAATGAACAAAATGAACTTGCCAGCCCCATTCTGTGAAGCACTGCCCACCCCACCTCTGCCACCACCATTACCCACACCGGCTGCTCCAAATGTTAGAGATTTATCAAGCGATGAATCTGAACTGGAATCTTCAGAAGAGGGTGATTTGGATGACAGAATAGCCTCCAGAGGACAAACTAGTATGGTTGAATCAGATAAGGGAAAGATGAAGTTTTCAGAAAACGTCTGAGGCGGGAAGGCATTATAGTTTCTGGTGAGTCTGCTGGACCAAAGCCAACTTCTCTTTTGCCAAAGGAGGTTCCAACCATAAAGAAAAAACAGCCTGTTTTACAGATCAAGATCACTCCTAAGGGACAGCCATGTGACAGTATTAAAGAAAATAAAGATGTTGAAGAAACTGAAGTGGAGGCCGTGAAAGGCGAGGAGGCTGATAAAACTCAGTTCTGTGCAACAGCTACTGACTTGGAGGTTGGTAAGCTGCCTCTCACTGAGATTCTGGCCCTTCCAATGTTCAAGCATTATACTCCTGGAAATCCAGCTCGTGTTTTATATATTAAGAACTTGAAAAAGATGTAATTGTGGATGATTTCTACTTCATTTTTGGGTCTCTTTTCAGAAGTATGGATGAAGCCAAATCCATACTTGGTGTAAAGTTGATGCAGGAGGGTCAAATGAGGGGTCAAGCATTTGTAACATTCCCATCTACAGAACTTGCAGTCATGCTTTGAAAATGGCTCATGGATTTGTGTTGAAAGGAAAGCCACTGGTAATCCAGTTCGGAAGAAATCCTTAAGTGGATAGTTGAGGAGCAAATTCTCGTTGTTTCTATGCCAGTTATATCAGCACAGACACTGCAGGAGCTTGTTGACCTGAAAAAAAGGTTCAAGAATGGATAAAAATCCACATTTTTCTGATAGCACTGGAGGCAGACCTGCACATTGATGATTAAGCATACAACACAGCCAGATATGTGTCAATCTACTCGAACTATAATGTTTTGTAAGCAGGCAGTAATATTGACTGTTTTATGAATGTTAAATGTAAGCAGCAAAACAATATGGGTATTTATGGAATTTGTGTAATATCCAAATCCCCTTATTATTTATAATCAAATGAATGGAACCAAAAAAATCAAGGCTTCCTGTTTAGAAAATTGAGTTCATAAGCAAAATAATTGCTAATCAGTTACAAGCCTGGTGTCGTCATAGCAAACCAGAAGACTAGAATATGTAGGAACTTCTTGCTTATAGTTGATAAGTAGATGCCTTATTGTTTAATTCAGTAAGGAATGTGTTTTTGTTGCCCAGTGATGGTAAAATTAGTTTATTTTTGGAGTTAAGTCTTGTAAAGAAACAAAATGTTGTACTGCAAATTCATGACTAAGATAAAATCAAATTTAGAAAAATTATTGAAACGGTTCTATTCCAATTGGTGTAGATGATGGTTAAGTGTGTTTGACACACCATCTACCTGGGTATAATTCCCAGGAGATAAAAAAGGGATGAGAGTGGTTTGAGTTCCAGGCAAATTTGGTTCAATGGATATCTCTCTAACCCTGGTACTAAGCCGAAGAAGGCGAATTATTCATGCATCTGATACCAACATGTGCAAAAACGTCTTTAGAATGATTAAGATGTTTATCCTTTTAAAAAAAGAGAGACAAAAAGGCTTTTTGTTGCATCATGTTGATGTAATTGATTATTCAAATTCAAAGCTTATGCATAGTAATGTAATTTTAGACTGAAAGAATTCTCAAATATTCATTTATTTACAAGTTTGTGTAACTATACCTTGTAAAATCTAAATGGTTCTTTATCGTTAACAATGGTCTTTGGAACCCTCATCAGGGCATGCTAAGGTTGTATTTTCAAGGTTTTACATCATTAATCACATGAATATATACACAGAGGCAAAGTTCTTACAAGAAAATGTGTCCCAGTCAGAGCAATTAACAGAAACAAAACATATCCATAATTCACTGCGACATTAGACTAAGCATGACACCAAAAAGATTAATATACTCGCTCTTCAAGATAATACATAAAAATGGAAGTGTGAACTATCTTCATATATTTCGAATCAAAATATAATGGACATGGAAGATCAATCTAAAGTGTGAGCTATCTTCATATATTTCAAATCAAAGTATAGAGGATAGATAAAATCAATCTATCTTCAATCGAGCTATACAATGTTCATAAAGGCTACATGACTCTACATCATCTTGACTTTTTGTTTCCTCTTCCTTTCATTCTTAGGAAATGCTACAACTTACAACTGATTTGCTTCGGACAAGATCTTTTACAAAAATATGTATATTCCATAAATTTTTTCATTTACAAATGTTGCAAAACACCATGCTGCAATCCCCACCAACGCCTTTTGGATATAATTCGTTTTCTCATCCCGAGACAAAAATGATGTCATAATTGGGAGTGTTATGTGCATTTGACCATTGAGTCTTATTTTTCACTATCTTCTTCTGGCCCGTGAGACTGCTGGCCTGTAGGAGTGCGAACATCCACGGGCCAGCAGTCTCGACGATTTTCAACTCAGGTTTCCCGATCGTGTCTGCACTTATCCGATTAGAGGGCTCACATCATTGGTTGTGGAGCGCTTATTCTGGTTTTCGAGGGGATTATCAAACCTATCATTTTCCTTGCATAATAATATTGTCTGGGCAGAAAAGATTGTCTAGTTTTCGAGGGGATTACCAGTCACGAGGGCAGAAAAGACTGTCTTTCGTGGGCAAATACAGTCACCAGAAAGAAAAACGAGGGAAATCGAGGGCAGAGAAATGGTCATGATTTAACCAGTCACGAATACAATTAATTCCTGTTGTCTCATGGTCTCATTTTAGACAGGAACAGAACAACAATAATGGATCAGAGGAAAAACAACAACGCAGACTGGGAAAGCCAACTAACCATTTGACACAATGCCAGGCTTCAAACTTACAGAAATTATATACAGCATTGGATAGTATACAGTGTCAGAACTCAGGAATCTTCAGTGGATAGTCTACAGTGGGTACTAACTATTTGACAAAATGCCAACATCAAAATCTCAGAAATTACACACAACATTGGATAGTCTACAGTGTCTACTAACTATTTGACGAAATGCCCAACAGTAAAATCACAGAATTTACACTCAACATTGGATAGCCTCCAATGTCTATTTGATGAATTGCTCTTCTAGAAGCTCTCAAATATTGCCTTTCTATGCAATGGAAACCAACCAAACCAACCAAACAAATATTGACGGAGCCACTGAGTGGCTGGAGACGAATCAATTGGGCCAAGTAAAAATTGCAGCCTCAGATAAGAGCGGGAAATGGATATGGGTGAATGCCAAACAATATCGGGGCATTTTAAGGCGTAGGGTTTCCCGTTTAAAATGGCTACAAACACGAAGAAAGAAATCTCAACAAGAAAGAGAGAAATCTCAACAAGAGACAAAGACTTCACATGCTCAAAAGGTCAAAACCCAACAGATCAGCAATAAGGCACTCAAGTTCGAAATGCCCAAGCTACAAGACAGCGAAACAAAGGAAGACACAAGCAACTACAGTCCCATTTCTACGCCACTCACCTGGTCGGCACCCTTGCTTGTACAGGAGCTCCTATATGTCAAAAACAGAGTTGAGTATTTGGAAAAAATGGAAGGCGAAAAGAATTGCAAGCTACAAGAAAGTATATTAGTGAACCAATCTTTAGCAGAAGATAACAAAGTATTAAAAGCACATATGACAATGTTACAAGAAGCTCTAACAGTAGGAAAATGAGAATGGCAGAACATGAAATCAGAATTGCAAAATATATAGGATTCAATTAAAGCGAATACTTGTCACACTACATTCAAAGATAACAGAAGCAAGGACATAAACGCTTCACTAGGGGTATACTCAGAATTGGATGGTAATAGAAAATGACAAAGAGAACAGGCCAAAAGAAACCAAATCATGGGCCCAAGCAGTCAAAGGCACATCAGACAAAAGTAAAAATGCAGGTCAAAGCAAGGAACAAGAAAGGGAAGACAAAGAAAGACAGGAAAGAGCAACAAACATAATTATCAGAGGGGTAAAAGAATATGGCAAGAATGAAAATACCTTCAATATTACAACCAATTTCCTAAGAGACAAAATACAATGGAAAGGTCAAATATATCAAGCACGAAGGGTTGGAAAGATGAGGGAAGGGAACATGCGGCCTATTAAAGTTCACATGGCAAAAATAGAAGACAAACAACAAATTCTAAGCAAGAAGGGACTTTTGAAAGGTTCACGCTTCTTTATAGAGGAGGATTTAACACCAATGCAAGTTGAAGAGACAAGAAAAGAATTGATCAAAGTAAGAGCAGCAAGAGATGAAGGTAAAAGAGCATGGTTATATAAAGGAAAAGTTGTCATTGCCAATTTCATGCCTCCAAACACAACAACTAAACAAGGTAACAACAACGGAAGACCACAAGAACATATAACTACAAGGAATGCAATAAGACAAGTGTGGGTTGAGAAGCAGAAAGGCTCTGCTGTGAGTCATCAACAACAAGATAAATAGCAAACACAACTCCCCCCTCACCAAGCATGTTTAAAACTGGTATGTTGGAATTGTAGAGGATATCCTTGGAGGAGGGGACCGGGCCTAGAACAGTTGCAAAAGGAAGAGACGTGATATGCCTCACAGAAACTCATGAACATGATGGTTGTAAGACTCCTTCTTTTGATGGCTATACGAAGTTCACGGTTTGGAACAATACAATGGGTAAGGGAAAAGGTTATGGTGGCATACTGGTGTTAATAAAAGCAGTAGAGGGCAAGACATATCCAATTGGAAAAAGAAGACACAAATAAACAATATATATGGTTCAAAATATCAGAAAATGGGAGACACTTAAGAATTGCAGCTTGTTATTTTGCACCGCAAGGCTAAAAATCTACAAAAAAATGGGTTAAATGGCAAGGATCCATATGCAGCTCTAAAAAATGATATAGTTGTGTACTCTCAACTCGAGAAGTTCTTCTTTTGGGTGATTTCAATGCTAGGACAACGAATGAACAATCTAACATTTTATGCAACAAGGAGGATAACAATCCCATATGGCTCACCGAAGAAGAAACTCATCCATGGAGCAGATGTTCAGAAGACTACAAGGACACCAATCATTTTGGCGAAGAGTTAATTAATGTTTGTGGTATGTTTGATTTGATTATTTGCAATGGTGTGAATAGATGGAAAAAATCTGAAAATTTACATGCAAAACTTACAATGGGGCAAGTGTTGTTGACTATGTCATTTGTTCCCAAAGCATGATTGATAAAATAATCAATGTTTGGGTCGAGGAACCCATGCATGATCTGAAATCGACCACAATTCAGTTAGCACAATGATATCTTGGGGATCACAAAATCAATATACGATAAAAGGCATTCTAGTCACCAATCTCCAACAAAGGGAAGAATTCTCATCACACAGAAAATCGGGTCACCTTCAAGGAAAATTTAGAATGGCTAATGCAGACAAAAAAAGAGTCAATGAGCATAACATCAAAAGTTATGAGCTGACAAACATTATTCAAGAAGCTCTTGGGAGCTGCAAGAGGTCCAAAAACAAGAGGAAAAAATCAAATGTTTTCCCAACAAATAAGTGGTTTGATGAGGAATGCAAAGCTGCAAGAAAAATTCTTAAAATTTCAGTGAAAGAGAAAACATACATAAAGGCATACAAGTAGATTATTAAGAAAAAGAAGGATGAGTTCATGGCAAATAGGAGAGAAGAACTCATATATCTAGGGAAAAATACACCGAAGTTATTTTGGAGAGAACTCCAGAAAAGAAACAAGCAAACAATAAATAACATTACAACGACTCAATGGCTAGAATATGCAAAAACTTTGTACGAGCAAGAGCAAGAGGTTAAGGCTCCACCTCTAGTGTACACCACAACAAGTCTTTTCACGTTATAGGAAGTCAAATCAGGCATCCAAAAGTTATGTGCAGGTAAGGCCAAGGACTTAGATGAGCTACAGGCAAAATACCTAAAATGGGGATAAGATATTCTTGCTCCTCACATTTTGAATATATTCAACAACATCATTCAGTGATTGGACCACTAGTTTTTCTTTTTAAGAGCGGAGATGTTGACAACCCAACCAATTACAGGGCCATCATGATCAATCCCTATTTGCAAAGTTAGTTGGTAGCATGGTTGAACACAAAATCAACAAGTGGGCAGAAGACAATGATAAGAGAGAAAAAGGGCAAGCTGGTTTCAGACCTAAGTACTCCACCCTAGATCATGGTGTTACACTAAGACATCATTGAAAAAGCATGGGAGGAAAAGACAGAAATTTTTTTGTTTTGTTGACTTTAGGAAAGCTTTTGACACGGCCCCTAGGGATAAGTTATGGTGTAAAATGCAAGAGCTTGGTATATACCATTGCGGTTTCAAGCAACGGTTCATGGACTTTATGAAAGGGTGCGTATTAAAATCAAAACCAAAACAAGTGCATTTCAAAGAGCTTTAGGAGCGACATTGGTGTTAAGCAGGGTTGTCCTCTATCACCCACACTCTTTGGCTTATATATAGACCAACTTGAAGAATTGTTAAATATGGAGGGTGGTGAAGGTATCCGGTTGGGTGAGTATGTTATAAGGCTTCTTCTATATGCTGATGACCTTATATTGATTGCTATGTCTGATCAAGGTTTACAAAAACATTTGCTCACTCTTGAAGCCTTTTGCAAAAAAATAGGTATGCAAGTTAATATCAGCAAGACCAAGATTATGGTCTTTAGCAATAGAAGAAAAAAAATCAACAACCATTTTCTTTGAGGGTAGTATTCTAGAAGAAGTAACTGACTACAAATATTTGGGGATTGACTTCAACAACAAGCTTACTTGGGAGACTTGCAGAAAAAAGAGAATGACATGAGGGTGGAAAGCCCTTTATGCTTTACAAAACAAATGCAGAGAAGCAGAGTTATGGGATTGGAAAACTACCCAAACACTTTTTGAAATATTAGTTATTCATGTTGTTCTTTATGGGTGTGAAATATGGGCCAACAACATACCATTATCAAAATGGAAGCAAATTGAGAGAATTCAAAAGCATATGATTACCACCAAATTTAAGTTGAAAGTCTTGGTCCCTTATGAGATTCTTTTAGCTGAAACAGGTGCAGTTCCAATTGAAGCCATTGCTATGATTCGACTTCTCAGATACCTCAACAAAATTGAACATATGACAACAAATAGGTGGCCCAAACTTGTCTTCAAAGAGCCGCTAGGCAAGAGGAAGAGGTCATGGATGAACCAAAACATCAAGTGGATGAAGAAGTGGAATATTGAATGGCATACATGGCCCCAAGGCAATAAAGAAATACACACATTTGTTATTGATAAGGTCCGCAAAACTTTGTGGGACAATAGAGGTAGAAAAAAGAGATTCTATCTCGAAGAATTTAATCCCACTTGCGACCATCAACAAAAGGCATACATCAGGGCCCTCATTTCGTGGAGAGCTAAGATTCTCATAGCTCAACTAAGGACCAATTCCCACCGGCTTAGATGTGAAATAGGTAGATGGAAAAGGCCTAAAGAAAATTGGGAAAGAAAGACTTTGTGTCTTTTGTTAAGAGGGGGTAGTGGAATTAGAAAAACACTTTATTACAAATGCAGTGCCTATAATGACATTCGTTCCAGATATGCAATCAATTTCAAGACTTTGCCATTACAGTCATGTTTGATGAGGAGCGGATAACTGAAATGGGAGACTTCATCATCAAGATTAACAAAAGAATATCTGAATTGGTGAACTGTAAAGAAAGTGGTTTTACTGTCTCATAGGCTATTTTTAGCCTTGTAGATGCTAAAAGTTTCTATTTCTATTTCTATTCCTATTTTGCTTGGGTAGTTTCCCAAGAAGTGTCGTTTACCAATTTTTACTTCAAGTTCTCACACACTACTTAAGCGCTCTTGTAGGTTTCCAACTAAGTAGCGTACACTATTACATAAAGTGTAAATAAATAAATTGAATTCTATGTTTATAATTGTTTCTATATCCCTAGATTTATGAAGTTCAACATTTGTGTCTATACCCACCTAGTCGAAATTATGGCAATGTATTGATATAATCCACCTCTTTTCCATTTGTATAAAATTAAATTTATCACAATGGATGATGGAACCCAATGTAGGTTTGGGCCCATTTTCTTCTCCTAGGAATGAGTTTCTCGAGTCACATTCAATAATGTAGCTACATTAAGGTCACATACTTCCATGTAGCCAAAAATTTCTATTAAAAGAGATAATTTTGTTAATTAATATAAAATTCTTCAATAGGTAAAATTATGTGGCAAATCCAAAATAAACAGATCTAAACTAATGGTGGTTTACAAATAAATACATTTAAAGATGACAAGTAGATTTTTTGGTAAAAATGTGTAGAATTTTATTTAGATTAACGTTTGGTCACTCACTATTCTCCATCATCGAGAATACAAGATCATGAAGTGTGATCTAAATAAAATTCTACACAATTTTTACCAAAAAAATCTCCTTCTCATATTAATGGATTGGGAATATGGTGCTTTTAATTGATGCCCTTTGTGGGAGGGAAGTTGATCTAAATAAAATTATACACATTTTGTAACTTGAGTCAAAATTTTCTCCTCCTTAAACCAAAGGATTGTGGAAATCTTATATTTTTAATTGATGCCCTTCATGGGAGGGAAATATGCCTACATCTTGTAACCCTAAAGATGAATTGTTAAGTGTGATCTAAAACACTTGATCTAAATAGAATTCTATAATGGTAGAAGTAGAAAGCACACACTACACTATTAAAAATGTTGTCTTTACATTTAAAATATTTGTACTAGTTATATAATCCATTATATATATATAGGTGATATAAGAACATAAGTGTGATTTGTGTGTTTGTATCACAAGTGAAAAAAGCAACGTAGATTTTTGAATTATCTATTTATCATTATTTTTATATCTATTGAATTATGAAGTTCAACTCCACATTAGCCCGTGTTCTACCACAAAATCACATAAAATGTCTCTTTACTTTGTGTATATCTATTTAGGCTCAATTATCATTGTAGGGTGGTTGTTAGTAATGCTTTGTTTATGTACAACTACTTTCCATTGCTACATTTTGGTGAACCAATATAATTTCAAACACTAACTCTTAGGGTTTATTGTTTTTGTTGAACATGTTTTACGTTGAACATCACAACCCTTTGGGTTTTCTTTTTGATAAATCTAGTCACTTTCACACTTTGCTTAGGTTTTGAATGTGATATATCTTTATTGCTATATACATATGGATTTCATACAAACCTAATTCACATACCTTTTGAGTTTCATACATAAACCTTAATTGGTGCACTTCATAGTGGATTTCATTCATACAACCTATTTGTTTGTTGTCATGATTTCACTTCAAACTTGATATAAATAATTGAATTGTGTTTATGTTATTTAGATTAATTATATCTTTTATCCCTTCTAAAAGAAGTGTTAGGTTGACCTCCAATCGAGGACTAATACGTTGGGAAGGATAAGGTTTACATGCTAACCCACTGCAAGAGCCTCAACTTATGGTAAAATAGGGAGACGTGTCTATTCTCATTCCATTCTCACATGGTTGAATTTATGATAGTGAATATACCTAAGCCTGTGTCTATGTATAAGTGGCTCTACGTGAATATTTAAGGTAACAAATTTGTGCCATCCCCACACGATTGCTAGGCGGTGTATTGATGTAAACTGTCTCTATTCAATTTGAATAAAATCAAATTTATCATACTAGATGATGGAATCCAGTGTGATTTTGGACACCATTAATTTTTCCAAGGAATTTAGCGATGTGGTTAGATTAAGGTCACATATCCCCATTTAGCAATAAAATTCATTGAAAATGATAGGTTTGTTAATCAATATAAAACAATTCAATAGATATAATTATGTGACAAATCTAACATAAACACATCTAAGCAACGAGCGAGTGTCTTTGAAATACATACATTTAAGATATTTGTACTGGTTATACAATCTATTAATAACATAAAATATGTGATATAATAACATAAGTGATTTGTATTTTTGTGCCATTTTTGTGCCACCATTGATCAAGATAACATATCTAATTTAGGTAGGAAATTCACGACTCGTGAATGGCATACATGATTGTTTAATAACGTTTCCAACTCCAAAAAAATCAAACAACAAATACAAAGTTGAAAAGTTTAGAAATAGGTGATAAAAATGTGTTAAACAACTACCAATGACCCAAACAATCACAAAATGCATATGTTGTGTAAGGTGTACAAATAAACATTGGAAAAATTTACGAAGCGAGAAGACAACTCTTGAAGGGGTCATTCTTGTTTAAAAACATTATTTTATTTTATGTAACCTACAATGCAAGCTCTTTGTCACATTTTTGGCAAGATACACATAAAATATATAATTATAATTTAGATATATGATCATAATTAAGTATACAATCTATCACAAACTACATAACTTTAACTTATAACATGGTCTTAAACATAAAAATGTAATGTAATTATATTTAGTAGGGTTATACTAGTATTAATTTTATATAATTTAAAATAATATTAATTTAAATAGAATTAATATTAATATAACTATTACTTTCTTTTTCTTTTTCGATAATGTGCTATGTACCTTGGGATATGATATTATAATGTATATGGGTTTATGGAGATGCCGACACGTGGCACACATCCCCTTAGTTACTTATAGGGGCTCACATAGTAATTAGTTATATTGGGTAATGAGTCGGCCTACATTGGGATTAGGTGTTACCCATCCTATTTAAAGGATGCGAGTATCATTATGAGGAGGTCATAAGGGTATTATTATGAATATATTGCATATTTGGGCATCTTGGCCACCCATATCTCTTGTGTTGTGTTATCTTCTGCAATTTATTGATTTATTATATGCAAAGTTCTTATCAAGTGGTATCAGAGCATCGATTTCGGCAAAAATTGGGTCCAAACCCTAATTTTAGAGATTCATCTATATTTTGAAATAGGTTGTGAATTTTTTTCAAATTTTTTTACCACAGTTGCAAAAGGGTTTAAGAAAGCTACAATCTAAATTTCAGAATTTTTCAAGGTGTTTTGTGGAAGTTATTTCATTTTTATAGTTTCACCTAAATTTGCTTCACAAGCTATATTTTTGGAATTAATTTTCTAAATTTTTACTAGCATTGCAAATCCCCTTCAGAAATCTATGGTAAAAATTTTAGAATTTTTGGATCTAGTTTGAAGAAGATATTGAGAGTTTTAGGGTTTTACATAAAATCGACCTACAGTTGCAATTTTCCATCTTTCCTTGATTTTTTACATATTCGGAAAGCTCTCACAATTTTAGTAGGGGTTACTTTTTTGTGGTTTCAGATTGGAGGAAAATTATAGACGAAATCATTAGGTCAAATATTGGTCAAAGGAGTAAGTTTGTGAAACCCTAATTTTTGTGCATGATGGATATACCAATTTTCTATGGCAATGGGGAAATTGATGCAAAAAAATGGTGGATACAATTTAAACAAATGTATTTTGAAGAATGTTTAGTATGGGTTAGTTTTTATCTTCATCTTGGTGGGAAAGCACGACATTGGTATTCTTATTTGGATATAGATCTATTGGATTGGGATTGGGAGGAAATGGAAGATATTTTCTTAGCTAAATGGGCAACAAAAAAGAAACATAATTTTGTTAAAGAAGAAGAAGAAGAAGAAGTTACACATGATAGTGCATCTTCAAATAAGGAAGCTTTAATATTTCAATTTGTGGTGTATTCAAAGAAAAAAGGTAATTGTTTCCATAAACCCTAGTAGCAAATATAACTTCATCAATATGGATGTAGCTCAAAATCTACATGTGCAAGCAAAGCATATCAAGGAATCTCAAATGGATGGTAAGCAGATTCAGGTTTTTGAAGATTTAAAGCTCTCTATGGATAAATATGTTTTACATTCAGATTTTTATGCTTTAGATATGGATGGTATGGATATTGTTCTTGGATATCCTTGGTTAGAGACATTGGGAACAATTAATCTTAATGTGCAAAAGAAATTCATGAAATTGTGGTACAAGCGAAAGAAAATTACATTACAAGATATCACACTTAGCAGGAAAAAAATTAATATAAATGAGGATCATGAAGAGGAATTTGAAGATGATGAAGAAGGGAATAAGGATTATTCAGAAGGAGAGGCTATAGAAAAAGATGAAAAAGAAAAAATAATTCATCTACTCAAGAGAAAAAGAAATAGCAAACAAGGTGGAAGAGAAAAATAAAGAAAAGGTTGAGGATACCAAGGTTGCACCATATAGACACCCACATCATCATGAGAGGGAAAAATCATGGAGTTATTTTAGGCCACATAAGGGCAGAAATCTATATAAATATGCAAGGAATTAGAGGAGCAATAATCAGGGCTATACACGGAATCAATGGAGCAACAATTATATGACATGGAATCACAAGAATAATTATCATGGATATGCATGGATACCAAGGAGTATCACATATGGAAAAGGATGGAATCAAATGAGTCCAATGGAATATGGAATCAGGTTTGGAGCAACATCACCCACTAGGATCTCATATGGGTGGTTGGATGATCGAGCATGGTGACAAGTGTGCAATAATTTAAAGCACACTCATTATATGTCTTCTTCTTATGTTTGGGATGAAACATGTCAAAGAGGGAGGCAATGCTATGTACCTTGGGATATGATATTATAATGTATATGGGTTGATGGAGATGCTGACATGTGGCACACATCCCCTTAGTTAGTTATAGGGGCTCACATAGGAATTAATTATATTGGGTAATGAGTCGTCCTACATTGGGATTAGGTGTTACCCATCCTATTTAAAGGATGTGAGTATCATTATGAGGAGGTCATGGATGTATGATTTGAGTCTTCTACTTGGTAGAGGTATATTGGAGGTGTCCCCCTCGAAGTGGATTCCCATCTTGGGAGATTGTGGAGTTACTCCTTCCTTAAGGAGCATTGTATGGTGTTGCCCTACCTTAAGGGTATTATTCTAAATATATTGCATATTTGGGCATCTTGGCCACCCATATCTCTTGTGTTATTTTATCTTCTGCAATTTATTGATTTATTATATGCAAAGTTCTTATCATAATGAATGTAGACTAGAAAAACAAATGACACGTGAAAGTGAGAGGGAGAAGGTAAAGGAGAAGGAGATTGAGACAAAAAGGGAAAGAGAGGAGAACAAAAACATAAAATGGCCTACCAAAAAGTTTAAGAGGCAAAATGAGACCTCGATGCCATGTATGAGACTAGTGCGAAGCAAAATAATTTTACATAATATTAATTTAAATAGAATTAAGATTAATATAACTATTACTTTATTTTTCTATTTCGATAATGAATGTAGATTGGAAAAACCATGACACGTGAAAGTGAGAGGGAGAAGATAAAGGAGAAGGAGATTGAGACAAAAAGGGAAAGAGAGGAGGACAAAAACATAAAATGGCCTACCAACAAAGTTTAAGAGGCAAAATGAGACCCCCATTGCCATGTATGAGACAGAAAGCAAAAAAAGAAGAAGAGGAAGAATATGTGTTCCCTCTACAAAAAAAAAATCCGGATTAGAGGTATTTTTAATTTCTCCTAGATTTGAATTTTTTTATATTTAAACCTAGATATTAAAATGTTTAAATTATATAATAAACTATCGATAAATTAGAAATCGAGAGGGTAACTTGGAAATACTTGTACAAATCGGACACCGTAAGATAAATTGAAAACACTAAAATAAATTGGAAACCCTAAGATAAATTAGAAACCCAATGGTAAATTAGAAGTCGTGGAATAAATTAGAAACCCTAAGATAAATCAAACACCATGTGGTAAATTAGAAACAACTACTTAATTCAAAACCCTAGAGTAAATTGAAACCCACAGGTAAATTAAAGTGTATGGAATAAATTGGAAACCATGGAATAAAACAATTTCGATTGGATGAATTAGAAACAATGAAATAAACTAGAAATCTAAAGGTTAATTGGAAACCTAGGTTAAATTGACAAGAAGTAACTCTCTAGAGTAGAACCTTGTGTTAATTGTTCCTCAAACTAGCGATTGTATGACCTCAATGTAATATCTAACCAAATTCAAACTCTAAGCATTGTACCCTTTCTAATGTACTCCCAAAATATTAGAGAAGCACCACAGATCTACTGGTTCGAAGAATGCACAGGTGAATGATGTGAGACGTGAATTATTCCAAGACAAAACAATGCAAGCATACAAGATTACAAATTACAAAAATACAAGAGAGATAATTACAATAACACAGAAATAGCTCCAACTCAATACAATCAAATAGAATAATGCAAGAGATGTACATATAGGAGGTGAATGTGTAACCTCCTCCTAGAATCATGACAATCTCCACCTAGAATAAAGGTAACCAACACCTAGAATGGTGTAGTCAAGTAGTAACCAACACCTAGAATAGTGTAGTCAAGTGTACACCTAAGCAAGCATATCCCATAAGTGTAGGGAAAATCCAAGTGAGGTGGAATATCCTGAGTAGGATAATACAAATAAAGCGAGGAAAATAAATCCTACACTAACACCCCCATAAGCACAACTTAGGTGGGCAATGAAAAATGAAAGTGGGTCTCGATAATAAGGCCTAGATGAGGTACCCACATACAATGCAATCTCTCATAAGATAGAGTAAAAGGAGAAAACCTAGTGGGAAAAATCCCCCAAAAGAGAGACATGAAGAAGTGAAGAGGCTAGAAGCCCCCCTAAGATGATGAAGTTGTTGATGTAGACCGCACCCCAAGAAGAGCTCATAGATGAATGAACTTGCTCTCAGTGAAAGGTTTGGTGAAGATGTCAACAACTTGCTCTGAAGATTGGTAGAATATCAAATCAATGACATGCTCATGAATGAGCTCCCAATGAAGTGCATCCCAAATCTCGGTGTGTTTGGTCCTCTGATGAAGAACTAGATTCTTGCATATCTTAGATGGTGCTCTGGTTGTCACAAAATATGGTTGTAGGCTACCTGATTTGAATAAAAAGCCCAAAAGAATCCCCTAAAAAATAGCCTCAGTAGTTGCGTTAACATCTCCCATGTACTCTACCTTTATGGATGATAGAGAAATAGCATTCTACTTCTTTTCTCGACCAACCGATAGACAAGAACCCAATGATGAATTGTAACCTAAAGGGACTTACGAGACTCAATGTCGCCACCCAATCGAGTCGAGTAGCCACCAAGTCAATGTCTGAACCAACCCTGTAGTGAATCCCATATCTATGTGAGCCCTAAATGTAGTGTAAAATCCTCTTAGCTTCTTTTCTAATGCAACTCATGAGGTTCTTGCATGTACCTCGAAACAATACCAATGACATAGGAGATATCAAGTCTAGTGTGATTCAAGTAAATAAGGTTTCCAATAAGTTGTCAATACAAAGTAGCATTAACCAAGGGTGTGGAACAATCAGCCTCAAGCTTGACTCCAGATAATAAATGAGTCGGAGATGGTTTGCGAATGACCATGTGAAACCGATCCAAGAGATCAAGAGAGTACTTGGGTTGTGCAAGTGAAATACATGAATCGAACTGTGTGATCTCAATGCCAAGGAAGTAGTGCATTAGACCCAAGTCAGTCATGGTGAATCTATCCTGAAGAGTTGTCTTCACTGCCAAGATAGTCGATGAAGTACTCCTAGTGATCAAAAGGTCATCAACATAAAGTACTAGTATCAGTAATAAATCTTCCCACCATAATAGATATACATTGGGATCTGAATGGTACACGAGTAAAACCATAAGTTAGGAGGAAGGAATCCATCTTGGCATACCAAGCCCAGGGGCTGTTTGAGGCCATAGATGGATTTTCTAAGTCTGAAAACTAAGAATAACTCCTAAACAAATCATGGTGGCTAATCCATGTAGATCTCCTCCAGCATGTCTATGTGAAGAAAATCACCCTTCACATCCATTTGGTGCACATTGCAACCATGAGTTGCAGCTACAACAAGTGTGAGTCTTATCAAATTCATCTTGGCTACGGGTGCAAAGGTCTCTGAGTAGTCTATACCAGCTACCTATGAAAAACCCTTGGCTACTAACTGAGCCTTGTACTTATCAAATGACCCATCTACTACAAATTTGATCTGATATATCCATCGACATCGAACTACCTTCCTTCCCTTATGAAGTGAAGTCAAATCCCAAGTGTGATTGTTGATTAAGGAATTATATTCCTCATGCATAACACTATCCCACTCAGGTATGTCTGATGCCTCTCGGAATGTCTATGGATCTATCACTAAAGCATAAAAGGCATGTGGCCTACTCTGATAGTCTACCCGAGTACATATGTCATCCTCTAGATCCCCTGCCAAAGTGCATGCACTCTGAAGTGTCTACCTAGCCCAAAGAGGGCCTAAAGTGGGTGAGTCATGTGCAAATCCTCATCCTCTGAAGTATGGCTAGAAGTAGATGAGGATGACTCCTCATTACTTTGCTCACTGTTAGAACTAGAAGAAGTAAAAGACGTTTCCTCAAGAACCTGATGTGGATGATCTAAATCCTCAGACTGCTCATCAAAATGGAGTGAAACCAAAGTAGATGGAGAAACGTCAAGTAAAGAGTCAGTGGGACTCTCCTGAAACTTAACACTTCTCTCAATGAAAAAATCATGAGTAGTAGGATGGATAAGTCTATATCCCTTGACCCCCTCTAGATACCCAACAAATGCAAGGTTTGGATTGAGGCTCCATTGCCTTGCGTTTATTTTTGGGAATGTGTGCCATCGCTGGTGATTCGAAGACCTTGAAGTTCTTAACTTTTAGTTTCATATTGTGCTAAGCTTCAAAGGGAGTCATACCTTTTAAAGCTTTGTGGGGAACCAATTTTGTATATAACAGAAAAATTGATGGCTTCTACCCAAAACTGTGGAGTCAAATATTTAGAGTGTATCATACAATTTTCCATCTCTTTTAAGGACCAATTTTTTTGTTCTGCCACGCCATTTTGCTAAGGAGTGTAAGGCAGTCAAATTGTCATTGTAGGTCAATACCCTCGGTGGCACAAAATCGGTCAAATATGTTGCTAACATACTCCCCCATTATCTGTTCAAAGAACTTTGATGCTTTTCCTAGATTGATTCTCAACAAGTGCCTTGAAGTCCCGAAAGTAATTGAACACTTCAATTTATTTTCCTAAGGAAGTAGACCCATGTATATCTGGAAAAGTCATCTATGAAGGTGAGAGCATATTTGGCCCTAGTGAAAGAAGGATGGGGAAAAGCCCCTATGACATCACTGTGAATCAACTCTAAAGGTGTTGAAGCTCTCCAAGATTTTCCCTTGTCAAATTTCTCTTCAGGGTGTTTTCCAAGAGCACAACCCTCACAAATTCCCTTTGAGAAACGAACTCTAGGAAATCATGTAACCATGTCATACTGACTGAGCTACTCAAGGTAGTGGTAGTTAAGATGGCCAAACCGCTCATGCTATATTCTGCTACTTCCATCTAATTGTGTGAGAAATGCAGTAGGGGAAACATCATGTGCAAAGTGTGAGAAGGTATATAACCTAGCATGGTGATCTTCCCTTCCCACTACTATTGTAGTGTCGTTATGTAACTCCCTAATCTCAACTGAATCTGGATCAAATAGGACTCTCACGCACCCTTCCCTATATGAGTCATCTGATACACTGACAAGAGATTAGTTAAAAGTGAAGGTACACTAAGAACATTTGTGAATGTTCCACCTTCAACTTCAACATACCCTCTCCCTGAAACTATGGCTAGAGTATCATCACCCAAAGTGATGGAGGACATGTTGTAGGGCTCTAAGGAAGAAAACTCAACCTGTGATGAACCCATGTGGTGTGAAGCACCGAGTCAATAACCCATGAAGGAGTAGATGAGGATGCAATTGCAACTAGTGCTTTTCCCTTATGTTTCTCTTTATCTTTTTCCTTTTCCTTAGTAGATTCTTGGGTTGATGAAGAATTTTGATAGATTCAGGGACCCCTATGTTCTTCTTCTCAAGGAGATGACTAAGGTGGTCAATCTACTTCTTCATACATTTGTGCTCATCGTGCCCAAGTTTCTTGTAATAGGCACACTTAACCTTTTCCTTTTTAGGATTCCCATTTGAACTAGAGGTTTCAATGGTAGACTTGGAAGAGGTAGTGGATTTCTATTCTTTCTTCTTTTCTGGATCCTTACTCTTTTGCTTCTTCTCTTGGTTGCTAGAAGATTTTTGTTTCCCATTCCCGACAATGAGGGCTTGAGGTTTGGATGACTTCAAGGTACCCATTTGAATTAACTTGTCTTGCTCCTTAGTCAAATCAGCAATGAAGTCATCTAAGGATGGCATAGACCATGTGGCTCCAAGAGCCCTCTTGGTAGCATAAAATGTAGAAACAAAGACAAAGTAGTCAGGACCTAGTTTGGAAAGCACATAAAGAACAAGTTGTTCATCCTTCTTTTCTATTCCACATTCTTTTAACTGCAATCGTAAGGACTTGAGATTGGTAAATAAATCTTCCAAGGTGTCAAATTTTCTAGGACTTAAGCTGATAAGTTCTATTTCTAGCTCATGACCCTCATAGTGTTAACTTTTCCAAATAAATTTTCTAAGGTTTTCCACACCTCATTGGGAGATTTGGCTGACTCTATGTGAAAAAGGAGTTCAGAGACACTAAAAGACACAAAATACCAAATGCTTCATCACACTTATTATACCACTTAACTTTTTTTACATTTGTACTAGGCTCTGTTCTAACCCCATTGTGATATGGTACAACCCTTTACTCCTTAGTCCAATGGATATTTTTGATTTCCATTCATGGTAGTTAAAAGGTGTAAGTGGGTTAATTGAACTTAGATCCATTATTGTAGAAAGAAAGGTTGTGGTAGTTGTTGCAAAAAAAAAGAAATGTGTGGAAAGAAAGAAGTTCTGAACAAGAGAGGAAACACCTTGTACACCCCCCATAAACTATATCAAGAAGCCCCCAGAAAATATTAGCACTTTATAATTTAGTGCGTTTTACAAAATAAATAGGTCCAATGCTTTGGGAAATGAAAAATATTTAACTTTTGCAAAAATGGCACTCAATATCGAGCTACCAATCAAAATTTTTACAATAACAATTTCCCGTGAATAAGCCATGAATCTAGATTTGCAATGTGTGTATGGGTTGTTGGAAACTTGTTGCAGGTCTGAAACACCTCTTGATCAGAAACACACCCTTTGCAAGTCTGAACATGCATGCAAAACACTACCACAGTGAAAACGCCCTTCACAGTCTGAAAATGCCTAAATCTGATAAATCTTCTAGGGATCTGCAACAATGATTTAGGGCCTGCAAAAAAACAATCTCCAGAACTGTATATGCACTATGCGGGCCTATAAACCTCAGAAGCCTACAAATAGGCTATATACCCACAAACCAGCAAAACAACACCAAATAACACCCAAATACTTACAAATAATGATCTCAAATGAAATATAAATTTGCAAAATAATAACTAGACAATCTCAATACCAACTCAACTCTGATACCATATCGAAGAAGTGCCACAAATCTATTGGTTTGAAGAATGCACAGGTGAATGATGTGAGACGTGAATTGTTCCAAGACAAAACAATGCAAACATACAAGACTACAAATTACGAAAATACAAGAGAGATAATTGCAATAACACGAAATAGCTCTAACTCAATACAATCAAATAGAATAATGCAAGAGATGTACATATAGGAGGTGAATGTGTAACCTCCTCCTAGAATCATGGCAATCTCCACCTAGAATAATGGTAACTAACACCTAGAATGGTGTAGTCAAGTGGTAACCAACACCTATAATAGTGTAGTCAAGTGTACACCTAAGCAAGCATATCCCATAAGTGTAGGGAAACTCCAAGTGAGGTGGAATATCCCGAGTAGGATAATACAAATAAAGCAAGGAAAATAAATCCTACACTAACACAAACTCGCCATAAAATAGCTTTTTATCCTAATTTTTCAACTTGTTCATAGTTAACTTTAAAAAACATTGTTTCCTAATATGAGATGTGAACATTCTAAAATAAGTTGCTGGAAAATAGAGTCCCCTAATATGACATCGGATCTTAAATTTTCCCTAATATATCGGGGTTGCATAGGTTAACAATAAACATTTGTGACATTATTTTTTCGGATGGTCAATAAATCCTATCAAAAAGTTGTTTTCTATACATCATTGTTCTTCACTTTTATCATCACCCTCATCAATGTGATCATTGACCTTTATTTTCTAGTATTATATTATTGAGATGGTCAAAATCACCATAAATCTTATTTACAAACCTTAAAACCACTTGTATATTTCTAAATAGCGTTTACAACCATACGTATGTATCTAAACCTTCGTATAATAAGGTAATAAAATAGTTGATCCACATATGAAATTGATGGAAATAGAAAATTTACTCATACAAATATTAGAAAACATATTGGTGTTGTACATAATTGAGGTGATAATACTCTTCTAGAATAAATACCAAATCAAAAACAAGATTTGGACCAAACACTTCATTATAAAGGGGCTTCATCAAATTTGACATAATATATTTTGTGATTTAACAAAAATAAACTAAGGTGTAGATTAATTTGTTAAATTCTTATGTATGCTACAACAAGTATATATGACAATAAAGTACAAAAATGACTCAAGCAAATAAACAAAGGAAGTAAAACCCTAAGTGCAATAGAGAGTTAGGTTACTTAGTTGATTTCACAAATATCCTGGCAATATGCGAAGGTGGAAGACTAGCAGAACGACAATATATGACCTCAAAACCGAACCTAGAAAAGTGTAGGAGTGCAGGAGGAGCAGGGACCAGGGCGCCTGGACTGGTACTGGGGTGCTGGTGCTAGGATCCCTTCCTAGGCACCAGGGTCTATGCAGGAGGTCCAGAGATGAATTTTATAGGGTCATTGGATGATCTAAAACCCTCGTTGTTTGTCGTTAGATGGTCGCACTATGATCTCCAATGTCGCTGATAACTTGTAATAAAGAGATCACCTGCAAAACCCTCAAAAGAACATCAAATCCTAAAAAGAAAGATGCAAAATGAGGGGTCAAACTATCCTCAACTTTGAAACAAGTGCTCTTACGATCGAGACTTGCACTATATCTCAAACTCAATGTAGTTCTGTGTGTGTGTGTGTGTGGAATTGTGCCCTAGGTGGCTCTTGTGCACGTCGCACTTGATTGCGAGCAAAGTAGTTAGATGTAAAAAGATGTAATAAATGTGTGCATGGAATAAAATGAACTTCCTCTTATGTGTTTGATGTAAAAACCAACCCTCGCCCCTTGTAATGGAGATATATGGATGCAAAGATGCTCTTAGATTTTTGTGAGATGCAACCTTAGGTGATGATATAGATGCTTAGAGCTTGGTCCTTTAATTTGGTCACATAACTTTATATTTATATGCTTCTCTTGTTCAAATTTCATAATTGATCGCTAAAAGGTCGAGCACTAAGAGATAGGGATGCCCAATGGCTAAAAGGACCCAAGAAGGAGCGAACAAAGTAAAAATAGGTCTAGGGCACCCAGAGGGGACGAGGGTGCCTAGGCGCTAGCATCCTGGTTGGGCGCTAGTGTCCAGAGCTAGAAAAGGTGAAGTATGAAGGGTCAAACTAGGCAATGAGGTTCGTAAAGCTAAGAGGAAACTAGAAGGGAACCTACGAGGCCAAGTATAGTGATCAATTAGTACTTTTCTCCCGTAAGAAGCATATGAATAGTAGTATGTGATTAAGACCTAGTAATATACCCAAAGTGCGTGATTTACTATCTATATTTTATACACTAGTCATTCATGCCTTCATTTAACCTTATCCACATATACTCCTTAGATATTCTAGATTTAATATATCTTAAGACATCCTTCACCTTCAACCCCGTTATCTCATTGAAAACCCCTTCATTGCTTCCATGGTTTCTATTTTTCTTGCCTTTACATGTCCGAACGCTTCAATGGTGCGATATATTGGATTTCATGTGAATTATTCCGACATATGTTCAATTTAATTTTTTTGGTGTTAATGTTATGGATTCTTCTACACCTATGTTTGTTCATCAAAACCAATTAGGGTGCAACAATGCTGAAAGATATATATCCATTATAGTTTTTGTCTATCTTCAATATAGTTTGTATCGTCGATTTTGGAAAAAAAGATTAAAATATTAAAATTCCATTTTTCATGGTGCCAAATGTTAAATATCAAAGGAAGGATTGCATATAATGTGCACATTATTTTTATAGCTTCACTCACATAGGTGGGAGAACTATGTGAGTCTTATCTACTATACATTGTGTAGTGATCAACATTTCATGCGAGGTTATTGTTGAGGTTAGTCTATCCCAATATATTTAGGAAATTTAATTGTGCTTTTTTGTTTAAAATACATAGTTAGGTTTTGGACAAGGGATAGATAATGCAAGATTTGTCCCATCATATTAAAGGGTCTAAACACCTAAAACCAAATTGTAGACATAAGTGAACATACTCATTAGGTTACATACTTTATCTCTCTCAAACACATCTAATAGACTTAGATAGTGTTTTATACTAACTCCTCTAGTTATGAATTTCATTTGATATTCCAACGAAATATTTGTGAGTTCATTCTAGACGCCTTCACTCACTATACATCACTCCTTTAAGTATTAAAAAGTTGGATATTTTCATTGTGTAACTTATAACATTATCTCTCTAATTTTTAGTTCTATAATATATCAATTCAACCATGATTAAATTCATATTGTTGTGTTTAATTTTATTTGTTGAAATTGTTTGAACGAGGCTTTCACTTTGATTGTTTTAAACAATTGTGTACAAACTAATCAAAACACGTTCATATAATCTCTTCTTTGTTTTTAGTGGTCCTCGAAATCTTCAAGATGGACTAATACCTTATGCTAACTTGACATTAGGTTAATCTTAGTAAATTATTGTGTACCTTAGAGGTGGTTCATGACTTTGTCAATGTGTGTACATGGATATTAATTCTTTAGTGTTATCTTATTGGATGCACAAGAACTATGAGATATATTTATTTAGCACAAAGACTATCAAACTTTCGTAACAAAAATATCTCATATTTCATTTTCCTTGTTCAAGAAGCTCTTGGATCTAGCACCAAACATCATCATTCTCCTTAATTAACATATGGTAAAATTTTGGAAGAGGGAATCCAAAAGTGAAATAAATATAATGTTTTACCACACAGTGTGATTGATAAAAACTACACAATAATATAACAACAACGAATAATAATAATAAAGAAACTAAAATTCATTTGGGATGTTTTATTCATTTCCTGGTGAGCTTCTTATACCAATACTTGATCCTATAAACTAGGAGTCAAGTCTTATCTTCCTCATATCTCTCAACCTTTATTTTCTCATACTCATCCCCAATATATCTCACCTAGAATAACTCTAGTAAGTTGTACTACAACTCACGTACAACTATAAAATACAACTCAATATGAGTTTGTATTTTATTATTCACACACTTAATAATGTTATCAATAATATTTCCCCTATTGTTAACATTATTAATTCCTAATATACACTCCCCTATTGTTAACATTATTAATTCCTAATATACACTCCCTATTGTTAACATTATTAATTCCTAATATACACTCCCCTAATGTGAACAAGGTAGAAAAATGTTTTCACATCTCAGCAGAATGCCAACCCCTGTGGCACGCCTGTAGCTCATGACCTTGATATAAATGAAGGGAGCAACACTCAACCTTCTATGGTTTTACAACAGGTTTACCACCAACCTAGACATGAACAATTCTCCACTCTATTGTTCACCTCATGTGGTTTTCTAGATCTCCACGAACCGTTTCAAGATCCATGTCTGCATGTGTTTTTTTACTTCCCCACTATATTTTTCATCAAAAGGTTACATATAGGAATTTGTCACACATTACAATAATAGGAATGTATCATTTGTTTTTATTATCTACCACACAACTGAAAATACTTGGCCACCAAATCAATCACGGCCTCGTCGATGGTGCTTGACGAGAGGTCACTGATCAACCTCCTTCCTCCATTGCCTCTAGCCTCCATCAATGTCCCTGCTAACTCAGCAGAAAGTATAGTCGAGGACGATACGTGTTCCCTATCGCGATACAAGGCGGGTCGAGGGGCGGAGCCCCCGAATCCAAGAACGGTTTTCATTTGCATTTTCCCTTAAAAATTGAGTGTTGGATTACACCGAAAATGCACTCATTTGTCCTTTTTTTATTGGAACAACTTTTCGACTCAATATAGACAAAAAGGATTAATAAAACTACAAATTCCCTTAACTCATAGACTTTAATCTTAAAACATCACATTGACTAATAAACATAATCGAGAAACTAAAAGATTTCACTCAACCAACCTATAACTCAAACAAAACAAAGACTTAACTTGGGAGTTAGAGGCGTGGAACAACAGAACGTGCCAAGTAGAAAGAGTTGAAGACCGAACGAAGGCAAAAAACTGGACACGTGGATGTTCCTTCCAATGCGCGCATCTATCAATTACACTGTCGTGTTCACAGTATGAATCAAGAGGCACGTTTCAACAGCTTCCAGTTACTATAGTAATTGCAGAAAATCCAGATGGAGATGCAGTATAGCCAACATACCCAACACGAAAAACTGTTTGTGAAGAATTCCCACTGGCAGGCATGGGCTTAAGACCTGATGCAAGATCGATTGGTGAAGCCAAATACAAGAGGATGATCTGATTGTCAAACCATATACATTCCCTTTATAGCTCACCGTCTACAACCCATGCACTATTGGATGACAGTCGGTATGGCTAATGCAACATGCGAAGGAACCCAGACCCAGTCAACCAATCATTTAAAAATTTGCATCACCGTGGATCTACACACATAGGTGTTTCTCAATCCGAGTCTCCATAATTGATTTTTTTCGTCGGGGATGTTTTATTCATTTCCCGGTGAGCTTCTTATAAAAACGATAAAACTCGCACAATAATATAACAACACCGAATAATAAAAATATAGAAACTAAAATTCATTCGGGATGTTTTATTCATTTCTTGGTGAGCTTCTTATACAAATACTTGATCCTATAAACTAGGAGTCAAGTCTTATCTTCCTCATATCTCTTAACCTTTATTTTCTCATACTCATCCCCAATATATCTCACCTAGAATAGCTCTAGTAAGTTGTACTACAACTCACGTACAACTATAAAATACAACTCAATATGAGTTTGTATTTTATTATTCACACATTTAATAATGTTATCAATAATATTTCCTAATAGTGATAAGACCCTTTAGTTATTCAAGTACATGATGTGGTAATTTTTAAGTTGTTAATACTAAAACAACGGATGAGCATGATGTGATGGAAGTATACTTTTTCTTGAACCCATACATATCGTTGGTTGAACCATGAGTGACATGAAGTTATACTTATAAGAAATGAGTTCACAAAAGGTGACTTCAAAATATATAAAATACAACCTTAACATAGATGGTCCATCATATTCATACACATGTTCTTTCAAGTATACTTTTATAGAGTTATAGCGTTACGAATAAATTAATAGTGACTATGCCACTTCATAGGCTTTACTACATAGTTGAAGAATGCAAAATTGTAAAATAATGTTCTTTTGGTTCCCATTCTTTATGATGATATAAAGTTGTTTTTCATTAATGAAATGTTTTTTTAAACATTTGTTCTCATTCCTCTTTAAGTGTCCATAACACTTAGAGAGACGTTCATTATAGCTCAATATCTTCTTGTGTGTGACCTGATGTATATTACACAATTAAGAATTGTTATTCATAAAATTTAGAATTATTTTGTGGGATTTTGTGGTATTGATCACACCAATTGTCACTTCGATTATTATTTTATCTTTTCTTTTGATTCTTATTACTATTGTGTGAGGTTGGAGGATCTAGAGTACTTTGAATGTGTACCTTATTTATGTTGTTGTCCTTTATGAAACATGTTTTTTTTGTTTGTTTTTTTTCTTCCTATGGAGGAGGTTTCGATGGTACGTTGAATGTGAGATTTATCTTGTGTGTGACACTAGATATGACAATGAAAACTTACACTTCATCTTTTCTTGGTATAATTATAATATTCTTGCCCCCATCATTTCAAAATTTAAAAGATCCATCTTGAAATTTATATTATGTGAGAGTATGTTAGTGTAATTCATTACCTTATATTAATAAATTGTGTCTTCACACAAACATATAGTATAATAATGGAACTCATTTATGGAATCTTATTCCAAATGATCTTTACACTAACATAATTGTTAGAAATTCCAAAATTTAAGAGATCCATCTTGAAAGTTATATTATGTGAGAGTATCTTGAAAGTTATATTATGTGAGAGTATGTTAGTGTAATTCGTCACCTTATATTAAAAATTGTGTCTTCACACAAATATATAGTATAGTAATGGAACTCATTTATGTAATTATGCCAAGGTGTTACATAGTGAGTTGAACTGTTGGTTCGGGATAGTTTATCAAAAATTAATGGTTGAGAATGCTCCTTGGACAGTCGTTGAAATCGAACGGCTTGCAGGAATTTACTGATATTGGTGAGCATTTATTTGTCCTCTAGAAGCTCCTCCTCCGTAAGCAACTTAGGTTTCGATTTAATGATCTAGAAGATCCGCCACAAGAAGTGTCATTCTCATTGTCTCATTCATTCATTTCGAGGAAAACCGACTGCATTATCACCAGCTACAGAGACCACTTCTTCTTTTTGGGGCACGAAGGATCTCTCATCAAGGTTTTTTCCCGAATTAATGGGGAGATCCCAAAACCTAATAGTTACTTTTACAAACACACCACTCACTTTGTCTTTCCTTTTTACAATCAGTAACGGTGTGAGGGATATATATTTGCACAAACTAAGATCTGTAATTACGGGCTCCATTTTGCAAGGTTCTAAAATATGCAATCACACTTCCGTAAATGCATCTGCAACATTCAGGGGCCGGGAAACATTAAATGAAATGACACACTCCGCCGTATGAGAGCATCTATTCTATTTGTTCCTATTGTGAATCGTGATTTGTGATTTTTTAATTATTGATAAACGTCTTGGGCTCGACATATTGATATAAGTACATATTCCATATGGTTTACACTTCAGGATTTTATGGAGGGCATGGTAAGGGAAAGGACCCCATCTCCTAGCACCATAAGCTCCATGCAGTTACACGCCCACGTAGATCGCCCAAAGGCTCCAAATCAGCACTCCAAATCAGCATGGGTCTTATGAATCAAAAATGTAATTTGTAAACTTTGTGCACATAGTTGATTGACACGTGTGGGATGGATTCCATGCAACGCATTAAATCGATCCTGAATTTTGGATAGACCCATCACCGTGGCTTATTCAATGGATGACAACATGTAGAATAGTGGGACGGCGCACGCTTTGTATTGAATGTATTAAATGTTGTTTAATAAAAGCTTGAATGGTGGTTTAATGCCTCCACCGACTCGCCATTATACTCCACCGCCGACCCTGCAACTGTGCATTCATCCTCCCAGAAATTGTGCATTCAGCCCCCATAACTGTGCATTCGACCCCCATTTCACAGGGCTCTTCCATCCTCTCTCTTTCGAGATGATGCCAGAAAGAAATGATAATAATCCTCATCAGAGTTCTTTCCTTGACATCGACCAAACCTCATACCAATATACTAAAATCAAACTGGTGAAATCTCTTATGGAAAACGCCAATCTTCTCCGTTGAAAATGTTCTCAAACTACTCAAATATGAGTGGGTAAAAGGCTCAAAGTCCAACCCCGCTGATTTCTGCAAAACTCTGTCTCTTGATTCAGCTCGTTTTCTGAGCCCCTCTAGCCAAAGGAATCAAGGCGCCTCCACGATGAGATTGAGAATAATAGCCATGGATAAATTTCTTACTCCCTATTGCTATGGACACGTAGGCGAGTTCAACAACAGGATTGCAGCGCAGATTGAGTTTCCAGGGGATTATTTTGTAGACTTTAGCATATTTGCAGAGGGTGTGTACGATTCCACTGTGGGAAAACTATATCTAATCGGATGCAAAGACGTTCGATCTAGATCCAACGTCTTCAACATCTCTAGCAATGTGGAAAATGGTTTCGATTGCCAAGTCCAAGTCCAAGTGAAATATCTGTCTTTCAATACGTTCGTCAAACCCACGGTGGAGATTTCCATCCGCGCTACCGCAAGCAGAGGTGACCCGCTTTTCTTCGAAACAATGAACTTCCACACTCTCAAGATCATACACGAGAAGCTCATACCGGATATCATTTTCCGGATCCGTTTTGAAGGTATACTCAACATTGTGACACTCTCTGCAATGATTTATTGTATGAAAGCCCAACTGGCACATTCCATGCCATGTATTTCCCTTGCTATGTTGGGAGTGCAAGCTGTGGCCTACTCTGTTCTTTTTTTAAATGGCGCACATATCATCTTTCCAAGCATTGTTAAAATATATTATTTTAACACTACTTCAAAATATATTATGTTTGCACATATCATCTTTCCATATCATCTTTTGGGTTTAAGTTTATCTACCAAAATTTTCAGTGTTGCATTGCAACTATTCAATATTGCCCATCAAATTGTGCGGTAGTTCCATTATTACGGTATTGTTAAAATAATATAGGTTTATATAAAGTAAATGAGTCATATTTTCTACGTGTAAGATGAGAAGATGGTAATATTTTGAAATGAAATGAAATGGTTTTAGTTGTATCTACTAAACTCAATAATGTTTTACACTCCTTTGAATAATACCCTGCTGGAATGGATGCGAAGGAGTTTTTCACTCTTGTTTTGGGTATTATAGCACAGAAAAAAATCCTTTCATTTCATTATTATTTTTCCTAACGGTTTACCACAATGCCAGTGATAAGTTCTTGTTTTTCATGTAATGTTCTTGTTGCAGGGTAGAAAAGAATGACAATGCCAGTGATACGTGAATGAGAATGAAGACCACAATTTTATTGGACAGGTAAGGTCATCTGTGACCTTACTAAGGCAATGATCTGTTTATCTTAATCCAAAATGTTTTGTCTACAATTGTTTGTCTATGAGATGATTGAGTTGTATTCCAGTTTTATATGGTATATTTTATTTGCATGCGTTAATTATGTTTACAAATGCTAGCAAGGACCCATAAAATGGGAGACAACATAAAAATACATATATGGATAGTCCTGACTTCACACACAAGAAATAATATATTATTTTATATTCATTTCGATAGACTTACAAAAATTTACGTTAAATCCGACTTCCAAAGGATTAAAGTCAGTCTAACATTTATCAAAATCATATATACATATTCGACAAAATCAGCCAAAACTTACTAAGTGGGCAGATTTTTAGAAATTCTTTCTAATATTGGACAAAATTTGTAAAGCCAAACTCAACCGCTGGACCAAAATCACAGAAATGCTTGAAATTTGCTCTTCCTCATGATATCGATGTGCTAGCATTCATAGATTGGAGAACATGAGGTAGCATAGTAGCAGGCTTACCTAGAACATCTGTCAAAGTTCTTGAAAGTTGGCCAATTTGACCAAACAATGCTTGCTCTAATTTTCCTGAAAATGTCTCTTTGTTTGAAGGAGAAGATGGGCAAGCTCGGATTGGTTATTGATAATGGAAGAAAAAACGAGGCATGAATGTGTTATACATGTCCAAAAAAATGTGATGCTGATCAGGAAGGGGATTAGAGGGACTACTCAAACGTCTATTTTGTCGATCGGGCTCATACGTGCTTGTTTCCATTCCTTCATCCTTTTATCATGTTCTTTTAACAGTCACAATCGCTTGTTCCCTTTTCAACTCCTCATTTTTTCGCTGCAACTTATCTTCTTCTTTTTCCTGCCTTTTCAATTCTCTTTCAATTTTAAGTTGCCCCTTCTTTTCTTTTTCTACCAACATGTGGGCTTTCCTTTCTTCTGCCTGCTCCCTTCTCTTTGCCTTCAAATCTTCAATTTCTCTTTTTCTTGCTTCTTGATCTTGAAGTAAATGCAAGTATTCATCAGAGGTAAGTATTTGGGATTGCCTACCAATTCTAATTGCACCATCACTTAGCCGCACAGGGTTGTTGTGAACCCTCTCAATTGGTAGCTTTAAGAATTTACTTACTGATTGGTTGTCATTTTGGGTGCAGACCACCTCTTCAGTGTCTTGTGTGGCTATGAAATCAGCAACTTCGAAGTTACCTTTATCCATATGTTGTGTGGATAAATTTGGGGCATCTAATTGGGATATATCATGTGCCTCTCACTCCAAATTATCAGCATAATAGTGTACCACCTCACTTGGAAGAGGCGGGGAGGGGATGGCATTGAAAGAGAAACTTCCTCATTGTTGAAATCAATTTGCATGTTGAGATTTATGGCCCCTTCTTTAACCCATTGAGGTGGGCTGAGCTATGTTGGCAAAGTCAAGATATCATCAACATCCGTGGCTTCTTGTGTTTGGCTCACATGAGTTGTTGAACTAACGTGATCATCTTCTTCATTTATTGTATGTGGCTGATTTAAATCTTTAGGCACGCCAAAAATTCTGCCTCAACATGCACTTCCTTTGTTTGTTGTGCATCCTCATTATCGACACATTATTCCTAATTTCTTCTAAACATCGTTCTACATCTCCATCTTCTATTCCTACCATCCTCAATATGTTTTCAACATGCCTTTGCCACCCTATCTTCTTCAACATGAAAGGCTTCACTCTACCTCATATCATTAGAAACAACATTACGATCAAGTGGCCATATACACTGTCCTATGAAAACCTCGCTTTGATGTTTTTAGGAGTAAGTGCGAGTTGGAAAGCTTGACTGCTAAGTGTTGCCAATTCTGTCCTCCTGATTTCAAGACCTGAGTTCTTTGCCATCCATTTGGACCTCATTGATTTGAAGTAGTTCTTGAATGGAGAGAAAACACTAACATCTAATGGCTGAAGTTTGTGACTGGTATGAGCTGGCAAAGTCACAAGGTCAATTCCTAGATTTCTAGCTTCTTGGATTGTGCCAAAAGCTACATGGCTGCCATGACCATCAAATATTAGAAGATGCCTATTTGTTGGTGAAACTCCGCCAGGCACAGATCTTGCAAAATGATGCAGCCAATTCAAAAACAGCTCCTTTGTCATCCACGCATGTGGTTGCGCTGCCATGCATGCTCCAGGTTCACATCCAGCTATATAGTTTTTAAGTTGTCTCTTTGCCTTAAAAAGATAAAATCTAGGAATGCTTTGTCCTGCTGCTAACGCAAATAACACAACATAATACATCCATTCTCTACTTTTTGATATAATGTGTGGAACACTTCTACAACCTAATTTAGCAAATCACACGCATGCCACAATTCCTTCCTTCTTGTACACCGGTTTCATCACAATTCCATATTTTATTGGGCCCATATTGATTTGTTGTATACATTTTTTGCAAAGTTATCATATAAAGCGAAAGAACAATTCTTGGTCGTAACATGATTGCTCTATCTCTATCAAGGCCCTCCATGATTCTTATTGTCAAATCGGATGGCGCTACGGAACCCATACCACCATGATTTTCTGGTAGACCATCATTGAATGGATTTGGTTTGCTTTGACATATATGAGCTACGTAATGCCCCCATTCGTCATTGCTCTGTTATTCTGTGGCGACCGAGCTTCTAAGGGCTGAACGCCGTTGTGTTCCCTTTGAAACGTTGGTGTCGTCGTCTTGTTGAGCTTTCTTGCTTGCGTCGGTGTCGATGTTTTGGTTGCTGGGCCCCAACATCCCTCGCGATTTATCCTATTAAAGGAAGACCTTGTTCTTGCTATATCGAACCTCCTGTTGATTGTTGTTTGTTGCCTGCCAGATATTTTTGCCGTAGTTTTGGTCACTCTCATGCTCGACCTCTCGATTAAATAATTAGTATTATTATTATTATTATTTTTAATTGTTGTCACTTTTGTGCTAAGTCCTAAACGACTTTTCGAACCCCGTCGGGTGTCGCAACATTTTAAAACATAATAAAAATGAATAATAAAAGAATGGACGTCAGTTATGCTTCGCAGTTGGTTACTGTCGTCAGTTCGTCGACCTAACGGAATTTTTAAAAAAATGAAATTTGTGATTAATTAGATTTATTTCATTTTGTGGATAAGTAATTTTTGCCTGACAAGTTGGTGAGAAGTGGGAGATTATTATTGGGCCGCCTGTTTTCTGCCCTAGTCGGCTGTAAAATTAATGATGAAAGTGACCTTTGCTGGATTGGGGCGCCTTTTCCCTCCATACTGGCCGCTTACCCTGCAAATGGAATTCATTATTATATCTTCCTTGTTTTTATTTTTGTCTTTTACCTGCACTGCATTGTTGCTGGCCGCGTGAGATTGGAGGAGGGAAGTTTTTGTTGAGTTTTGTTTCTGTTGGTGTGTAAACTCTGGCTGGGCGCAGTCCCTAGTGTTTTGGGACAGCCGCATGTTTCTCTGGCCGTGTTTTCTTGGGGTGTCTTTGCGTGAGGAGTGGTGGAAAACGTGAGAAAAGGGTGTCTTTCTCTTGCTGCGCACCTGTCCCTTGTTTTCTTTGTTTTTCTCCACCTTCCCTGGCCGCATTGAATCCTGTTCACGCCTAGAACTCGGGGGCATTTAGAAAACGTGGAGGAAGTTTTGCTGAGTGCGCGGGACTTTGGGGCGCCTTCCCTGCTGGCCGCGTGGGTTCGTTATGGTGGTTATAGATGAAGCTACAAGCTGGTGCAGTAGGCGTGTTACCTCCTCTTTCATTGGGTGTTGCGGGGTGTGTTCTTGTTGGGGATCCACAACAACAGAGATAGCTACGATTTTAGCCGAGCGGCGGCATGTTGCAATATAGTAGAAGCCTCTTTGAGCGCTTCCAACAAGCAGGGTTGTCCAACTATGTAGTTACCTGTTCAGTATTGAATGCATCCTCAATTCCAGATTCTCCTTCAAGATTTTTTTTTAATCAAAATCGACTATGTGACAGTAAGAGTGTTACCAGGAAACCTGATGAAATTTATTACAAAGATTCTCTATTGAGACCTTACTTGTTTTACGATGTAACTCATGGAAGAGAATCTCTTAGAGGTGGATCTGTTTCATATCAGAATATTCATGAAGCACAATTTGCTTTGCAATTATGAACTTATTAGGGGAAGTTTTGAATTTGCATGGGCCATTCTGCTGCCCAGGTACGAGAGTCTATTGGCACTCTTCTTAGCATTTTGTGCTCAAACCTTCGTTTCAATTCAGCATTTGGGGAATTTTTTTCTCGGAAGTCTTTAAATCTGTCGGGTGGTTTTGTCGGGTTCCTGGTAATGTCAGCATCTATCATGGCTTCCTACAGGTTTGGAGCTCTCCTCCTCGTGTTTTTTCTTCACATCCTCAAAGCTCACAAAGCTTGGTACTGAAAAAGAAGCGCAAAAATGATGTTGAATACAAGGAGGGAGGCCAACGGGATTGGATGCAAGTGCTAGTGAATAGTTCGATTGCCACAGCACTAGCGTTAGGAGTTGCATATTTGACAGGCTGGAATGATATCTGTTTGAACTCAGAAAAGGCACCTTTGGTTACTGGTCTGATTGGTGGTATACTTGGGCACTATGCATGCTGTAACGGTGATACTTGGTCCTCGGAAATTGGTGTTCTTAGTAGCAGCCAACCTCGGCTCATTACTACCTTCAAGGGCCTGTTTCAGCATGCCCTTGTCTTGGGAAGTGCATTAAAGGCATGATAAGCCCTAACCCTCTCTCTTGATGATTTATTTCCTTTAGCATTTAGATAAATCAATCTTTGCAATTTTGTTTGAATTCTTTAGATGTGAGTTTCTTTTGGATTGTTGTTGCGTTATTCTTTTACTAAGTAAATAACGTTCGGACTCTTGATAGTATTTAATAATTATTTACATATATATGTTGACTCTTTCTTGAAAGAGATGCCCAAAAAGAAATGGGTTTTCGAATGACTTTTAATCATAATTGCATGAGCTGATCTCTCTCCAGTGATTCTCGCTTATCGCTCTTATAAAGTTGGTTTATCATTTTGCCATGATTACTCCCCTTTTCAGTGAATGAGCAGTGTTTTCTTACGAAAAATATTTTGTGGTGTGTGAATGAGATTTAGAATTTTTCTTGTCTTGTTTTTATTATGTAAAACATGGCTTGAAAACGGGAAATTTTCTCGGAAGACTGTGTTGGTCTTTTAATGTGGATTGATAATAATATAAACCCCCCATTAGGATTGGAGGCTTCTATTTGGGGAGAGTCGTACTGGTTTTACTGGTCCTTTCTAGATACTATCCGACTCCTTTGATTATCGTTTACCTTGGGGATTATTGAAAACCCCTCACCAGGCCCTCTACTATTATTATTACTATGAGCTTATTTTAGATTGGAACCCTCCTGAAGCATGCGTTAATGGGTTTTCTATGACCTTTACGAATATGTTATGCACGCAAGTCATTATCCTGTGTGGATAATTCTTTGGCTTAATTTTGAGGCACTACTTGGATCTTTGAATCGGTTAAAGTAATATTGGATACATCGAACTCTCATGAATGACGACATTCTTAAAGTTTGATTGATATGTGATGTCCTCATGCATATGAATTCAGGCAATGCTTGAAATATGAAATTATAAATTTATCCTATACTTTGACCTTGAAGCTTGTCGAAAGACTTTTTGGTAGGAAAACAGATGAATAGGGAAGTTAATATAACTACCCTAAAATGGAGTCATGCATAGCCTTAAGTAAAGGTGACAGCTACCATAATGGGACGGTGCATACCATGTATGACAGTAAGGATATAAGTCCACCTGAAATTATTTAACTTCATTATATAGGACAATGATTAATACCCATAAATTGAGATATACAAGTGGAGGTTGAATTATATAATATGATATATTATGTTATCAGGTAACCAGTAAGGATAAATATGTAATTTCAATACTTGGTTAACGCGTGGAATATTTTCTGGCATTTACGATGATTATTATGATAGCTAAAAAAATTGATACTTGCATCTCAATTGGGAGTTGAGATAATGTTGATACTTGTATTTATAGTGGCTTGGACCACGCTTACCTGTTTTAGCTAGCCAAATGTACCTTCTACTCATTAACGAAGTATGACGGTATTGTTGTTCGTAATTCATTCCTCTGAGTTGGACTCTTATACTAATAGAGGCATATAGAGACATGATAATAAACAACCGATAGGATATCTAAATAATATATGAACTTACTGATTGGTGGAACCCTTGTTTACATAAGTATATTCTTTAAATTGTGAGATAAATATCAAAAGTATACTTACATATCCTTGATTTTCTATAAAGGTTGATACTCGGGTAATATTGATGATTATCATATGATTGACACTTGTATTTATTATAGAAGCTTAATGTCATTGGTGCTTTTATTTAATTGAAAGATAATATTGTTGGACACTTATATATGTGAAGTAGGTTGAGGGTATTAGGTGAGCGTTATTATTACTACTGTAGTTTAATTATGATTAAATGCAAGGTTAAGGTTGCATATCTTCTAGCCACTTGGAAATTTTGTTCATATGTAAGCAGATTTTAGGGAAGTGATCAATGATGGGTATGAAATGTATTATCATGAGATGTGCAGTTAAGATTTGAATACATGACTAGGAATTATTTGATAGGGAGTATTGCAAAATTTCATTTATTTAGATGCTAGATGGCATAAGTTATTAGGTGAGGTTTATATCTTATCATGCTCTGGTTCCTAACTAACCGACTCTAGTAAATATTTGTTGCAGATGGAATTTTAGCGAGTAGATGAGGGATAGACTTGTAAACTTGTGCATCAACCTCAGCTGAGAAGTTCTTACATGAATCCTTTTTATATTGTTCAACTATTGATAACATACAGTGGAAAATGTAGGAGAGGATCTTGGTCTTAGTATAATGTATTTGTGGACTTTGTCATCTTAACTTTGGACACCTTGGTTTGTTTGACCATCATTGAAAATATTAAAATATTGGTTACTGCTTGTTGAGTGACCTTATTGGATTATTGGTATTTTAAGTGTGGAAGTAACCTTGTTTTGTTCTGGTGAATGAGTGTTATTAAACTTTACCCTTGAAAAGAAATGTTGAGTAAATCTTGCTATGACTTATTAATAATGCGACATAAGTAAAATAACGTGGGTTGTTTGATACTTATAAAAGTTGAACTAAAAGTTATATTTAAATAAATTAACGTAGAGGTTACCAACTTGAGAGCAAGGAATTCTTTAAAGAAATCATAGGCGAGACTATCATTGTGAGTAAGAATTATATAACATGATAACCCTAGCTCCTCTAGTGAACATTATTCCTTTTATGGTGAAATTTGTAAAATAACCCTAAGGTGAAATGAACTGTTAGTTGTTAGAAGAGGATAAGATTTAATAAGCCAGAGAAAACTTAGCATTGTAAGAAGCATTGTACAAATCATAGCTAGAGTCTTAGCAAACTGTAGTTAAGGATCGAAAGAGGTTTCATAAAAATAAATAACCATCAATAATTTCCTCATTGTGGCTTGCCCTATCTGTAGGTGTGTTAAGTGGTGGCTTCTTAGGTTGTTTTGTCAAATAGAAAAGTAAACCATCCTTGGTGGGTGTGAACATTTCCGTGCTACCCTTGTGGTCATCCTTGTATTGAGTTATCCACGAGAGTTAGTTGTGACCTCGTGGTGGTGGCATGTCGTGTCGTGTTTGTGTCAAAAAAAGTTATCCCGTATTTTACCGTGTTGTTTGGGTGTGAAATTTTTGGGTCAGCATGTGCCTACATAGGCCTTTAAGTGAATGACTTCAAGACCATGGCCAAGTTTAGCCATATCTTTGCACCATGTCACAATTTCCCGCTCTTCACTCTTTGTCAGTAATCGGAGGTCCCACCTCTTAGTGGTTCTTTTTCCATACAACCAATCAATCACGTTTGTGGGTGGGATACCCCACTTAGATGCTGCTTTTCTTGTTGACATTCCATTCTCCTCCATGTCCCTCATGGCAGCCTTCATGTCCGCTTCTCGTCCATTGTCCTCTTATGTATACTTTCTTTGTTATAGAAGACCTCCAGCTTACTTCAACATTTGGGTTCATACTAGTGTTGAATTCAAGGTCATCATCTGTAATTCGATATTCTCATCCACAAATTGTTCTTTTCCTTTTGATGAATTGCTCCTTTGAGTGGAAGACATATTTTTCTAAGGTTGTAATTGAGCAACAAGTATCCATGCCCGAATCTTGTGATTTGGCTCTTGAAGGATTATTCTTTCTGTTGAAGTTTTGGTTTTTTGAGCTTGTGTCCCAAAGAATTTTATCTTCATCAAAAGATAGATTTGTAAACTTTTCCCTTCTTTGCAAGTTTCTTCTCAACCTTCTCACCGGGTCCTTTGATGTCCGCTTTGCACGTGCCATTGTGAAATACAAGGAACTTTGACAATAATAACCACCGTAGAAAATCGGACTCGCCTCGCATTGCAATGAAAACTACAAGTGAATACACGCTTAATGGGGATTGAATGCACGCTTTATGGGGTTGAATGCACCATTACAGGATGGTGATGGAAAACTATGGTGAGTTGGTGGAGATATTAATCCACCATTACAGCTTTAATAAGAACCACCGTACATTTATCGTCACCTCAAATGCACGGCTTCCCACTAAAATACGTGTTGTCATACCATTTTAAAAACAACGGTGATGGGTCTGATATTTATATTGGGTCATTTCTAATAGTATGCATGGAATTCTATTTCCACGTGTCATACAAAATGTGAACAGGTTTCAATGATACATTTTAAGATTCATAAAACATTGACAAATCCAACGTGTTGATTTGGAGTCCTAGTTAGCAGTCTACGTGGCTGTGTAACATATGCAGGGGCCTTTGACCGAGACTATTTAGCAAATTTGGATGCACTATGTATATGGAGGTAAATTTAACACCGTATGAATGTGTACATCTAATACTATGCATGTAGAATTTTAGAGGCTGCGAAAGAAGTAGTGGCTAGTTCGGAAAATAAATAAATTTTTATTTTGAATATTGGAAAAGCAATATGGCTATTTCAGAAAATCAAAGAAATCGCTATTTCTAGATTTTAACTGTTTACGGCAAAGAGAAACACAAAAATCATTACTTCTACAGATTCCTATACATTTCTAAAAATGTGTTCAAAATTTAAGAAAATTATGATTTATTTAGCACAAAAAATCATATTTGGAGGGACAAGTGAACATTAAATTAATTATGCACACGAGTGAGTTTAAATTTGTAGATAGAGTATAAACAACATGAATTTGCAATAACGAAGTTGTTCATTCTTGCAAATTTAATGATGTTTGTAAACTATCTACATATTCAAACTTCCTAATGTTCATAACAAATTTAATGGTTAAATGTGAGATCTAAAAATGTTTGGAGAAAAAAGAGGCAATTTTTAAAAATAGTGCTTAATACAAAAGGTAAACAACTATTGCACCTGGAAATTTCAGAAATATTTTACTATTTTGTATTTGTGGAGCAAGAAAATCAGTCCTGGAAGTACTCTGTTCTTCGTATTCAGGCAATGATTGTATTTGTGCAGCAAGAAAATTGATGATGGTAGAGATGTTGATCTGTATCTGTGCAGTTGTATTTGTGCAGCAAGAAAAATGATGGTGGAAAAGAGTGAGTCTGTATCTGTGTAGCAAGAAAATTGAACATGGAAAAGGGCAGCAAGAAAGTAACAAAGATGCATACGACTCATCTCAATTTATAGATTTTATTGCTTTGAATTTATCTTTTGGTAATCTGGCATTGGTTTCTATTGGCTGAGAGGGGTTGGCATGGATTGATTGAGAAATAATGAAATTTGAGCCATTGGATTTAAAACTCTTGTTGATCAATGGATTTGTATTAAAGTGGATGTGAGAGATTTTGGTGGGAATTGGGAATTTGGGAGGGAAATGTATCATTTTATTTTAAAAATTCGAATTTCAGCTTGTTTTATTTAATGTTGTTTTTTGAAATCATGCAAAAATCTGTAATAATGGTGACTTTTTCTTGTAAATGGTGAGCCTTAATGATTTTTTTATGTTTCACAGTACCCTATTAATTGTAGAAAAGGCAAGGAGGTTGGATAACTATAGATGAACAATGTTTGCTCAAGGATATGTGTATTGATAAGGAATGGATGTATAATTGTGCAAAAAATAATAATATTTGTACATGTTGAAGCCCATCAACAATGTAAATGGGGTCAGAATAGTAATGGAGATGATATTATTATATTCATGTGGGAGTTTCTAAACTTTAAATGTGACCCTCAAGTTGTAGGGAATGACATTTATTTATGTTTAAAAATTAGAACATTTGCACATCTTAAAATTGGCAAAGAATAAGGAAATCATGTACAGTTTTATGTACTTTTTTGGTTGAGTATTTGGTTAACTGTGTATAGACAATAATATTTATTTGTGCCAAAATAGTCTCGGTCAAAGGGCCCTGCTCGGAGATGGGGTCCTTTCCCTATCAGGTGCGCAGTGCCATCAGGGTGCGGGTTGGCATTTGCGCAAAAGTACAAGATGGTCAGGCGATTATTTACCATGTATATCGATGGAGCTTCTAATCGTACCAACTTTTTTGAGGCGCTAAATATCACCGCTTATGGAATTTTACTACTGTTCTTGTCTGCAAGAATAATCACTGTAATATTTGGGAATAATCTACATTTCTCTTATTGTCTTAGGCTTTTTTAATTATTTGGTAAATTTTCCTTGCGGGGTAAATTCTAGCTTAAACACATGGTATCTTGAAATTTACAAGGGACTTGCAGTCCACCATGTTTGATGTAGTATTAATTCCTGTTCCACATAACCACTGTTTGATTTACACTCTATGTGGGAGTAAGTTGTATATTTTACTATCTTCATTTTGTTTAATTTGTTTCTTTTAATACATCGATCACTTTTCCTATGGCCTTATCACCGCTTAGATGCCATCGATCGAAGTGTGCCTCTTTTTCAAAATTCAATGAGTCGCAGAGTAGAAATCACCCATGTCTTCCTGGTTGGGTTCAAGATTAGAGCCATTCCACAATTGCATGGGGCCATGCAGCACGTTAACATGGAGAACCCCTCTGCTACATTCAAAACAGAGTATGGGGAGTACATGGCCGATAGATGCCATCGATCCAAGTGTGGCTCTTTTGTAAAATTCAACGAGCCGCTGGAGTAGAAATCACCCATGTCTTCCTGGTTGGGTTCGAGGTCGAAGCCGGTCCACAAGTACATTGGGCCATGCAGCGTGTTAACATGGAGAACCCCTCTACTACATTTAGAATGGAGTACTAGGAGTACGGGGTCGGTAGATGCCATCGATCCAAGTGTGCCTCTTTTGTAAAATTCAAGGAGCCACAGAGTAGAAATCACCCATGTCTTCCTGGTTGCGTTTGAGGTCATAGCTAGTCCACAAGTGCACGAGGCCATGTGGCGCATTAACATGGAGAACCCCTCTGCTATGTTCGTAATAGAGTACGGGAATACATGGCCTGTGAGATGCCATCAATCCAAGTGTGCCTCTTTTGTAAAATTCAACAAGCCGCAGAGTAGAAATCGCCCATGTCTTCCTTGTTGGGTTCGAGGTCGGCCGGTCCACAAGTGGACGGGGCCGTGTGACACATTCTTCATGTTTCTCTTCTTGGGATGTGTGAAGTTTAATTATGGAATTCACTTGATCATCTATCCCATTGTTCTCAACATGAAATAATTATTATATTGCACGAGATCTCTTAATATAAACAAACGAGGAAAATAGATTAATACAAGTGTTCTGATAAAACGAACTTACCGACATGGTGAGGATAAAAGGGTGTCGTGAGAGAGGTGCTAATTATTAATACTTTATGATAAAACGAATCAACATGTGAATGAAATCTTTGGACCTTCTCCTATGCACGTTGAATGGAAGCTTTTATCCCAACTACATCCTATTAATCCCATGGGCCTTGCAAACCTTGACATGCTAGGTCTTCAAGATTCTGACATGCATCACAATTGGCTCCAGAATGATGTTCCATTAATTTTGCAAGAAAGTGGCCCATCTTTCATTGATACGTGCAAGACCACTACAACTATCCTTTTCAAGATGCATACATCCACATCTACCACTATGCCTTTCTCAGCAGAACAAAAGCGAGATTTTGATATAATTTTCAATCATTTCCTTATAGCTCCACATTTGTTTACGAAAAATGTCCCTCTCCCATCATCCCTTCATAAATGTTACTTTCAAACGTTACTCTAAAATATCCCTCCCATCATCTCTTCAAAAGAAAGGAAGAGAATTTTCGTTTAACTAATCTACATATCTCCCCTCTCTAATATAAGGTGCTCCACTCCATCTATCCCCTTCTCCCTGCAACATATATTTCGATGATGTAATTACATGTTCATATTTTTTGGTAATTTATCTATACGTGAGTACTTGCGTAAACAAATTCTTTCAATTTATTTTTCTCATACTATATTCTCATTGCATTCCAATTTATATTCTTCATAGATCGTGTTCTCGATTTTCAATCTCCCATCCTCCTCCCCTCTTCCGTCCTCCGCACATTTCTTCCCCCTCGATCCCTTTCGGCATCCACATCGCACAGCCCCGCACGCGATTGCTATCTTAATCCAAATGATCTTTACACTAACATAATTGTTAGAACTTCATACACTCATCCTTGTAGTATTTTAGCGGGTAGTATTTATTCTCTATGGTGTTGATAAGGGAACTCTTAAGTTTTAATGGGCATGAATTCTTTATCATGTTACAAGTTGGTTTCCCAACAACAATGGTTTGAATCATAAATATTCGATGTTGTAAAAGTAATCATTCATGATTCACTAAAGTGTATTATTGGAAAATATGCCTCATATCTTTGGATCGTGTAACATATATTTTACTTTAGACACTTGAATATCAAGATTGACATGAAATTTAAAAGGGATTTGACGTTGAAACATTGGATTTACATGTTGCACAAAACAATATGATACTAAGATGGAAAAAGTTGCAACATGACTTCACATAATTGACTAGATATTTGGGTGTGCTAGTATTCAATGATGAATTTCTACATGTTTGTAGAGATTTCATATAAAAACTTGTGGTGATTAATGATATTACTCTAACTACTAATTCTTCTTCATATTATAAAATTGAACTAATTTCAAATATCTTTATTTATGTTGACTTGCTCACATGTTTAGTGGCATATGAAAGGTCTTGACACTTGTGCTCAAATATCAATGATCTTACCATGGGACCTAAAATGGAGGCACGGAGGAAAACCTAATAACCTATATTAAACTTGATCTCACGTTACAACATAATACATTTATATGTAAAAATAGAATAATTCTACTTGTATTCAATGACATAATATTTTCTTTTTCACTTAGGCAGATTGACATTATTTGTAAAGAATGTGATTTTTTTCTTTATAAAAAAATGGTGTCAAAAGTACCGTTTAACTATGCACGGCCTGAAAATCAAGAAACTGTGCAAGTGAAACATATTGCTAAAATGACTATCGAAGCTAAGTACTGGAAAGAAGTAGCAGATCATCCAAAATATAAACGGTTTGACTATTATACTGTAAACCTTTACACCACTCTGCATATTTCCAAATAGCGCTTAAATTCATGCATATATAGAGAAGGAAGTTAAATTATAAAACAGGCTCTCGACATATGACCGTGATGGAAACAAAACAACAAATTATATCATACAAAACATTAGCGGAGACGTTTCTGGTGCTGCTTGAGGTGAAGGCGCTCTTCCGGAAGATATACCAAACAAGAGCCGCAAGGCGGCCAGTTCCTGCCATGTATGTTGCAAGTAGTTTGATATAAATTTGATTAATTGGTTAGACAATTTATTGCTTAAGATAACTGCATCATTATAAATAGTCTCTGTGCATTGATTAGGGCCTCACAAACGAGATATATTGTTCATTAAATTAGTGTGTGTACCAGCGGCCGGAGCGGACAAGTTATTGTCTACGTTACATATGATAAAGCATAGCCTTAGCCTCAGAGGATCATTTACAGAAACCAAAATAAAACGACAACCTTCATCAAATTCGGAGTTTAAAACTTGTAAATCTATATGTTGATTATACAAATTTTCAATGCTGCTGAAATACATTCATAAGTGCATACCTTGGCAAAGCTCATAAAATCCGAGGTGAAGTAAATATGTTATGCCCTGAGAACAATGGAGAGGCCAAATTGATATAATAGGAAAAATATTTGCAGGAGCAGCATGGGAAATGGAACTAGTAATAAATTTTATAATTTCTTGTCATTTTGAATCTGTTGTCTAATTATTAAAATCATTTATAGTAGTTTTTATATAGACCGTGTTTTTTCTATATTTTGTGTCCAAAGATGCTACCTTGATGGGGACTCGAGAGAATAACGACTGACGGTATTTAGTGACGTCAAATCTTAACCCTGCCAATTAACATGTAATTACTTTGCAAAAAATTTGCTGCCAAATAACTTTGGCGGCGACACGAATTAATGTGAAAAGCAAACATCTTTCCCGTCAGATTATGATTTAGAAAAACAAAATTTCTTGCCTAACTATAAATAATTTGCATTTCCTTCGGTGGATAAGCATGAGTTGCAGCGCAGACTGTATACATTAATGCACCAGTAATCTACATTTAAGGTATTTAATGCATCCATTGCACGAAGCGATTTCCTCTGATATTTTTCACCGTATTATGATGCCTTTAATGCATTTACTTATTTCTGGTTTGTAGTGTGTATACCATTTTTGGTCACAGTCTTACATAGCTGCTCTTTGTTTGAGTTCATGGTTTTGCATATTGACTGTCTCATTCGTTTCATCCAACGATACGTTGTTTCTTGTGAATTCTGGACAGCAATCCCCTTATCGTTTCCTTCCTCTTGATAATTCTTAGTACATAATTGTTTCAAATGTTCATATTCAGAAACTAACTCCGTTGGCTGATTCCAGGTCTTGTTTAAACAGACTTAGCCGAAAGAGACTTCTAATCATCCAAATCAATACAGATCTACGTTTACCCTAAATCTTTGTAACGCGGGAGAAAATTAAAATAAAAACGAAGAAGAAATCAACGAAATAATGACTACTGATAAGTAGAGGTAAATAAAACAGAGTAGAAAATATCACACAAAGAAATAGTAACTTATGAGTAAAATATCCCGAAAATACAGCAATTTCTTCTTTCCCAGTTGTTGCGGTAGAGCGTACACATACACATTCAGATCCCCCTTCTTTCCACTGGGACTCGAACCCACAATCACCTGGTTGGAAGTCAAGACGCCTTATCGAATAACAGTGTTTTTAATCCTTGGCATTTCATAATTATCGGGGTTATAACTTACATGTGTTCCTCAGTTTTGGAATTTTGGATCCCCGCACAACTCATCAAATCGATATGGAATCCAATACGAAATAGAGAAGAATGAATGCATATTTATATTTGCTACATTGAGCAGATTACAGTTATGAAATTTGGCATGGTATTTCACCTGCCCCGAACTGTTCTCCCCACACGCATTTCTGGTTTGTAGTGCGTGAAGCGACTTCCGACGATATTCGTCTCCTAATTAAATTTTGTTTATATATCATCTGTTCTTCTGCCATTGAAGGGAAGGAAACAATAACATGGCGTTGGCAGCTCGTTCACAGAGTGCAATGCTTATGACCGTATGGCCGAATTCCTCCCTAGTGCTGTTTTTGTAGAGATTTATAAAGATATTTGAAAATGCTTTTCATTCAAATCACCGACTTTAGTTTCTGAGAATCTGAACTACAAAAATCAATATCAAATTAATGATTCTGCAGAGTACTAATAAATGCTGTCAAAATCCCACATAAAAGCTAGGACACTTGTCTTTTTAACATTTTTTTGTTTTTAAATTCTGGAAAATTGATAACTGAATAAGGCCTTAAATTAGTCACTTCAAAACCTAAACACCAATCACATATTTAAAAAAATAAATATATTCATTTATAAATTGATTAAAATTATTTATAGGAGTTTAGAACTTTAGAACTTGATAAAAATAAAATAATAAATGAATCTGATTGGACGATTTAATAAAATTAATAGGTTGTTGTGAAAGGTATAGTATTCCTGCCTTGGGAGAACTAATAAGACACGAGTGTGAGAACAAACACCGCATGATACAACGGCTTTATGGAGCTTGTCTCGTATATATTTTGCATGGTATTCTTCCATGCCTCGCGTTCAACTTTCTCCGATATACTCCTTAGATAGCTTGGGCTTAATATAGGTCGGGAAATCCTTCACCTTCATTCCCCTTATCTCATTGAAAAACTCTTCATCGCCTCCATACTTAATCGGTTCCTCTTCTTGCTTGCCTTTTCATGTCCTGGATGCTTCAATGGAGTATATATATGCTATGAATTGTTGATGCCTAACGTGTGAATTAGTGTGACTGGCCCCTGTTCAATCCAAGTTTGTAGATGTCAATGCTATGGATTCATCAAAACCACACTAGGTGTCACAGTGATACACGATCAACCAATGAACAAACTCCTTATATGTGGGAGGATCTTATTTTATTTTTTGATATATTTCTTTGACTTGATTAATGACTAACTATGAATCACCAGATGCCCGAATAGATTTAACATGTAATGTGAGATTTGTGTGGAAACCTAAAAATAAAGCTTCATATTCTATAATACTAGCAATCGCATGTGTATAATGCAATATGAACGCTAACGATATATGTTATTTGATTTAGATGTATAGTTATTACTTGTGTAAATGATGTTGATAATGGTTGTGATTGAATTTGTTAAGTGTAGGAATATAGATGAACCACTTCATTTAAAGGTTCCATCTCTACATTTCAACTTGTTACAAATTCGCATATATACATTTGCAATTCTCATATCATGAGTGGTAGCACTTTTCTCATTCAATTTTATTTGTACTAAACATGTTATATTTAGACTTTCGTACATGTGCAGATTTTTATCATGAGTGGTAGCCTTTTGTGGCCATTGTTTTGCACTAAACATGAATACATTTTATATTTTTTTGGATAGTTAATTACTTTTAACGTTGATGTGGTTTGTAATCATTTCGGGAAATTATGCTAGTGTTGATCAGTTGTTTGGTTGGTCTTTTGTTGAAAAACCTTTTTGTATAGTTGATAACAGGGGATTGATAGTGTTAGTGTAGGAATATAGATGAAACATTACATTGATTTGTTCTATGTGTACATTTAAATTTGTTACAAATTCATACATGTATAGTTGCAAATCTTATATCACTACATTTGATCTAAACATGTATACATGAAGACTTTTGTACATTTGCAGATTTTATATCATGAATGGTAGCCTTTTGTGGGCAATTTTATTTACACTAAACATGAATACATTTTATACCCCTTGAATGACACTGCCACTTTGGATATAAGAAGTTTTGAATAGAGTAGTAGTGGAGGTGCTATCAAAGTAGAGGGTAGTATTTACGACAGGATGAGTGATAGTAGTCTTGAATCCTCCTTTCTTCTTGCTCCAAGTGTTTTTACGTGCGCTGCGTTTTTAGTATCTTTTGATTAAAAAGGAGGTGAAATCCAAAATTTGCAAGTGAGGGAACTCGAGAAAGGTGTGAATATCGACCTTGGCTTTAAAGTGGTCCCAATGTCAAAAGTTGCTCTATGCAAAGTAAGACCCCGAGACTTATGGATAGTTATTCCCGTGCCATTTTAATCGAAATTGTCTTCGATTCCCTCTCAAAATAGAGGGTATGGGAATATGTAACGGGTCGAGGGATCCCAACATGGGTCAATATATTAATAAAATTTGACAACAACAAATAAAGGTAATGTTGGTGGTGACATTGACACATCGTAGACATTGTCGTTGATTTTTCCCGTAGAACCATTAATGAGGCCTATGTCAAACCCAAAAATTTGCAATGTGGAGGCCTCTGATCAGTGGATGCAGAGATGTCAATGTTGAAACACCGGTAGGGGAGAGCGAGAATGAGATGTGAGGGAGATGTGGTTGATGCTGTTGTGAATGAATTCTCGTATTTTATTTATCAGAAATTATTTTCATGTGCCAGTTGTTCCTTGAATTATCAATCTTAGTGGTGGTAGAAGGGATTTGTTTGTTGAATGGTGTAGTATGGTATCAAGAGCTAGTTGTTGTTCTGAAGACAAAGGTAGTGTGGAAGATGGTGGTGTGGCCTATATGTTGGTGTTAATTATGTTTGACTTTTCTCTCTCGATGAATGATGAACCAATTATCTGCAAATCAGGTGGAACGTCAGGTATGTTCCAATTATTGTGTATGTTGAAATCTCATTTCCCCAACATTTCAAGACTATCAAGACTCGTGTTGTTTCCCGAAAGAAGTTGTGCAAAGACCTTCCATTCATGCAACAACTCATTACTCCAAAATTCATTGTAAAGCATATCTTCATCCTTGTCTGTCATTTCTCGAAAGCGCTCTTGCCATGCTTGAGTGTCTATGGTAGATAATGCTATTGTTTGCACCTTGGTCATTATTGGTATTTCAATTATATCAAGAACCATCGTGCAACCATACACTCTTATCTTTTCCACGCTCTTCAAATTCCAATAACTCTCGATAGATCTGCAAAGCCTCGCATTCTATGATTGTCAATATTTCAAGAGAAGGCATAGCTCCTTCCTCCACTACTGGCAGCTCCTCTAGTTTATCCAGATGAAACATTGAAAATACCTCTAGCTTAGGAAATGCTCCACTCTTGCCAAAATCCTCTGGTAACTTCTCTATATTGGGGCAAGCAAGGATATCTAGGTGCTTAAGACTCACAAGTTTGTGCAAGGCAGGTAGTTGTTTCAACGCGTCACATTTGCACAAATTAATGTAGCTCAGATGTTGAAATCCACAAAATGAATCATCTATTGAAAGTAATTGAGGGCATACTAAGCGGATTTTCCTTACATTTGACATGGTAATCATGTCATGAGATTGGCTTTCCATATGTGTGAGTTTCAAGGTCAAAGACTCCATTTCCTTCATGCTTTCTAACATTCCTTATCAAATTGTTTCGCCATTGTTTTCAAGCCCCAACCTTTTGAGTTGTTTTAAGGTGCCCAAATCATTTATTGAGAGTCTAGCCGTCCTCTGCACTTATTCCTTCCCATCTCTATACCAAAACCATTCGGACAACCATTGACACTCAGGTATTCCAGAGACGAAAGCTGTGAAATCCCATAAGGTATGGACAACAGATGCTCACAATTATTGATGTCCAAAATTTTTAGGGAAGTCAACTTAGAAATGTTGGATGGGAGTTTTGTAATATGGGAGCTATTAAGATCAAGTATTTGAAGGTTTGTAAGAGCAAGGATAGAGTTGGGGAGTCTCTTGATGGCGATAGAGCCTAACCTGAGGCAAACTAAATGCTTCAAACATCATATGCTTTTTGGAAACGAAAGACAGGATGGTAGTCGTGGACAAATCCAGAACCCTTAGAGAGATCATACTCCCAATCACCTATTGGGGATTTTTTGTCAAATCAGGATTGTTACGCATTAACCAGGAGCGGTTATGAGAAGATTCAAAAGTATTTGGAACATTAGTTAAATTTTTACCCATCAATGAAATTCTGAAGTGTGCCGAACAATCATCAACTGGAAACTCTTGCAAATTTCTCCCTACACAAAAGAAGCATTTCTCTTCCTTCTCAGCAATTTGTTGCGCTAAATTGTGCAACATATCATGCACCCTGAAAAAGACTACCTTTCGTCAGAATCCTTCAGGAGCGGCTCAATAAGGCAGTGATCAGCTAACAAATTGATGAATCATTGTCCTATTTGGAGAGGATCCTGTCCAATCACAAACCCTTCTCCAATCCATAACTGACTGACATATCGAGTAAAGATAACTTCATCTTCTGGGAAGGTAGAGAGGTAGAGAAAGCACAACTGCAAAGCAACGTCAAAATTGGTCAAAGCGTCATAGCTCAATCTTAACCTAACAAAGAGCTTGTCTGTAACATCACCATATATCTCTGCGTTCTGCAACCTCTTCAAAGAAAATTTCCATTCATTTAAGTCGGTGATGCCTGCCATCACCTGCCCTATCACTTTGAGAGCCAAGGGAAGTCCACCACACTCGTTGAACACAAGCCTTGTTGTTTCTTCATCAATGCTCGTCGATAAAATTCCATCACTATGTCGAAAGGCATGTAAATAGAACAACTGTCAGTTGTCTTCTTCCCTCAACTCTTGCACTTGGATGATGGATGGAGCTGAACACTCACCTGTAATACACTGCTACTTCTGGAAGTGGCAATGATGATGTTGGAGTTGTGGTGCGGAGAGATGAGAGGCACACATAACTCGGCTAACAAGGAATTTTCACTTGTTTCCCAAACATCATCAAGAATCAGGAATTTGCATACTTTATTTACACTACAACTCTTGATGAAGATGAGGAATCAGGCCTGTCCCTTTAAATAACACTTCATCATATGGGTATGCTCAATCTATTTGTATTCATCTCTGATTACAACTTGTACATCTAAAACCTTCAAGTAATTGTATGCAACCTTTTTGTAATTTTTTAAAGCTCTCCTTTTGTGGCTCAAACTCTATTCACAAATATAATGTAAGTACGATGCGACGAGGATTTGCTTTGATTTTTGGCTGGGTAAATCTTGGGTGTGGATGTTTATGTTTTTGGAAAAATCTGGGTGTGGATGTTTTTTCTTGGAAAATCTTGGGTGAGGTAAATAATATTGTGGGTATGCTTCAATTTTCAAAGTGGATGTTTTTTTTTTTCAGCAGGGTAACCGGTGAGGTTAACAATAGTGCAGTATGCTTCATTTTTTTGGTGGATGTTTTTTTGTTTGGTAAATCTTGGGTGAGGTTAACAACAAAGTTATTAGTCGTGAAGAATCTAAACTTGGATCACCCTCTTAAAAGACTCCCTCATACCATTACACCATAACCCCTGTATATGGTGGATGTTTTTTGAACCCTTTTTCTAAAGAATATTACCAAAGCACCTGGCATATTTTTGAACAGAGTGTGCCCACTTGTATCACAGGCTGGGATATTCTTGGACCACATCATTAAGATTTGTGAACACTGCCACACTTGAATATACCTATGTTATTATATGAAAAATTGTGCCTCATTGTTTTTGGTGATATGGGCCGTCTTATTGCAGTGGAGGGACTTGAACCTATGTCTCAAACCCACAATTTTCTTCTATGTGGTGGGTGGATGTCTTTTAAGACTCTTTTTCTTTGAAGAATAATATTGAATGCAATCTAATGTACCCAGGATATTTAGTGCTAAGCTTATTTACAGGCCCACTCGAGTGTCTTCTTGTTTAGCTTGATTAGGCACACTGTTTTGTGCTCCATCTTGCCATATACTGCTTGTGGGGAACACATCACCGAATCAGCTCCCAAACTAAAAACCGAAATATGAGTCTATTTATTTGAGATAGTCAGATAGCCATCCACATTCAAATCTTAAACAATAATTTTTATGTTAAGTTCCTTCTTCACCTATAAACCAACATGATACGGTTTAGGTTGAATTGTCTATGCTATCGAAAGTAAATATGTACATATAATTTAGAAATGCAACTATAAAGTGATTCATCCTCCAAGTTTTCAACTTGATGATCTTTGAGCATGATTGAGAGGATGAACGAACTTAACTTCTTATTTGGTTAGAATAAGATTTCAACTCAAGCCAGCTAGATGATGGCTCTACATGTTCGAGCAACCATATAATAAATCCTCAAATTTCCAAGTGTCTCATATGAGTCATATCCCATGTAATCTTTCACAGAAGAGTAAAAGACTACTTGAAGTATTGCCTCCAAATTTATAATGTTTTCAAGTTGTTAAGAACCAATGCTTTTACATGTAGTCCTCACTATGTGCATATGGACAGATAGGAGATCAAGAGTCTTGCCTGGGCTAGAGAGGGAAGGGTGTTTAGGGAAGCAATGAGTCCATCCAACATTGGCCTTCATGGTAATAAATTCCCCATGCATTTCATCATCAAAGATCACCCCAAGGAAGAAACTAAAAGTAAAATGTGTCTTCTCGAGCAATAGCTTTATCAATGACTATCGATCTCGCTTCGCCCATCTGGAACTCTCACCTAATTGGATTGTTCCTCAATCATTTGCTTCCAAATAATTATGTGGCACACATCTTATGCATATTGCATAAGGATAACTTAACAACAAAAATTCACCCATGAAGAAAGTTAAACCTCTAGTCTCAACTTTTTTTTGTAGGGCAAAAGGGAGCACCTTTTTGCAACAAGATAGCTTTATAGCCTTGAAACATCCTTTCGTATTCTTACAGTTGATAAAATTTTAATATTTTTTCATTTTATATAGGAGTGATAACAATGTTTATTAATGACTAACTATGAATCACCAGATGCCTGAATAGATTTAACATGTAATGTGAGATTTGTGTGGAAACCTAAAAATAAAGCTTCATATTCTATAATATTATTACTTCTAGAGAAGCTAATCCCTATAAGCAAGTGTTATCAAATTCTTGAGGGATTATTAAGATTATTCCCTCATCCCCAAGTTAGAGGTGCACTTAGATCTGTCCAAATACATGGTACAAAACCGAGGGGATAAGATTTAACTTATAATTTCATGACAAAATAAATCACTAAGTGGTTCATGAACCCATATAGGGGCCTCTAATTGATAGGCATTGACTTGTCCTTTGATTGATGTTTGGGAAATGATTTTAAGGTCAAATTCCATGAGTACCACAACCCATTTAGTGATGCAACTAGATAAAGTAAGTTTTAGATAAGGAATTTGAATGGGTCTTCCACGACGATGATAAGGGTCTTTGTGGTCAACATATGATATACTAGAAATTATACATGAGTTGTAAATTATGTCGGAGAGAATACAAATATTTATATATTTATTTTGGCATAGGAGAAAATAATGTTGTCGGAAAAGACTACTCAAAAAATATTGCCTAATTTTGACACTTTCTAGCAAATGTGACTTCAAAGGTGGACTCTTACTGGTGAATAAGTTTTTAGGTGGTAAATACAATGGCTAAGCATAATTTTTTTATAAGAGTATTAATTTTCATGTAATCTACAAGAGTATGACTAATATCATAAATGGATCTTTCTTTGTGATCATAATCATATTGTGCTAGTAAATCTCCATGGGCATGTTCATTTGTAGAAATATAAAGCAATAGTGGTTTATGTAGGATAATAGATATCATGATTAGTGGAATGAGAAAAATAAAATTAACTTCTAAAATTACTCTTGGGAATCATCATCCCAATTGATTTTTACATATTTGTGTTTAATATTCATGTGAAGGGTATTGTTTTATCTACAAGTTGAGCAATAAATCCTCAATGGCTTGAATTTTCCCTTGTAAAATTTGCAATTGTTTCAACCCTTTAGATTGTGGCACTTTCATTATAGCTTGTACTTTTTGGTATAAACCTCAACGTCATGTTTTGAAATGATGAATCCTAATAATTTCATTGTTGTAACTCATAAGGCATACTTCTTTGGATTTAATCGACATTAAATTGTCGTAATCATTCTAATATCTTACATAGATCAATAACATATTCATGTCACATTTTTTATTTTCCTAATAAGTCATCAACATAATCTTTGATGATTTTATGAATGTAGTTTTGAAATATGTATGTCATTGCATGTTGATATGTGGTATATGCATTTTCATATCAAATGACATCATTGCATAGTAGAATGTTCCTCGTGTGGTAACAAATGAAGTCGTATCTTCATCATTACTACTAATTTCGGTTTGGTTATGTGGATTACAAATCCTTTCATAAGAGAAAGTATCACATACGTATAATGATAGAGTACAAAATCATGTCTATGTTGGGTAGTGTGAAGTCATCTTTAGGACATGCCTTGTTTAAGTCTCAAAATCCGTATATATGTGAAACGCCAATCTCATTTAGCTATCAATACTATATTTGATATCCATTGAGGATAATCAATGTGATTTATGAAGGCAGCTTTCAATAGTTTTGAATATCATCCTTGACAGATAGTTCCACCCTTGGTTTAACTATTTTTACATCGAGATTGAGAATTATATTATATAATGTGAGATTAGGTTTTATGCATGTCATATCATCATAATATCATGCAAAAAATCAAGAAAAACTTGTATTGTATCTCGTGTCATCTTATCTTCATCACCATCCAATAACACACTCAACTATTAGTATTTTAAGATATGATGTAGTACCTAAGTTAAATTTCTTGGCGACCTATTGATGAGTGATCGGGGATCATTTTTGAAAACGTTCCCTAAACATCCCTAAATGGTGTCAGTCAATCATCTCGAGAGCTTTCCAACGATTGTGAGAACGCGAAAACGGACATCGGGAGCTCTAGATATGTTCGGTCAAAGTTCGCATGGGGCATAACTATGGTCAATCGTCAATATTTGGACCAATCGCACTGTGACACGTGGCTTGCCAACACTCGTCGAATTCGCTCGATTTGCCTATCGGGAGACGACAAGTGGACTACAGGATTACCAAGTTGATTATTTCTAGGCCACATTATATGGGTCGAAATAATATTATTTTTGGTAAGGTCCTTGTTCGAAATGCCACAATATATATATATATATTAATGTTTAATACATTAATATTAAAACATTAGTATTAAAAGGCATTGCAAGTTTAATGGAAAAAAAGCCCATGCGTGGACTGTCCCACGTGGCGAACAAGGTGGGGAAGCGGTGTTGGGGGGCAGTTTTAAAAACAACGTGGAAAGGCTTTATAAAGCCTTAAACATATAACAACCCACAAAATGTGGGATTCAACCACTTCCCTTACGTGGAAAAAGGTGGAGGAGCCGCTAACATGGGGATATTAATCCCATTTCTTATGCAAATCCGCCACTTTGGGATATAATCCCATAAAAAATGCAAAAAAAGGCTCAAACAAATAATAAAAAACTCCAACTACTTTGACCACTTAAACAAAATCCGTGGCAAAATGATAGGAGGCGGGATTTGATCCCCTGACCTCATGGATCTAAAGCCAATCCGCCAGCCAACCCGCCAAGGGAGCACAACAAGCTATAAAATGGGGCGCTTCATCTTATACTGAGGAGGTACAGGTACAGGTCTGTGTAAAGAGCTCAAGGACCAGCTTGCAGAGAACTCCATTTTTGAAGGCCGTACACTCAGATTGGGCTTTTGGAGTAAAAAGATGAAATGTAGAGAATTCTGAGACGATTCCAACGATGTAAGGTTTGATCTTTTTTGATGATTTTTAACCTGTTTTTGGAAGCTTTGAATGCAGATTTTAACAGGGATCTTCAAGACAGCCAGTTGGAAAACACGAATTTCAATGCACTTCTAGTCCGAATTGTGACTTGGTGTAAACATGAAAATTGTTCAGAATTCAGATCTGATCTCAGACATATGATTTGTTTTCATGGAATGTTTTTAAATCTCCATTTGTAGGTGTTTTTCTAACACAGTTGCAGGGAGATCACATTGTGAAAACACTGTAGGAGCCACGGATCGTTCTTGGGACAGTTTCTGCTATTTTTCAGAGTTCTTGGGACATTGATCAGCTCATTTGCAGGTTTTGATTCATTATTGGTTGTTTGTAAGGGTTATTGTACTTGCATTTCAATATTATTAATGGATCGGTTCAATCTGAACCCGGGGACGTAGGAATTCCGAACCCCGTAAACAATCTCTTTTGTTATCTGAGTATTTTCAGTTTTTCTGATTATTTATTTGCTATACAAGTTTTCTGCACTTCTATGGATGCAAAATAATCAGAATTTAATCAATTGTGGATTCAAGAATAATTAAAATTGGTTAAGAAAATCACGATCTTTGGAAACTATAAAAGTGATAAAAATACACAAATTGTTTTTCGATCAATGAGTGAATATTTTTCCCTTTCTATGAGGTAGTAAGTAATGCATCATAGTCATCTAAGTTGGCATACACCTCGAGATCATATTCCATAGCCTCACCGAAGTATGTGTTAGCATATGTGGTAGATGGAAATCTTTTTCTTATGATAGAAGGAAGAGAGATCTGCATAACCGCCTAAACATTCTACAAGGGATTAATCATTACACTAATAAAGTGTCCCAATTTATAAGGGAGCATTAAAATATATAAGGTTATGATGAAGTATTCTAATGAAGTTACGTAGTTTACCTCCCGATAATGAGATTTTGAGAATCAAACAAATCTTTTGGGTATGAAGTGTGACCATTGGTCTAAATATTCATCATGTGCAAAAGTGGTATCCATGATCTATCTAAAAGACAATATCGTGTGCTTTTCTTTCACATAACTCTAAGCCATGTTTATTCTCATTTTTATCCAAATTTGAATTATATTGATAATGTTTTTTTCTTCTTTAGTTGGTGTAGACACTAAATCACGCACTTTGGGTATCTATTTAGTCATGATCACATACTACTATTCATATGATTCCTAAGTAAGAAAAGTATTTTTTTATAGATAAAATTTTTGGAAGGCTCCAAGGACCATATACAAAAATATATTACAATGTCAACCCATCAACATCAAAAAACATCTATCAAAAAAACAAGCCCAAAGATACAAAACCCAACTCGAGTCAAGGAGACATTGACTCAACAACAAGCTGCAAAACATAACAAAAAGGAACCAACCTAGCTAGACCAAAGACCACCAGATATAAAAAGATCGGTCAACAAAGGAGTCCCAAAATCTCCTCAGGTACTTTTAGCCTCGTGTCCTTGAACTTGGGCCTTGCAGAGACATCTTAACCAGACCCCCCATCTTCATCCTCCGAGCTACTGACAACATACATTTTTTCTTCCCTTTTCCCACTACCACCATCTCCTAAAGCACATCAACCTTACTACTTAGCATCATTAGCTCAACCCCATGCCGTTGCACCCCGTGAATTAAGATTTTATTTTCCACCTTAAGCCTACTTCACCACATCCTCCAAACTATCAATTTTATTAGCAAGAAATCTCACAAACACATTGGTTTCAGATCTTCCCTCATCATTACTCGTTTCCTTACTCTGACCCATAAGAAATCAAAGAGCCTCCACCACATCCAAATCCTTCCTATCCCTATCCTTTAAATCCATAAGCTTACCCCTATCAGCCAGACTAACATGATCCTCCCAATCATCCCCAAAATTGATAGAAACATCTTTTGAAGGAACATGGGAACCAACTTTAAAGAGTAACAAGATTAAACCTTGATGCAATGGCACATCCACCATTTTAGCCTTGAAATCCTTCACCGATAAACTTAGGAGAATTGAATAAGTAAAAGGGAATACTAACCTTCTTATTCCTTCAAAAATGATTTAACATAATGAAGTGTTGGGTGTGGAGTTTCCTATATTTTCCGTCAAGAGTAATATACTTCATAATGTTAAAACAAACCTCAGGCCACCACCATGGCAGAGAATTACGAGCAATCCCATCCTCCATGTGTACAATATTTTCATCCACACTTAAGAAGTTAAAAACCTCTTCCTAAACCTCTTCCTATCTTTAAAACCTTGCAACCAATACACTCCATATCAGTCACTTTACCTATAAAATCTTCCGAGACCAAAAAACTAACACCATGCATAACAACAACCCCATTCTTCCAGGCATGTGTAAAGTCCTTGGAAATATTTTCATCAAGCCTAAAGTCTCTAAAATAAATGTGCCACACCTCCATTTTGAAAGATATCCCATATCATTGAATCCCTTTCCAGAAGTAGTGCATGAAGATGGTTCCACCCTAACATGATTTCCACCCATAATGGTAAAACTAGAAACAAACCCAACAATAACCAGCCAAAGTAAAAAATTGACTATAAAATTCCCAACCTGGGAAATAAAGAAAAAGAAGCCCACACAATTGGAAATGATGAAAAGGATTACACGAATCCACCTCTCACACTTAACATTAAAATCCCTCATCTTTTTATACAAAGGACAAACTTAGTATCCGAACGGTAAGTCCATCTCATTAAGCCATACATGCTCATGATGGGCTCAAACTCCCACACTTGCTAATGAGTCAGCACCAACATTAGCTTCCCAAAAACATGTGTGACACCAATCTCCTCAAATTTTGATACTAAAGTCCTAACTTCTTCCATGATGGGGTTTATATTAATATGATGCTTTAATTTCCCTTGTATAGCTTTGATAATATACAAAGAATCCCCTTCCACATATAGTTTTTAACTTGATGTCTATTAGCCCATCTTAGACCATAAAGAGCTACAAATGCCTCAACATAATTACTAGTTTTATTACCAATGGGAACAACATAAGCCATAACTAAGGAACCCCTATCATTTCTAATAATACCTCCAACACCCACCAACCCCAAACTACTCTTAGCAGCTCCATCAAAATTTAACTTCAACCAGCCATTCCTTGGTTTTCCCACTTCACATTACGCTTGTCATTATTCTTTATCACCAAAGCCTATTGGACACAATTACCATACCCCAAAGCTTTAATAATCTCCCTTTCCACACTTGAGACCTCCTTGACTTCCTTAAATCTAATAATAGATAGGTTACTACTCAAAGCTCCCAATATCAAATTCCCCACCCTTTCCGAGGATTTTTGAGTTTCCTAAAATTATATGATTTCTTTCAAGCCAAATACCCCACAAGAAATGAGGTAGCACCAATTTCTAGGATTTTTCAAACACTTAGAGATAAAAGGGCCCTTCCATTGATCATACCATTTAGCAAGAGTTTCCGAAACACCCACAAAACCTTAAAAATCCAAGGATTTTAGAGCACACTTTTCGAGCATAGGGGCATTGAAGAAACAAATGTTGAATAGTTTCATTATTAGATTTGCATAAAATGCACCTATTCGGAATCATCATACCTTTTACATGTAGATTATCAATTGTAAGAATTTTATTTTGTATGACATGCCATAAAAATAAATTCACCTTAGGAATGAGATTCTTATCCCATAACGATCTCCACCATGAATTTGGTTGTGGACCATTACAGACAATTTCATAACCAAATTTCACTGAGTACTCCCCATGCTTAGTTCCAACCCATATACGAACATCTGGTTTATGCCTTGAAGGAATACAAACACCTCCCAGATTAATATTAAGATTTTGGAGAGCCTCCTTAATGTCTTCTTCCTCTCCCTCCCATTGAAGAGATCTCTAGGTCCAACCTCCATCCAACCTAATCCAATAGTCCCTCAAAAGGCTTGCCCATAGTAGATATAAAGTAGTTTGCAACATTTCTCCATATCATTTGATTTATCAAAGGTTCCTCATTAATCCACCAATCCTACCAAAAATTTATCCTATTACCATCCCCTATTTCCCATTTACTTCCTTTTATCAACAATCCCCTACATTTAGTCAACCCATTCTAGAAACAGGAACCTTGTGGAAGGATATCATCTGACATAAAATCAGCTTGCTCACCAAACATATATTTGGCTTTAAGAATCTTAGCCCACAAACCATCCTCATGTTGAAGCCTCCATCCCACTTTAGCCATTAAATCCCTATTCATACATTTTAAATCCTTCAAACCCAAACCACCTACCTTTTTTTCCAAAGTGACCCTATCCCAAGCCACAAGGGGAATTCTATCCTTTGATTCGTACCCAACCAAAGAAATATCCTCTGGATCTGAGTAATCACCATTCTTATCTTAGCAGGCATTTTAAATATAGACATAAGATAGACATGTAGACTTTGTAAGGAGCTCTGAAGAAGCTGAAGTTTTCCTTCCTGTGAAAGTAAGGTCCCCTTCCAAGTAACAAGTTTCTTTTGAAATCTACTAACAAGAGCATTCCAACTCTCTAGACCCATCCTTCCTTTAAACAAAGGCATACCCAAGTAAGAACCAGGAAGAGAGGTGATTGGACATTCCATCACAATAGCAATTCTATTATGAACTTCAACATCCACATTCAAGAAAATTATAGAGCTTTTCCAAAAGTTGACTAATTGCTAAGTAACTTCCTCAAAGTCTTGAAGAATACTCTTAAAGGTCCATTGCCTCAGAAATAGTAGCTTTTCCCAATAAAAAAGTATCATCAACAAATTGTTGCAACATTATAGGATCTAGCCTATTTGATATAACAAGACCATGGAGACTCCTTTTGTCTCTATGGGCAGCACAAATCTTCTCAAAGTCTCCACCACAATGATATAGAGAAAGGGAGACAAAGGATCCCCTTGCCTCAGACCCTTCCTAAAGAAAATAACCTTCAGACTTACCATTAACCAGGATAGAATACTTAGGAGTAGTTACACATTCCATGATCAACTTTATAAAGTGTTCATGAATTCCCAACCGATGCAAAATGATACTCAAAATCTCCATGAAATCCTATCATAGGCTTTATTCATGTCCAGTTTTACTAACATAGCTTCCCTCTTAGAAACATCCACAGAGTGAATAGTTTCATGAATTGTAATAACACTATCCAAAATTTGTCTACCTTCAACAAAAGCTCCTGGTTTGGGGAAATAAAAGCATTCAACAAATCCTTAATCCTAAAGGAGATTATCTTTGTTATTATTTTGTAAACAGTATTGCAAAGGCTAATAGGTCTAAAGTTAGTAACCTTACTAGCACCTAGAATCTTTGGCACAGGGTTATAAAAGTATTGTTAACTTCTTTCAGTAGTTTTCCATTTCTAAAAATTCTTGGACAACTTCCTCCACATCCTTATGCACAATATCCCAAAACTCCTGAAAGAAAAAGGCAGAGAACCCATCTGGTCCCGAGACTTATCTCCTTCAATATCAAACACAACCTCCTTAACCTCCTGAGCAGAGGGAATTTTCACTAACTCCACATTCTCTCTTGCTAGTAATAACAGGTTGAAAAAGATCCACAATTTTACTTTCTTTAAGAAGATCCGGTGTCCTCCCTCCGATAACAAATCCTGAAAAAACTTATGAATTCACTTGATATCTCAGCCTGATTTTTCAATTTTACACCTCTTCTATCCTCTATCTCCAAAATGGAATTCCTCTGTTTATGGATAGAGGCAGACAAATGAAAAATTTGTATTCCTATCCCCCTCCTTTAACCACAAAGATCTTGAGTTTTGTTTCCAATAGGATTCTTCTTTGGCTTCTAAGTTATGAAAATCCACCAATAACCCTCTTTCTTTATTCTTGATTTCTTGATCATAGTGCCCACTCTCAATAACTTCCTCAATATTTTTAAATCCTCAACAACTTTTTCTTTTTGGGAAAAAATATTCCCAAAAACTTCCTTATTCCATATTTTCATTCTAGCCTTAACATTCTTTAGCTTGAACATAAGTTTGAACATAGCTTTACCTCTAACTTGAATTTTCCAGCATGAATGAATCTCTTCCCTCAACAACGGATGATGTAACCACATTCTAAAGAACCTAAAAGGTCTCCCAACAACAGCTAAACCACTATTAGATTGAAAACAAATGGGACTATGATCAGACCCAATTCTAGGCAAGAATGAGAGAGAGAGAGAGCCATCAAGGACAAAGAACCAACTTGTATTAATAAGCAACCTATCCAGTTTAATCTGATAAGCTCCTCTCCCATCCTTCTATTAGACCAAGTAAAGTTCCCACCTCTTAACTCCATATCCATCAAATTGCAATTGGAAATGAAGTCTGCCAGATCTGCCATACTATCACTAAACATATTTGACCCACCTTTCTTTTCACTAGGACTAAGAGGAGTATTAAAATCCCCTCCAATCATCCAGTCCAACTCCTTATAATTTGAATGGAACTGCATAATTTCTGCCCACAACTTCCATCTATCACACACTAAATTAGGAGCATATATATTAGAACATATCCAAACCAAACCATTTTCCTTTTCCGAAAAAACAAAACAACAAGGTGATGAGCTGAATTACAAATAACCAAACCTTCCCTATCTTTTGAAAGCCAGAAAGTAGCAATCCCTCCCAAAGCTCCCACAGAAGACACACATTGCATTTCCACATCAAACCACAACTTATGCTTTATATCATTCATCTTTTCCAATTTCATTTTTGTTTCTTGTATCAACAAAATGTCCAGCATATGTGTTTTTCTAAAATGTGACATTATACTCTACTTATTGGGATTATTTAAACCCCTAATATTCCAAGAAATGAGCTTCATTTAAATTTATTTGGAGATATGCTCTGTTCAATAGAGCGTTGCCTACCTGAATCAATTTCTTTTGCCACCACTTTCTCCCTTTTTCCCTATTTGAAACATTTCCTCTTTTAGTCCAGGGCCTTCCACAATCATTTAAGTTTCTCCTCTTCTGAGCACTCCTAGTATTAATATTTTTATCTTCCAAATTCTTTTCAAGATTTAAAGAACATAACACAACCTCTCGAGTCCAAGGGATCTTCTTTTCATTTGTTAACACAACATCTCTTTTTACCTTATCCTTCTCCAGAGATTCCGAACCAAATATCTCCTCTTCTCCTTCCTCCTTACTAAACTGACCTTCCTCTTCAAATATTTTTGTCAAAAGATTCTTATCCTGACTATCGCATAAAAAGTGGTCTACAACTGGGTTTGGAGAGGGTTTACTCATTCTTATCCCGTTCTTCACTTAGATCTGGTTTTGGAAGTATTTCCTCCAAAGCGGGTTGTTGATGTCTATTTCAATCTGTTGAAGAACATGTTCTTCCACTTCAAGAACACTAAAATTAAATTTTGCTGAGGACGAACCTAGTTTATTTTCCACTTCCTTCTCTTTTTTCTCCCAAACAGTTTGTAGTTGTTGCTTTCCTTTCTTGACCTCTTTACATTGCCTCTGTTCATGCCCCATCTTCCAACATTTCTAAAAAATAGCATAGATGCCTCATATTCAATTTTTGATTCCACACCCCAAAATTTGATTCCAATTCAATTTCCTTTCATAGAATAGTCCCAATTTGGACATTGACACAAAACCATGCATACATTAACCTTGTTCGTGCCCTAGTAACCGGATCAAAAATTACCAATGATCCAATCGCATTGGCAATAGCCTTTAGAATTTCCTCCTCCCAAAACTCCATAGGAAGCCCAGGAAGTTTGACCCAAATAGGAAGCTCATCCGTGAGTTTCATTATAGGGATCAAAGCCAAGGCTCCACTTCTGAACCAACAAACTGGATCTCCCCAAAAACCAAGGACCTCCTAAGAGGATGTTTTTACAATCTTCACCATTGGAAAGATTTATTATGAAAAACCCATTAACATAAGAAGTTATTTCCATAGATCCTTTTGGTCTCCACTTCCTTCGTGCCCATTCCCTAAACCATTCTACATTTGGTCGAGACCCATAAAACTTTCCAACCAGGGAGTACTCCATCCTAGATCTAGCTTTCTCAAACACACATCTTGTTGGCAAGAAAATTTGTCGGTGGACAAACTTGTGGATTTCTTGCCAACGCTCCGGGAATCTAAGTCCCTACTTAACTCAATCCACATGCCATATGTGCATGTGCATGAAAAGGTGGATTTCTGTGGTGGCCTTTCGACCGGGATCCATCAAGGGCACTCCATTGACCCTACGTGACAAAGATAGCAATATCTTGTTAGGGAAGACTTGTTTGAAGAGCGAGAAAGGGGAGTGAGATAAGAGGTAGGAGAGCTAATGCTTTATCGCAGTGAAAATCAAATTCCTACACACACACACTAGTTGGAAACTTCATCACATGCATTCATGAGAAGAAATAACCCTGCAAATAGCAACAAGACCAAATAGAATTTATTGACCACAAAGTATCAAGAAACCCCTTAGTCAAAGAAATATAGAAACTCCTTCTTCTTGTATTGATTGCTCAAACCAAAGTTGTACATAGTGGAGAAATAGAGGAAATTTAAGAATGAGGGGAATGGAAGAATTTGGCTATCTCCTTTGTTCTCTCAATACACTCTTGAGTTTACAAAATCAATCACCAACCCTTTGAAATGAGAATGGTATTACAATTTATAGAAGGAGAGGTGACTTATCATCTTCCTCATGACCCTCCATATGCCTTATTTCCAACTTTAGATTGTTCATATTCCTACCAAAATAATGAATTCCCTTTTATAAAATCAAAGGCGACTTAATTTACAAAGTGAGTGACTTAAAGGCATATCAAAAAGTGCAAACCCCAAAAAGAATTAGAACATTTGAAAGTGAGAGAAAGTTAGGGGAAGAGGAGAGAGAAAGAGAGAGAGAGAAGAAGAAGAGGAGATGTCACCCGATGAAGTCCGTTGATCCTCGATTGATGGAAAGCTCCAAATGCAGTGAAACTATGAATCTTTGAACTCCTTACACAATGTGAAACTCCTCCAAATTAGCTCATGAATGCTTGCCAAGTTGAATGAACTAAGGTGGATCTTGAATGCCCTGTGAAAAATGACTAGGATGCTCCTAAACAATGATGTCCCCTTGAATGATTATCCTTGTACATCCCATTGTGCCAAAAATTCTCTTTGAGTGTAACTTACTATCTTTAGTAAGTGTGAAAAAACCAACTCCCAATCCTTTCACGAGTGTTGTGACCTTGATTCCCCTTTCTCCTGTGTTCCTCACTCCTTTGATCAAATTTCTATTTTTAGCAGTTGCTCAAGGGTCCACTTAATATTTTTAGTAAGTGCCAAAAATTTCATTTAGTGAATTCTCAACTCAGTAGTGCACCTCCAATGTCTTCATCTCTTTCACACAGTTCTTTTTGTTGATGACTTTCAAATAACGCTCTTATGTAGTAAACATGCTATTTTTAGAAAGTTGGCCTCTAGGAGTTGGATTGATGTGGAACGAAGTTTTTGATATGGGTTTTTTCCCAATATCACTCCTCTTTCATTTTGGGCCCACCCGCTTTTTTAGTCCAGGAGATTTTAAAGTCTTAAATTTCGGACTGGCAATGCTTTTGGATGTGGCAGCCATTAATGGACCTCAAAATTACAGGTTTGGTTTTCTCATCCATTTTCAAATAAAATTATATTTTTGATGTTGGTTTTTTCTTCTGGTGCTTCACGTGCGATCTTACTTCAATCTGGCAACCAGTTTGACGGGAAATCCCACTTCTTTCTTCGTTGAGCCGGAAAGGAGATTTCTTCATTATGGATGCTCTATCGCATGAGGGGGAAGTTTGAAGGTGTATTTTTGATGGTATTGGTTAAAGGAATGAAAATCAACAAATAGTTCATTGTTTCATGCAACGTTGGCAAAATTTCTTCAAATCTTCGTTTTTAGGCTATGGAGATTTTCATTGTTTTCTTCCTCTTGTTCTTCGTTTCTCCTTCTCGTTTTGATGAAAAATCCTTCTGAGACCTACACATCACTGTGGGGAATGTGTTTCAGTTCTTGGGTTGAGTAGGTCTGAGCATTTGCAATGGTGGAGTGATGGTAGAATGTTGTAGAGGAAGTATGGAGGAATGAAGTGCACGTATAATCTCGCCTAGAAGTTAGAAGCGGAAAAAGCGGCACTCTGGAGAAAATTAAAAAGATATGCAAAAGTAGGGTTTAGGATAATTTTTCCATGCTTCATGTCCCTGACCTCATGGACATGAGGGACATCAAATTCCACATGGTCAAGAGGATGATATGTGGCGTTTGATCCAATGGCAAGGAATGAAGGAGGAAAAAGTTGCTTTAAAGCACACGAGAGCCAAAGGCGGTCACATGGGTGTTAGAAGACTCCCTATGGGGGCTAGGAATATTTTTCAAGGTCTGATGTACCTAACCTCGGGGACGCCGTGACATGAAATCCCGCCATTTTCTGATGTTGACACGTGTCCTCTTGAAAAAATGACTAAGTCCTGAATCGCTTTAAGAGGGTAACTTGGAACGAAGATAAATTGAGTTCTCAATGGAATTTATTAGTGAAATTTTTATATGATCCTGACTGTAAATGGAATTTTGAATCCAATGGAGGGCATATTATGTATTTATTTGACCATTTGATCTCTAAAAACTCGTATTTTGTATATACGACTCCACTTTGCTCGAAAAACATTTTTAAATCATATGCTCAAAGGTCTTTTGAAAAATATAATTTCACCATCATGTAGGTATTGGAATCCTCATTTGAAAATTTTATTTTTTACTTCCAACTCCATTCGAGCTCTCAAATCTTCTTCCATAATCCTAGTAGTTGTTTTAGGCATGTGTACATGCTAGGCTTTAACCCCGTTTTTACTCATTCGCTCCAAGTCTTGCAGAACTTCCCATTCCAAAATCATTTGCATGATGTTCCAAGGTCTTCCATTCACCTCCATGTTGAATTTTTCCTTTTTTTCTACTCCAGGATTGATCATTCCTAGGAAGGCCAACAATAGCCCTTCCCGTGATCGCCCAAAATTTGCATTTTCAATGAACTCCTAAAATCACCTAGGGGATGAATGAATTTCCTTAATCACCTATGGGGTGTTATAACTTTGGTTGGGAGGTCATTTGGACTAATTTGATAGATCCGGGGTTTCCTAGGAATGATAAAACATGAAAATTTACATGGGTAGGGTATAGTTGTTCTTGCTTGAAACTTCAATTTAGTCGTTGCACATTTCTGACAACACATCCGGAATATACAAGATCAAAAGACCATTCTTATCAATAGCCTGAATAGTCATACATGCCAATTAAGGGCTAATACCTCCAACACGGCCCAAAATCTTATCAGCCCAAGAAGGAGAACATAATACATTACCATTATCAAGTCGAGGAAGTGGGTCCCCTATCTCGTGACATCTCGATCTGGGGGTCACCAAAGTGTCTCTACGATAGTTCCCACCCATTAGGTTTTAGAAATCCTTCTCCTCACTCCCGCTCCCACTCTCATTCCATAGTAGATCCATGCACACATCTATTTTCATCTAGCTACTTTCTTGTTATCAAGTGTGACACACAGGGCCACTTAGGGAAAAATCTCTTCACACACACACATAGAACTATATTGGGTCTGAGATGTAGTGCAATGCTTAGTCATAAGTTCACTTGCTTGACAACTGAGGATAGTCTTGACCCCTCATTTGCATTATTTTCTTTTTGGGATTTGATGCATTTTTAGGTTTTGCAGGTCAATTCTTCATTGAAGTTACAGGTGACATCGACGATCAAAATTTGACATAATAGTGACAAACATTAAAGAACAACGAATACCTCCTGACCCTCTAAAGTTGGTTTTCTAAGGTTTTGAGCAATTATAGGCACATAGAGCAGTCTCAGAACACCCATAGGCACCCCTGACCCATTCAAGACACCCTAGTCTAGACATATCTTATGGTCGCATAATTATCTGGGTTTTAGTGTGACATTTTACCCTCTTTGTTCATCAGTTCATCACTTCGGCACAATCCATATTTATTTGTGAATCAGCTAAGTTCTCCTATCTCCTCTTTGCACAAGGGTTTCATAATTTCTAGCTTATTTTGCTTGGGTCAATTTTTGTATTTCAATGCATATATCCAATGTTGTTACATAATTAGTATTAGGAATTTATTTATTTAAATATTTTCTTAATCATTTGGTGAACCCGTATCATTCTAATACACTTGGATTCTCATCATTCTTCTATCATGGCTCATAAGGTCTCTCAAGTATCCTTGCATCAATTGCTTCAAATGCACCCATCTTGCAAAGATGTTCTTCAAAAATCCCTAAACACTATATATCTTCCTAGTAATACACCACCTGCTCAAATTAGTGTTATCTTTAATCGTCTTTTTGATGACTCTCTTGGTTCTAATTCCCATCAACCTATGTTGGCATCACTTCAAGTTTTGCATTCTTTATTTCAAGACCAATTTCAAGCTATGGAATCCATGATTACATCTCTTAAATTTGAAATCTAACATCTTAAGGATGTTTCTCAAGCTCATGCTAGTTCTTCTTCTCATCCTCATTCTATGTCTTCTACATGTGCTCATATCAATGAGCCTCAATTCTTTCCATTTACTGAGCCTCTCACGCTTGATCGCAATGCAAATCAACATAATATTCTTACTAATCTCCTTACTCATCAATTGATCAGCTTGTCATCTACTTATTACTATCATCCTTATAGGCTTGGAAACTATCAAGGTCATCTATATTGCAATTATCATCGAATCAATGGACATAATGACAATGATTTCTACACTTTACAATGAAGAATCAAACATCTTAAGCGTCAAGGATTTATCTCATTTGCTACACAACATTCTATTGCATGCCCACCTACAAATGCTACATCAAAATGGATTCCTAAATCTGCTTCATATGTGTCCAATGAGCATTATGTTATTACTTCTAATGTTCCTTCTTCATTCAGTCAAGCATTACCTCTTCAACCCATTACAACTAAGTTATCACCTCTCAAGGTTTGTCTTCTATCACCTCCTACTAAGTCATCTACAATATTATTGAGTCAAACTAAGCAACCTCCTCTAAATATCGGTACAACTCCTCCACCTCTAAAGTCTTCTACATTGTTACCAATCCCAAATAAGCAACCACTCGCTGAGCAAGATAAACAAACTCTCACTAGCATCTTTTTGAATTTTGTCGCCGAGGATCCTACGTCATCACCACTTCAGCGTCCAATTACTTTTGTCAAGGAAACCACCTTACATTGATCCACTTAGTGTCATCGACTAGATCTCCATCACTTACATACTTAGGGGGCATCATAGCTTCTCCCCTTGCATTGTTATCAAATGTCTCTATCATCCCATGCATTTGACGCTTTGTGCTTAATGTCTAATATCTCCTAAGCATCAATATAAACCACTTGATACACTTGGTATCGTCATTACCCAATGACACAATTCCATGCTTTGGTTCATACTTGACTATTGAGGGCATGCTACATACATGAACCTCACACACTTCACACTTCACGCATGCATAACATCTTTTTCTCGTAGCTTCTCTCACACGTTATGTTCACTATTCACTATACACATTCATGTTATATCTTTCTTGCATCTACTTTTACATGTTGCACTCATTACCCTATGACGCACTCTAGTTTTTGAGTTCATACTGACTCATCGAGGGTTTGGCGTCCCCAAAGATTTTACTTAGAAATCTTGGGATACCCCCTTTTAAAAAATTTCAGATTGCTCTAGATTTCTCCAAAAAGTTGTAAAGGTTGGAGGAATACCCATTTGCCCAAAATGCCTAAAAGTCCCTAAAAAGCTAAGTACTTGCTCTCTTAGTTTATCGGTTTCTCAAATTACTTTACTTCTAAGTTGCAGTAACTCGCCCTCCAAAACCTGATTTACAAAAATGTCTTCTTTGTGTTGATTGGGAGTACTTCTTATTAAAATTTGATGAGTTAAGTAGTTCAGAACCCCACATAACTGACTTATACTTCTTAGTTTTGTGCTAAATCGAAGTGTTTTTGCTTCTTAGTTCTACACTAAACCGAATGATTTTGCTTCTTAGTTTTGCACTAAATCAAGTTCTTATGCTTCTTAGTTTTGCACTAAACCAATATACTTCTACTTCTTGCTATTAAGGAAGTAAAATAGTTCCTAAATGCTGCAAAGCTAAGCTATTCATTGCGTTGAATTGACACTCGACTACTTGCCCTCTTTGTGTTAAAACCAAACTACTTTACTTCTCAAAAAGTAAAGCAAGTAAAGCAGTTCTTGAAAGCCACATTACTAATCACTTAAGTTATCGGTGTTTAGAAGGTGCTTTACTTCTTTTAAAATAACGAAGTAAAGCTATCTCAAAAAGCCGCAAAGAAGAAAAAAAAAGTAATGAGGAAAATGGAGTTACTTTACTTCATAAAGTAACTAAGTAAAGTAGTTGCAAAAATCCACAAAGAAGAAAAAATAAGAGAGTAATGCGGAAAAATGGAGTTACTTCATAAAGTAACTAAGTAAAGCAATTGCAAAAAGTTGCAAAAGAAGGAAAAAGAAGAGAGTAATGTGGAAAAATAGAGTTATTTTACTTCATAAAGTAACTAAGTAAAGTAGTTGTAGAATTCCGCATACAAAAAGAGAAATTGCATTACTTCTATAAGTAATAAGTAATGGGGGTCGCATTCATGCAAAGAAGGGAAATTTGACAACTTGTTTTGGCCATAACTTTTGCTCCAGTGCTCCGTTTTTCGAGATATTAGACTTTCCGAAAGCTATCAACATCCTCTACGCCATGTAGATATGAAAATCAGTCTTTAGTGGGATTAAAGGAGAGAAAATGATAACAAAATCTCCAACACATTATGGGAAAGTAATGGGAGGTCAAAAACCTGATTGGCCATAACTTTTGCTTTGGTGCTCCGTTTTTCGAGATCTTGGACTTTCTAGAAAATATATCGACCTCCTTTGCAAAATGGACTCATGAAACTCAATTTTTGTGGGATTAGCTGAGAGGAGAAAAAAATAAAAAAACACTTTCAACATGAAGTGAATAGTTTCAGCAACAGTGCTACCGCAGTGTGGGTAGATTTCTTCTTCGACAAAAAGGGGAAAAACATGAATGAAGTTCTTCAGCTAGAATTTCTTCTTCTTCTTCTTCTTCTTTCTTGATGATGTAATAAAGTAATTGAGCTTAATTGTAAAACTTAAGTAATTTGGTTAAAAGTCATTACTTCAAGTTGTTTGAAAAAGTCAATTACTTATAAACATGTGGCACATCAAAACATTCCAATTTCATGTGTGTCATGCAATGAGGATTTCAAGGAGGAAAATTCTCAACTCCCGACAGTTTAGTAGTTAGGCACTTATGGAAATATAATGGATATTTTCTATCTTGTAACTGCCTTATGGAGGCTATAAATAGAAAGAGAGGCCTACGGGCCAAAGGATGGAACTTTTTGGCAACTAGTTATTGTAATTTTATGCAAGAATTTAAAGATCTCAAAATTTGTGTTGAGACTCTTGAATTTTCTTTGTATAACTTGGTTGGATTGAATAAGAAGAAGACAAATTTCTGGAGAAATTTGTGTCTGAGAAGTTTTGTTGTGCATTCTGTGAGGATTTTTATGGTAAACTTTGTGTTACTTCAAATCCAAATATGAATTAATTTCTTTTCATTTGCCTAAACTATGACATTTCTACAAAAGTATTTATTTATTTTGTACGGTTGTAATAAGCTTTGTGATCTACTTATTGTGAAGTACTTGTCTTTTCCTCACTGCTGTTATAATTCCACATCTTCTTCCATTTTCTATTCTGCACAACTTTCCCAAACACAACTTCTTACTTGCTGCAGAATTGTCTGGTTATGGTTCATGAGCCCTACAATTAAAGTAATACCCTAGGAAATAATTAGAATAAATAAATACATCACATGAGAGCTTCACCGTTAAATGAAGGGGATTTATCCCATGATTGCCTAGGTTTGTGTATCTAACCGTGCATAAAATCTAGCCAACATGGTTTCAATCTAAAATGAACCTAACCTCACCCACACACTCACTCACTCATTCACACACTCTCTATGTTCTACACTTTCACGATCACATCTTTCTAGCGCATAATTCAACCCATTTCCTAATGAGCACTCTTTTTCTATGGTTCATTCTCGATTGCTGAGAGGGCACGTATAAATAAATCTCATCACATGCATACTCATTCACATTCGATCAGGGGCATGATGCTCCTATCATTCACTCTACATTCCATTCCATCTCATCCACAACATATTGCATATCTTGGTCGCATTTACTCTTGCTTACTCATGCTTACATATACACTATATTACACATGCTAGTCAAATAGTTTGTATGTCATTATCTTTCTATACACACATGCACATTTACTTACCTTCTAGTTTTGATCACGGGATTTGCACAGATCTTTACACGCGGCATGAATTCTTGCACAATACTTCATACCAGTCCCACAACAAATTTCCTGGGGCATCCACTTTTGTGCACACACTAAATGTGTTATTGTTTCATTTTTCATAGCACATTACTATATCGGACTATACACGCTTTGACATACTTTCTATCTTTCTAACATGTTAATGGGTGATTTATGTGTAACATTTATCTTGTAGTTCTATTTTCTTTCATGGATGTCTCATTACATTGCTTGTTATTATTTGTTTTTGTTTGTCATTGTATATCATTGTTCATGGGTTTTTCCCTATGTCTTGCTTGTTATCTAATTATCTATATGCTTGCGGCCACTACGGCCTTGGTTGTCTTGTGACATCGTGAGTGATTTCCCATGTTTGAAACCCACTTTTCATGATCTACTTTGTCTTCTTGCGTGTTTACATTGTTTTGTTGTGTGCTTAGCTTACACATAATCCTTTACTTGCACGTGTTTATCTTGCTTTTACTAACACTTGTCTCATATCCATTTTGTTTGTGTGTGCCTTGGTTTCTATGAAGCACACTCCCCCTACAGAGCACCATTTCACCACAAAGGGTTGGTCCTCCTTTGGGCCGAATATTCCTCGGTAACGTCACATGCACCCCAAATGAGGGGGCATCTATCGGGTGAATCAATCACCCCATACATCATCTTACGGTCATAGTTCAACATAGTTCAGTACTAGTACAACACATTTATTAGTCATAACAACAGATCAGATCCTGACTTGGATCCTCAACACAACATAGACACTAGTGCTTAGACCCACACAGTAGCGTCTAGGTGCCCTTGACCCTTCCTAGACACTCGTGACCAGGGGGAAGTTACACATCATTTGTTAGTTCAACACATTTCTTAGCATTTCACTCAACGAATTTTTCCCGACAACAGTCCTTCAACACTCGGCATGCATGCACTATACAACTTTATCTAATTTTGCATTGGATCGGAACTGTTCGAAACAAATCAAATTTTTACACACCATCTGCGATGATGTTCGCATTTACAAAAGAAGTTAAAGGTTGGAGGATGAAACTAGAATGTTCTCCCTATACTTCTTCCACGTCTTGGCATGAGATCACCCATACACAATTACGACATCTACACATACACTCTTTCCCTAGGGTCATTATCATCATCATCACTTTTTTTTCACTTCCTCTTCTTTAGTTTCCATGCTTCACATTTTTATCACTCCACACTTTTCCTTGTCTCTCGACACGCTTTTCACCATCGATCTACATGGTTATCAGGTACACATCTCTTATCTACTTTATGTTATCGAGCATTCACTCAACAACATAAAGTGGGGGCAAATGTAGACACTAAATCATGCACTTTGGGTATCTATCTAGTCCTGATCACATACTACTATTCATATGATTCATAAGTAAGAAAATTACTAATTAACCCATGTCTTTGGCCATCTTTTCTTTCTTTTTGTTGCCTCTGTCGACATTACACCCCTTCTATCCCTGTCTGTCTTTTCACACTTTGGCATTTCTCACTCTGAACACCAGTGCCCAACCAAGATGCCTAGTGCCATTGTTCCCTCTGGGCACCCCTAACCTCTTTGTACTTTGCTCACATATTTTGGGTCTTTTCTAGTTGTTTGGGCATCTTATCTTTTTGGTAGTCGGCCTTTTCAGGGTTAATTAAAAAATTCAAGCAAAGGAATCATATAAATATAAAGTTATGTGGCAATAATAAAGGACCAAACACTAAGCATTAACTATCACCACTTAAGGTTGCATTCAAACATCCATCTAACATCCACACAAGGGCAAGGGAATACATTATTCTACATACAATTCATAGGAGGGGAAACTCATTCTTTCATGCACACATCTATTTACATCTAACTACTTGCTCGCTATCAAGTGTGACATGCACAAGAGCCACCTAGGGCACAATCTATTCACACACACACATAGAACTACATTGGGTCTGAGATGTAGTGCAACACTCGATCGTAAGTTCACTTGTTTGACATCCGAGGATAGTTTGACCCATCATTTGCATTATTTTCTTTTTGGGATTTGATGCACTTTTGAGGGTTTTGCAAGTCAATTATTCTTTGCAGGTTACAGGTGACATCGGTAATCATTGTGCAACATACTAATGCAAGCAAATGGTGAAGAACAATGAATACCTCGTGACCCTCCAAAGTTGTTTTTTTGAGGTTCTGAGCAGTCATGGGTGCCTAGAGCATGTCTCAGTAGCACCCACAGTGCCCCTAACCCATTCTAGGTGCCCCAATCCAGACAGATCTTGTGGTCGCATAATTTTCTGGGTTTCAGTTTGACAATTTCCCCTCTCTGTTCAACGGTTCGTCACTTTGACATAGTTCAAATTTATTTACAAATCAACCAAGTTCTTCTATCTCCTCTTTGTAACTAAGGTTTCATAATTTCTAGCTTATTTTTCTTGGGTCAATTTTTGTATTTCATTGTGTATATTCAATGTTGTTATATAATTAGTAGTAGACATCTATATATTTCAATATTTGCTTAATCAGGTTGTCCATGTCCTTTACATCCCATTTTTTGTGCATTTAATTCATATTGTTGTAATTTTTTTATGGGAGGTGAGGAGGATGAGCATGCAATTGGTGCTTATGGTAATTTATCATATATACCTTACATTTCCCTTATGTTTAGGTGTGGGATGGTAGGGAAGTTTAGTTGGCCTCCCATATTTTCATGGCGTATAAAGTAATTGACTATTGTCTATATTATTACTTAGGAGTTGAGAATATTGAAAAAGGATATTAGTGTTACTACTTTCACCAATTTCATAAGTAGGTATACGTTCAAGGGAATTGATTGGAGTGGTGGTTTAATGGTTGGGTGTGGTTTGTTAAAGTGTGAAGTAAATTCTTGGGTAAGCTCTTCTTTGCCGCAAAATATAAAGGGTGCCTCTTCAGCGGGGCAAGAATAAATTATAACATCCTAAACATATTTAAACTATTGATGAAATGTGGAAGGAACCCCACTCATGTAATGAATCTAAGGTATCCTAAGGATAATATTATAATTCAAGTTATTAGGCATTACCTCAAATGTTGTTGGAAGAGTCTTTAGTCCAAAATTGATCTTTAGTATAATGTGCCCTAATGGTTCCCGTGCAATATTATCAATTCCTTGGTTTTAAATATTAGAGGGGGTTATATTATTTGATACTAGGCCAAAATAATGGAGAAATGTAATGTTACATATGTTTAGTTCATAACCATTATCGAAATTGCCCTTTTGAATCCTTTCTTCTTAATTTTGACTTGAATGTACAAAGTCATATATTGATTGATTATGTTTTTAGGTTGTAAGTCCTATTTTTGAAAGAAATTTCATGTTCATCGGTATTAAGAGTATCAATGATAGATACATAGTATTTATGTTCAACATTAGCCATAATCGTTGTTTCTTTTAGTGTCTAATAAATGATGTTCTTATGTGGAGTACAACGTCGGAAAAATTCCAATATAGAGATTATTTCATGCATTTTTTTGAGTTGGTTAAGACTATTATACTCTTTCATTACTATTATAGGAGATATAAGTGGTAGAGGGATGATTGGGTTATTATTATAATGGTTTCCATTAATGGAGGAAGGATTGAGTAGAGGCATGCCACGTCATGTTTTGATTGTGGTTGCCTCCTGGCTAGGTATGTGTTTAAAAACAAATATTTTATGATAAGGAGATGAACTAGCAATATCAAGGGTATATGGGGGAGATGGTATGAAAGTGGTGCTAAGAGCTAGTTCCCGATGAGTAATTATGGGAAGCGTTTTCATATGCCACTTGAGTGTTATGCATAGTAAAAAAAAATTGTAACCCAAGTTATTATGATGTTAAATCTACTTATTATTTGAAAGAAAACCCAAAAAAGCAATATGAAACTGAAAATCAAATTTAGAAATCTAAAACCCTAGGAGTTGAGAATGAATTTTTTTGTTGATGTGATCAATAAATAAAGTGGGTTTACTAAAATGTAATATCAAAAATAGGTTTATCTAATTAAGATATTAATTCAAGTGTGTATTGATCTTGAACAATGGATACAATAAACATAGTAAATTCCCAAAAGTCATAAATCATGTACAAATAATGATATTTGGTCAACATAAATTTTTAAAATAGAGTATTGAAATATTTGGGTAGGGTTTTAGAAATATTGCACCATTTTGTGAGCTCTAAAGATGTGTAGAGATCTCGAGAGTAATGTAGTGTCATAAATATGCTTGTAAATTATGGGGATTTGAAGATGAGCATTCAACAAAATTGCATGTTTTAGACATAATTGAAGATGAGCATTCAACAAAATCAACTATTATAGACGAAATTACCCAAAAGTTTTCGTCTTAAGATAGACACTTTTTTCCTCCACTACTTTGGGATCCATAACTTAACTTTGTCACCTAGTGCACCTATATCTTTGTATTTGGGATTTGCACTAAAATATGGAAATCACACTTTTATACCAACAAATGGATTCTCTTTGTATTTAAACCCTCACTTCCTTCATGTGACCTAAAAAAGAGATTAGTCTACATTTGAGTCGACCTCTGATAGTGAATCCTACATAGTCATACTCCAAAGAGGCATCATGCCCATGTAGTTCTCCTCCGAGTGAATGTGTGAATGACTATAAACAATGTGATTTGACAAGCCCTAATAAGGCCTTCAACACTTGGCAATGAACTTTGACTTCACATTTGGCACATGAGAATGAACTTTGATAATGTACTCGTATTTGTAGCTTGTTAAAGTGTGCCCCAAAAATGGATGCTTCAATAATAAGGGTCCATGAGTCCTTAGATTCTCGCCTTGATGTGAAATCCTTACGTTCCCCTAATAAGTTAGGGTGTATGTGCTTATATAGGTGACTTGTGTAAATGATTTCCTGCTCAACCAACCCTAAGCCAATTAAGATAACTTGTGTATTTGAAATTTTGACTTTGCTGAAAGTACAATGGAAAGTGTCATCGACCTTAAACACAATTGTCGTTTGATTCCATCCTAAGTCGATGATCTCATCGAGTTTAGGATGCAACTTGATCGGAGATGTGGCAAATAGATAGGAGTTTGAAGATGTGTTTTGTATAGGATGCATTAGTTTCGATGTGTTAAGTAAAGAGCGGTCATGACCTAGTGGACTCAAAGTGTGGGGATTGAGCATGATGCATTTGAATTAAGTTAATAAATGTGTAAATGGGCTAGTTTTGGAACAAATGCCTCATGATTATCATCAAGTCCCTTAGATCTCGAAATTTGTGTGCTAAGCTATGGAGTTCTTTACTAATTATCATATGCAATTTATGAGTGTAAATTCACTAATTTAATTTTTGCAACATAATGCAAAATTTTTACTAACTTAAAATTTAATAAACATATATCAACAACAATGTTATAACAAACTACAATAGTATGACAACAATCTATCACCATTCCTCTTCCTACTAATAAATGCTTATGGTGATTGTTTTTAAAGTGGGTCTCCTTTCCTTATGATTATTACAAAAATACACTAAGGAAAAATGTCACTTGAATTATGACTACACAGTGTCAAAGGTCACTTGAATATTGAGGATGTTTAGAGTCGTAAAATAATTCTAAGATGCTATCTCGTATTCGAAAGCATTAAGACATGTACTTAAGAGGCAATTTGACATGATATTTTTTTCAGATTATGAAATTCCTCTCTCTACTAATAAATGCTTATGGTGATTGTGTTCTAAAGTGGGTCTCATTTCCTTATGATTATTTATGAGTGTAAATTCACTAATTTAATTTTGCAACATAATGCAAAATTTTTACTAACTTAAAATTTAATAAACATATATTAACAACAATGTTATAACAAACTACAATAGTATGACAACAATCTATCACCATTCCTCTTTCCTACTAATAAATGCTTATGGTGATTGTTTTTAAAGTGGGTCTCCTTTCCTTATGATTATTACAAAAAAATACACTAAGGAAAAATGTCACTTGAATTATGACTACACAGAGTCAAAGGTCACTTGAATATTGAGGATGTTTAGAGTCGTACAAATAATTCTAAGATGCATATTTGTATTCGAGCATTAAGACATGTACTTAAGAGGCAATTTGACATGATATTTTTTCAGATTATGAAATTCCTCTCTCCTACTAATAAATGCTTATGGTGATTGTGTTCTAAAGTGGGTCTCATTTCCTTATGATTATTACAAAAATACTCAAGGAAAGATGTCATTAAGAAAATGACTACTCAAGTCAAAGGTCACTTGAATAATGAGGATGTTTAGAGTCATACAAATAATTTTAAGATGCATATATGTATTCGAGCATTAAGACATGTACTTAGAGACAATTTGACATGATATTTTTTGGGATTATGAAGTCATAATTAACTATTATGTTAAAGTAAAAGGAGTAGATAGGAAGGCCAAACAAGAAAACATATTCTCATCTCACAACCAATCAACCATTATGTTAATAAGGGGCTATTTCTATTTTGATGTCTCCCATATTGACAATAAGGATCAACAAGAATTTTTAAATTGTAAAAACAATTACCATAATACAAATAAATAGAGAGATTGAATCTCTTCATATTTTTAGAAATCACTAAAATCATAGAAAAGATCACTTATATCTAATGGGTACTAGTCACAAGGATGATAACCGATTAGGCACCACACCCTACAAAATGTTTTATTTACTGTAGCCATTCGCGTGTAAAGAGCGAACGAACAACTATTTACCCTCGTAAGCACGCCCGGTGGGAGTCGAACCCACAATCGCCTGATTAGAAGTCAGACGCCTTATCCATTAGGCCACGGGCGCCAGATATTCATAGTATTTGTAACAACTTTATTTAAAATGTATGCTTTTTGGGAGTTCAGTCCCGAATTTAAACTGGGCTTGCCCTGTGAAGAAAATCAATCTCAAATGGAAAATAAAGTATGACATGAATACGGCAGAAAACAAGTACAAATTTGGGGCTGTCCTGAAATTCGGCATAGTATTGCCATTCCATATGAGTAGTTAGGTATAAAAATAAAAGGAATGTACAATCTTGGAGGTGCCGATTTAGCAGGGTATTTTTAGGGTTATTTTTCGTCAATTGGTCAGGCTTTTACAATTTTTCCTAAGTTTTAGATTCGTCTGAAAAAATGATTCTATAAATATTTTTATAAAATGTACATAAATTTATTAAAATCTACATAATAAATTATATGTTTTTAAAATAATTTGTGTATAATATATAGGTTTCCACATCTTTAGTTAAAAATAGTCATTGTATTATAATACTTTTAAATTTTTTGAAATTCCTTTAAAGAAAATATCATGTTGTTTAGGTATGAGTTTATTAACTCCTTTACATAGCTATTGTATTTTACTTCTCTAAACCCTGCATTTTTTTCTAGCTCTTTGTTTTCATGTAAATATTCTTAATAATATTGTTGGACGTGGAGTTGTGAATTGTGAATCTTTTGATTTCAATGTAAATATTTTTATAATATTGTTGGACTTGTTGCGATGAATCTTCTCTTTAAGGAATTTGTATGGAGTATTTTTTTTTGTTCATTAATATACTTTTCATGAATTTTATATTATTATATACTATAGTTTTGCGAAAAGAGTTATATATGTGAATTTTCACTAGTTATGTGAATCAAATTTATGCATTCTAACTATTTGCGAAGTCTGAAATTTAGTGATAATTGAGCATCACGGTGTGAAACTTATTGTTTGCATTCTTTATCATTTCAATGTGTAAATGCAGTTTTATTTTTATTCTTTTGGTTTTGTCCACATGCCCAATTTGCTTGGAAGTGGATTTACTCCCTTTCTAACCTTTCATCTCTGAAATTTTCACCTCGTAGATGGTTCTTCTGACAGATTTAGCTATGCTCCCTGCGAAATTCAATATTTATTGGAAAGTGTTTAAATCAGATATTCTATTTCATATTTGAAAAGATTGAAATTTTGTTTGCTTTTACATGTTATAGATAGAGACTTTCCTATTACAATAAAAATTTTGTGATCTCCAATGTTATACTTCACATTCATATTGGAGCCTAGAAAGTCTGTTTGGAGGTGGAACACCTTCAATGCCCACTTCTGTCACATCTGCTACGGAATCGTCCATTATTTTTCTGCATTACATTGGCCTCAAGATTGTAGCTTTCAGATCTTGGCCATAAACAGCAAATCCTTCCTTTCAGGGACAGAGATTTACAAAACTCCAGGTTTGGGTAATTAATCCTCCAACGTTCCCAACGTTGATCACCCCTGCTTCATGATGTGCACAATGCAATGTGAACGCCGAACGGTATATGTTATTTGATTTAGAGGGATAGTTTTTACTTTTGTAGTTGATGTTGATAAGGGGTGTGATTGATTTTGTAAGTGTAGGAATATAGATGAAGCATTACGTTTAAATATTTTATCTCTACATTTCAAATTTGTTACAAATTCGTACATATACATTTGCAAATCTTATATATTGATTTGTCAGCTTGCAAATTTGGAGGGTAGAATATGTTGCAAGTATGTTCAACCGTGAAGTAGCTATATCAGGGTGCATCGTACACATTACCCAAATAATTTTTTTGCAAAATTTTCAGGAACAAAACATTTTAATGCACCATATTCGGAGCAATTTGTTTGAAATTAAATTTTCCAAATACAAATCTCTCTTTTGAAAACAGATCAAAGTTTCCATAGTGTGAGGCTTTATCTCAAGATTACTCGATACTTCAATTTTATTGCACACAAAAAGAAACTACCAAACATCTAGATTTGAGTGAAGTTGCTTATTTCTTCTTACTTTGGTAAGACATCCGTTTAGATATCTGTAAACAAAGCCTCCTAAAATATACTGCAATCCATTCCTTTAGATTATATTGATAATATCATTTTGAAAGTAAAAATGTGTCATAAAATATATTGAACTCATTCCTTGATATTTCGAAATTTCTTGAGAACAATTACGAAGCTGAGAGTTATGAATGGACCATACATTTTTAGTGCTAACATGGGCATAACTGCCACACTATACAAATTTGTAAATTGTTCCAAAGTAAAATATTTCTTGAGAACAATTACTGAAGCTGAGAGTTATGAATGGACCATACATTTTTAGTACTAACATGGGCAGAACTGCCACACTATACAAATTTGTAAATTGTTCCAAAGTAAAATACAAGCTATTCACACTTCCATGTTTGGTCCCAGTACAAACTTTTCTTACCTTCAAACCAAAGTTCTTAATCTATGGTTTTGACAACCTTAGCAACCAAAAATTCAAGACATTCTTTTATCCTTTAAAAGCATCCTAAACTCTTCCAAATATTATGTGGCTAGATTGGAACTAACAAAGACAACAAGCATTAATGAAATGAAAACATTAATCAAAGCACCAAATTGATACCGATGTCTCAGCTTGCCGAATTCTTCATTATCACCCAAGTCAAAGGTGTCCCTACTGGTTAGAGTGTCATGGGGAAGATGATTTGGAAAGAAGGTGTATCACTCAATAATTTCTCCATGCCCAAACAAACATTTCAAACAATGCAAGGAAAACCCAAACTATGCCCGGTGAAAAGAAAGATTGATGAACTTACATTAGCATCATCTCCATAATTATAAATTACTGCTTCTGGAAAGGACATTACTATCTGAGCAGAATCAACCCAAATATTTTTTATTCAGTTGACATCTCCCAACAAAGATAAAAAAAGGTCTAGGCCAATACACAGAATAAGTTGTGTGGTTTTACAGAGTAAGTATTATCTTGAAAACAATTTAAGGGAAACATTACCCATAAGTTTCCACATTTACAAAGAAGTTCGTCACACTAAAGACTTAACCCAACTTCCAAATGTGATCCATGGTCTTCAACTTCTGCCCAGAGCCTTGAGAATTTCACAACCCATGTATTGAAACTATGCATGTTGGAAACTGATAAAGAAGAAAACCAACGTTGTTGTATTATGTCTATTAAACATTGGCACCATTACCTAGTTGGCTTTCATTGCAGATAATAGTCTTGCCATTGAGGCTTTCTACAGGAGTGATTTTTGCCTAAATTCCCAAATCTGAACACAGAGAGAACAAACTCATTTTTTTGTGTAATGTGCACTAAACACTGTCACCATCTCTTGCCTAGCTTTCCATGCAGATAATGGGGCTTTCTACAAGACCAATATATGCCTAACCCTTGAAGGGCATTCTTTTTGTCATATTATATCCCATCTAAATCTCTATATATTCTATGGCCCCCCCTCTATATATATGACCTAAAATACCAGGTAAGAATTATGTTATGTTAAGGTGACTTCTTGTCTTCTTGTTTATCCAATTGTGGGTCTTCCAACAGAAATACAAGATAGGTGCTTGAACAAGAAAGCATCCATGGAAATGGAAGATTTGAATCATATAGAGCACTCTGTGTTGTATATGTATATTCCCCATAATGAACAAGGACTCTGCCACCAAATCCATCAAAGCAATCCTTTTTGTTTTATATATAAAGTTCAATCTCTCCATCAAGGATTAAACTAATTAGATTAACTTTCATCGTGAAAAGAGGAATCAATAGTCATTAACATGACCACATTACTAGTGGGTTGAGTGGAGGCTGAGGGCTCATACAATGATGCCACTGTAATCCATCGAGGATACTTTCATTTACTACATTGTTACACACCATGGTCATTTGCGGTGGTTGGATTGGATCTTCCTCCATCAGAATCTCATTTTCATCATCCATTATCATTTCATCCTCATTCTCGGTGACGTTATCATAAACAGACTTCTGATTTGATGACAACTCCTGCACACATGTGGTAAATTGAGATGGCACCCATGGACCCACTCCAAGATGGTTATCTACAGGTTTTGTCTTTGAGTTGTACAAGTTTGACACAGAATCTGTTTGTCTTACAAAACGGAATAGGTCGAGCAAATTTCCCGACCCTTGAATCTCCCAAGCTACTAACAACAAAACATTGATAATTTTTAATAGCATTTTAAAATCTAAATTGCTTTCAAAATTGAGCTTTGTATAGCAAAAAAATCAATTCCTCTACAGATTAAAAGATATCAATATCAATATATATTTCCAACAGATTATGCTTTCTTCGAGAATAACACTCATCCAGTGGTTGATGGGTGAAATCTTTATACCAATGCTTTTGATGGAAATTTTGATACCCTTGTGGCAGCCATGATTAGAATTGGCTTTGGCCAATCTCCAATCATTATTGGAGAAATTGGGTGCCCAAGTGATGGGGCCATTGTTGCAAATATCAGCAATGAAAAAAGATTCAACCAAGGATTGGTGAACCATGTACTGAGCAACAAGGGAATACCCCTCAGACCTGGTGTTCCACCTATGGAAGTATACCTATTTGGTCTACTGGATGAGGGCCAAAAGAGTGTCATGCCTACGAACTTTGAAAGACATTGGGGTATCTATACCTTTGACGGCCACCGCCTTGACTTGGGAAAAAGATTTAAAGGTTTGGTGAATGCTACAAATGTCCCATATCTTCCTTCGAGATGGTGTGTTGCTATGCAAATTCCAAGGATCTTGCAATGACGTTGAGAAGTAGGTAATGTTTCTTATGTGATCAAACAAAAGGAAGTTTTTATTTTAATGGCCCGAATGATAAATTAGGTCGAGCAAATTCCAGCTTCGAACTATGCACAACTTGCATGCTCAAGTGTTGATTGCACAAGACTTCTTTATGGAGGATCTTGCAATGACGTTGGAGAAGTAGGTAATGTTTCTTATGCTTTCAACAACTACTATCAACAACAGAATCAAACAAAAGGAATTTTTATTTTAATGGCCTGGGAATGATAAATTTTTTGGATCCCTCAATTGGGGATTGTCGTTTCCTGGTTGGGAATACCCCTCAGACCTGGTGTTCCACCTATGGAAGTATACCTATTTGGTCTACTGGATGAGGGCCAAAAGAGTGTCATGCCTACGAACTTTGAAAGACATTGGGGTATCTATACCTTTGACGGCCACCGCCTTGACTTGGGAAAAAGATTTAAAGGTTTGGTGAATGCTACAAATGTCCCATATCTTCCTTCGAGATGGTGTGTTGCAAATTCCAACTGTGATCTGTCCAGTGCTTCGAACTATGCACAACTTGCATGCTCAAGTGTTGATTGCACAAGACTTCTTTATGGAGGATCTTGCAATGACGTTGGAGAAGTAGGTAATGTTTCTTATGCTTTCAACAACTACTATCAACAACAGAATCAAACAAAAGGAAGTTTTTATTTTAATGGCCTGGGAATGATAAATTTTTTGGATCCCTCAATTGGGGATTGTCATTTCCTGGTTGGGATTATAGACTCCTTTGCTTCTGCTCTACATACGACTTCAAGAATTTTTCTTTCAGCCCAGTGGATAGTTCTGATGTGTTTACTAACTCATGTTTGTCTTCGATTGTCTACTGATCTCCACATGCCACCAATTCATAACCACTGTATATTCTAAACCTTCATCCTCATTCATCTCCCGCCCACCTATTGTAGCATGCAAACAAAACCCCACATCAAACATAATCTGACTGCAAAAATAGTCAGAGAAATCGAGATAAAAACATGGTGAAGAAGGGCTTTACAATTACCTACAACATCTTGTGAATATTTGTTGGTCCTGCTAAATTACCCAAAAACAATTTATTTTTTCTATAAATACACTTAATAAACAAAATTAATTTTTAAGTAAGAACCTATTTAATCTAAAGGAAATTATAAATTATTATTATAATATACTACTATTTTACTGTTGTTGGGATTAAAATTACAAATGGAACTAACTTGTTACAAATCTAACCATATTGGTATAAGAGATGAGTTACATTGTGTTCCAAGAAGAGACACAAATCAAAGGGGTAGAATCCCATTTAAGAAACAGTTGATTATTTCCTGATGATTCCACATCATAATATTTGCCTACATCGTCCCCACATGATGATACAATATGTTTGGCAAACATAATGTTTTTCTGGCTTATGACATCTTCGGCAAACCCAAATTGGAGTGGGATGTCTATCGCTCGGACTATTTCTCCTTCCTTATTCTGCCATATAATTAATGGGTCTGCACAACATTGACCCAAAGAAGAGATGTTCTACCATTGCTCGAGCAAGCCCATATTCCTCTGTTAATCCTGCTTCCACAGAGTCAAACACCGCACACAGATTCTTCAAACACAGAGCAAAACGCTCCACGAAATTGAGCTTGCCATGAGCTACAATTCCATTAGGTCCAGTGCCCACAGTCAGGATAGCTGGATCGAGGTCGCGCGTCCCCTGCAGGAATTGTAATAACTGCTTTCTACCGCGTCCAAACATATGTGGCAATTCCCACATGCAATTCACCATCACAATTTCATCCTCGCTTGACCTCAACTCATCTTTGACATTTTCCAATTCAGTTTCCTGATACGAGAATGGAATCGCCATCGAACTTGCATACTCAGACAATCTTCTTCCAGTGTCTTTGCAGCAGCATGAAAATGGACCTGAATACTCCTCCTGATAAATCCATTTAACCGCTGTTATTTTGAGATGACCAATTTGGTAATTTTCAGTTTTCAAAGCTTCCATTAATGGCGGCCACTGCATGCCCTCCATTATGTCGAAATCAATGATATGGATCACTTTCTGTGTGTGAGCAGGGATGGCTTCCAAAATACCAGATACAGAAATTGAAGGCGCCATTGCCAAGCGCTGCATGGCCAAACAATCCATGAAAATAGGCAGGAAAATCTAAACCGTCAATGAAAATAGGCGGAAAATCTAAACCGTCATAAAGTGCCCATCTTAATCGTCATTTCGGTACCGCAACATTAATCGCAATGTAAAAAAAACGTCCCAAACGGTCAAAATTTGACACAATGCGTAAACGTCCCACAAGGGCCTTTCCCATAGGGGGAACGCCTTCGGCGTAAAAATAGGTCTATTTAACATAATTACTAGCGTAACTTAAAGTTATTGATAGGGTCAAGTAGTTTTGTGTTTAGATGTTGTTCCCTTTAGCCTTTAAGCCTAAAAGAATTATCATTGTGAAATATGGTATAAAGTTTACAAGTTATTATTTATTATTATTATTATTATTTTGTGAAAGTGTAAAGTTATTAGTTTGATGTTGTGGAGTAATAGTCAATAATAATCTCTTCAATATATCAATTAATTTAAGTAGTACAAGAATATGATAATTAGTAAGTTGTTGATTTGGTTATTTTAAAACTTATCAAAATAAAAGTGTCACCAGAGTCGTTGTAATTGTAGTGTTAAAAAATATTAAAAAAATTGTCTTACGAATGTATTTTTGATGTAACCCGATGTCCTAAAATTAAGTGGTTCACATTATAGGGGAAGTAAAGAATAATCACAATGTGGAAATAAATATGCTTCGAGATTGCATTTGCTAAGTAAGCATCACGTCAATCGAGGATGAAGGCACATGAGGATGAAGGACAAGCGTGTCCTCTCGCCGTCCACAAGTGACGAGGCTGCACAATGAAGTTGTGGCATTTTTTAGTTGTGTTTTTTGTTGCAACGTGTTTTAGTTTTGTGTGTTAGAAAATACTTGAACAAATAAAATATTCATGTTCACATTTGTAATACATGAGCTTCATTTTATGATGTTATCCCTTGATATAAAAATGTTGTAGAGAGCTAAAGCACCAAAGCAGAAGACAATTCCTGGATCTTATAAAGGTTTGTATAACATCCCCATTTAAGATACTAGAACAAGGGAATTTTTTTTTTTTTATAACGTTCTCTGTTATGAATTATAAAATTCAAACACACATTCAAGTTTTAATAATTGTTCTCTGCCCAAACAACACAGTTTGGAACACACAATTTCTTTTTAAAACTAATGTTCCCTGTTCGCATATTTACAATATGGAACACACATTCAATGCCATTCAATCTTATAACAGATTCTATATGCTGCTGTAAATGACTCGAGGAACTGCCGATCTTCCATTTTCATGGCTCGGAGTTTCATCGATCCTTCATTTCATGACTCGGCAACAACCGATCCTTCATGTTTGTTTATGCATAGTATATTATATATACCAGTTCTCTTAACCGTTTCCGGTTATCGAAGTGATCCATTTAAGAAGCCTATCTGAATATCTGTTACTGATATTCATCTGACATCCTGCATCTTAAATTAAGTGATAAGGACAACGCAACCAGCACTTGCGATACTTTGGCCAAAGATTTTCACATGCTTTGCATGATCATATTCCTGGATGTGATACACATCAATGGAATATGTCCTTCACTTCACTTCACCTGTTATCTAGAATGGTCTTTCCTGGTTCCTACCAGTCCTCTCAGTTTAAGGTCAGTTTTAAACTTCCAATTTCCAACTAGCAAGATGAACAAATATAGGAAGGCACCCTGTAACTAAAGATACGCAGACATACGGTGTCGTTCCCCACGACTCCGTGTGTCTAGTTATCTTTAGTATCCCGGGGTCACTCCGTATACGTGATCATACTCCTATCCCTTGCCAAGAACTTCACATTCAGCCTATGTAATCTTGATGTTTTAATTCGGGAGGGCATTGTAATATGTCAGCTATAACATTGTGTCGTCATGAAGACCCCGTCTTCATGAAGACACCTTGCTGTAGCTGGCGTATGTCAATGTCCTACGGAATCCTCCCATCGAGAGTACACATCCTGCTCAAGTGATTTGGATATGATCTTAATATTTTAAAATCAACTTTCAGCAACCATGTTGATCCCTTTATCCTCGTTCCCGTTACAGTTGTATATAGCTAAGAGAGACTAAATCCGTCCTTTAGCTTGCTATGCATCTTCTCCTTCGTACCGAAGGGCTGCATTTCTCTACTTGGTTCTCTTCTTAATCATTGGATTAAGCAGCCCGTTACCGACGGACGTGATAAGTTTAACCTATTAAACTTAACCAAGATTTTTCCCAACTGTAACTAAATTCAGAATTCTAGCTTATTAGACGTCATTTAAACGAGGTCTAATTCCCAATAAATGTATTCATTTATTTTCCTTAACCTTACACAGTTAAGGTCCATTAGTTATGGATATACTTATCCCATATCCTTTATTCTGAATTTAACATACGAGGTCATTAATGGAGTTCGAAAGCGAAGTTCAATTACTCCGAAGTTAATTGATATTCCTTAGCTTCCAAGCTAATCCTGAATACCTATCAGTTATGGATTCATATTCTTCCTAATCCTTTTTAATGTCAATTAAAAATTCATCTTTACCCAAGTATGAACTAATTGCATATTTCAACTTAAAAGTTGCATTAAGGTAAGAATAGATATCTATTTCTTTTTAACGTCCATCCCAGGACAATTAAATAAATCCAAATCAAGAAAATCATTATATTTCCAATTTAACCAACAATATCAACTGATATAGTCATTAAAATATCACACTTGTATTTGTATTCATCATCTATTTCATAATCCATACATTTGCCAATCCAACTGAAAGGGCATTGTTTACATAAAACATCATTACAACTCATAGATAGAAGAATATACTTTCTTCTTTTTACAATTCCTCAAAGAGGAATAAAAGTAAACAAATACAATTCATCTTCAACCAATCAAGAAGCATCAGAAAATAGCCATGTCTTCATTCTAATCAAATTCCATCTGCAAAATTACTTGCACGGGTCAGTTCAATGAACTGAGCATATTAAGCACTTATCATTAAAATGAGGTGCTTCAATTAACTGTCTCAATAAAAGAACCCTGCTTTTATGAAACGACAGTAAGACATCAATCAAGAAATAGGCACCAAAGAATGATCAGCATAACAACTGAACCATCAAAATACCATCACAATCAGCCAAAGAACTGCTGTCCCATTTTCCACATAACCGTTACAAGTTTCAAATTACAATATTTGTAAAGTTAGGAATACAAGTAGCATACTGCTGATATAACATACTGTTATCCTTTCCACACCTTTCATTAATAATAAATGCAAAGGGTAAAACTAACTGAAACGTAAATCCATTACTTTCCTTTCAGTTCATGCATCACATTAGATTCCAAGCAATCACGCACAGACGAAGAAAGCGAACAACAATGCATATAGTTGCTCATATCTAAGCACTACAAAATTCGTTAATAACGATTACAAATTTTCAACTGTATGAAAGAAGAAAAGATCATTTTCCAAGTCATTCATCCACATTACTATCTCCTTCCTCATGACTGTCCTAAAAATGGAATCCAAACGAGACACAAATCAAGATAACAGTTCAGAGTGAAACTTACAAAATCCATTCGAATTCACTTTCCGGCAGCAAGAGTAATTTCATTCATAATCAGCTTTAAATGAAAACAAGGAAGAATTTATCGTCCTTATCAATACTTCATTTAAATCAGGCTCATATGCATATCCAAAACAGGTTAGTACATCATCGTATTTATCATAGATCAAATAGTACAAGGATGCATACTATATATTTACCGTACTAGAAGAAACCATAATTCTTTCACTGTATGGTAAACCAGATAAACAGTTATACAATCATGCAATCAATTATTCACGTGATTTTCTAATTCTATGAACGCATTCCGTTCAAAATAAAATTTATTCATTGCTTTGTTACCTACAGCAAGTCCAATCATAATGCACAGTAAGACTTCAATGCTATTTCCAGAACTCAGACAGCTAAAGAGAAGAATTCGTTCTTTAACTATTCAAATAAGAAAACAACCATTTTCTTCAACTCACTAAGAATTATTCATGCCGGTTTCATTTCTTCTAAATAACTGTGCAAAATCAGAGACCACAAGAAACATTCAATTATTTCATTTGTACAGAAAACTCAGCACTCAGAAACAATTTAAATGCCACTGTCCTCTCTACCGACTGAACTGGTAAAGTTCAATAACCACCTGACTACTGATTTTACCAAATCAAAACAAAGCAGAAGAAGAATTCCTTACCAATAAATGATTCTACCCGAATCCATTTTTCTATTCACAATGATGTACAGAACTCAAAAATGTGATTTTTCATCCAATAATACCCTTATTATTAAAAACCCGCATAGGATATCAGATGCACAACAAAGTATAATCAAAACAGGTCCAACAGCAAGACAACTTCCCAAGCATTTCCTTCTTTGTACAGCAATCCAAGTAAAATGCGTTTTCACAAAGACAATCAGAACTAAAAGGTCGAACAACATCAATGAAACACAACAAATCATCTAACCCCTTCAGCAAGAATCAACATGATTTATTTAATGCACAGAATACAAGTCAAGCTCGTTTTCACGACTACAGTCCGAGCCGTATGATCAAGTCATTTCCATACAACACAACACAACCAACCTTTCATCACAGCAAGAAGGACTGTAATCATTCATATGTTCAGAAGAGAAAACAATTTCTTTTCCAGCTTTCACGAATACTCAAAATCGTATTCGTCCATTTACATAAAAGAAGAAGCACAACAACAATTGTATTACTAGCATATCCTTCTAACCGAGCTCGCATTGCTCAGATAAAACTCTAAAACCCATCCCTTAAAGTTCAAAAAGAAATGCTATTCCCTTTTAATCCCGAAACAGCAGAAAGAAAAAAAGAAAAGTCTTATTTCTTTTAAGAAAATTTCAGTATAGAAACGACATCAAGCCGCTCGCACAACCTATACAATCTTATCACAAAAGTTCATATGACAAAAGAACAATCGCACAGCAATAAAACAACCCACACTGCCTGCACAGTTCCCATATAACATTTTACAGAGAAAAACCCATTTCGAATTTCCATTTAACGTCAACAACCAGCACAACATGGAGGTATTCCATTCAAAGAAATGCAAAGACAGTTAAACACAGCAACCAGAGACGATTTTACCTATCATTTCCAAAAATGACAGCAAGAATCAATGAAATCCAAATCGTATCAACACGACAACAATCACATAAACCCAAAACCCAAGAGCAGGGTTGTTTTAATGAGACGTTTAAACAAAGCAAGTATTTTTAAAGAGAAGGGCTTAACATGCCTGCAATTTCTTTTCCAAAACTCGAAGAAAACTGCGTTTGCCGAAGATATTTCCTTCCTCGGTGACAGCACGAGCTTTCCAACAATCCTTTCCTCTTCAGGCTCAGCAACAGCCTCCAATTTTCCAAAGAACAGTGATAAACCCAAAGAAACTGGTTCGACTGAACCAAACAAAAAAACCAAATGCAGAGCAACTTCACCAAATCCAAATCGACACAATAAACAATCAACATTTCCCTCCTACGCCTTCCAAGGCGAGCTGGTCACGAGGACCAAGAGAATTTAATGCATTAAAGGCTCTGCCTTTTCCTAATTTCCCACGCCACTGCCAACTTGGGTTGGCGAACCCCCAAGTTCAAATTTGCATGAAAAACCAAATTTAGTGCATGGCCATCTAGCTACCTCCGCCATTTACCTGTTCCCGCCAAACTGACACTGTCCACGTAGGGACTCCCCATTTAATGCCATTGAATACCCCTTCATCCTTATCCTCTCCCTCCAAGGGTCTGCGCGTCCCCTTTAGGTTAGGATTAGTTTAGGATGTTTATTAGTATTCAACCTAGGTCATAGTTTAGTTTTAGGTTAATAGGACTTAGGTTTATTTCCCTTTCTTTTTTTTTTAAAAATCCACTTAGGATAGTAGTTTAGGATGTATGTTAGAACTTAGGATTAGCTTAGGATTTAATTCCTTCTAACACTCATGTCAATGTTGTGCAGGACGTTTCGTCCTTTGTTTCACATGCCAAAGCCACCCGTGTCCAGACATTTCCTGCCTCACGAGGTCTTAAGTTCGACAGTACAGGGTTCAAGAATCGAACCTTTGTCGTTGGCATTTACGTGCCAGCTGCTCATACCTGCAATCAGGCGCTGCACATTTATATCAACCTCCGGTTCGGTTCAAGAGTAAATCGACAAAGCAATCACAAGAATACCACAACATACTTTGGATCAATGGAATTGATTCAAGGTGTGCTGTCAATCAGCAAAGAGAGTTTAGCAAGTATACGACAATTTTTCGTCACCTCAGTAAACACACAAGCAACAATAACTGCTGTCCTATGCAATAAATTACAGCATGCAAGAATCCAAGTTAGCAACACATTCCTTTAAGATCAGAATATATCTTAACATGTTTGCCTTCATTTCAGCAGCTATAACAGTATGAAAAATATTCACCAAGATAACTTACAAAATCAGGGTGTTACAGTTTGTGGTAGATCCAGAAAACCACCACGAGGTGGACAATCGATGGGTTCATGATCACGTCAAGGTTTGTGGTAAACATATTTAAAACCATATAACGTTGAGCATTTCTCCTTTCATTTGTATTAAGGTCATGAGTCACGAAGTTGGGCATGCCATAGAGGTGAGCATACAATAGTTGAGAGTGTGATTGTGTTTCTATCATGTTTGTACTAAGGGATGGAATGTTTGGAATTAGTGCTCCTTAGAATGATTATGATTTGTTACGTGAGTTATACTCACTCCAAAATAGACTTTTTAGAGAAATCCTAGGGATTAGGAGTGAATTTTATCTTCACATGTTTAGGAGATAACAAAACATGTGTGTGTGTGTGTATCGTGATCTATGGTTGATATACAAATATATTATTATTTCTGTGAATTTTTCGAAGCTTTTACAAAATTTATAGTTGAGCATCTCTCCCCACCACCAATCGCATTGCAACAAACAAAAGAAGAAGAATAATAACAATAACAACACAATGGGTGGGATCCCATACCTAACACGACCCACCCCTCTCGCCATCATATGGTGAGGGGACAAGTCGAGATAGTCCTCCACCTCCACCTCCTTCGAACACCATGTTCGTTGCTATGACATAGTTTTATGTGGGCCTCTATTTTCTTCAAAGTGTCATTTGTTTCTTGCTCCTTTTTTGGTTAAAAATCAAACTCTTACCATATACATGTGTTTTGATGCCCTCACGAGGTAAGTTGGATTCTTCTTGAGGCTTTCTTGGCTCAATGTGACTAGCATTCTAGGGTGTGACTTCTTCTACCCATTGTTTATATGATTAATGGTACATACTAAATCTGCTTTTTAATAATAAAAAGTGTGTTTTTCAATTTAAAAATGTTAAATTTCTTAAAAACTAGTAATCGCATTCAAGTGGAGCAATAGTGATGTTGATAAGCGAGGCGATGAAGAAGTTAAAGTTGAAGGATTGACGGTGAACATTGGAGGCGGAGAGTCATGATGAAAAAGGGAATTGAATGAGGAGAATTTTTGGGTTGAGGAATCTACTGGAGGGATTAATATAAGTGATCCTCTTTTTTCTTCTGACAAGTCACATATGGACCACATGTCAATTTATTTTACCATGGAAACATCATATATTTAATGCAATGTTTTTTGAATATTAAATCTATCTTAATAGCCTCTAACTTTAAAATCCCTACTTTTTATTAAATTTGTAACTTATTTGGGATTACTACAATCACATTATTGTGTGTTTTAATTACATAAACGCGAACTAAAACCAAAAAAGTAAACATAATAGAAAAACATGGGATATTAAGAATAAATTTCAACACATATTGTAAGGGTCACATCATAATCGCCTCTATGTTTCATATATTGAGCTGAAATTACCGAAAAGAAACATGTGCTAACTCGCTTATTTTTTTACGAAAGATTGTACACAAGGTGCTCAAAATGAGAAAGATTCTCCATAAGCTTGAACGTAAGAGTTGCCAACATTGGGATATCCTTAAAAGAGGTAGTTGGGTGAATCATCAATAAGATTGATTGACCGCCCCACCGAAAAGGCCTTATTATTAGGTGGGGAATTCCTCAAAGAGGCACATGTATGAGAAGGCATCCATATATGTATGGTGAATATGGAGATGTTGAAAACAACAACACATGTTGGAGCGAGAGAAAAAATGAGAATTCACTAGTGTTAGAAGGATGCATGAGTGCGTACTTGATGGTGTTGATGAGGTAGTATTTCCCTATTCTACTAATGCAAACCTATTAGGACATTCTCCTTCAAATGAAGATAAAATTTTTAGTGAAAGGCTTGAGAATTCAATCCTTCAATTATATTCATAACAAACATCTCGATTATGATCCCTAATTAAAGCCTTCTATTGTGAACTTATATTTATGTTGTGTTTGGAATGACAAATTGTGCACACGGGAAATGGAAAATGCATAGATTTAATATATAATGAAGAAGACATGAAAAAAAAATTCAACCTTGAGATTAACGACCCATATATTGATGCGCCATTTTTTCTTCCAACAATAAATGACAAAAATGGAATTGTTAATATTGTTACTATCATTCGTATAAGACCGAAACCATATGAAGTTATATTTGATATGGAATTTGATTAACTAAAATGTGGAAGATATTCTAAGTTAATCTAATATTAAGAACAACAATAAATAATAGATAAATGCATAAAGAAAATGACCCAAACAACTAAGTAAATAGAAATGTGAAACCCTAATGAGAAAAGAGGGTTAGGAAGAGCTTAGTTGATTCGATGAAGGTGTTGGAATGTGTCGCAGTGTGAACTACAGAAAACATGAGGAGGAAATGATCACACAGAAGCTTGAGAAATCACATATCCGAGCTCTCTGGTGGGTTGGGGTGCTTGAGAGGAATAGGGCGCCAGGGTACCCTAATATGAGATATGGTTTCCCTGGTGCAGTAGAAATAGCCTAAAACCCTCCTCTGAGGTGTCGTTGGATGTTTTCTTATGTTCTCTTTTTGTCACACTAACTTTTTTGAACTATGTTAGATGTCGTTGCAATACCTGTAATAAGGAATCACCTGCAAAACCCCAAGATGAGCATCAAATCCCTAAAAAGAAATATGCATATGAAGGGGTCATATTGTCCTCAATGCCACAATGGTGGACTTACTAACTAAGTGTTGCACTACATCTCAAACCCGATGTAGTTTTGTGTGTGTGTGTAATCATGCCCTAGGTACTCTTATGCCAGTCGCACTTTGTGAAAGTAGCGAGTAATAACTATGTGTAGAAATGTAATAAAATGGTGGATGGAATAGAATAAACTTCCCTCCTATGTAGTGTGATGCAAATGAACCAGCCTTATGCCTTGTGATGGAGCTAGATGGATGCAAATGAAGCCTTTGATGGATGTAACCTTAGGTGATGATAGTAGTGCTTAGTGTTTGGTCCCTCATTATGGTCTCATAACTTTATATTTATATGGTTCTCTTGTTCTAATTTTGTAATTAACCTCAAAAGGCTGACCACTAAAAAGATAAGAAGCTCAAACGACTAAAAAAGTGCCCAAAAGTGGCGGGAAAGTGTAAAAGGCTCAAGGTGCCCCAAATGGGACTAGGGTGCCTAGGGCGCCCTAATATAGGATCGGGTGCCCCAATCAGAGATAGAATGAAGAAAAATGACATAAAATAGACTAGGAAAGTATGTGTTGAAGTTCGGAAATGATGACAAAAAGCAAAGTAAAATGGCCAAAGGACATGGGTTAATTAGTACTTTCTTCACTCAAAAACCATATGAATAGTAGTATGAGACCGGGATTAAATAATGCCTAAAGTGTGTGCTTTTTGTGTCTACATTTTCCCCACTTTATGTTGGTGAGTGAAAGGCTCTCGGTAACATAAAGTAGATAGAGATGTGTACCTGATGTCCATGTAGAGTGATGTAGAAAGCATGCCGAAGGACTAGAAAAAGCATGGAGTTACTAAAAGATGGAGTGTGGAGACTAAATATGTAAAAAGAGCAAAAAGTGATGAGAGTGAACCTAGGGTAGAAATGTGTGTGTATATATGTTGATGTGTGTGATGTACCTGCATGTTAGTATGAGGTGTGTGCTGCCACAAAATGTTGTTGTTGTTGTTGTTGACATTGTTGTTGTTGTTGATTGCTTACTTCTCATACGATTGACTAAAGGAGAAGATGATTAAGTAGTCAAATACACATGTATATATGTGTAAAAACTCATGTATGTAGTAATGAAAATATGAAATGAAATATGAAAAATGTAAAAGGAACATGTGCACTTGATCCGTGATGAGAGAAAAGGGTGTATAGAGAGGATATCTTGTACTACGAGTTTTTTGGGTGATCTCACGCCACCTTGGTCAAAGAAGTGTAGGGAGAAAGCTGCATTATTCTCCAACCTATAACTACTTCCCTATGAAGATGTGTGAAGAGATCTCTGTATTTCCTAGTTTTTTGGGATGATCCGACACCATTGGTTGAAGTAGTGTAGGGAGAAAATCCATTGTATCCTCCAACATGTAACTTCTCCCCATAATGCTAAGGACAATATGCCCTATAAAATTTGTTGTATATGGGGTTCGTAGACTGGTCTTAACCCACTCTGATGTATAACCCACAATGTCAAGGATGGAAATTAAACTGAACTATACCGGTAGAAAGCATTGAATAGTGTGTAAAACCCCAAATGATGCCCCCCTCTTTGGGGTGAATGTGACATCATTAATAGGAGAATGCGACCCCAAAAGAGGACCAATCACATAAATTGTGCCCTGTAGGGGGAAGGGAATGTTCTTGGTAGAAACCAAGGCACCACACAAATAATTGGCTAGAAAACAAGTGTTAGTATGAACAAGCATGCATGTAAAAGATAAGTGTATGCTACATAAACAATGTAGAATCTAGAAAGTAAGTAAACACATAAGAAGACAATCATAGACCACCAAAGCGGGTTGCAAACATGGGACATCACTCATGATGTCACAAGACACTCAAGGCCATAATGGTTGTATATACAAACAAACAAGTGTGCACACCAAACAAAGGGAAATGCCCACATACAAGAGCAAACAAGAGACAAACAATAACAAACAAACAAATAGATAGCCATGGAAACAAATAATCTTGCAAATAAATGCTACACATGAAGCACCTATTAACATGTTATAAAGATAACCCATATGTCAAAAGTGTGTATAAGCAAGTAATGTAAAGTGCTAAGTACATAATGAAAAAATAACACCTAAGAAGAGATGTGGATGCCCCTAACAACCATTGTAGGAGTGGTAGGAGGTGAGCATCCATGCTTGTGTAAGAGACTTGTATTTGTGATCACAACTAGAAAAGGACGTGAACATGCATGTGTGTATGGTAAAGATAATGACATACAAGAGATCTAGCTAGCATGTGTAATAAGTGAACATGAACAAAAAAATGTAAGAAAGAGTAAAAGAAACCAAGATATGCAACATGATGTGGATGGATGGAATGAAATGCAAGATGGATGATAGGAGCCGCGTGCCCCCAAGTGAATGGAAGTGTATACAGTGAGGTTCATTTAGTTTTCCCCTCAACAATACAGAATGAACCGTAAACGAGAGCATCTCATCGGGAAATGGTTGAGGTGGGTTGTGTGTAATGATTTGTGATGAATGTGTATGTGTTTTCATAATATGTGACCTAGATATGATGTGTGCATGACCTTATAGCCAAAGTGTATATCATGACAAGATGATCGAAGGAGTGATGATTTAGCCTAAACGTATATCACTAAATGGTGAATAGAGGGAGTGGTGATGTAGCCTAAGGCATATACCACTACAAGATGAAGGAAGAGGTGACCATTTAGCCTAAAGTATATGTCACTAACCTAGGAATGTCGCATGAGGGAAGGTTGAATGATGAAAATGTGTGTATGATAAGGTCCATTTGATTTGTAAACCCTCGGCAATCAAGTATGGACTAAGGAACTAGAGTGTGTCATAGGGTAGTGAGTGCAACACGTAGAATAAGATGGAGGATGTGTGATGATTAAATGACCATGTGATGAGAAAATGTGTAAATATGTAATGTGTAGAATGTAATGCAAGATGTGTAGATAGCCTAATAGTGTAAGATGTGCGTTATGTAGTATGTAGAATGAGTAGGATGTAATGCTAGACTCATAGACAATAGGGGTGTGACATATGTATGATGAAGACTAATATGATGTATGATGTATAAACACACAAATTTTGAAATAATGTAAACTAAATGTAGAGTGTATGATGTAAGATGTAAGACATATGACGTGAGATGTGTGAAGAGTCATAATGTGTAGTATACTATTGTGCAGTGTGTGGGGTTCATGTGTAATATGCCCTCAACAATCAAGTGTGAACCGAAGCACAAGAGTGTGTCATCGGGAAATGGTCAAATTGTGTGTGTAATGGCTATGTGAATGTTAGAATATGGATATATGTAAATGCGAGTGTGAGATAGTTATTGATGCTAGGATGATGGGGATGGGGGTAATGTGTAAATGTTATGCCCCCAAAATGCGGAAGATAAGGAAGCCATCATGTAATGTCATCTAAGAGATCGTTAGTTTCAGGGTCAAAGTCATATGATAAGCATTAGTTACTTGATAGGAAATATTATCTTCTTGATCTATTAATGAGCCATTGAGGCACAAATTGTACATACCCATGGCATATTCCTCATCAATGAATGGAGGAAGTGGACAACCATGCACATACCAATGAGTGATATTTTGTATATCCAAGAAAGGAACTATTGCAAATAAAGACACGACCAAAGGGCATGGGAAAAATATGTTTGCATGATCAGGATCTAAATTTCCCCAATGTAATCAAGCCATGATTTCCCTAATGTGAGTGGAGAAGATTGAGGAATTCCTGATAGATAGTTATAATATGGAAGACACGCAAGCCATAAGCAAGTAGTAATAGTGATAAAGCCATAATATAGATGAGGAGCATGAGTAGGAGGATAGAGGTCCTCAAAAGTGAAACCGAGTCAAGCTAGACCATCATGTGAGAAAATGGTGTCATCACAAGTAGGATCAAATGGAATATGTTCCCAATATGAATCATTCATGAAAAGTGTGCAAGTAAATGGTGGGCATGCTAGCGATGGTACATGTGAAGGTGTAGGTGATAGAGTGACATCATCCATGACTGAATAGGTCGTTGATAAAGAATCGTAGTAGTAGTAGTAGTAGTAGTAGGTGGTGTAGAAGAGACTGCATCTATCACACAAATGACACCTTCAAGTGGTGGCAAGTGAGGTGGTTCATCCATAGGTTGAGGATCATTTGTAGTATCGTACGTGGAATAGGAAGACTAGTATTAGGGTCTGCGATCACAATATTGGAATGGGTCATGGTCATGAAGAACAATATATTCAATGCCTTCATGGAGAAATTTAACACAATGGTGTACAATAGAAGCAAACAACTTGCATGGCATGAAGCCATGGCCTACCAAGCAAATAGTTGTAAGAGACTGGGAAATCAATGACAAAGAACACTATGTTGACAATTTTTGGGGTCCCTACGGTAATAAGTAATGTAATGTGACCAACACATGGATGAATGGAACCATCATATGCACACAAGTGAGAGATGATGGACTAACATCACAAGTAGAAAGGCCTATCTTCTCAAGAAATGACATGGGACATAAGTTGAGTTTAGATCCATTATCAACTAAAGTACACTTAATACCCATATTGAAGATGTGAATCATGATATGCAAGGGTGGGTCATTGTCAAAAGTGTTAAGATCAACAAGAAGATTAGACTTGAATGCTATGTGTTGAGAAAATGCATCTACAAAAGTTTGATAGATTGAGTCAGGATGCATATCAGCACGAATGCGAGTAGTAGCAAGAAGATGTTAGACTCTATGCCTTAAATCAAGGTTTGCAAGCAAATAATCATTGATTGAGATACTCATGATGACTAGACTCTAAGATGACAAAGAGTGAGGATCCTATAAGCGTGAAGATGGAGTACAGGTTCACCAAAATGATTAACTAAAATTTGGAAGATATTCTAAGTTAATCTAATATTAAGAACAATAGTAAATAACAAATAAATGCATAAAGAAAATGACCCAAGCAACTAAGTAAATAGAAATGTGAAACCCTAATGAAAAAAGGGTTAGGAAGAGCTTAGTTAATTTGACGAAGGTGTTGGATTGTGTCGTAATGTGAACCAAGAAAATAGGAGGAGGAAATGATCACACAAAAGCCTAAGAAATCATAGATTTGAGCTCTCTGGCTGGGTTGGGGCACCCGAGGGACACAGGTGCCCGTGGGTGCCCTAGTTTGAGATATGGGTCACATGGTCTACGAAATAGCTTGAAATCCTCCTCTCTAAGGTTTCATTGGATGTTCATCTGTGTTCTCTTCTTGTTGCACTAACTTTGTTAAACTACGTCAGATGTCACTGCAATACATGCAATAAGGAATCACCTAAAACCCCAAGACGAGCATCAAATCCCTAAAAAAGAAAGATGCATATAAAGGGGTTAGACTCGTCCTCTAACATGGCCATAATGTGGACTTAATAATTGAGCGCTACACTACATCTCAGACCCGATGTAGTTCTGTGTGTGTGTGCAATCATGCCCTAGGTGATCTTTTGTCACCACACTTTTTGAAAGTAATGAAAAATAACTATGTGTAGAAATGTAATAAAATGGTGGATGGAATAGAATAAACTTCCCTCTTATGCAGTGTGATGCAGATGAACTAGTCTTGTGCCTTGTGATGGAGCTAGATGGATGTAACCTTAGGTGATGATAGTAGTGCTTAGTGTTTGGTCCCTCATTATGGTCTCATAACTTTATATTTATATGGTTCTCTTGTTCTAATTTCATAATTAACCCCAAAAAGGCTGACCACTAAAAAGATAGGAAGCTCAAACGGCTAGAAAGTGGCCAAAAAGTGGCGAAAGTGTAAAAAGGATCAAGGTACCTCGAATGGAACCAGGATGCCTGGGGCGCCCCCACTACGGGGTAGGGCACTCCAGTGAGAGGTAGAATGATGTAAAATGACAAAAATAGACTAGGCAAATATGTGCTGAAGGTCGATAGTGACGACAGGAAGCAAAGTATAATGACCAAAGGACATGGGTTAATTAATACTTTCTTCACTCAAAAACCATATGAATAGTAGTATGAGACCGAGACTAAATAATGCCTTAAGTGTGTGATTTTGTGTCTACAGGATTTAAAATTTCATGGACATGTCATTCCGATGTGGGTCCTAAAATTAAAAGGCAAGATTTTGTAAACCAATACCTCCTGCCTAGAATATATTTGATAACAAGAATGTTGAGTCAATTTCTTTGGTTGTAAAGTGAGAACACAAAGGGTTTGGGATTCATATTTGACCTCACATACTATTGTTATTTCCAACAAAGAAATAAACATATCATGACATTTAACATCAAATCAAAACAAATTTGTTGGTGAAAGACTTGAGAATTTGATCCTTGGCTTATATTATAACAAGTATCTCATGCGTAGCATGAGGCATACACTACATGAGTGGATTCAAAGGAGTTTCAAAAAGTGAAGTGAGGGAGATGGTCAACTTGATTGAAATCCCTAGAAGCTCAAATCCCTCCTCCACCATATCTCAAAGACCACATAAACACACATCCTTAAAAGAATATATTGACGTGCAAACATATAAGTAAGAGTTGTAAGATAGTCTAGATAGTATTTGCGAGGTTGTATAGGCATCTTGTGAACACTAAAATATGGTAATTTGTCCTTGTGAAATGCCGAGTCTGACCTTATAGCCTTGTTAAGACAAATTCTCACATTCAAAATCTAATCTCATCATCTCTCTAGCCATTATACAACTTTATTATCTTTACATCATCCTCTATCAACAAATATAGAAATATTATTCAATCAAAGAGGCATAAAACATCTTATATTCATTGCAAAATTTCAATTTAGGATTTTATCCCTCCTATCTAAAATTGTACATAAAGGGTTAGGATGTGATGTCCAACCTTGGTTGACTTGTACCGTTCTACCCCTTCTCAATCACCAACTTTACTTTTGATGCTAAATCATTCTTTGGTCCATTCAATCTTCCTAGGTTTGACCTTATCATAATATATCATCCATAGAAGACTATATAAGAAAAGCATTATCATATTATAAATCACTTGGCATAATTGTAGCTCATATTGCAAACATCATTCCAAAAGCACTCAAAGGGTTCCTAAATCTACTTAAATCAACAGCACATCATCCAAGGTAGTCCCTTCTAAAAGTCTAAAGCACTAAAATAGGTTAAGGAGTCTAGCTTCACTAATTTACAAGCATTTAAAGATCATAGATCCATTTTCTAAAAAAAAGCAAAGTCACTCCAAGCATTGCACAAGAGTTTCAACAAAACAAGGGTTAGGTCACATTGTTGAGTTGCACCACATCTCACCGCTATCGTGTTGGGTACATTCTATACTACGTAGTTAGCTTGCTATCTTGTTGTTATGAAACACAAGGGCACCTCTAGGGGGTTAGTTAGCTTTACACGCTTGCAAGAGAACCTAGAAGAACTACATGAGGTTTGATTCCCCATCGGGGATATGTAGTGCAACACCGGGATTGGTTTAATAGTTGGGAGTTTAACCATCCATAGTGGTCCAACCTCAAACACACACATATGTTATTTTCTTTAGTTTGTTATTCCTATGATGAAGGCTTTAATAGGTTATCGGGGTTTATACTTTACAACATATCATTATTGGTCATCCCTATATTATGCGAATAAGAGCAACACACAACAAGCACCATTTTCGAAAAGTGAAAGAACTCGAAAATTACATAGCACCACTACCTTCTCGTCCAAGACCGTATGCAGTCATTGTCCTAGACTGCATAATCCCTACTGGACCCGTGTAAATCATGTACAATCCTGAACCTATAATTCTTCTAGTTTCAAAATCTTCTACGAAGATCCCGAGTTTCATATTCCCTTGTTCCACTTCCTGTTACACTCGGATCATTTTAGAATCTTCATAAACAAGCTTTGTTTCTTTCCCCTATTATATTTCGAGAAAATTACTTATCGTTTATCATTTGCTTAGTTCATTACAAGTTGGAATGCATTATTATAGTCATGCATAATTAATATTGAAGTCAATTATATCGAATAGTCTACTTGTTACAAACATTTACATCATTTTCATTAGAAAATCTAAATTGGGTATAAACATTTGGTGAACCTAACGAGCAATCGAATCTTCATCTTTCTTCCAAACCATATTTTACCCTAGGGTTCCATCTCTAAATTGTAGATTCATATCCAAACTTGATTGTCATTTACCACCTGCCCTAAATTTGGTTTTTACCATTGTCCCTGTGGTCTTATGGCCGGGCTTTCCCTTTGGGTCTTTTTATAGGTCTTTCTAGTTGCCAAATCACCTTTAAATGCATATTTCAGGTCATAAGCAACTCCTTTTTCAATTTCCTCTTAATGTTTTTATTAATTTTTATATATTTAATGAAATTATTTTTTTGTTTACCATAATTTATAGCACATTTTTGGAAATCAAAAATCACTATTTTTGGTAATTATGGCACAATTAATAAAATATACACTTTTTGTGAATTCTGAGAGGTTTCTATTTTCCATATTTAGATTGCAAAATACCTATTTTGGTGTCATTCACTTCATAATTTATCCTCATAAATGGCCGCTTAATAATTTGGTGATGATCACTTTTTTCTAAACGTCCTCCTTGAGTCTTATCTTCTATGATCTCTTGTTTGTCAATTGTCCATGTGCTTGATTGCCATTATTTCTCATCTAATTAGAGGCTCTTCCATCATTTTGTGCCATCATGGCCCATGCCATTTCAACCCCTTCTATTAGTAATGATGACATATATCATCGTGCTATCTCAAAGTGAATTCAAACACTATACCATGATTTTCAAGTTAGAACTCAAGCTATGAGTACTGAGATCAAATCTCTCAAAGACGAGATAACACATCTAAAGGATTCCTCTAATGCCTATGTTAATAATGTCTCTATGCATCATGATCACTCTAATTTTAAGACTACTAAGAAGCAATGTGATCCCACCTTTTCTTTCATTGAGTACTTCACCTTAATCCCGTGTATAAAGATATTATTTGCCTCGAATCCATCCTAATACAATTATTGAATATGTGGCCTCTATTCTTCATACTATTAATTTCACCGAGGAATGCATCTCCTTTGGTCCAAAGGATCTTCCTCCCCACATGTCATAAACAATGGTCTCTCATTATATATTCAAGCAGGCGAGTTCATGGTAAATTCATTAAGTAGATACTTAACGACAATGGAAACTTGTACTTGTCAACAATGGATCAAGTGTCAATATTTGAAACATATCCTTCCTTAATCGCTTAGGTATCCATACCAAGGACCCTACCACTTCTAATATGAGTATTCATGGCTTTGATAATACATCACTTAAGGTGCTCGGGAAAATCATGTTACTAATTACTATGGGAGTGTGTACCCTCAAGATATGGTTTGTCAAGTAATGCCTAATGATCTTAACTACAACATCCTTCTAGGGTGTCTTTGGATACATGCTATGGACGTTGTTCCATCCACTCTACATTGTTGTATCAAATTCACATACCAAGGAGTTGTATACATTGCACATGTTGATCCTAAACCTTTCAAATATTGTGTTGCCACATGTACTTTGCAGACAAACATATTCCTTACAACAAAAGTATGTTTCATCCACTCTAATATTGGTACCAAATTTTGTTCTCACTCATATGAATATCCATACCCATGCCTACACAAACTTCATTCCACAACTTTGGGAGAGTCGTTAATTAATAAACAAAGGGGGTGTTATGATTTGTGTGCCTTTAGATTAAATCTAATGTGGAAGATTTGGGGTATCTACATTATTAAGTGGTTTGCAAGAGCTACTCAAGGTAACAAACCATGAAAGATCCTTTTCCAATAATGTGTTAGATTTGTCATTCATAAACACTCATGGACTTCCTTGGGAGGATGAAATGATTAATGCTCAATTTTTAATAGTTTAGGAGCTCTTCCTCTCTAGCGTGACTAGGTGATTTGGTAAGAAATGGCTGCTCTTTTAAAGTGGAATCATCATTCTATTTGACATGGATTGAGCATCCCTAACTCTAGCTTGTGGTGGAATAAGGTTCTTAAAGTTAATAATCTTCCTTTTACTGTTCAACTTGAATACAAAACATGTTCTTTTTGTAAACATAGGTATTAATTTAGTCAAGGAGATAAGGGATCCAAACACTTATAATTGGATTCCTTGGCATTTATCGCATCATGTTGCCTATTTCCCTCAAGCATTCCTATGTTTTGCTCATTGAACTTAGTCTCCTCAAGTCCTCCTTAAGATTATAACCAATCTTATATCTCTATGGAAAGATTGTTCTTTGACCAAATGAACTGGTCATAACATCTCGCCACACCAAGGCATTTATATCATCTCATACAACCTCCTCTTCAATTGGGAAATTCTTAATTTAAATGGCCAATGTCTTTCCTCGACGCTTATTGCAGAGTGCATGGCTTGTAATACTTGGTAGTCCCCCACCGAAGTCAAATGTCAATTATTGGGCTAGTGTATTCTCCATATAAAGTTGCTTGTTGGTCATACATTGTCTAAACTTCGCCTTTCTACATGTAAATACCCTTATTGCTGGATGTTGAAACTATTCCTCATCTTTTCTGCACTACCCTACCTCCTCTCACTTATGATCTACTCTTCGTTCCTCAATGCCCAATCTATTTCCCATTGATTTCAAGCTAAATACAACCCTTCTTGGTCTTCTTTACCCCTTCCCTCTCGCAATCATTTGGAATACCACTTAGTTGATTTTACTTTTTCAAATTTAGAAAATTCGTTGTGCACAATTGTACACTAGAAATGGTTTTGACTTAGCGATTCATATAATAATAATAATTGATTTTATAGTCCACAATGTGAAGTAGCAAGTTTTTGGGTTTGCAAGTGGCTTATAGCATATGAGACTACCTCGTACTCCCAGTATACAAGAAGTACCTAACCGTGCTTCAATACAAAGTGTACATACCCTACCCCGACAACATTAAAACTAAAGTGTAAGTTCTTCACCATTAAGCCAACTCGTGTACAACAAGCTCATCTTTACTCTTATATTTCTATGCATTAAGTGTGCTATTGGTAACATAAAAATTGCCAAAAACAATAGCAGCATTAATTTTATATTTTGATGACTCCAATGTGATGTCATTACCTAAGCTCCGTTTCTTTATTTTAAAACTAGATGCAACATCTTTTATTTAAAAATAAAAATAAATAAAAATAAAAACATAAAAAATAAAAATAAAAATAAAATAAAAAAATTCATAAGTAAACGGAACAAACGAAAAAATGAGGAACGAGGGCGAAGGCGCAGGGTCGCCAATCTCTGTGGAGAGTCCGTTCAGATGATCCAATTTTACGTTTGCGTATTCATATCGCATCACTCATTGCCTACTGAAACGCAGCTCAGGTATGCCCTACACAGCTCCGTTCTCTATCAATTTGGATCTAATACAACCATGATCTATAACTGCTAAAAACCCAACAATTTTTTTAGTTCCTTTGACTGATTTACAGACAATGTAGATCGTGCCACTGTCATCCAGCGCAGCTCAGTTCATTAGGTTTCTGGCACGGTTATGAATTTTCCCCACCATAAAACTTTTAATTTTGGGAGTTGGGATCTTCCAAAATTACAGGCAGCCCGGGGTTTCACGATATGTTTGCATATTGTAGATCTACAATGTAATGTCCTAAATTTCCAATCATTTTTATAAATCACTAAACATCCATGGCAATGTTGATGTGGGTTACACATGCATAACGCTACCACGACGAAATGGTCCCAGGGTGCCTTTTGTAATTCGGCTCTGTTATGGAAATTTGGGAATAAACGTAAACTGCCAGTAAAAACAAGCTTTAAACAGTATAATATTGTCATTTATTAATATAACTTTGATAATTACTCAGCGGGTACTGCTCATAGCATTTAGGACATTTTGGGCTCTGCCATGGAGATTTTGGAATAAACATAAGAACTGCCTGTGAAAACAAACTTGAAATAGCATGTAATTTCCATTTATCAATAAAACTTTGAAAACTACTCAAGAAAATACTGCAAAGCTTCAGTCCCTACCCTTCAGCAGCCATGTCAACTTTACTGTTAAAAATATGCCCACTCCATATTTTTAGGAGATCTTACTTAGTCTTGCAGCCCCACTGAGCAGCTTTCATGGATCACCTGCACCCTAAAAATAGTAGGAGCGCCCCCTCCACTGGACTCCGCTGTAAGTGTGGGTAGTGTAATACACAGTCATACCTCTAGTTTCATTTAGTTTGCATGGTTTACTTGGATGGACAGTGGTCAAAGAGCTCGATATGGTTGCATATATTAACACATTTCATTTCAAAAAATCATCCTTAACTTGTACCTTGTATGATTTACTTTTGGAACCTGCCTTTATATTAATAACACAAAAGAGTTACAACAGTGGGGTTGACCGGAGAACTCACGGTCCAAAATCAAAATGCCACTAAGGCATTAGAAATGCCAAAAAGGCACACACAAAACAAGAGAGTCACAAAATCACAAAACTAAGCACATGGGGCAGCAGCACTAGGTGGTTGAGGGGATCATCCCTTGGAGGGATGAAACCCCCCGCATTTGGCTCCTTAGACGGAGGATCAAACGCCCAACCATCCTGATCTGACATTTGTATACTCAGAGGCACCATGATTCTCCAGCCAGGCGGTGGAGAGCCTCCAAAACTTGCTTCCCAAGGGGAGAGTTGCAGTTGGAGGAGCTGGCCACAACCTTTCCCCGAGGTGGCAAACTCCAGCCCGGTCCAAAATTGGATGGAGCGGGACAGCTACGAAGAGGAGAAGGGCGTCGATCGAGAGCGGCTTCTGCAACGCGGCACAACGGTGGGTGGCGGGACATGGGCATCTTCTGGAGGAACCCGACTCATAGTGCAAGAGCACTCCCCGAGTGATCCAAAAGCTGTTGTAAGTGCGCGAACTCGAGCGCCACTTTCGCACCTAGACCGGAGCCGCATAGTCACAAAAGAGATGATAGCCACTTTGTTATTAACAATTAGCTCCAAAGTAAGCTCATATTGCTGAAAAACAACAATATTTCTATCTTTCCACAATTAAAAGAGAAAACAACCCGAAAAAATTTCATATGTAGACAAGTCAAGTAGGAAGATTAACAAAGTCGCCAAAAGGGAAGCTTTCCAATCAAACAGTTTGGGATGAAAGGGTAGGAAGAGAGAGTGTATCCAATTCCAAGCAGATTGGGCCCGTGGACAAGTCCAAAAACATGTTTGAAAGATTCAGGTTGACCATAAAGCAGGGCATTTTGGATTGGGAAGGCTAATGTGACTTAATCGCTCTCCCAATGAAGACCCTAATAGATGAGACACCAAAGAAAGAAATTGAGCTTGGGTTTGAAATTGGGGTTCTAGGCCTTGTTAAGCCTTCAAAGCCAAGTGGAAACTAAGGAGTTTAGGCTCCAACGGGCATTGAGCTTGTTGATGGTTGGAGATAAGGAGGAAAAAGGTTGTAAATCAGGCCCGATTGGTAGTTAAGAAACGGAATATCTAAGTTCCACCGCTAGTCCTACCACCAAAGTGAAGGAGGTTGTAAAGGAGGTTGCAAAACCAAGCTTATGAAGCATAACATTAGGCATCAACTCTTGAATTTTGAGCACAGACGGAAGATCAAAATTGATCAAATTAAATTTCCGTTTTATGTTGTGCCAGTGGAAGCCAATCTCTTCGGGAGACGAGGTCTCGAGATGGTAATGATGCCTTTGCAAGCAAGTTGGAGCGCCTTAATACCAGGAACTTCAGCCAAGGGGACATTATCATTGGTAAAGATAGGAGACCACCAGATGTTTTGATCATTAAATGAAAGCCCAGTGAAATCCATCCCCAATCCAGTGAAGCAAACGACTTAACAACTTCAAATGCTTTCTAGATACTTTTCACAACAAAGGTACCTGTAATTGTAAAAGGCACTTTGGTGATGATCAAAGTATGTAGCCCAATGTTTTTCCAACATTTTTTTCCATAAGGAGATCCTGAAGAAATGCAATGTCGTAACAGGATTTTCCAAGCTTGGTTGCCATTAATGCATCTGATGACCCATTTAGCACAAAATAAATGCTCTGTCTGTAAACATCGATAACTCCCATACCACCCTGGTCATGTGGGAGGGTACAAACATCCCAAACAACCCGACAAAAGCCACTCGATGTTGATTAGATCAAAGATAATCCCGCAAAAGCTTAGCCAACTTGTCAAAGGATGCCCGAGAAGGGCACCAACAAGCAACATAATAAACTTGGGTGGCATCTAGGATTTTGGTGCAGATTTGAAACTTGCCGGCCAAAGAGAGAGGCTTAGAGACCCAATGCTGAACTTTTTGCTCCACCCGATCAATGAAAAATTGCCATAGAGTGGCAGAATCGCTATCAAAGGCAAAGGGAATCCTCAGGAATTTGAATCTTTCCCGTGCTTGATCCATCTTCAAAGGGAAGCTGCCAACCAATCAGGCATAGGCCAAGGACTCTGCCTAAAACTAAGAGACTTGACTAATTGAACATTAGAGCCAGAAGCTTGACAGAATGTGTCTAGGCACGAGAAAGCTTCTTTAATGTTCTGCTCATTCTCAGCTAAGGTGAGGAAGGAGTCTTCTACAAAATTCCCATTGACAAGCTTAGAAGCATGATCAGCGAGGAAGATCCCCCGAATGTGACCCCACTCTGCCTATTCTGCAAACAGATAGCTAAGAGCATCAACTACAAGAACAAAAGAGCAGGAGCGAGAGGGCACCCTTTCTTGATAGATCTAAACAAGCCGATAACTTGAGATTGATGGCCATTGATAGTGAGGCAAGAAGAGGCGTCAACAAACAAAGTTTTAACAACATTGATAAAGAAAGGTCCAAACCCAAGGGCTTGAAGCATAACAAGAATGAAGGGCCATTCAATCCAATCATACACCTTTTCAAAATCAATTTTAAGAAAATAACCCTGCAAGGAAATTCTGGCCCACTCCATACCTTCCTAAACAACAATAAGATTATCAAGAATATATCTGCCCTTAACAAAGTTGGTTTGGTTCGGGTGAACCACCTTGGGAAGAAGGTTAGCAATACGAAGAGCAAGAGCTTTAGCCAAAATCTTATAAGAGACATTAAGGAGAGTAATAGGCCACCAACTAGTGATGAGCTCAGGATTCCCAGCTTTAGGAATAAACTTGATATTACCCTTATGAATAAAATTGCCAAGAGAGTGATTCAAAAGCCTCTTTGTAGACTTGAAGAAGATCATTGCCAACCACATGACCAAGCTGCCTTGTAGAATTCACACGAAAACCATCAATGCTTGGAGATTTATCATTAGCAAGACAAAGAAGGGCATTGTAGAGCTCATCCAAAGAAAGAGGAGCATCACAATGTTTTTGTCCTGAGAAGACAACTTGCGGGAACCACTTCCACATAGTGTTTGTACAACAATTTGACATTCCTTAGAGGGTTGTTGAGCTTGAAAAACTAGGGTGTAATGATCCACAAAGGTATTGAAAATATCGGGAGGTTTTTGACACGATCATGAGCCCGCCGAGCAACTTTGATTTGAGCTCTAGCGAAAATTAGCCCGAAGGGATTTGAAGAAGCTTTTGGAAGCTTTGTCTCCCACTTTAATCCAATGAAGCTTTGGCATGGATCTCAGCACCTCTAGCCTTGTGTTTTTCAATAACCTTAAGTCTGCATGAGAGTTGGCCGCCCAAAGATGGGTAGGAATGTTGACAGGTTGAGTTTCAAGCAGAGTAGAAGTCTTTTGAATATCTTGAAGCGAGCGGAATCCGCTCTTTTTGAACCCAAGCAACCAGCTTTGCCCAAATGGCGGAGAAATTTGGCGATGCGCTTGAATGGCGACATTCCACCAATCAACCCATCTAGTAGCGTAGGGTGGACGTGGCGCTATATTCCAAACTTTGGCAATGAAAGAAATGACACCATCATGACTTAACAAGGAGACATTAAGATAGAATTGATTGTTAGGCACCTTAAAAGGGGTCCCACTCCATTGTACCTTGAAAGAAATGGGGCTGTGGTCCTGACAATAGAACCCCGGCAAGACGGTGATTGGGAATGATCGTTCATGTCCAGGATCAAAAGCGTGTTGTTGAGAGATCATGACACAATCAAGTCTTTTAATGACCTTGTCAGTACCTGCTCAAAAGTTGGACCAAGTAAACCAATTTTGACAAGGGAAATCATTCCACTTTCTAAAAACGGATCATAAAGGCCCCAACAACTTTTAAAATGAAACCATGCCTCACGTTCCCCACGCTCCACCTCATGGGAATAGACCCCAATTTATTATCGGGATGTTCAACCATATTAAAAGTCTCCACATACTAACCAATAGGAGAGAGGTAAGTTATCTCCCAACCAACGCCATAATACCGTCCTTTCCGTGCCATCATTAGAAGCATAAATATTGAGAATGCCAAAAGAATAGCCATTAATTTCCAAAATAATCCACACGACACGATTTTGAGGATCATGCACCGTGGAAGAAATCAGAGTAGAAAATCTAGGAGAAACAAATATAGAAACACCATCTCTTCCTTCCATACGCGAAGAATAAACATGCTTAAAATCAGGAGCAAGACATATTAAAATGGTTTGAAGCATAAAACCAGAAATCTTAACTTCTTGTAAACAAACAATATCAATGTTACCAATAATTTGACAAGCTTTTTTCATAGAGTATTTTCTTGAGACCTCGCACATTCCATGAAAGAAAATTCATGAGAACTCAATCATAGTAAGCTCCCTCTGGCTGTCCTGAAAACCATCCCAGCGATCAAGCAAACTAAAGTTGTTAGAAAGCACAAAGAACTGGTCTGAATTTTGTTGCCCAAACGGAATGGAGCGGCGTTTAGCCTCATTTTTGCCTCGCACCCCAGTAGACACCTCTCGGGGTGGACTACGGGAGTAGTGCTGAGAAAGAGAGGTTGATGCAACAGTCTCGGTTCCCTGATTTTGCTGTAAGGAGACAAAATGACTCTGCGTGGGTTGATCTACAAGATGTGCTGCGGTTTATTGACTTGGTTATATCTCAGAATTATTAGTCGGTGTCAGCCGTGAGTGGGAAGAAGACGGGGTTGCTGCAGGAGTAGATTTTGACCCAAATGACTTCTTACTACCAAGAACGGTCCAACTATCAGCCGTAGTATCAGATTTAGGCTTAGGGGTCGAGGGATAGTTGGAAGCTTGTTTCGCTCTCGCGATAAGAGGATAGTCGTGAATGCGATGATCAACAACTTAACACCGAAAACAGGGGTTAGGAAGGTTGAAATACACAATCTTCTGGGAAAAAACGTGTGGACCCAACTTGAATGTCGATATGGTCCCGCAAATCCTTGGCAAGATCAACCTCAATGTAGACCCGTTTATGAGGGTGAGTGTAAAAGAAACGTTCAGGCTCTTGACAAATAATTATGTCTATGGGTTAGACTATCTCATTAAAAAAACCAAGGCCCATGGGAAGACTAGGTAACTCCACCCAGACATGTATCCTAAGTGACACCTGACTGGAGGGGTTAAAATCAGGTGTCCAACGTGAAAGCACAAGTAGGGTGTTACCCAAATACCAACATGCAGCTGCCCAGAAACAAGGCTTGAACCTGAGAAGGTTCGTGGAAAGAAAACAGGTAAAATCCCTTGGTGAGGTTGCAAATACCAGTGACTTGGATACCGCTAGACTCCCAGTGGTTCTTAATCCATCCTTGAAGGAAGGATTCCGAGGGAATACGGCCACAAAAGTAAGCTATCAGACAATTGTTACTATAATACTTAACCACATGATCAATAAACTCGGTAGCTATAACAACATCAGGAGGGGATTTAGAGTCATTACCTCATCGTAAACTTTCGGGACAAATTTCCTTGTGCGCTTTGGAGCCATCGTCACCACCGCTAGCAACAATAGTTGCTACGGATGGTTGAGAGGCCATTATATACGTGGGCTACCACCCAAAAAGGGCGGATTGATTACCGAACGATGTGATCTAAAAGCTCAAGCAGGGTTTGTAATGGTGTGAGATGTACTATCAGCATGCGAAAAACCCTAGCAGAGTCAAAGTTGTCTCCTCATCCATGCATTGTTCGTACTCTGTATGATTTCACTCTAATGTATATAAATTTTTTGAACAATTTCATTCCAGGGTGTATATTCCTTTTTCTTGAGAAATTTGAGCATCTCCTTGAGCTGTCCGCAGCATGGCTGGGCTTGAATTCAAGTAAAAGAGCTATATTGCAACAGTCAACAACAGGTAAGGACTTAATAATAATAACCATCATATGCCAAAAAATTGTGCCGCATTGTTTCCTGAGTACATAAAAATATGTGCATTTAGGTGTCACTTTTGGTTCTATGTTCCATATGCTCCCATCTTCTATTGAGCAGCATTGATTGTTGTCCATGTTTTGTAGACCAGTATACACTTTGGAGGGGACTTTGGGATAGTGTTTTTGTTTAAGGCAATGCTAGATTCTGTGTTATCAATAGCAGATCCCGTATCTAAACTCTGTCAAGAATGATCATCAATGGAATCCATATGTATAAAATTGGTTAAACTTAATACTATGGATGCTTTCATGCTGTGAGCGTGCTAAAGAAACAATTCATTCAGTAATCTCAAAACAGGTCCAAACTGTACAAGTGTGTAAGCATTGTGGTTGTTTGCTTATGGCAGGAACTATTAGGATTCAACTTGCTTGTTGGAGGGTCACACATATCCTGTACAATGCTGATCATAGTATATCTATGTGATATTCTGGTGCATGGGTTTCATGCACAAGTACAAGATTTATATCATGCTCAATATTTGTAGAATTTTTGTTATTGGAAAGACATGTCAAAAATTGAAAAGAAATCCCGGATCAAGTTTGAGAAATTGGTAGCAGTAGATGCTCTAATTTCCCAACATATCTTAGCATCTTTACCGACTTCAAGATTTTCAACTTTATCTTCTCGATCACCACTTTCCAGTTTCCTGATTGATTCTACATGGGTAACATCTGGAAGGGCAACTGGCCTGCATCCTGGTTTATCTCCTCAAGAGTTTCAACATATGCTACAAACAATGCTGATGAATGCGATCTAGCATTAGGAATTGAATCAGGGTTGTTTCAAACAAAACCTTCATATTTGCATTGGGAAAAGGAAAAGGATTTGAAGGCAAAGGCTGTCCTTTCAACTATATTGCCATGTGGAAGATGGATAAAAATAGGTTCAGGGTTTCTACTTCTGTTACTACTTTTGGTTATTGTTTATTTAGGATCTGGATGGAAAAGAAATATCTTGACTTCAGAGTTGTCACACTTCTCAATAATTTTTGACTGTGGAAGCACAGGCACTCGAGTTCATGTGTATGAGTGGTCACACAATAAGGGGAAGGGTCAAGGAAATCTTCCAATAGCGATACATTCAAAATCTAAAGAATCGGGTGAGAATTCTGGTGAGCTAAATGGCAATGCATATCCTATGCTGGAAACTGAACCTGGACTTGATAAATACCTGCACAATGAATCTGGATTGAGGGCTTCCATAGAGCCTCTTTTGCATTGGGCAGAACAACAAGTACCTCCTTATGCACATACAAGGACTCATGTTTTCTTTCTGGCTACAGCAGGGCTCCAGACTTCAAGCTTCTGATAAAAATGGATTTTGGATAAGGTATGGAGGATACTAGCGGCTTCTCCTTTCATGTGTCAGAGGAGCTGGACAAGGGTTATTAGTGGGGTAGAAGAGGCTTATTATGGTTGGGTAGCTCTGAATTATGAGATGAATAAATTGCATGATGTCCCTAGGCAAGCAACTTTTGGTGCAATTGACTTGGGAGGTTCTTCCTTAGAAGTCACTTTTGAATCTGGGAAGGAGAGTAGAGGTGAGTATGCTGTGGAGTTTAAGATTGGATCATTGAAGCGCCACCTTTATGCATATTCTCTTCCAGCTTATGGTCTGAATGATGCATTTGAGAAGTCAGCCATTCTTCTATACAGGAGACTTTCAGAGAAAATGGCACAGAACTGTCTGGTGCTAACCATCAATTGCAGCTCAAACATCCTTGTTTGCATGCTGGCTATAGACAGCCATATTATTGTTCTAATTGCTATCCTCCACATCCAAATGGACATGTCCGGAATGGTGGAAGGAGCACAGGAAATGAGTTTACCGCACCAGAGTTTGAGTTGGTTGGTGACTTTAACTGGGTGGAATGCCAAGAACTTGCTAAATCTACTGTTAATGTCTCTTTATGGTCAGATTCAGCTATAGCTATGAATTGTGATCAATACCCTTGTGCGCTTGACAAGCATCGACCACAACCTCATGGGAGTTTCTATGCACTGTCAGGGTTCTTTTTTGTCTACAAGTTTTTTAATCTAATGTCTACAGCTAACTACAATGAGATCTTAGAGAAAGGTCAGGATTTCTGTTCAAAAACATGGCAAGATGCTGCAAGAAGTGCGGTTGGACAGCCATTTGTAGAACAATACTGTTTTCGAGCATCATATGTTGTAGCACTACTCAGGGATGGTTTGCATTTAAAAGATAAACATGTAATTATTGGATCTGGGAGCCTTACTTGGACGCTGGGTGCTGCATTGCTGGAAGCTGCAAACTTATTTTCAAGTGACGAGGGATTGGGAGGCCAACACCAGTCTATGTCTGTTACAATTATTATTGGGAATTTCAAGCTAGATAGAGTTACATGTATAATATTGCTGTTTACGCTTCTGACACTTGGGATAGTTATTGTGTCATTCAGAGGAAAGTTTAATCTGTGGTTTTGGGCAACACAACATCTGTCTTTTTTTCGGTCAAAGACTGCAAACATCAGTGGTGTCCTCAAACTTCCAGCACCTTGTGGTCACCGAACACAACTCCATCAGTAGTAGATCTGTTGCAGGTTAGTTGGGCATGCCACTGTGCAGCTGCGTATCTAAAGATTTTGGTGTTAACTAATTTTTATGAGTAGTCCATCTTAGAAAGATGTTTTGATTTTCAAGAGAAAAGTCATATTTACTCTGTCTCACCTTTTGACAAGCTATTTGCTTAAGTTTTGCGCGTACGATGCAAACAAATTCTTTCTGTACTTTAGATTTTGAGCATATTAACTCATTTCAACGTTGTATTTATAGTTGCCAACTTTCAAGGTTTGTTTTAAGCTATGTTGCCTGTGAGAATCAAAACCTTTTTGGTTTTTTGAAGTAATAATGCTGTGCTTTGACGCCTTCGAAATAGTTTCAATTTTCATTAGGCTTAGTGATTGCTGTTTTGCTCTCACTGGAATCTTATAGTGATTGTATCTTCTCTTTTGAGTCCATTATAAATTTTCTGTCTTCTTCCTTTTCTATTCAAAAATAGAGGAGAAATGGATGGTCTTTTATAGAGATGCTTTTGAATTCATCAATTGTATAATTTCAATATGCAAATATGGAATATCCAGTGTCATCCTTCATTTGCCAAATGCACTTTGTTTGTTTGAATGAGAAAATCAGAAAATATTCACTTCCAATATTTTTTCAACCACCCCGCAAATTCCATCATTGGGTTGTGAGCTCACTGTGCCAGGCAATCGGCAAATTGAAGTTTGTTGGATAATCAATCTATAAAATTACCATAAGGCTTAAACAGGGAATCAAGGAAGGTTTTTCAGATGAGGCATTATATCTATAAATGGCATTTTTAATATTCAAAACTCTTGGACATCAGAAATGGAAAAAAGTGTACACACGTGTCTGAACCCATGGAAAAAAGTTCTTGATAATTTTGGAGAGTACACATGAACAGAATACTTCTGTCACTTTTATGAATAGAAGCTGTCCGCTTAACCATCCGGCGGCGGTACTTAGCAGAAACAAAAGGCTTCTACTAATATTGGAAATTTTGCATGTCAAAAGTAATTTGAAATGGCTTTTGCGTATATTGGGATCTAGACGTATCTATTGTGGTGTGGGTTTGAGGAACAGGTGAAATTGAAATACATGAAGTTGCAAGGACGCATGATGGGTTGGTTGTCATAAGTTTGGTAGGGAGTTTAAATTGGTTGGCAATAATCTTTCTTTTTTATTTGAGCATAGGGAGTGGGGCACGGGCATGGGAAGATGAAATTTAGTTTGGAAATGGTTGGGTAGAAAATATTCCACAATACATAATGTTTTATCTTGCGTGGTAAATCTTGAGGGAGGTTAACATGCCGTGTGTTAGTGTTGCACCACATTTTTATATTTATAAACATGGGTCATGCTTGAATTCACCCCATTATCATTAGATCACAACCTCTTCACGTCTGCTGGATTATGGGTTGTCTTACTACAGTGCACAATACATAATATTGTAATAAGTAATTGTTTGTAGCTATTTCACTTTGTTTTAAAATTCATATTTTTTGCTATACATATAGAATAGGGAATTTTCACTTGTACGAACCAGTAAAGATTGTTGAGCTACCTAATTTTAACAGGGATATGACATCTTAAAGCCGATTTCAAGTGACAGGCTCAGTAGAGTGCATGCTAGAGGGGGCAGATTGGCATGCCAGCTATTTAATTATAGGATAGTAGCTGGATGGCCTTTCTTTTGATGAGCAAAAACTAAAATAATATTGATGAAAATATACAAAATGCAGTCCTAGTCTAGTGACAGGCTGAGTGAGCACTTGAGGGGGAAGATTGGCATGCTAGCTTTTAAGATGCAGACAATTGCCTAGCCTTTCTTTTAATCGGCAAAAACCTAGTTAATATTGATGACCTCTGGTCTGCTACAGCCCATGGCTAGATGTAATTATAACAAACCTATCATTAAAACCATCTGCTAGAGCCCCATGTCTAGAAGTAGTTTATCATGGAATAACACCCTAAAATCTTGATTTGTATTGAATATTACAATGAGGTACACAATAGTCCTGCGACAAAATGCAAACTGCTGATAGATAAATATGCCTTTATATGTTTTTGAGGAAAAAATTAGGAATTCCAAAATCTAAACAATAAGCCTGAAGGACACAGAAAACTTATACCCTATTAGACTGATAGAAGATCTATTTAGTGAAAAGAAAGACAGGCAGACTGTATATTATAATGGCAGCCAGGAGAACCTAATGAGAGTCTATAGAAAAAATACGAAGTACTAATTATGGCTGAACTATAAGTTCTGTTGGATGAGCTGAGAGAGAGCTGAGAGCTCTTGAAGCAACTCTCTTTTATCTTTGATTTAAAGCAGAAACCTGTGCTGCATGTCCATGATATGGACAAGCACCGGGTCAGGAGTGCATATTTACTGATGCAGGGGGACAAGAGTGGCCAATTAATGCTTTGTAAATGACATTGCTGGTGGCTGAAGTGGTATCTGCAGAGGGGATTTGAGCCTTGTAAACTGAGAGAGATTAAATTTCTTAAGGAGATCTATATGTGCAAGTTGCAACCCTTGCAGGATTAGTTAGTATCTCCAAAACATGTCCAATTTTGGGGTAAAGCTCTGGACTTTCTGATGATACACACAAACTGCTTCTATATCCTCGTTCTTGTTAATATGGTCATGGGATTTGCTAGGGACTTGAGGAAACCTTGCTACCAAAAATAATTGTGTGGAGAACTTGAGATGTGCATGGCCCAACAAATGAAAGTGTTTCCACAGTGCTGATGGTTGGGGTTGAGACCCATGTCCCGATGTGCTTTGAAAAATAGAGTCAAGCCCTAGCAAAAGGACAACTGGCCAGTGAGACTACTACCAAGGCGACTACAGGGAAATGTAATTGGAGTGAATAGTTTTATATAGCAGGTATTGTAGTGCAACACTTTTCCTGAGAGCCCGCAACATTCTTTGAGCTCTGCATGCAAAGGATTCTTGTCATCTTCCATCTCAGATGCCTGAAAAGTACTGGCATTGGAATGGATCGATTAGACGAGTCTCTAGCCTGTCTGCAATTTTTATCAGAAAACCACATTTCTTAAGTCTCTCATGGGATGGTGGATACCTTGAGTCAATCAAAGCCTTTCCTAAAACAGAATCTATAATGAATGAAAACACGAAAATTGAAGGATCAGAAGATTCAGAACTTCTAAAATTGGTTGCATGACTGGGAGTGTATGTTTATTTAACCCCGTAATTCCGTAGATCATATTTGAACCAGAGATGGAAAGCATTGAAGTTCGTGAGCATTTAATCAAGATTTATCATCCATCACCAATTTAACACATAATTGTGTGTGTCTGTCGGCCAGCCAATCAACCTTCCTCATGATATCTGTTCAGGGAGACTTGATTGATGTCTCTTTCAATGTTCTGGAGTTGGTGTGGCCTTTTAAGAAGGTAATTAAAGATGATTTGAGTGTCACCTTCGATGATGGCGTAGTAGAAATCACCAAATGGAGTCCATATTGGATAGCCAACAGTTATGTCATTTTGATGATTGAATACATATGCCTTTGTTAATGCTAAAGACATCTCTATGATAGTGCTGTATAACACTACCTTTTGCAAACTTAACCTGAAATAGCTTAACCTAAAATGTTGCAAACTGATGATGAGTGGACTGTCCCACAGACTGAAGCAAAGGCATCCGTACAGCTGAAAGTATGAAAGCCGATATGTGTGGGATTAGCTTTAACTGTTTCTCGCAATGGACATTTTATTTTCTTTAAAATGGCGAATGCATCATCTAATTGAGATTTAAAACTTTGTAACTGATTAAAACTAGATTGCCCTGCACACAAAGTAAGTTGTTTGCTGCAGAAGAGAACTTAAATAGGTGTTTGAGACTCCCACTCAACCAAATGAGGGATTGTGGTGCTTAGTGAGAAAGCCATGCTGAAACAGGCATGAAATAAATAGATGCGAGACTGTCCCACTATTGGATGGTCAAAGGATGCTTTATTGTGGCCCCTGCTAGCCCTTCTGTCTTAACACATTGTGGGTTAGAATTTTATCTTGCAACATCAACCATATAATTCTTTTTATTTGTGGACGAATCATGTGAACTCCATATGCATCTCCATACTATGGATTGCTGAGCATTAATATCATGCATGCTTAATAGTGAAATCCTACTATCCCACAAAAACTATGCATGTCTTAAAAGTATTGGATGGTTTAACGGCTGATGATGAATAGATCTAAGATGGAGTGAGAGCGTAATTGTGAACAAGATCAGATCCTTGCTGCTTCAGAAAATTTGAAGAGGCTTATAAGCTGGACTTGGTAAAAATGATAACAAACAATTTCAATTATTAGACTAAAATTTGTCTCCTTTCTTATCATGAATATCCGATGTGCCTCCAGGGGAGTAATAGAGGATATGTTTCTCCAAGATCGTATAAATATGCTAAATTACGATTAGTTGCACCCCATGTTTGCGATTGTTTTGGCTATTTTATGGCATGATATTCAAGGTAACTTAATTTGACAAGGTAACTTGCTACATAGAAATCTCTGTTGCAGACAAATAGTATCATGAACAAGTGGAGCCAACAATTACAATTGTGACATAAAATGACACCTCGCATCACCTAGAGCAAAATTATTGATAGGTTGTGTATGTTCAAGTATAATCAATTACACAGTCCACTTGGCTCAACACTAGTTTTTCAAAGTACTTTTCCAACTCAACTATCTAGTGAGCGAGTTCTTTAAGATTCAATCCTCCAGAGTAACTAGATTTATCCAACTTAGGCTTACTTGACATTCTTTGCGACAACTTTTATAAATCTATCTTTGTGCTCTTCAACCTCCTCTTCTTCTTCTTTTAAGGTGCCTCTTCCGTGGCTTCAATATCACTTGCATTGTCTACAACACCACCCCTCCATCATTGTGTTGTCTCCATATCTTCTAGACGAGCTTGCATGTCTCTCATCAGACCTGCCAGATCTGTAAGTTTGGGTGCTCCTCCATTTCTGCCTTGGTGTACTCTCGTATCGTTATCTCCCTTGATTGCAATCTCTTCTGAAAGGAGTACTGTTGCATTGATTTTCTTTACACATATTGTACTTGTTTGTCGGAAGATGTCTTTCAATATCTTTGTGTACCAATTGGTGATGATCATCTACATCTTCTTTCCAACTTGTGTTGGAAGATGTAAGTTACTTTCCACTCCCACTTGCAAATGTGAAAAGCAATAAATACATTCAACTTCACAATGAATAAAATCTCGCTTTGATACCAAATGATGTGTTTGCGATTAGGGGTGCCAATTAAGGAATGCCTTAAATCATACAAGCCTCAAAATGCTCGGTGGAAATGCAATGAAATTGCATGCAACACATAATATGAATTTAGAACTTAACAACTTCATTGACTTGATCTTAAAGGAATTACAATGCAAGCACACAAAAATAGCTATCTCGCATCCAAGATGCTCTACAACAATAGATGCTCATATCTCTCGGTTACCAACTCGCAATGTTTGCAATCATAGCACTACAACACCCAAAGCATGCTGAATTGACTTGTCCAAATATAACATTAATCGTGCGGGAGTCATCCCTAACACAAGAGTAGTGGCGTGCTTATATAATCACAAGACCCACCTACTTACATTATTTCCTTGAATCCACAAGTGACCCATATGACATTATAACTACGTCCCAATCCTTTATGCAAGATAGGGCCCAAAACATAACTCAATGCAAATTGAATTGGCTCAATGGTTATAATAATTGGATCGGTGAAATTCTTTTTGGGCCGTTCAACAATGTCATGTTTAAAAATCCAAAAGTGATGTGCCTGTTTTTGCAATTGCACAAATGGTTGTGCATTGATCATCTCCAAAGTGAACCTTTGTGCATTTACGTAATACAACTCTAATGACTTAGAGATTTAAATGATAGATGCACACCATGTAATAGAACAAATGTTGTTAATGCAAGCCTTTAGAAAATGTTGGTGCATTACTAGGCACAAAAACAAGTGATACTCTTGCATATTCCCGAACTAACCGCTTTTGCACCAAGTGATATAACCTTGAGCTATCGATTTAAAGCTCCTTTTGATCTTCTCGAACTCTAGAAGATACCATGATCCTCAATGAAGCTTTGTGGCAATGCCACAACCTGTTTGACCAACAATCTGAATCACTTTGATAATGTTAAACACTCCAATTATTCTTTTGCTATAGAAACCAAGTGCAAGAGACCACATAGACCTTTACAACCTTAGCGCACATGTAGTTTGTGCGAAACATTACAAAGACAACTTGTGCGAGAACAAGACAACACAAAAACATATAAAACAACTTATGCGCTAAACAAGACTTGTGTAAAAACATACAAACAAGACTTGAGCACAAACATAAACCTTTATGCAATGCTAGACTTTGCCTATTTCTAACCTATTGTGTTTTTGGTTGATGTTTCAATTACTCTTTTCACCTTTTCACATTCCTTCCTTAGCGCAACCGTGCACTCCAATCATGCTCGAATTTGAATCCAAATTTGTGCTCTTATTCTTCTCTTCATGAAATGGATACAAATCTGCCACAATGGCTATTGTCAAAATATGAACTCCTTTAAGTAACTCAACTTCATACACGTTCTTTCCAAACTTCCTTAGTATCTTGCATGGTCCAATCTTCTTCATCTTCAACTTGTTATATGTTCCCTTCGGAAATTTCTCCTTTTGCAATTGTACTAAAACCATGTCTACAATTTGATTTTTAACATCTCTTCTCCTCATGTTTGTGCTTACTTATATTGCACTTTGTATTTTTCTCTAATTGCTTGCACAGGTTGGCTTATGCACATCTCTCATATGTTTTGCGAAGTCCTTTGTGTTAACACTCCGATATTCATTATTGATGTCTCTCGGTTTGTGAGTTCTCTCAGACTTGAACCATACACAATCTGGAATTGTGTCTTTTTGCACTTCATTAGTTGGATTATTATAAGAAAAGTCAACTTATGCCGAATGTTATCCCACAATCCTAACTTACCTTCATTCAAGCATCTCAATAAATTTCCCAAACTCCTATTGACAACCTTTGTCTATCCATTTGTCTATGAGGTCATATGTGAAACTGAGTTGCAATATTGTATTCAATTTCTTCCACATTGTTCCCTAGAAATGCCCTACAAACTTAACATCCATGCCTGATACACTACTCCTCGGTAATCCTTGCAATCTTATAATCTTCGTGAAAAACAAGTTAGCTTTGTTAGTTGTGTCACTAGCCTTCATGCACGCCACAAAATGTGGCATCTTTGAAAATCTATCTACCATCACAAATATTGAATCATTTCATTTTTGTGTTCTAGGCAATACTAAAACAAAGTGTATACCAATATCCTCCCATGGTTTTCCGAGATAGGAAATTATGGATACAACCATGCATTTGAACTTTTACCTTTCACCAACCGAGGTACTCTACATTCTTGAACAAATTTGTGCACATGTGAACTAATGCATGATTAAAAATATTTCTTCGCCAACTATGCATATATTTCTTCATAGCCAAAATGGCACGCCAATTCACCAATATGCTTCTCCTCAACTAGATTCTTGCACATTGAACCTTTGAGTGTACACAACTACGCTTTATGAAACAACAATCCATCCCGAACAAAATAGTCTAACTACGTTATTCTATCTCCACTCATTGGTTATGTGCATGCCTTCCGTGCCTCACTAAAATCCTCATCTTCAACATATTGTTCCTTCATCGAATAAAAGCTTGTAACTTCAACTCTCAACTCCCTCAACAAAACAAAGCATATGCTACTTTATTTGGCTTTCCACTTTTATGTCACAACACAAAAGAATAACTCTATAGGAACTCAACCCACTTCATATGTCTTTGGTCTAGCTTACCTTGACTATTGATGAAATATAATGCCAAACGCTCTTATACATAACAAACTCCTTGGGAAACAAATAATGCCTCCATTTCTTCAATGCTTGAGCCATTACATAAAATTCATGATCATACACAAAATACTTGCACTTCACATCATTGAGTTTTTCACTGAAAAATGCTATAGGTCTTCCCTCTTGACCCAACAACGCCCTATTGTTATTCTACTTGCATCACCACCCACTTCAAAACCTTATCAAAAACTAGTAGTGCTAAAATTGGCTACTCTGTTATTCTCTTCGTCAATTGTTGGAAACTATGCTATGCATTCATAGTCCACACAATCTATTTTTGACCTTGCACATTACATTGGAATTGTTGCACATGTTCCACAAAAAAATATGATAAACTTCATTATAAAAACTCATTAAGCCATGAAAGCTTCGTGCTTTAAAGGTACTCCTAGGCAACATGCACCGATTGTGCACACCTTCTCATGATCCATCTTTAGATCTTCATGGGAAATTACAAAACCCAAATACACTAACTCTTCATAAAACTATATTTCTTCAAGTAGAAAATTCTCATCTCACAATTTCATCAACACTTTGTGTAAATGTCGCAAATGCTCTTTCTTTGTCTTACTAAAAATCAAAATATCATTTAAGTAGACAATCACAAACTAGGTAAATATATCTTGAGAACTTCATTCATCAAATGTATGAATGCACTTGGTGCATTTGTCAACCCAAATGGCACAACCAACCATTCATAGAGGCCTTCCTATATCTTCAATGTTGTTTTCCATTCATTGCCTCACCTTATGCAAATTTGAGGACATCTCTTTAGATCAATATTTAAAAAATATCTTGTGTCACTTAGGCAATCCATCAAATCACCCATCCTTGGCAATGAGAATTTGCACTTGATCGTGATCTTGTTTAGCACTCATGTCTGTGCACATTCTCCATTTTATTTGGCGCAAATGTTGTTGGTACTTGCATGGGCTCAAACTTTCGTGAATCAATCATTTGTCCATTAACTCTTGAACTTGCTTCTACACCTCAAGATTCTCTCACATTGTCAATCTATACGTCGTTTTGTTTGGTAGACTCGATCATGGGATCAAATCCATTTGATGATGATAGTATTTGATACATAAGTAAATGGAAGAGGACTTTATATTTAATTAATTCAAGAAATTATCATTTAATATCACAAATGCTCGTACTCACATACTCTTTATTATTTCATTCGATAAGTTTAAATAAGCTTTAGGATATAGTTCACAAACAAGACTCAATGGTCCAATGGGCCCAACTAACTACATCCGTACAACTAACAACCAAGGTAGAGTAATGATAAACATTAATATACTAATATTATGAACACATCTAACAATAAGGGGTTGTCTCACTAGGAGATGCATGCCTCGTAAAATGGTAAATAACACACTAACAAATAAATACTCATTTGGATCAAACGACCTAAGAAACCCCTTGATCTAAAGGGGTATAGAAGATGATCCAAACATATGACCGTGATGTCATCTTATAGTCCTTACTGACCCTTGAAAATTGAGCGTTATAAATCGTGGTATCGATCAATGAGATGTTGCTTCACACAAAAGCGCTACCCCCATGAATTGTAGCATGAATGATGAACATCTTGTTGGCATGCTCATCCCCTTAGACCATTTTGTCTCTACTACAATATAAACATAATCAAAGTTTTCTCAACTACATTGATCCACATTAGGCTTCACACATAGGCCTACCCGGTGACTATTTAGTTTTGTGTATGACACATCTTCATGGTGCCTAACGACATTGACAAACCTTTCCTCCACAGTATTAGGCCTAACATGACTCCCATATCAATTCATACAATTATCAATTCTTGATCGATCAAGGCCAATCTGATCTCTTTCCCCATCATCCAAGAGGTGATAAGTCTTTGCAACGAAATAACCAATAAAAAACTTAGTCTCATTGTCATCAACTATTTCAATGAATTGAAAACCAAAATTTTGTAGAAACATGTCTATATATCCAAAACGCCACTATAACCTAACAGATTCTTGGACCTAGTAGCTTGCTCAAGATGAGTGTATCATTGGCTCTATCGACTGTTAGGTCTTTAGGGACCTATAAACTTTGGAGTACAACCTTATTGCTTCACAACACGAGCCACGGGAAACATCCATGATTTTGAAGCACATCAACTTGTGAGCAAAATCAAGGTGTCAATTTCCACTAAAAATACACTCGTTATGTATCAAAACTTCTTTATTTTTACAAAAGATGTGGAAAATGCATATCAAGCACCAAAATCAAAAACCACTCTCGTGAAAGCTCTCATAATTTGCTTTCCATGAAAAAGCGAATGGTCATATGCTATATTTGATCATTGTATGCAAAGTTATGCCGAATACAAGTTTCCCACTAGTCTTAGGGTAGATATACCCCTCACCAATGTAATTTCAGAAAATTTGTTTGTTTTACGAGGATTAAAACTTATTAGATCAACATGTACCTCTAACTTATATACTCGTTGAAAAGTTTTTGAGCATAGATTTTAGAAATGTGACTTCTATAGTAAAATATGACTAAACAAAAAAGATATGGTGTCGATTGTGACTATGAGTACTTATTTTCTTGGTTTTGACAATTTATTCAATGTCCTTTTCATAAAAAGGATTTATTTTGGCACTTGTGAGGTTTAAACTCTTAACCAATGCACTCAAAATGTCTTACAAACGACTTCCTATCCAAATTTTCACAATCACTTGAAATATGAAATGAAAGAGTTAGGCACCATAAGTCAATGTTGTTAGGCACCATGAAGATGTGTCATACACAAAAGTAAGATTTTGGATGTGCAACTACAAGTTATAATTTACATAAATTAATTTGCATGTAGGCGTCCACCTTTGAAATTGACGTCAAATTTCCCGGACTTCTTCCCAATAATATTTTTAAACAAAGTCTATTTACCAATTCATGATGTGTTCGTATATTACTCTCTGAGAGGCCACGATGATTGATTGTTTAATGTGTGATGGCTACCACTTTCTGTTCCTTTCCTCGATGGCTCCATGAGACTATGTTATGACTAACAATTACACATGAGTTGCAAACTACACCGGAGAGGATAACAATGTTAAGTTTTTGGAGTTACAAGTTGTGGTGAAATATATGCTATCTTAAATTGTTTTAAGTTTGTGTTATGGGGAGGAGGGAACAATATTGTACAACTACAACATCTGGAAAAAAAAAAACTTCTTATTATGCTTTGGTGAATGTCGACGACCTGTTACGAAGCTCTTTTTTTTGCATAGGCTCTAAGCATGCTAGAAAAATATTGGACACATGTTGGTTGCATTAGGTGAAACAATGTCAATATTTTATTAACATTGAACATTTCACATGCCATGTTTGAATCTCCCATTGTGAAATGCGTCACTCACTATTATAAATCATTCAGACTCACCTTGGTTCCATAGTCACCCTCCTCGGAGATGACACTAAAATTTATGAGTTGGGCATACGATTTAACATTGAATCACATTCACATTTATGACCGAATCAAGTTTGTTATTAAGGAATGGTGTAGACAACTCCTAATCTCAAATAGGGTCTCTTAGCTTATTATTTTCTAAAATACTAGATGAGGAAAAAACCTGCACCAACGCCTATTGCTGCCTTGAACATCAAATATGCTTAAGTAAAACATGTATAAAAAGTTGAGATGCATAAGAAAGTGTGTGGAGTGTAGTTGTACTCTGCACCTGCTACTCCAACATGGTTGTGATGATCTATAACAACACCCTACTTACTTCATCATCCATATAAAAGAAAAACAAATATTATAGAGGGAAGAACTTAGAAAGACATACTTATCAAGTGGTGAGATTGGTGTGATTGCAAAGACAAAGAAAAGTGGAAAATTGGGTGTGGTAGCCACAACTCCTTCTCCTTGGTGGCAATTGAGGCAGTGAGTATTAGCCGTGATGGGAATCTCATAATTCAAGTGAATCCCGTAGAAAGGCCCTGTAATCCCAACATCTCGAATATATAACGGCATATGATTCACAATTTTCAAGCATGAATCTCAACGAATTTGAAGTTCGTGGATAGTAGGAGCAACATGATGCGTGAGTGGGACAATCAACCAACTTCTTGCACAGGTAATTGTTAGTGTCACACACAAATTGGAACATACGGACTCAAGTAATTGAGATTAAAGCAAGAAAGAGGTGTGGTTGAAATTGAAATAGAGGAAATTTTGGTATTTGAAATAGTGAATTTCTTACTCATGTTAAGACTAAACTGTTTGGTGGGAGTGAGGAAGTTTAGATCCACAACTCCACATGGATGGATCCAATATAATAACATGTGGGTCATATGCATCAAGTTGATATTTGCGAGGGCATATTTGTCGATTAGGGTCCTTGATTCAAGTTGGGTGTTGTTGTTGCACACGAATAACGATCGTACTCCAAACTCTTGCATCCATCGTCAATGCCAAATGGGTGTTCGATGCCCAAATCACTACACCCTATTCTGCATAAGCTAAAGCGGGATTAATCTTATGGAATTATGCAACCAATTGAGGAAAGATGATACCAAAGACCACAATAAGAAAATATTGGACACATGTTGATTGCATTAGGCGCAACAATGTCAATATTTTATTAACATTGAACATTTCACATGCCATATTTGAATCTCCCATTGTGAAATGTGTCATTCGCTATTATAAATCATTGAGACTCACCTTGGTTCCATAGTCACCCTCCTCACCCATGACACTAACATTTATGAGCTTGGCATAAGATTTAACATCGAATTACATTCACATTTACACCAAGTCAAGTTTGTTATTATGGAATGGTGTATAAAACTTCTAGTCTCAAATAGGGTCTCTTAGCTCGAGTATTTTCTAAAATACCAGACGAGGAAAAACCTACGCCAACGCCTATTGCTGCCATCAAACATCAAATATACTTAAGTAAAACATGCATACAAAGTTGAGATGCATAAGAAAGTGTGTGGAGTCTACCTATACCTGCAGCTGCTACTCCAACATGGTTGTGATGATCTATAACAACACCATGCTTACTTCATCCTCTATATAAAAGAAAAACAAAGATTATAGAGGGAAGAAATTAGAAATACATACTTATCAAGTGGTGAGATTGGTGAGATCAAAAAGACAAAGAAAAGTGGACAATTGGGTGTGATAGCCACAACTCCCTTCTCTTTGGCAACAATTGAGGCAATGAGTATTAGCCGTGATGGGAATATCATAATTCAAGTGAATCCCATAGAAAGGTCCTATAATCCCAACATCTGAATATATAGCAACATATGATTCACAATTTTCAAGCATGAATCTCAACGAATCTAAAGTCTATGGATAGTAGGAGCAACATGATGCGTGAGTGGGACAATCAACCAACTTCTTGCACAGGTAATTGTTAGTGTCACACACAAATTGTAGACACAAACTCGGGTAATTGAGGTTGAAGCAGGACATAGGTGTGGTTGTAATTAAAATAGAGGAAATTTTTGGTATTTGAAATAGAGAATTTCTTACTCATGTCAAGACTAATTGTTTGGTGGGAGTGGGGAAATTTAGATCCACATGGATGGATCCGATATAATAACATGTGGGTCATATGCATCAAGCTAATATTTGCGAGGGCATATATGTCAATCGGGGTCCTTGATTCAAGTTGGGTGTTATTCTTGCACACGAATAACGATCATGTACTCCAAACTCTTGCATCCATCGTCAATGCCAAATGGGTGTTTGATGCCCAAATCACCACACCCTTTTTTGCACAAGCTGAAGCGGGATTAATCTTATGGAAATTCCACAACCAATTGAGGAAAGATGATACCAAAGACCCCAATAAAAAGGCTACCAACAGCGACATCACATGCGAGAAGCGAAGTGTAATACAAACCTTCACCTAGTGGGTATGGATAGGCCTCTCTCACAATAGCAGGGATATTCTTGTAAACCACCATGCCTATTATACACATAACACTTGCAGAGATTGACGTGATGAGTGCATCTCCATTACCAGGTATACATTATTTGGAGTGAAGTTTCCCTATAAATAAGCTTAATCGGGGAAGGATCAATCCACGGAGGTCAATTCAAGCGCTTGTTGTGAGGATAAACGCAACAACATAGTGTTCGTGGTTGACTTCCTTGGGCTTGTCACTCTAACTTTGTTGAAAGAAAGTACACCCGTGCCCAAGGTGAGAAAAATCACAACATTGATGGAATAAGGAGTGAACTTCGACAAACTATCGGGACATGTAAATCGCATTGAATCCCAATTGGGTGGTGAACACCATGGTCAAGTAGAGAGAGGCAATGAAGAGAGGCCATATGAATACAAGGCATTATCTATGCGAATGAGGGATCCTATTCCAAATGAATCATTGAAAAAATTGAGTGTGACATGGACATTCGAAATAGGCACCCTTGTTTTTGTTGTAGTATGATGAAATCCAAATGGGTAGAATCGAAGTGGCCACCTGTCTATCATACAAATGCGAGAGATCCATACGGGATTACCCTTGCATGCCTAAATAAAATTTGGCCAATAGTGGTCCCGCATTGACGTTGATTGATAAGCTCGCGGAGCTCAACAACTAAATCGCCCATTGTAGTAACCTTTTCTTCTCCATTCTGATTTGATATTCCACAAATACCAAATGGGTAATCCAAATTAGCACCCAAACAAGAAAAACAACCATTGAAAAATGAAGGAATATGTAAGCCCCATCTGTCGTAGATCGGCCGGTTTGTGTGCTAGATAATTTCATCTTGTCGAAAAAAAGTGGAAAATTTGAGGGTATGTATTGATATCAAGAAGTGATTTCATGGGGATCCAAATAAATTAATGGAGTTTATTGTTAATGGTCTACTTGAAAGTGTGCGCGGGGCGGGGTTGTAGGATGGCTTTCGTCTGCGGACAATGGTTCCATGCATTCTACCAAATCTACAATGATTGAAAATGGAGCTTTTTTTAATCAACGACAACACCCACACTATTGCTACCAGGATGAAGAAATTCGTTATCGCTGCATTGCCGGAATTATGCCGCTGGGAAAGAGCATGTTGGAATTTGACGTTTTCAGTGAAGGCTCTCTTCATAGAGAACACCTGCGTGAAATTTTTTTGCATGATTTTTCTATTTTTCTTTTCTGTTTTTTCTATTTTCTTCCTAGTGGAGAGAGTTGGATTTTTATATTTTCTTCCATGTTAGGCTTATTGTTTTGTTATTAATAGTATTATATTTTTCTTTTTTAAGTTATGTATATGTTATCTTGAATTAATTTAGTATTTTATTTTCAATTATTGCCATTATTTTTCCACAACTATTAACAATATGCAATGTTTTTCAAAAATTTTAATTATAGTTCGATGGATGTGCTTTTTCCCTTTATGAGATGACAACATATAGGTCAATATGAAAAAGCGATATTAAGGGAGCATGAACATATGTATTTAGGTGAAGGTGGATATTATAATATTATAAATATCATTTCACACGACTCTAAAGTGACGAAGATAAATAGAAGAGGAAAGGGTTTCTTATACGTTGAGTGGGCCTTTACCACCAATACTATTTTTGTCTTGTCACTAATGTTTCTATTAAAAAAGCTTCAGCTAACCATCAGCCTCCCTATCATGTACAAAAATAATGTATCTTGTGGAGCAATTAAGATAAATTTCTTTGGAAAAAAGAGAACAAGTTTTTAAATTTTAAAAGAGGCGTTGGTGTGCTTTATGGCATCAATGTTCTCATACATTAAATACATTAAATAATATCAATTTCAACATCATTTTATAAGATAAAATATTTCATATTTATTTGTCATTTTCAAATGTTTTAATTAATTGATTGACATACTTAAGTTGTCATAAGCTACTTCATAGGTGTATTTCTAACTATATATATTTTGAAACTATTCAATTAGTTATTTTAGGGGTTAAACTCTATACTCTCTATCTTTGTTGGTCGGATGTTGTAGTTATACTATATTGTTTGCTCTTCCCCATCACACAAACTTAAAACAATTGAAAATAACATACATTTCAACACAAATTACATCTCAACTAAGATAACATACATTTCACCACATATTACAACTCAATAACTTCACGTAGCTTCCTTTGTAAGTTTCCTTTGTCAAACACTCACACGCCATGAAAACTAAGAGCTTTACGGTGATAGGAACTAAGAGATAAAATATGCGGAATAATCCCTTACAAATCACAACAAGAGAAACTAATATGTAGAAAATATTACGGATCTCAAATAAAAGTGCGGAATAAATAACACAACACGAAAAATAGTATTTAACGTGGTTCACCCAATTTGGGCTACGTCCACCAAGAATCACTTGCTCGATTTTATTACAAGCCTCCACTCTCTCAATCTGATACCCATATCTGTTTGGAGCTATGCTCAACAAACTCTCTGAAATTCACACCCGAATTCAAAGCACATCTATGATGCATTTGCTTGTATATATATCATATGCATAAGACCATATAAATAGACAATTGCTTAAGCAATTTGATGCAAAAACAAGTGGGTATCAAAACCATGGGAAAAAAACCATGGTATCAAAACAATGGGTATCGAAAAACCATGGGCCCAAAAACAGCCCATAAGCGGTTACCCATTACTCATGGGTTAATAAACCACCCATGAAAATTTGCTTGGGGGCTTCCCCAACCCCTTGACCCACTCACCGTGCGGGACTGCCAAAAAAAATACCAGTGTAACACATAGAAGGTGTACCACACTCTAATATGAAAATAGGCTCCATAAACATAACAATCTCCCACTTGGGCCATTTCCACTTGAGCAAGCTTCTCGACCCTTCACTATCATCCACGAAGGCCAACCAAAGCTGAATATAGCTTTAGTTTATCCTTGTGACCACCTTGGTCATCATGTCTGTAAGATTAAGTGGTATGAATCTTCTCCAACTTCAACTTATCTTCCTCCAAAGTTGTCTTGATGAAGTGATATCTCAACTGTATATGCTTCGTCACGGAGTGGAAAGCGAGTTCTTAGCTAGGTGTATAACACTCGACTATCACTATGCAACTTACATTCCTCTTGCTTATGCCCCAACTCCTCAAGTAATTGTTGTAACCAAATCATCTCTTTTCTTGCCTCTGTGGCAGCAACATACTCAACCTCCGTGGTTGACAAAGCCACCGGCTTATGTAGTTGTGAAATCCAACTTATTGTTGTCTCACCTACAGTGTAAATATAACTTATCGTGCTCCTCCTGCTGTCTGCATCTTGACCATGTCGAATCTACATAACCACGTAAAGTGGTGTCTGATCCACTTTAGCATAAGATTGTCCCCATGGTCCCTCTCAAATACCAAAGGATCCACTTTCTGCTTTTGCGCGATGCTCTTTACTGGATCACTCATAAATCTACTCACGACTCTACTTTGCATGGGCAATATCGGGCCTAGTGCATACCATAGCATACATCAAACGCGCCAATGTTGATGAGTAAGGTACCTTGGACATATGGTTTCTTTCCTACTCTCTCTTGGGACATTGCTCCTTTGATAACTTAAAATGGCACGCGAAAGGAGTCCCAACCGGTTTAGCATCCTGCATGTTAAACCCATCCAATACCTTCTTAATGTACTCTTCACGAGATAAAGTCGGTTTCCGTTCCTTCCTATCCCAAGTTATCCTCATACCAGGATTTGTCTGGTAGCCCCCAAATCCTTCATATCAAAGGATTCACTTAAGCTTGTTTCTTGAGTACTTTTATTTCTGCATGTTTTTACTTACTGACCAAAGTGTCATCAACATACAAACACAAGTTAATATAACTTCCATCCTCAAATTTCTTTGTATACATGCGTAATGGTCGAATGACGTTTGATATAACCTTGCTCCATCATGAAGCTATCAAACTTCTTATACCATTGACGTGGAGCTTGTTTCGAGGCCCATCTGAAGCTCTTCTTTAGTTTGCACACCATCTCCTCTTTACCTTTGACTTCATATCCTTCTTTCTTTGCATATATAGCTCCTCCTCCAAATCACCATGGTGAAATGCGGTCTTTACATCTAAGCTGTTCTAAGTGAAAGTCTTCTGCTGCCACTATTCTAAGAACAGTTCTAATAGAAGTCATTTTTACTACGGGAGAAAGATCTCATCAAAATCTATACTTTGTTTACATGCAAACCCCTTGACCACCAACCGAGCCTTATATATTTTATTTCCTCCTTCTTCGTCTTTAACTCTTTACACCCACTTGTTTTGCAATGATGCACTTTTACCTTCGGTAGCTTCACCAAATCCCAAATCTGGTTCTCCATGAGAGACTTATGCTCCTCATCCATGGCTTGCTCCCACTTCTTCTTGGCATCTACTGCGTTGCTTCATCAAAACTCTCGGCTCTCCACTATTAGTGAGTAATAAATAATAAAGAGAAGGAGAAAAATGTTCGGTTATTTTCTTACCCTAGAAGACCTCATCACTTTGTAGGAGTTTGGGGTTCCTTTTGAGTAGGTTCGATTCATGGGTCACTTTGTCCCATCCGGAAGATCCTCTACCACTTTGCATATTCTTTCTTGGATTCTTCCCTATTTTCCTGCAATTTTGCTTATACATGACTTTCTCATTAAAGACCACATCCACTAGACCGAATGATTTTCTTGTCCTTAATACTCCAACATTTAAATCCAAAGTCATCACCACCATAACCAATAAAAGTGCATTTTTCGATTTAGCCTCTAGCTTGGTCCTATCATCCTTGTCAATATGAACAAACACCTCACATCTAAAGACTCTAAGAAATGAGTAATCAAATTTCTTACCATACCAAGCCTCCTCAGGTATGCCTCCATCCAAGGCACTTGAGGGTCCTCTGTTATTAAGTACACAAATTGTGCTCACCGTTTACGCCCAAAAATAAAAAGGAATTTCTGCATGTATCCTCATGCTCCTAGCACGTTCCATTATTGTTACTGTTCATCCTTTCGACACCCCATTCTCTTCGGGGTTCTGGAACTGCCTTTTACCTGCAGTTCCATTCTTAAAACAATAATAATCAAATTCATTGCTTCAATACTCCCTCCATTATCGACCCGAGACATTTTAACTTAAGACTGTTTCATTCTCTACCAAGACTTTCCATTTAACAAAAGTATCAAATACATTAGATTTGTTTCTCTGAATAAACCCAAACTTTCCTTGTTGCATCATCAATAAAAGTAACATAATAACTTGAACCCCAAGAGATGATACGAGATGGTCCTCACACATCGAAATGTACCGGCTCTAACTTACTCTTTTTCTTCGTAGGTCCAACCTGAGAAACCTTACTCATTTTTTCCATATATGCGATTCTCATAGAAATCTAAACTTTGTTTCTGTTTATCCGGAAAATTCTTCTTTATGATGTACATGCCCTTATGGCTCATATGACCGAGCCTATAGTGCCATAATGTTGTATCGCATCCGAAGCCACAAGATTACAATCATTAGTACTATCATCGGATAAATACAAGGTTCCAACTTTCTTACCTCTTGCCCACAAGAGAGCACCTTGGTAACCTTCCAAGAGTCACCAGGTTTGTAAATATCACGGTATAACCATCACTTCCCAATTGCCCGCCAATATCAAATTTCTCCTTAATGTAGGCACATGTCGACATCCTTCAATAGACATGTATTCTCATTCTGCATCTTAACCTAAACATAACATTTTTCAACTATACTACAAGACTCATCATCACGAGAAAAACATGCCCAAATCCCTTGAACATAATCAACAAAATAATGCCTATGTGGAGTAGACATGAAAAGAAGCCCCCGAATCTAAAACCCAAGATTCGGTAATATTATCTGCAAAGAAAGAATCAAAGCATCATCACATACATTACCCAATGCCACATTTTCCTCCTTGTTTTCTTCATGTTGTTTCTTCTAGTCCTGAAGCTCCCAACAATCCTTCTTTGCATGCCCGGACTTTCCACAGTTCAACATACTGATCTTGCTCTTGGATTTTGACCTTGCCCGATCTTTCGATTTTCCATGGCTTCCTCTATTCTTCTGTCTCCCTCTAGTTTCCACTGTCAAAGCATTCCTTGAAGTAGAAGATTCCCTAGAGCTTTTTCTTCACATTTCCTCACTTATAATCACCCCTGACATCCTCAAACTTGAACTTCGAGTTAGTGGAACCAAGTTGCTTACAGCCATTACCAGGCTATTCCAACTTTCGGGTAAATAGCACAAAATTAATAAAGCCCTAACTTCTTCATCAAATTCTATTATAACTTGAAACTAACATATTCACAACAGTATTGAAATCATTTAAATGATCTCGCTACTAAACTATTCTCGGACATCTTCATATTAAACAACTTTTTCATTAAAAATATCTTGTTAGAGGCGAGAGGGTTTTTCATACAACTTCCTAATACATCCATTAGATCTTTTGTAGTCTTTTCCTTGAAACATTAAATAATACCGAAGATGAAGACACGGCCCGGATCGTTCCAAGTGCCTTCCGATCAACAAATCCCATTCCACATCTGTCATACTCGAGGGTTTGTTCACCGTCTCGCATAACGGAGTATAAAGATCCTTCGATAAAGGTAATCTTCCATCTACATCTTCCAAAGACTAAAATTCTTCCCGTTGAATTTATCAACCCTAGATCTCCCATCATCTGCCATAGCTCCCACTCAAGATAAAACTTTCCTGCGATTCAACACTTCACAAACCAAAACCAAGCTCGATACCAATTGATAGGAAATAAGAGATAAAATATGCGGAATAATCCCTTACAAAAATCGCAATGAGAAACTAATATGCGAAAAATATTACAGATCTCAAATAAAAGTGCGAATAAATAACACAACACGAAAAGACGATATTTAATGTGGTTCACCCAATTTGGGCTACATCCATCAAGAATCACTTGCTCGATTTTATTACAAGCCTCCACTCTCTCAATACAATACCCAGATCTATTTGGAGCTATGCTCAACAAACTCTACAGAATTCACACCCGAATTCAAAGCACATCTGCAATGCATTTTCTTGTATATATATCATATGCATAAGACCATATAAATAGACAATTGCTTAAGCAGTTTGATACAAAACCGTGGGTATCAAAACCATGGGCAAAAACCGTGGGTATCAAAACCATGGGCAAAAAACCATGGGTATCAAAACAATGGGTACCAAAAACCATGGGCCCAAAAACAACCCATAACGGTTACCCATTACCCATGGGTTAATAAACCACCCATAAAATTTGCTTTGGGGCTTCGTCCCCAAACCCCCTTGACCCGCTCACCGGTGAGCGGGACCGCCGTAAAAATACCCGAGTGTAACACATAGAAGGTGTACCACACTCTAACATGAAAATAGGCTCCACAAACATAACATACAAAAGGTAGGGTATGGACATTTATTAAGGTAAAAGAGGAAGTGTTGTTTGTTGAATGTTGTAGTCATACTACATTGTTCACTCCTCCCCGTCACACAAACTTAAAACAATTGAAGATAACATACATTTGACCAAAAATTACAACTCAAACAAATTTAAAATTGTTATCCTATCCGGCGTAATTTGCAACTCATGTGCAATTGCTAGTGATAAACATTAATTTACTAATATTATGAACACATCTACTAACAAGAGGGTGTCTTATCATTAGAAGATGCATGCCTTGTATCGTGGTAAATAACACACTCATAAATAAATACACATTTGGATAAAATGACCACCCATATGCCTCTCATCAATGGCGATCTATTTAGAAGATCACTTGAAAGAATCTTTGGAAATTCACCAATCAAATCTTTCATTTTTTACGAAACCATTGCTTCCCTGCCTTCAATTTCTATTGCACCCAACTTCTAATATTCACACTCATTTATCTCACTCAGGAATAGCTTTCCTGACATCAACATAACCTTCGAGATCTAGTTTCAACTTCTTCACACTAATCCTTCAAAGGACTCAATGTGTGTTTTTTTCCACCCTTTACAAACTTATATGTATTTGCGTGACCATCAAGTTTTTCTTTGTAATCAAACTGCAATAACCTCCCAAGTAAAATATGATAAGCTCCCATTGACATAATATCACACATAATTTCATCCTTGTACCTGAGTTTATTTGAAAACTTACCAGACATTGCTCATTTACTAACATTTGATGACCATTCAGCAACGATGATACCCTATATGGATTTAGATATGCGTTCCTCTTCAAACCTAACTTACAGTCTCCGAGCTAACGTTTTCGTACTACCATTTTCGATAATCACCTTGCATACTTTGCCCAAAAAAAAGTTCTGAAAAACGTTTTTGTCTCAGATGAATGATTTCTTTCTTCACCATCTTCAAAAAAACTCTCCTCATCATGAGTGCTTTATCAACCTCAAGCTTATCTATGTTATGAATTGATGCAACTCTCTTCTTTTTCTTGAGCAATATGCTCACTAGCATTACTGCACTTACTTCCATCATCATGTACAAGCAAACACTCAAATGCCGTATGCCCAACTTCACTACATTTGTAATGAATTTGTATCCACGTCCTCAACCATAAGATCCTCTACCTTTACAGTTTCCTTGACTTCTTTGCGTGCCATCACTGTGTTACGACGTGCTTGTTTCTTATTACAAAAATATTCCTCTATCGGTACTCTATCCACGACCACGTGTGTACTTACCTTTACCTCGCGTTGCACTTTTATGCACGTGTGTGATATTTTCTTCTTCCTTTAACACACACTAATATGATTATTCAATAAAATGTATTCTTACCAACCCAAATTCATCTTGAATTTCCATGCACAACTCATTCATATAACATGAAATCTTTTCTACAACATTTTCAAGATGACTGACTCTAATATTTAGCTTGTAAAATTTCTTTGTGTAATCGCTTAGAGTTAGATATTTTTACATCATGTTTTGGAGTTTCTTGAATAAACTCAAGATAGTCGTGTGGTGTGAATTTTTCTTTCAACTTTGTAACAAATCTATTCCATATTCATCTTTTCCTTACCCTTGTGCAATCTCTTGGCTTGTACATATTACTACCATAGAGATGTGTAACCTTTAAATTTCGTGCTTGCTAATTTGACTCACTTTGGATCTTCAAAGTATTCATATTGAGTACTTTTCCAACTCAACTATCTAGTCAATGAGTTATGTCGGATTCAATCCTCCAAAGTAACTAGGCATATCTAACTTAGGCATACTTGACATTCTTGCAACAACGTTTAGAAATTTGTTTTCATGTTTTCAACCTCCTTTTCTTCGATTTTAGGCGCCTCTTATGTGGCTTTAATATTGCTTCTATATTCTACAACAACACCACCTTGTTGTTGTGATGTCTTTGTAGCTTCTAGACAAGATTTCATATCTTTCATCAAACTTTCCAAATTTGCAAGTCTGGATGCTTTTCCACGATTACCTCTACCTTATGGTACTCTCACATACTTTATCTCCTTTGTTTTCCATTTGTCTAAAAAGAGTTATGTTGTGGAAACATCCTTTACACCTTCTATCCAACTCATTCATCGAAAGATGTTTTCAAATATCTTCGGGTACATGTTGGTGATGATCTTCTACACCTTTCCAACTCGTGTTGGAAGATGTCTTGAGTTACTCTCTACTCACACTAGTAAATGTGAAAATCAACTATACCAAAATATATACTCAACTTCATAAGAAATACAACCTTGCTTTAATACTTAATGATGCGGTTGTAATTAGGGGTCCCAATTAAGGGATGTATTCGACCATGAGACCCTCAATACTCAATGAAACCCTATGAAACACAAAATATGAATTTATAACTCAACAAATTTATTGAGACTATCTCAAAGGAATTATTACGCAAAAATGCACACGCACACGCACATGCACATGCACACGCACACGCACACGCACATGCACAAGCACATGCACACGCACACACACACGTACACGCACACCCCTATATCATATGTATGTAATATGCTTTACTGATAATAGATCCTCGGATATTTTCTCACTAACTCATAGTCTTTGTAAGTACAACATGACAACAAAAACAACACATTGACTTTGACTATTTTAAACACTAACATCAATTATGTGGGAGTCATCCTAACACAAGATTCTTATATAATCACAAGACCCTTCTTCTTACATTATTTCTTCAAATCCACAAGTGACCCATATGACATTACAATTATGTCCCAATCCTTTATGCATGATAGGGTCCAAAACACGCTTGATGTAAATTGATCCCACTCAAGGTTTGATAATTCATGTAGGTAAAATCCATGTTGGCTCATTCAACAATGTCACACTTGAAATTGTAAAAGTTATGCACCATGTTTGCACCACTACACATATGACGCACAATAAACCTTCTCAAGGATAGATGTGTGCCATTGAATTGAACACATATTATTAATGTAATCCTTTAGAAAATATTAGTATGTTCTTGCTCATAAAAACAAGTGAGGTTCTTTCTCTAAGTGATTAAACCTTGCACTATCGATCCAAATCTCCTTTTGATCTTATAAACTCTAGAAATTTTCACGATCTTAGATGGATCACGATGGAAATGCTACTGACCAATTTGAACAACAATATGAAACATTTGTACATATCAACTAATAATATAGAACCATAAAATCAATCTTACACTAAAGAAACTACACAAAAAACACCACATATGCCTTCACAACCTTTGCATGCATGCAAATGACATGAAACATTACAAAGATAACTTTAATGGAATAAGGCTTATGCAAAAACATACAAACAACTAGCACAAAAACATAAAAACAGACTTAAACACAAATAAAAGTCTTTACGCGAGCTAGACTTAGTTTATTTCGAACCTACTATGTTTTTGGTTGATGTAGGATTACAATTGAACTCAAATGATCTCGAATCAATATCTCTAGAGGACATTATGGAGGAATCGGATACAAATTTACAATTAAATTCAACATATCATCCATATGCGAGATGGAAAAACACGTTTAGTAAATCAAATTCTAGGTAATCTTCTAAGATGTTTAGTTGGAGATAACCGGGGACACATGATTTAATACTAAAAAATAAAAATTAACACGAATTCAATGGAAAAAAGCATAGGGAAAACACTATTTTAGATCGTATATGGTAGTAATTCAAGAGGAGTTGCGAAATTGTGCATATAAGTAGTGAATAAATAAAAAGTACAAAAGTTGAAGATTTTACAATTATATGTCTAGTGTCCACCAACAAGCATGCAAGTGGTTGAAGAAAAGTAACATACAATATAAGTAGCATGCGAAACACGAGAAAACAAATTGAATTTTAGATCGGAGACACGATCTTATCACACTTGAAAAAAAAGAGATTTCCAAAAGGTACTTGTGATAAGTTAAGAGGAAGAAGATAACAACGTGTGAGTCTTGAGAAAGTTTTCATCCAATCCATATGAGGTTTAACTACTAGAGGTTATTAATATTTTTGAACATTTCCAATGTGGTGGATTTGTATCCTTATTCTAAAGGATAGAGTGGTGAAAGTATATATTCAAATTAGAGATATATGATTCCATAAAGAGTGCACGAAGAAGTAGAAAGGATAATTGACATAAAGATTTGGACGAAACACGGTAGGAACTATAATGAGTACTTGATAAAATGGAAAGGAAGAGGTATTGAAGATATTCCATGGAATAACATAGTTCAAGCAACAAGACATGATATTCTAGAGTGAGAGCTTGCATGAGAAGGAACTCATGAACATTTTCTTACTTGGGGTGTATGGTGGTGTATGATCCGAGAACATCCACGTTCACAAGCAATCCACATCAACCAAAAAGATTTAGAGCAAGGTTTTCATGTTTTCATAGTGTTTTACACTTTCTGCAACATACTTAGAGGAGCTTACTAGGTTTCTCTTATGTTTTGGATTATAGAACCTATTTCGACGTTGGTGCAAGCAAGTTTTTCATTGACGCAAACATAAATGTGATTTTCAACAAAAAATTGACTTACATAAGAAATAGAGGTTCATAATGCATCACGACATCTTCACGATATGCATATATATTTATATGGAAGGTGCAACGGTTTAGATGCTTAACGTTGATTTTGATCACTTGGTTCAAGAGTAGGAAAATTCAAACATTTACTTTATGTTACCCTTGGATTCTATAGAGTCACACATTTCATGTTCAAATGTTCGTGTTACCTATGAAATTTCATCTCAATAGGGTGCATTTACTATTAAAACCATAGGGTCATTGGATTTGTTTTGAGAAAACACACAAAGATTCATTTGGAAGGCTAGTGCATTTTCTTGTGCACAATGGTGGAATGTGTGTGTGATCTTTGGAGTTTCAAATACAACATTGTTGTTTAATATGTGGATGGATTCAATGTAGATTCACCAACCCATGATTGTATTTTTAAGCTAACTTATATGCATTGAGTTGTGTCATGAATTTATATGCGGTTAAGAGACCAATTAGGTCTTATCTTGCATTGGGCATGGTGACACACATTTAATTAGAGAGGCTTTAGAAAATTTTATTTGGGTCACTTGTAAGCCTCGAAAGAAATGTTGTTAGTAGTGGGTCTTTCATCTGGATATAAGCACGCCCTTGTGCTTATGCCAAGGAGGTAGTAGAGGAAGTAGAAAGCCAAGTTCGAATAAGTTGTTGAGTATTTGGCATATGTTCAAGGGATAATACTACTTAGTTCTATTCTAGGGATACTAGTTAATGACTATGAATTCAGTGATGCTCTAAGTTTGGATTGCTAGTAAAGTTGAATTGTTACGTTTTCATATATTGATATACTTAGATTGGCGTGTTGTTGTTGCATCTCCTCACCGTGTTTTGTAAGACTTTATCGAAGGCATTTAGTCTCATTTTGATGTTTCTTGTTGATGATCAAAAGTATGTGAAATTAATTATAGTTGCTTATGTTCTCAATAAATGCAAGTAAGTTTGAAGAGTCGCATTGTTTCATAACATTTTGTGGTCTAAGGTAGTTTTTCATTAGACTCCTTAACCACAATTTCATGAGTTGTGCATGCCTCTAAATAGCCCAAGTTTCTTATTTGTGAACTCGGTGCTCAAAATTGATATTTGTGTGATTGAACCATCCTTTTGGCCAGCCACAATGGCCACAATATACCCTTTCACCATGTAAGATACCTTTGGATGTTTTGTCTTTGTTTTTCCTATTTTCTAGCCAGTTGTTGCATAGAATTTCCTCCTTTTCCTAAGAACTCTCACGTTCTTATTCCAATTTTCTACAAGGTTTTAACATGTGAACTATTTACTTCCACCAAGGGACCACACATTTCCTATTCTCTCTACTCTTCCTCTTCTCCCGCTCTTCCCAATAATTTGTTGGGAGCCTTAATTGTCCACCTCCTCTAAACATCTTATCTTTCCTTCTCATATGGACAATTCCCAATGTAGCTGTAATCCCTTGACCCTTAATAATCAAATTTTGTAGCTCTTTAACAATGTTTTTGTAGTTAAACCTCCTTTGGTATTTTACACTAACATTAAGACTTAAAAAATCTTAGACTTCATTCTCAAACTACATTTGCTTTGACATCGAATATCATATTCCTTCATTTCCTTCATGTTTTATGCATATTTATACACTACATAAACCTCTTTATGAAAAATGAATAAAACATTCTCATCATTTATCTTATGGTTATTTTCAGCCATGAACCATAGCTACATTCCTTTAACATCTTCATGTTCCATTGCTTTGAACTCCTATTATTTCTTCATGTGTTTCTTATCCCTTTTATCACCTTCTCCATATCTTCACTATGCCATATAGGTATGTCCTTCAACCCTTCACTACTAGTTGCATCCCATCATGACTTGTTACCACATGAAGAATTGTCAAGAGTACATCCTTTGTACTTCTCTTTAACCCCATCACCCTATTGTATATGCTTCTCTTGTGTCTTATGCGGTTCATCATCCCTTTTAAAAATTATTTCTTAATAATCTATTCAATTTCTTCTTCCAATGTGATCCTCGGAAAATGTGCCACTCTCAATGTATCATTTGATAATGTATCCTTTTCTCCTTCATTTATGGTTTCTATGGCTGCAAAAAGTGCAGTCTCTAGCTTTGTAAGAAATGCTTTACCCAAAGAGAGTATATTCTATTAGGCCATTCTTTATTTGCATACACTTTGGTGAACTTGACATGAATCTTAATCTCTTTTCCAATTGAATCTTGTTTAGTTTATCTCTTGTGTTATCCTTGCAAAATATTCCTAAACCTTGTAAAATTTTCCTAAATTTTTCATCTTCCTAGTGAATAATCTCTTTAACTATCAAAATAATAAACAAAGTTCTAATTCCTAAACAAACCATTGGATTCCTATCTGAATCCAACCCTTCTACTATGATTGCAACATGGCCACCAATAATTCTAAAAAGACACCCAAAATAAAAACAATAAAATGAATACTAGATATACCATAAAAAATCCACAAGATGAATAATTCGAAAAGAGGAGGATAATAATGTAGAACATCTATGTTGATTATATTACGAGATATGCAATAATTCATCATGAGTTTCCTTGATTTGACTCGGACAAACTACAAAAGTTATTCAAGCACTATATTAATGTAATTCCACTTGGGATAAATCTTCAACCCATGAGGCAAGCCAAAACATGTCTTTCCTTGTATATGTTTTGAACATGACTCCTTAACTAGTAGGTGTTGCTATAAATTCACCTCTGCAATCTCATATTCTTCAAAAAATACTCAAAATCCTCCTACTAATGATGTATCCCAACTCATTTTATAACTTATCAAACAAATGAGTCAACAACAAATTGGTATCATCAAGCAATTTCTTTAAATGAATGTGAAACTTGGTCGCATGCGTAATAGACCTCAAAAATAGAATGGGGTGTGCCTAACCAATGTTCACCCTACCTCCTCTAGTAGCTCCCAATGGGATTCCAATTCCACCTCCCATAACCAATAAGGTGCTCTAATCTATTGAGAATGAACCCTTGGCATCACCCCTTCTCTATCTTATAATGGGTCCAATGACCTAATATTCACATTAAGGCATTTGGAAATATCTATGAGGACTGGATCAAAGATAATTCATATTCTTCGACCAAGCTCTTAGATAAGACCCTTATGACTGATGATTTATATTGGTACCATATTCTTCCAACTAATTCTATCGTTGAAATTGAAGAATTATTAAATCTATTAGTCAAAAAGTTCTATTCTCGAGAACTACCTAAGAAATATTTAAAGATTTTTGTTAATTGCAAACATGGTGAGAACGAGGATGCTCAATCCTTCATCAAATTATGGAAAATCCTATGTAACAAAATTGATCACAATTTTATACATGATACTTTATATCAAATATTATTCGATTCCATAAATGCTCACATTCAATATGAGGTAAGGCCATTTTCTCCTATTACTTTGTAGGATTCCATAAAGAAAACAAAGAGGAAACATTATCTTATATACACTATTGAGAATCCTCATACAAGACAATATCATGCTCACAAAAAACATAAATGTTCTAATGAGACCTTAGAACCACAACATTATGAATGACAGAGTCTCGGACCCTCATAATCCTAATGCTTATTTCCAAAAGACTATCAATAATGTTAATTAAACCCTCCTAAGTCTAATGGAGGTAACTATTATGATGTCTTTACTTCATCCCATATAGATTTTCACCAACCTCTCTCCATGGAGGAGTTAAGAAAACATCTCCATTGTAGACAAAAAATCTACGCACTTGGGTACATTTCTAGGTCCTAAAGAATACTAATGTATACATGATTCCTAAGCAAGAAAACTAATGGTTGCCAACTCCTTTTAGTATTTTGGTTGCTTTATCTTTTGCACTTTACTGGCTTTACACATCTTACAGTTTTTCAGCACTTAACTGATTTACCTTTTGATGGTATTAGACACTAACGCCTTAGGTTAGGACGAAGCGCCTAGGTGCTCTGTCCTACCTAGGTGCTTTTGTCCCTCTCTTTCTTCTTCTTACTCTTTTGGGTCCTTTTCACTTCTTAGTCACCTTTTAACACTTTGGGTCGACCTTTTAGTTGTCAATTACGAAATTCAAACAAGGGAATCATATATATACTTAGTTACTTCTTTCAAATAGGAGACCAATCACTATAAGCATTATCTATCACCACCTAAGCTTGCAAAAGGCACAACAACACTACAAAGTACATATCTAGTACATTTACACAAGGGACACGAGTTGCATTGGTCTGACATACACTACATAAGAGGGGAGTTTATTCTATTCCATCACACATATTTTTCATATTTGGGACAATCTAGATTTGACTCGCTATCATCGTGAAACTTGCACAAGGGAAACCTAGGGCACAAAACAAAGATACACACACATAGAACTACATGGAGTCTAAGATGTAGTACAGTTCTTGGTTGTAAGTTCACTCTTTGGGTGACCATCGGGTCAATCCGACCTACATATTTTATATTATATTTGATGTGGTTTGTGGGTATGTGCAGGTAGTCATTTGTTTTGCAAGTTACATGTGTGATCAAAGAACTAACAACAAAACCAGAGTGACAAAGAGAGAATAACAACAAAGATCTTCCGACCCATAAAATACCGGGTTCTAAACATCTAAGCAAACAAAGGCACCCAGATTAGTCATTAACGCACTGGGCACTCCTACCCTCTTGCAGGTGCTTTTGTCTCGTACATTCTTGGGTTTCAAAACCCTTGACAAGCCATTTGACATTGTTTCCACCTATTCCAGCAGATGATACACAATGTCGATCATTCCCAAGTTACACAAAACTAGGTAAGTCATCTTTCTCTCTTCACTTTCTTAGGGTTTTACATCTTTGAATGCTTATTGCTTGCACATTACTGTATTTAATCATCTGAATATCACTTGTTACAGCAAGTTACTCTCCTGAAATGAGATTTAACTCAAAATTAGATTAAATCATCCACATGCCTTTTCAAATATTATAGATATGTATCACCTCACTCCCCATGTTACAATTAGAAATATTTTATTAGTGAAATTCTAATTGGTGTCATTCACATGATAAATGAAAATATCACACACTTTTGTGTATATATTATTTCTTAGTGCCAACTTCAATCATGATGGTATTTTCCATAAGATACTTGAGAAAGATGTTGTAGCTTGTGACCATGCTCAAAGGAATGACCATCACAAGGTCATCAATAAATCCAAAAATACCTTAAAGTCTATACCGATCTCTTGCCTAATTATTCTAAGGATCAAGAAACTCCTTAGCCTAAAATGAGAAACAACAAACTTCTTAGCCTAAAATGAGAAACAACAAACTTCTTCTTCTTAACATTAACACTATATAAGTAGCTTAGTACCTTGACATTGAGCCCATTGAGAGTGTGGTTAGTGTGAATGGCATGAGACATTTGATTTCCACTATCGATACCACATTCCATACTCTTTATTATTAGATATGTCCTACATATTATACTTTATAAGAATCATATTCAACAAATAAAAAGCTTAAAATTCTCTTGAAATAAATGCCATTGGTCATCTTGAACCAATAGGGCTGATGTTGTCTGTCATTAAATTTGTCATCCATGACAATTGGGTAGTATGCACCTTACACGAATGATGTCATACAATCGAGAAAATAAAAATAAAAAATCATTTACAACTTGAGCCCTCAATCTCTTCGGATCAAATTCATATTGAGATTCCTTATGTATAGAAAATTCTTTCATTAGCCTTTTTAGAGGAATGGAATCTAATCATGAAACTCTCAAACCTTCCAAGCCAAATTCCATTATTCGAATGAATCTAAACTTATTTGAAACATCCCAATCGAAATACAAATGCCCTCTTCTAGAGGAATATACCTTCACCACCAACTTTAGAAAAATAATCCCTCTTGCATGGTTCCAATGAAATTATACTTCAATAATGTGAAGAGATTGAAATCGAGAATGACCTAACCACATGTTAGTATCCATATTTTCACTACCCCATCAAATTTATGTAATGAAATTACTAGTATAATTCAGATTATGAGCAACAATAGAACACCAAATAACACAATATTTTAGAATAATGATCTCAATATGAAATTATAATAGCTTCGCCACTTCAAGGGGCAACCTCCAAACCATATAATAAGACTCAAATGCTCAAATGATAATGAACTAGTACCTACAATCCCCTATATATACTATTCATATGTTATGGCCATCACCCATGATGACCTATTAAGCATGAGAAAGTATAAATGATATAATAAAATGATATGGTAAGCCACAAGTCGACTACTCATATCCTAATACAAGCAATAGGTTAAGGGCGTAGCATGCCCTTCCCCTTCAAACCAACATTGTCCTCAATGTTGAATAATCCTAGATGTTGCTTTGCAGAAAACCTTCATCCTCCCAGGTTGCATCTTCTATGCTCAGATTCTTCCACTTGATCAAATATTCCTTAATGTCTCTGGTTCTCAGCGTCTTAGTACGTGTTTGCAGAATCTTCTTTGGATCCAAAATGGTTCTTCCTTCCTCATCAAGTTCTGGTAACTCTGTCTGGGCTTCAAATTTCTATCCAATAACCTTCTTCAGGCATGAAACATGGAATACTGGGTGTATGTGTGAAGATGGAGGCAACTCTAGTTTATAAGAAACACTGCCAATTTTCTGTAGAACTTGATAAGGGCCATAGTATTTAGGAGCAAGTTTCTTGTCCTTTTTTTGTTTCTTTAGAGACATTTGTTTGTAAGGCTGGAGACGTACAAAAAACAAATCACCAATTTCAAAATGTCTTTCACTACGATGTTGATCTGCTTGTTTTTTCATCCTATTTTGTGCTAATGCTAAATTCTCCTTCAAACTAGCCAAAACTTGTTGTTGATGTTGAATGTGTTCCTCAACATCTCTGACCTTAGTTTACACCCTTAAGGAGGAAGTGATAGAAGGTGGATGGTAACCATATAATGCTAAAAATGGGGTCATTTGAGAAGAGGTATGAAAATATGTGTTATACCATCATTCTGCAAGTGGTAGCCATTTAATCCATCTTTCTTGCTTATCTAATACAAAACAACGTAGATACCCCTCTAAGCATTTGTTGACCACTTCTATTTTCCCATCAGTTTGAGGATGATAAGATGAACTGTGAGCTAGCTGAGTACCTAAACATGAAAATAATTCCGTCCAAAAATTACTTGTGAAAATAGGATCATGATCACTTACAATTATCTTTGGGGTTCCATGTAGGCTTTGAACTATCTCCAAAAAAATAGATGCGACTGTACTAGCTGCAAATGGATGTGATAGGGAAAAAAAAATGGGCATATTTTGTGAGCCTATCCACAATCACGAAAATAACATTCTTACCCTCTGAACAAGGCAATCCGGTGATGAAATCCATGGAGACCTCCTCCCATCTCTGGCTAGGAATTGGTAAGGGTTGCAACAAACCTGGTGTCTACAAAATTTTGTACATCCCCCTTGAGTCCTTCCCAAAAGAATTCTCTTTTTATTCTATGATATGTCTTCAAAAACCCAGAGTGTCCTCCAACAGTGAGGCATGTAGCTCTGCAAGAATCTTATGCTTCAACTTAGAATCTTTACTCAAGTATAACATGTCCTTGTACCATAGGGCATTACCTTTCCACTCAAATTTGTTAGATGTCATAGATCCTTGCTTGATATTCTGTATTAGAGATTGTGTATCCTTGTCTTGATCCCATTCCAATCTTTCTTCATCCACCCAATCGACCGTCAACATGGACATTCCACATAGTAAGGCATCTATGGATGTATCCCTTATGGACAACACATCAACTACTACATTTTCTTTACCCTTTTTTATATGATTTCAAAATCATAACCCAACATTTTTGTTACCCACTTTTGTTGTTCCTCAGATGATAACCTTTGCTCCAAAAATTACTTGAGACTATCATGATCAGTTTTTACCTTGAAGTGTCTACCCATGAGATAGGGCCTCCATTGCTTGACCACATGAAGAATAGCCATCATTTCTTTCTCATAGACAAGTTTGAGAAGATATTTTCCTTTGAATTGGCAACTCTCAAATGCAATTGGTCTTCCTTATTGCATTAGAACTGCTCCCAATCTTGATCCTAAAGCATCACATTCAACAATGAAGGTTTTTGAGAAGTTGGGAGTAGCCAAAAGGGTCTTTGCACATGAGGATTCCTTTGATCGCTCAAAGGATTTAGTGGCTAAGTCTGTCCAATGGAAGGCATACTTCTTTAGTAATGCAAAGAGTGGGGTTGCTATTCTACCAAATCCACACACAAATCTTCTCAATACCTGTTAGTCCTAGGAACCCACGAAGATTTTTGAGAGTTTTGGGCCTTGGCCATTCCACCATAGCTTTGATCTTCTGAGGATCAACTTTGACGCCTTCATGGGATACAATGTGACCCAAGTACTCTACCTCTTGTACACCAAAAGAACATTTAGATGGCTTTGTATAGAGAGTATGTTTCTCCAAAACTTCCAACACTTTATTTACATGTTGTAAGTGTTCTTCCCATGTCTTACTGTAAATCAATATGTCATCAAAGAAAACTAATACAAATTTCCTTAAAAATGGCCTGAAAACAATGTTCATCAAGCTTTGAAAGGTTGAAGGCGCATTTGTAAGACCAAAAGGCATTACCAAAAACTCATAATGGCCCTCATGAGTCTTGAAAGCCGTTTTATGAACATCTTCCTCTTTTATTCTAATTTGATGGTACCTCGAACGAAGATCTAATTTTGTGAAATAAATAACACCATGCAATTCATCAAGTAAATCATCAATTACTAGAATAGGAAACTTATCTTTGATGGTGTACTTGTTGAGTTCTCGGTAATATAGACACATCCTCCATGTTTCATCCTTCTTGCGTACCATGACCAATGGTGAAGAATATGCACTCTGGCTAGGCTTGATGATACCTACCTTTCAACATTTCCTGAACCATTTTCTCGATCTCACTTTTTCTAGCAATATGGGTATCTCGTATGGTTTGATGTTAGGTGTTTGGCTCCTCGAATCAACCGAATGGCATGATCATGATCCCTAACTGGTGGTAGTCCCTTTGGAATTGCATCAAAAGTATATGAGTGAGCATCAACAATATTCTAAAGATTGGGTGGCATTAAAGACTCGTATTTTGTACTTCCATGGAAAATAACTTTGTTGTAAATCCATCAACTCTTTTTTTGAGAACCTTCTACATCTGATGAGAGCTAATAATATGTGGAGACTTAGCTACCATCCCCTTCAATTGTATTGTCCTTCCATCTAAATGAAATCACATGAAAAATTCTTGGAATTTCATATCTATAGTACCTAAGGTTGTGAGCCATTGGACACCCAAAACAATATCTGCCCCTCCCATAGAAATAACAAACATAGGTGAGTCTAACATGTAGTCTCCCATGGAAAGCTTGATACTACGAGACTTTTCTGTGCACTTGAATTTCCCACCATCCGTAATCATAACTTGCATTTCTGGAGCTAGGTAAATAAAACAATTGAGGCAGGCAACTAACTTACTATTTATGAAGTTATGAGTACTCCCTGTCAATCAACACTATCACCTTCTATTTTTTGGGATAGCTAATAAGCTTGAGTGTTTGATGAGTACTAATACCTGACAATGCATGGCAAGAAATTTTAGGTTGGTGATCCTCTACTTCCTCTTCTACTGGTTCCTCAGCCTCTCCTATAATTTCAGCGTCCTCATCATCCTCATTACCTCTGTCAATATAGAACAACTTCTTCTCAACACATTTTTGTCCCGGTCCATATTTGCTATCACAGTTAAAACATAATCCTTTTGCTCTTTTTTCTTCCATTTGTTGAGGAGTCAGTGTAATTGGCCTAGAAAATGAAGGGGAAGAGATACTACGGTCTTTGGTGTTAATGAAAGGCTGCCTCCTACTACAAAGAAATTTTTCCTCTGCTCGACATGCCATGATAATAGAATCAAAATCTTGAGTGGATTAAATATATGTACCTCATGCTCGATGTGGTCCTTAAGACCCCCAAGAAATAGGTCATTCAAATTCTCTTCTGGTATATTCTCCACCCTTAAGGATAGGTTCTGGAATTGATGCATATAATCTTTGACTTATCCTGTTTGTCGTAAATTTTCTAATCAACTAAATTAGTTCTCTAAAACACTGGAACTATAGTCCAATTGCAACTCCTTGGTAAAACTCGTCCAACGATACATCGAGACCATTCTTCTGCCTTTGACCACATAACCATTGATACCAAACGAATTGGTCTGGTTCAAGATACAGGGATGCCAATGTCACCTTTTGTCCTAATGGTGTTTGATGTAGCTCAAAGAAGTTCTCCATTTGATTTATCCAATTCAGGGGATCTTTACCATCAAATTTGCACATATCCACTTTCGACATCATGTTCTATGGTTGTGAATAAGTTGGATTCTGATTGGGTTGGAAAAGTGATCCAACATGGTTATTTTGTCCATGATTTTGAATTGAAGATCCTCCTTGGTTGATATGGGATGGATTTGGGCCATACTTTTTACCCTTTACATGTTGCATGATATCATCCAACCGATGATTGATTTGGGCTATGTCTCCTTTAGAGGCCATCTCATATTGTACATTTCATAGCTCATACTCAAGCTAGCTCACCTTATGATCAACTGAAGTAAATCATAGTGTTGAAGAATCTGTATTTACCCCTTCTGAATCCATCTCTTCAATCACTATCCCATCTTTATCTAGGGGTTTTACCCGGAGTAATCGATTCTTTTTTGCTCTTGTGGAAGGCCCCACCATGATATCAAACCTTAGGGTTTAGGGTTTCGATACAAATTCGGCCGAACAGGAAAAAACATAGAGAAGATACTAATACTAAGTTTTTCAAATCTTTCCAAAAATGTAAAGAACTTGAAAAATTTCACAATTTGCACCCTAGGAAGCAATTTTATGAAAAACCTCAATTTTGTAATAACTTGTGAAAAATAAATTAAAAAAATCTGAAATTTACAGGGAACCTTACTTGAAAATTTTCACAACTTTGGTAAAAATATCTCTCACAAATTCGCTCTGGCTCAAAATATATTGTAGAAACATAAAATTAGGGTTTTGCCCTAATTTTGGCCCAGATCGCAGCTCTGATACCACTTGTAATGAAATTACTAGTATAATTCAGATTTTGAGCAGAAATAGAACACCAAATAACACAATATTTCAGAATAATGATCTCAATATGCAATTATAATAGCTTTGCCACTTTGAGGGGGCAACCTCCAAACCATATAATAAGACTCAAATGCTCAAATGATAATGAACTACTACCTACAATCCCCTATATATACTATTCATATGTTATGGCCATCACCCACGCCCGACCTCTAAAGCATGAGAAAGTATAAATGATATGGTAAGCCACAAGTCAGCTACTCATATCCTAATACAAACAATAGGTTAAAGGCGTAGCAATTTATGATTATGAACAAGTTTCTCTTTTGAGAAGAGGATCCTCCTCTCTTTATTTTTGTTAAGATCGACAACATGGAATTCTAATCATCTCTCATAGATGAGGGTTCATTCACATGTATAACTCATTTAGAATTCATAAAATACTTAGGCTATTCTACCAACAATTTAAAATCTACTTGCATCACGTGTCAAGGGTAGGATGGAAAGGAAATACACCAAATGGAAATTTAGCTACCTATTATCATGCCCCTTCACAATGTTATAACGCAATTTCCGCATCCACTTATCGAAGTGTCTAGTTTCCCTATCTAGGAATTGTGTTTAAGATTTAAGGTGACACAAATGTGGAACTTTGAATACTTGTGTAGTAATACCATTTCTATAAGATTCACATTGTTGAGGAATTTTGATGTGTCCCATTCCGATAGTACAATGCTTTAATTACCCATTTATTTTCTTCGAGGATGTAGTAGGCACCCCAAGTTTGTTAGGAATATCCCACCTAACCTCCTCAACTTGGATGATGACAAGCCTCGATAAATCAATCTTAAGATCGATACTTCTAACCTTCTCAATTCTATAATTGTTCAACTACATCCTTTATAACCCTATTCTAAAAATATTACAACTAATGCAATTCCCATCCTCATATCCTCTTCTTTTCCTCCTAAAGAGCTTCTTGCTTTACCATATAGTCAACAAAATGTTGAATCCATTAACATTGATATCACCACCCCGAGTATGATGAAAAATATTCAATTGAAGACTCATTATTTTTTAGCTACGCCCAAGATAATAATGTATAAGTCCTTTGATATAATCAATCATCACGCTCTTCTCTTGATTCTTATGATGTTTTATATTCTATAAAAACCATATAATTATTCTTTAACCACAACATCAATATGATTGTAGTTGACCTCCCTTCCACCCTCTTATATGCTATAAGGACTCACATGACAAGTTACTTGTAGAAGATTGTGAGGAATGTGATCTGAAAGAAATTATTTAGGATCATATTAATTCTTCATCCCCTCGAGTTACTTAGAGTCTAATCCACAATCATAGATGTTTCATTTGACTAGATTTCCCATTTTTATCTTCCTTATGACTCGGCGCCTGAGCCATAACACACCTTATGCCCTCAAGATAGCCTTTCTATCCTTGATTCTCCAATACCTTCTTTAAAATCTACACATGTGCCTCTTTTTATTATGAGTGTAGATTCATCAAACGTGTTTTTCCATGCTACATATGACATGAGGCACCAAAACATGATGTAAATGATTGTTGAGCTTATATGACTCACAAAGAAATTGGAAGATGAAGTTGATGAGGGACAAAAGAAAAACCATCTTCTTATACTCCCTCTCCTAAAAATCTATTTCCCACTCACTAGCCTGATTGTCAAGTACCTTGAAAAACAACAACAAAACATACCTTCTCTTCGACCTTGATCCAAGAGTTTAGTTCCCCGAGTTTACCTATTCTACTTACTCTGGTCTTTCCTCCAATGGATTTCCCATCTATACACACATTTTTGATCAAATGAGTTCCACATCCTCACTTTCATACTCCGTAAATGAATATCCCTCATGCTTTCATCCATACCCTACCACCCTTTATGATGGACATATGCTAGGGGATACAATTGTAGGTTTCCATGAGAGTGTAAGAATCCATGATGGTTGTGTGTCATGAGATTTATCAAAATATCTCCCATGTCTCCAAAGGCATTGAGAACACCATGATTCACACATGTTATGACATTCAACAACATTTGCACAAGGTTATCAAGGATGTTTGTAACTATCTTACACCCCCTTTTTGACCACTGTTTACTCATCCTATATTACCTTTTATTTTCTTACATATACTTCTTACACTATTTAGTTACAATATTTAGTTTTAGATAGGCCAATTATTCTAATATTTCGGCTACCCCTTACATCCATAGTTTGAACAAGTCACTTAATCGATGAATCATCCACCCCTTAAATCCATAATGTAGCACATGCTAATTATTTTGATGTTTTGGATATCCCTTAAAAGCAAAAGTTTATTACATGAAGATTAGTCTCATATTCTTAGCCACCCCTTAAAATCCTACACAATCTACTTGTCATATACACTTTGATTAGTTCACATAAGTTGAATACCCCTTTACATCACCCTTATAATTTATAAACTCTTTGCAACATCCTTTGGATTTACTATTACCATTTGTGTGTTCTTTGATCTTTTGGTATTTTTTTAATGTATAAATTATATAATCCTCATGACATCATTTTGAATTTATAGAATCCTTTTGACATAATTTGGATTTATTCTTGATATTTGCATCTTACTTGATTTTTGGTATTGTTTATCCATGTACAATATTTTATATTCATGACTTATAAATTAATTCCTTGTGACATCCTTTGGGTTTTATCTATGCAATTTGTTTATTACTCGATGTTTTGGTATATTATTTATCCATCTTATGATCTTATATTCCACTCTGATATTGTCACTTTTAATGTTTGCATTGGACCTATTATAGGTTTACACTTATATTTCATGCCATTTCTAGCGATTTATAGCTCCCATACTATCTAGTTATCCCTTTTAGCCTTAATATTATATCAAGCATCCTTTATATCCACCTTATGATTAATTATCAATTTTTTCGATCATTGTATCATTCTTACATCATTGCAATTTCACTTATCCTATAACCCTCACTTGAGGAAAACTCAGTCAAAGATGATATCACACTCTTTTCATAGGGTAGCTCTAAAGGTACCTAATCATCATGGTTTATAGGTTCTTCTTTGTAGTGATTAAGTGTAAAATCTCTTGTGTTATTCATATTTCCTACCCATTACATCAACCATCCAAATCAGATGGATGAGGAACAATAAAATCCAAAATAAATTTTAAAAGCCATATTATCAAAGAAAATCAAGACAAAAGACGCGATTATTACAAGCAAAATAGTCATCAAAAAACAAAAAGACGTGATATAATCATATTTGGCACATACCTATGCTAGTTGAAAGATCAAACTCCATAGTTGGCATTATAATAGATCTTGAGGTCCTTTGGGTTGTGGTAGGTTTTTATGATTAGGGTAGAGGTCACATATCTATCGTTCAATGCCCCGCCTTTTAACACTAATACCTAATCCTTGTAGTAGGTTGATATCTCCTTAAGTGAGATCCTAAGGAATGAGAAAATGTTTTGGTAAGATAGGATACATCTTTTACTATTATAGTGTATCGTAAATGAATTGGGATATACTTTTATACATCACTAATTAGACTAATCTAAACTCGTCTACTCGACTTCCTTTTCACCTAGATGACAAATAAATTTAGTCACATATTTTTAATTAGAGTATCTCATCTCTCGCTAAGGATATCGTACCACCATCATGGCACCTTAATTTTTCCTCTTGATGGATATTGCGATAGTTGTCCAAGAGTTATTTACCCCATGTATACATTATTATATATTTATGACCCGACCCCCTACCATAGATTTTAGGTATGATTGTAAGCCCTACAAGCCTTCTTCATAAATATTTATCGTTTTGCATCCACTCCATATTTTTTCATCCTAATAGGACATTAAATGGTAGCATTTTATCTTATGAGAAAATCCAATGTAGGCATTGATTATGATCATATTCATTTAAGTGATTCCTTTTATCATGTCATATGTTTCGCTTTTCACTTAGATTACATTTTATATTTACATTTTTTTATCATGTCTTATTTGATACTTACTATCACTTTATTAGCATATCTTATGTTTTCTTTGCCCATGTCTTAGATTTCATTTGATATTTATTACAACCTTAATTACACATCTTTTTATTTCTTCAATTTATTTCTCATATTTTATTAGGTGTCTTATAATCCTTGAGCATATCTTTTGTTTTTTTGTTTTTAATGGCATTTTGCGGAAGGCCACACACCCAATTTGCATTAAAAAAACCATAACAAACTCCCAATGAAAAATGCTCCCAAATCCACCTAGATTTTTTTAATACCTACGTTTTGATACCTCTTGGGGTGAATTCCGCTAACCGGATTTTACTTGGGACTTTTTTTTGCATTTTTCACCTAGGTACCCTTTCCCAATTTAAAAACAAAACTTACATACATGTATTTTGACATACCCTCCTCAACCTCTTCCTCATCCACCTACACCACCTCCTCACATTTTGATCTTCATCTCTTGTTTCATCTTATTTTGACAAACTATATCTTCAAAATTGACGGTGACCAATGGCTCTACCGAGTACTCCCTGAGCCTTCCACTTCTTATAGTCAACACAGTGGATGTAAAACTATTTATGTTTTCCTTTTATTGATTTCAATGGCCATACGAGATCTATATACAACTTCTCTCTAATAGAGTATATACATCCCTCCACAGGATTTATAATACTAGCGCCTCCTAGGGCTAACTAGGCTTGCATCTCACTTCGGACCCATGGCCGGTCCCAGGGCCTTAACCTCTTGGCCCCTCTCACTCTCTCTTCAGCCCATGGTTGACAAATTAGACCACTTTAACAACTTCAACCACTTCAAACACTTCCAACAACTTCAAAAATTCAACTTAGTAACTCCCTTCTATTTATATTTGCATGTGCCTGGTCTTCCCACTTCTCTCTCCTCTATGTTGGCTCTTCCAAAATTCCTTCTTGAACTTAAATTTTAATTTGGTGTCTTTATTTCATTATCTCTGCATGATCTACCTCTAGCCAATATCCTCACGCCACATCACCTGGTGGTATATTCTCCTTATACGCTTGTCCTTGGTCCTTTTCATGCCACTGTCATCCTGTCTTTTCTCCTTAAGCTCTATCCTTGTGATTTTCTATTCTTATCTTCTTCTTCCTAAATTCCACGCACTTCCTTTACTCTTCTCTTTATGCCTCTGTTCTCCTTCATTTATTATTTCGCATCCTTTTATGCCATCTTTGGTTGCTTCTTAGGCCAACCATTTCCTTACGCACCTTTCTCTTGTACGCCTTACTTCCCTTTCTCCCTTTTCTGCACATATGCTTCCTTGTGCACTCCTTCTTCAAACTTCCTCCTCGCGTTATGTCTCATTTGTTTCCTTTAAGAAAGCCTTGCATCCTTTTTGCAACATGCCATACCACCACCATGCCTTCCTTCTCATGTGCGTCCTCTATCCTCCCGACATGTTTCTTTAACCTTTCCCACATCTTACAAACACATTATTGTGTGCCACCTTTTCCTTCCATGCAATTCCTTCGTTCATGCCTCTGACATTGTGACTCCCATACACTTCCCTTTTTTTCCCCGTTGCTTCCTCCTCTGGAGATCCTCCTTTCTATTGGCCTACTTCTCACAAATGACCTCTTCTTTCTTCAATTAGTTCCCTCATTTTCGGCGATCTACTAGTCTTCCTTATGTTTTTCATTGCTACTTTCCATGATCATCTCTCTCTTAGAAGGTCTTCATCTTGCCACGCATCACCACCTTCTTTATGCTTTGACTAGTTGTCTCATAGATTGACATTCTACTAGTCTTCGATCCTCGTCACATCGTGCATCTCTTTTGCGATCTTCTTTTCCTTCCCTCTTGGCATCTTCTCATGGACCACTACCACACGTCTTTTATTCCTTTCTAATTTATGAGATCTACCTATATCTCATCTTCTAATTCTCTCTTCCTTTGTGCTCTATTCCTCACAAAAATCCTCTCGTAGTACTCTCCTTATTGCTTCCATCAAATTTACTTCAAGAAAACTCCTTTCACATCATTATTTGTTGAAATTCTCCTATTTTATGTGCTTTCTTACATGCTTTGCTTCCTTGATACCTTTCACTAGCCTATACTTATCTCTTGGTGCAACCTATTTCATGTGCACTCTAGAAACCCTTCTATTATGGTTACTCCACTTGGTTGTCCTCCCGAAGACACCTTACTCCAATTGTTGCGTGCACCTCCTTGGGATAATTCATTTTTTCTCCTATGTGTCCTTCTCGATATTCATGCGCATCCTTCCCTTCAAGTGTAGGTTTATTCTAAGTCCTAGGATACCCTTGCATCAAACACCCGAGGTACTTTAAACTTGAGGACCTCCTCAAGCAGATTCATTGAGTGGAAAACCCACCCTTTGGATAACTAGTCCCTACTTCTTCATCCTTCAATCCATTTATTCCTTTCTCTTGTGCTTTCTATTTCACTTCTTCTAATCTCTTGCCACCTCCTCATGAATCCTTCACGCTATCTTGTGCATATTTGTGAGATTTTTCCCACCATATCCTAACTTCCTCCTCTAAATGGATCTCTCTTATTAATCCTTCACGATTCTTCCTCGTTGTCGCCTTCCTCTCGTGTAAGTATCTACTTGCCTCAAATCGTCTCTCATAGTAAGGATTCTTCCACAAACCTTATGATTTCTAAGTCCTTCATCTCCATTTATTTTCTAAGTGGATCTATTCATGCCCGCGTCCTCTTTTGTGGTCTTCTGATCTGCTAGACCCCTTCTCCTTCATGTCCCTATACCATTGCGACCTTTTATCCCAATGTAACTTCCCACTGCGTCTCTCCATCTTCCTTGGCTGTAAAATTCTTGAAGGCTACTTCTCTTCCTTCCTTCTTAGGATTTTCTAGATCACACTTCTACTGAAAACCTTAGCCTCCTTCTCCCTCTTGTTGTGGCAATTTTTTTACACCTCCTCCTCCTTTTTCCTGTCTCTTCCTCATGCACCTTTGTATTTACACAAGATTTCGAAGAATCTCCATAGGAAGACCCCTTGAGATCTCCCTCGATCTATTCTCCTCCTTGTGCACCTCCTTTCACGCATAATTTAACAAATAACTTTAGTTTCTCTACATTTGTTTCCTTTAGGGAAACCTCTTTTGGGTTAGACCATTCCCGGACTCTCTTAATATTGGTATCCTCCTCCGTATTCTCCCGTAGTTTCTCCAAACTAGTGGTGCACCTTCCTTGGCTTGTGCGCTCTTCTTTTCTGCATGCTTCTTTCCACACCTTTTCTCAAGATCCCTTAGATATCCTTACCGAGTATGTCATTTTTCATGCGCAATCTCACAATCTCCTAGGATTGCTCGACTTCTCCCGTAATGGTGCCACAATTTCCCCAAAATTCTCATCTTCATGCCCCTTTAAGATGATTTCACACACATATCCTGTATTATGTGTGTGTCTCCTCCTTGTGCACATATTATTTCTTTTATTCTTCTTTCATTATCATGATATCCTCTCTTGCTCTGTGCATTTCTTCGTGTGCTCATGATCTATGTTGACCATATATCTTTCTTCTTAAACAACCTCCTCCACTAGTGTGATATAGTCACGTGCTTCCGGATGATGTGCATCTACTTGCACATATTGCTGCGATACTCCCACAATCAAACCCATTTCTTTTGGCAATACCCCGCATTAGGATCCTTGTTTTCATGGCACTCTTCTCATGCAACCTTCTATTGTGACTTCAAACATGAGTTCTTTTGATTCCCTCAAAACATCTTTTATGTATTCACTATTCCATGCCTCCAAATCTTGGCCAAGTCCTTCACCTTCTACACCTCCTCAAGACATTTTTACTTGAGCGCCTCTTCTTCTATACATTCTAGTTGATTCGCACTTCTTGAGTCCCTCAAGCTCCTTTCTCATTGCATCAAGCTTCTTCAGGACTATTACATCGGATAAACCTTCCCTCATTGGTTCCATCTAAGTTTTCTTCCATGTTCTCTACCCACATTCACTCGATGGAGAACAAAACTCTTGCGCTAATTGCCTCAAGTTCAACGATCTTCTAGCTATTCACTTTTCTTCCTTATCATTGTTGCATCCTCAACATCTTGTGTATCCTCTACCCATCTTAGATTCGATGGAGAACACAAATATTCTAATAACTACCTCACATTCTATGATTTTTTAGATATTTCTACTTCCTCACTTTCCTTCGTAGGAAATAACTAGCTCGATACCACTTAATGGTGAAAATTGGCTCTACCGAATACTCCCCGAGCCTACCACTTCTCGAGTCAATACAATAGATGGAAAATTGCTTACGTTTTCCTTGTATTGATTTTAATGGCCATATGCCATCTACATACAACTGATCTCTAATTGAGTGTATACATCGTCCATTGGATTTTACAATGTTAGCACCTCCTAGGGATAACCACGTTTTAATCTCACTTCAGCTCCGTGGCCAATCCCAACCTTAACCTCTTGGCCCCTCTCACTCTCTCTTTTGCCCCTGGTTGAAAAATTCAACCACTTCAACCACTTCCAAATTTTTCAACAACTTCAAATTAGTAGCTCCCTTTCTCTTTATAACCGCATGTACCCAATCTTCTTGTTTCTCTCTCCTTTGACTTGGCTCTTCTAAAATTCTGCTCAAACTTAAATTTAAATCTTATGTCTTTGTTTCCCTTATCCCCATTATATTCCTCTATCCAATCTCCTTGCACCACATTGCCTTGTGGTTGTATTTTCCTTATCTACCTTCCCATCATCTAGTCACCTTCAACTACGTGACCACCCAGCTTGTCCTTGGTCCTTCTTCTTCCAGCTATCATCTTGTCTTGTCTCTGAAGGATCCATCCTCATGCTTTACTCGTTCTTCTATTCTTCTTCCTAACTTCCACACATTTCCTTTACTCTTCTCTTCACACCTCTATTATCCTTCCTTTCTTATTTCACTTCCTTCTGCGCCTCTTTGGTTTTTACTTTAGCTAAACATTTCCTTACATGCCTTTCTCTTGCATGCCTTACTTCCCTTTCCCACTTTACGCATATGATTCCTTGCGCAATCCTTGCAAAAATTCCTCCTCGTATTACTTCTCCTTTTTTTCTTTCGTAACCCTTGCATCCTTCTACAATATTATATACCACCATGATGCCTTCCTTCACCGCACATCCTCTCTCCTCTCGGCTTGTTTCTTTGACCTTTCCCACATCTTACACTCTCATTCTTGTGCACCACCTTTTTCCTTCTAAGTAATTCCTCTATGCATGCCTCTAGAATTTGTGACTCCCACCCACTTCCTTATTTTTCCTTGTCGCCTCCTATAGCGATGCTCCTTTTTGTTGGCCTACTTTACGTGGCATCTTCTTTCTTTGACTAGTTTCCTCACGATTGGCGATCTCTGGTTTTCCTTGTATTTTTGTTGCTACTTTCCACGACCATCTCTCTCTCTCTTGGAAGCTCTTCATCTTGCCGTGTATCTCCACCTTCTTTCTCCCGACTAGTTGCCTCATAGGTTTGTGTTCTACTAGTCTCCAGTCCTCTTCATATCGCACATGTCTTTCAAGATATTCTTTTCCTCCACTTTTGGAAACTTATCATAAACCTATGCCGCGATTTTTTTTTCTTCCTTTCTACTTTATGAGATCTACCTAGATCTCTTCTTCTACTTCTATCTTCCTTTACGCTTTATTCCTCGCACAACTTATCCATAGTTCTCTCCTTGATGCTTACCTTGAATTACCTTCAAGACAAATCCTTTCGCACCAATATTTTTATGCTTATCCTCCTTTGTGCTATATCCCACACAATCTGATTCCTTGATACCTTTCACTAGCCTCTACTTCTCTCTTGGTGCAACCTATTTCATGTGCACTCTAACAACCCTTCTCTTATGGCTACTCCACTCGGTTTTCCTCATGACAACACCTTACTACAATTGTTGTGTGCACCTTGTTGCATTACTTATTTCTTTTCTCCTGCGCATCCCTCTAATCTTCATGTGCATCTTCCCCTTCCAGTTCAGGTTTAGTCTAAGTTCCAAGATGTCCTCGCATCAAAATCTAAAAAACAAATGACTAGGTTGACATACTATTATTTATAGGATTTCAATAAAAACTCAAACCTTCTCTTGCAATGTCTAGTACTCTTAAAAATGTGATATCTTGTAATCAGTAACTTGGATTTTTATTTTAGAAGAAGCACTTGGATGTATTCTTGCAACAAATCCAATGAGAAAATTGTGTATATTTTTCCTTTTTTTTTTCAAAATCGCCTATTTTTGGGTCCATGATCCTCACCTACGCATTAGTGTTTACACCTTCTATCATCATTTCTTCCCTATTTATCTTTCCTATAGACATTCTAGATAGGATTCATCCCATCAATGATCCTTTTATCCTCTTTATATAATTCTTATATAACCTTTATTCTTCTTAGAACTTATTTTTCTCATTTATCATCTTATCTCAAATAATTCTATCATCCTTCCATGAGATTCCCCTTATTTTAAGGTTTATTGCTTATTTATATAATTTATCTTCTAATGTTTATTTTTAGTTGTGTATTACATGGGTTCATATAGTAGCTCTTTCCACCTTTTGGTGATTCACTATGCGGACAAACTCATGGGAAGGTAAGCATGCAAGTAGATATGATTTATTTGGGTTCATGATTTTAAATCTTATGTACCACTCATTCACTTCATTCATTTTGATGCAATGTTTCATTTTATTTTCTTGAAGACTTATATCTCATATACATTTTTAAGGACACATGATGATCTTCGGTTGGGGCATATATATACACATAATATTTTAATTTTACTCTTTGTAGGAATCATTAGCGCATTGGCTTCCCCAAATTGATATTATCAAGGATATTGATAAGACTGGGTAACTAGAAATGGTTATATTGGGCTACTTTGTAGTGGCAATTATGAGAGGGATTTGATGTTCATTCCATGATATGACACCTTAGATACCTTTTTACACCTTTATATATGTGTTTTTACATTCTCTCTATGGCTTCACCTTACTATCCCCAAATACAATCATCTCCATATCTACTTACAACACACATATCTATTCATTATATCACCCTTCATTAGCTCCAAAGTCCTCTTTCATTACTCAAGAATTTCTTTTAGGAGTCATTCATGAGGCATTACCTATAGTGATAACATTGACTACGGTCGATGTTGTCGAATTTTATTTCTAACAATTGATGGTATCAACCTCGGTCAATGTTTTTGACTAAAAATATTGTGTCATCATGACCTATATATATTTAAGTGACATTTCAGTGCTCTTTCCATCAAATCATTATCACTCATTTTTCTTGATCACACTCATAAATTTTCCCTTGAGGTGTTAAAGGTACTCGAAGTTAGTCTTTCTTAATCTTTTGGATTCTACACTTGAAGCATTTGATACTTATGGTTCCCAAGCATAGGAGTTGTACTTACATGATTTTCCTAGACTTTGGAATATTCAACAATTGAATTTTCTAGGTCGTAGTCTATTCATTCATGATACTCCATATCAAATCTCTCATAAGTCATTGCTAACCCCAAGGGAAGTTATTGCATTAATGGTGTGTGTGCATAAAAGTAAGTATTTATAACTTGTCATTTCCTTTATGTTATTTTAGATTTGATTGGTTATGCATATATTCAATTAGAATAACATGTTCTTCATATATTACATTTTATCTATCGGTCCTTACCTTACAAACCACCTTTTAGGCTCTACAACATATCAATTATTAAAATCCAAATTCACAACCTTAACGTAAGTATCTCTATCTTGTTTAAACCTTGTTATCATCAATATTTTATCAAGACCTCGTTAGACACCACTCACTATCCTAGTTATAGGCTTTGGAACCTCATATATTTCATAGAGTGTGGACTATCTCCTTTCTAGATCCATGTATTTTGTAACCTAAAACCCTATTATGTGTTTAATTAGTATGCCCCTTTTCATTATCCAAGTTTATATTACTTAAAAGGAAAGAGGATATTCTGTTAGGCCATTCTTTATGTACATACAAGTAAAAATTAAGAACTTTTGATCGAGGTTGACTTTAATTTTTTATCACATTAGGTTAATCAATGCAAAAAGTTATAAAATAAGGGGTTTTCACACTTTGCAATATAATATTCATTAAATTTGTTTCAAAAATATAGGTTCCCAACAACCATAATTTTGAATAAAAATTACATTTTGGTTTTACCCTCATAAAACATAACAATTATTAGATTCATAATCCTAATAGGTAAACTTATTGTTGGCCTCTAATTAAACATGGTGGGTCCTTCTACCATAAGAAAGGGAAAGCCTTTTGTCACTCCCGATAATGATTCCTCCGAGGATAATCTTAATTAAAAAGGTGAACATGGGCGAGATTATTGAAGTGATGAGAGAGATGTAAGTGATTTGAAGAAAGATCAATAAAATGGTTAAAAAGAGGAACTTGACTAGATGGCTACGTGAATGGATATAGTAAAGATCGAAGCAAGTTTGGATGATATGGAAATTACGGAGGAACTTAAAAATATGGCTCAATGTGAAAAATAGAGAGGCTTAAAGAAAAGATTAGGTGGAATTGAAACTAATATGAACTTGAAAAAATGCTTTAGAAGTTGGATCTAGTTAAGCTCTCAATACAAGTGACAAATTATGGAAAATAATTGACCATTTTTTTCAGCAGCCCAAGTTGTCAAATACAAATGACTACCTCTCATAGAATATCAATATATCAACACATTAGCAATTATAATAAAGATTTATATTAGCACATTATAAATTTTAATAAATCCTTGGGTCAATAAATCATCAATTATAGTTCAAATCCATGATGAAAATGATCCAATCATAAGGACCTACAAAATGAAGCAATTTTTTTAGATACACCAAGTTCAATTCTTATAAAAACAAGAAATTGCATATCTATAAATTTGGAACTTGATCAATTCATTTGGTACTAATAGTTTTGCAAGAAAAATATAAAAAGGGACTTTATTGCTACATGGCCAATTTTCATGGAGGGGTTGACAATGCAATATATCTATTTAATAACATGGTGCATAATTACTTAAGCCAATCGCCAAACTAAGACAAACATTAATAATCAAAGATTATATTCAACTATTTTAAACCTTAACTTTGATAATGGGGAATATTTTAGAGGAAAATTTGAAGGAAATGTTTGTGGGAGGATAGAAGGATCACATTCAACATGGGGTAAGACTATTTGATTCATCTTCCTTGTTTTATGCCATTACTAGGACAAAAAGAGTAAAGGAAAATGTTTTGGCTACTTAAAAAACCTATATTGTACAATATTGTAGTAACACAACACATTTCTTTCCTCGACCAACCAAATCAAAAACTTGAAGAGAAAAGGGAAGCAATTGTGTTTTAATTGTGATATACAATGTAGGACATGAATATGTGGCAAAAACACTTATATTGAAGGAACGACCAAAGAGGAGGAGGAAGAATACGATCTTAAAGAGAAGCCAAATGAAGCATTATAGGATCTAAAACCAACCATATCATGTCATGCACTATTAGGGATAAGTACCTCACAAACCATCAATGAAGTAGATTTTCTAAAGAAGCAAAAGGTGGTAGTGTGAATTTATTTAGGTAGTGCTCACACTTTCATCAACAAAAGTTGGCCATGCATTTAAAATGCATTTTCTTTATTCCTCTAGAAATTAAAATCATGATTGTTGATGGTGGTAAAATCCATTGTCAAGGAAAATGCCACAACTTCAAGCTACCCAAAGGTGAATACCCCTTTGATAGCACTATATTTTTCATTCTCATATGTGGAGAAGTATTATCCCATTTTCAAGTTTATCAAGAAAATGGAGATAACCAATCAAAAAATTTCTTGATGAACCTCTTTTGAGTCTTTTCTCATCCAAGAGTTGCTTTTGAAAATGCCTTGTTTGCTCTTCAAATTAGATTTTAGGGTTCCCTTAGCACATTGCATGTTATATGCAAGGTGTTTTCCACCCCGAAACCCGAATTGAATCGTGTTTTCGGGTTCGAGTTCCGATTGCATCACAACATTCCACCCCTAAAACATGTGTCGATGCGAGGTGCTTCCCAAACCCGAAGACCGACACACTACCGAACTTCGTGTTTTCGTGTTTTCTTGCATCGGGTCAGGGAGGACGATTTACATGCCAAGTGCTTCGTGTTTCCTTAACTCAAATCCCAAATCATTGATGGAATAATTTTTATCGGGTTTTGGGACCCGATTACATAATCACACAAAATGACAGATGCAATCAACCTTCGCCCCCAAAGTCAACCTCATTAATGCTATGATGGAAGTCAATGGTCCACACATGTCGGCCTATGTGTAATTAATGATAGGCTATTTATAAATAGGAGGGGATTTCCATGTCATTTGTACCTTTGTACTCTATTTGTCATTCAGATTTCTCTCCTGTTATCACATTCCCAAAGTCTGATTCATGTTTTCTTGGCGTTTTCATTGATTTTTCTTGGATTTCAAGGGTGTTTTCATCTTGCAGTAAGTAAAATTTCCTCTAGATATTATTTTTGGTGATTTTTAGGTCTTTCCTTCGTTTGCATTAAGTGGGAGGGATTGTTTTTACATTTTTCAAATACTTTTTGATCCTCTCTCAACTTTGTTGTTTTTATTTATCAAAGGGAAGTGAGAGTCTTTTCAGGTTCCTTAGTTTCTCATTATTGATAAGGGATTCAAGCTTAACAAACTGAAAAAGATCACTTAGTGGATTTGTTCTTAAAATTACATTTTCAAGTTTTACACGTGTTGAAGTAGGAGAGCTCTCCGCAGTGTTTCGTGTTTTTTTTTTGCTCGAGCAAGTTCAGAGTTCCACAATGTTTTGGGTTTTCTCACCTGTCGCATAAGCCATATCTTCTGCCTTTGTGTCGGGTTTCTCAAAGTTATGAACAAGACCGGATTTTTGCAGTTTATCGAGTTTCTTAAGGTATAAAATAAGGGTCAAGCGCTAACCAGTGTTTCACGTTTTTCAGGTTGTCCGATAGGGTCAATTCTCTGACCCATTTTTCAGACTTTTAGAAGTGTATTGCAAGGAGGAAAACTCAAATCTCTTTCATGAGTTCTAGGAAGCTTTGTAGTTCTTACTCTTCGTTCTTCATGTTAGATTCATGAAAGGGAAAGGGGAAGAAGGAAGGATCTAAAGAGATGAAGTACAAATATCAGGGAGTTGTGCCCCCTTCCAGCATCAACTCTAATTTTGATATCAGAGATACAAAGTTAAGGCATGTGGACATGGATGAATTTTGAGAAGGTTGTAGAGTTATTCACAAACTTCATGGATGCAGTCCCTTTGCGCAAGTGGGATACCTTTGGCTGATACTTTTCCCATTTTTTCCCAATGTCATGAGTTCATTCTTGCATGTGTTAACCATTATGACTCAGATTCAAGGTTATTCTGAAATCAAACATATGAAGTATTCATCGAGATGGATACCGATTATTTCGATGAACTTATAATGCTTCCCAAATTTGATGAATATGTCAGAAAAAATTCCCAATCGGCCCTGCAAGCCTAGGATAATGACCTGTATAATTGTGTCAAACATGTGAACAAAAAGTACTTGATTAAGCCTAAATCTATTGTGTCTAGGGTTCCAAATACAGGTCATAAAAGTGAATTTATCTTAGAGATCAATGATATCATCACACTTCTTAGTAGAGTATTTGGGATCCTTGATGCCAAGGAATTTCATGGGTGGATGTATCAGTTCATCAACATCATCAAGAAGAATGAACAATTATTTGATTGGGAACATTTATCAATGACACTATTGACACCCAAATGAAAGAATTCTTATCTACGGGTAAGTTCTACATGATGTCTTATGTTACTTACGCCGCAACAGGAATGAGAAGTTACCATGGGTTGAAGCCAAAGGACAATAGGTCCACTGATCATATTTACAAATTTTATCCTCAATTGTCCCTGAAGGGAAGTCTAGCACATTTCAGAAGGGTCAATGATGCCTTCTTCTATGAGAACATATGTAGATTGGAACCCGAGCTTTCAAAATAAAGAGTCTCGGATGCCCATGGGAATGTAGTAATGAAATTAGTTGCATCTTCTTATAGTTCTAGAAATTCACCTATATGCAAGTTGCAGTGTTTCAAGGATCACCCATGCACCTTCCTAGGTATCCAAGTGATAAGTGGATCCTTATGGAATTGGTTCGAAACTCCTAGATTTTCATAAGTTCTAGCAAAGTAAGCACAAGGTTGCGCTTTCCTTTCCTATATCAATTAGAAGATACACTTTTTCTTCCATTATCAAAGCCAAAAATATGGTCTATGAAATGCAAGATAAGCTCAAGAAGACCATGCCACCAAGGAAAATATTTTATTATCGAGGTGTACTTAAAGGTTCACGGGATTCTACAACTTAATGTTTCGATCTTGAGGATATTTGGATCGATTGTTGGGATGAAGAAGTGATAAGGTGAAAAGAAAACAAATTGAACCTAGATGAAATAAGAATGTTAGGTCTTTTTGATAATTTTGAGGACATGGTTAACAACGAAAGCATAATAGAACATATGTATGAACAAATTGATGGTGACAATGCAATATTCACACTAGTTGATTGGTCCACAAAGAATCAACATATATCCAAGACAGGTCCACTCAAAGCCTCATTCGCACTAATGCATGGTTATATTCATGGGGCGTTCAACCCAAGCATTCCAATTTCTCGAAACTATTTGTCACATCTGCGTCGAAGCGTACCTCTCACGGAGAAAATGATAAAGGTGAAAGCCCGCCTAAAAGGTAAAATTCAAGTTTTTTCATCGTGGAGTTAAGTCCCAACCTTTGCCATCTCATTATTCCTACTTCATCGGTTGTGGTGCTTGACTCTCCTTCTCCTTCGCATATCAAGGAAACGCCAATGAGCACTCTAGTCAACTAGCCTATTCCCTCTTCCTCTCCTCTTCCTTTAGCATTCTACATTACTGGATCTCGAAAAACATCTGCATCTATTTCTCTTTCTTCTCCTCCCTCCCCTCTATTACCTTCATCATCAATTTTTATTTTCCAGGATAGAATTTTCTCATCCTTTTCCCCTCTTTCGAGTGAACTAGGACTGACTTTGGGGTTTCCACCAGTCACTTTTGAAATTACAGTTTCCATTCCCCTTCCTCCTCCAACATCTTTTGCCATTGTTACCATCATTCTATCCACCCCTCCATATTTGGTTACTACTTTTCTCACTTCTCCAGGATCCGCACTGATGGTTACAAATCCTATCCCAGGGAACCTTCCTCTTCAATTCCTCTTAGTTAACAATTCAGACTCCCAAGAAGAGGAAAACACTTGTTTCACTTAAGGCTTTTGATTTCAGTTCTCTAAAACCAACACCTTCTCAATCAACCAAGAAACTTAAGACCATCTCGCGGATCTCATTTGATACATCTGGTCAAAGGTTTTTAGAGATAGTCGTGCTTGCCGTAGATAAAATTAAAGAATACATTACGGGTACAAAGTATCAAATCACAAAGATTGATCTTGGGAAGGTCACTACTAAAGGCACTCAACAAGATGCAAAGGTTGATATGGATAACCTTTGCAAGAAAATCAGGGAGACTAAGGCCTCCAAGGATGAATTAAAGGAAAGAGTAGAGCAATTGACATATGTCTTGCTCAAACTCTCCAAGCCTAAGCAATCTCAAATCACATCTCCTACTCCTACTCCAATCCGTTTTGACTTCTTATCCGTACCCAAAATGGAGAAACTCAATCAGAAAGGTAGAGCGGTTGATGCATAGATTCAACATCTTCTAGTGCAAGGAAAAAGGGTAATTAATGATACGGTAAACACATTCAATGAATTGGAAAAGGCCAGAATGGAGGTTGATAAACTAAAAGATGAGCTTTTGGAATAAAATGATAATCTAGATTTGAATTTGGAAGCTCTCAGTGGGCTTAAAAATGTTCATTCAGATATCTTGATTAAGGGGAGTTGTGGAAGATGTGACAAAAATTTTGAGTTTTGAAAAGCCATTGAATTATGGGTCAAGATCCTTCAAGAGGCTTGTAGAAAAATCCAACAATTTAGAGATGAAGTATTTGATGCCACTAATGATATCAATGATGAATTGTCAAAAATCCTTGTGAAAGTTCTGGATGATGGTTTGAATATTTTGCATGCATATGAATTATTTAAGTCCTTTCAAGAGCTAGTTGAGAAGGAATCGGCAGCGGAATAAGACTTTGGTTTGAAATATATTGACATGTTGTTTCTCTATGAGAGTTTTCTTAGCAATTTGGATAAGTATATAAAGAAATATCATAAGCTTCCATGGATTATTGGAAATACACATGAAACCTATGAGGTATTAAATCATTTCTCTTGTGGATTAGATGAGAAAGAATCCCAAGAGATGATTCGGAAGTTTCAAGAATTCCGATCTAAACAAACCGAATAGGAGGAAGAAAAAAGAAGTTCGAATGATGGACTTATCATGTCATTTTTATTTTTCATTTGACATGTCTTTTTCAAAATTGTTATGACATACTCTAAATATGCAAGTTTGACTTGGTCTTTTTACAAGAGCCAGTCAAAGGAACTCTTAATTCTTTTTACTATTTTTAGTATGTTGATCCAATAGTTTCCTTAATTTTATCCCCCCCTTCTCTATAAATGTGAGATGTTGTAGCATTATAAAAGGGTTGCAGATTTTTGCTATGACATAGAGCTTAGAGTTGGAAAAGAGAAATAATTTGTGTTTTCTTTTTTATCATTGAATAATATAAAAGATATCTATTGCAAACTTTTTGTTGTGGGAATATATTTGACATTTGAGGTATTGTTCTTATGTTCAATGCGTTAAATTGTTCTTTGCTTTAATATCTAGTTTATCAAATCTTCTGCAAGTTATTACAATTTAATCACATGTGATTTGATCCACATTTACTTAAGTGAAAACATGTTCCCTGCCTATTCTTTTCCTATTCTAGTAAACTTCCTCCTTCTCTCTTTTATCTTTCTCCTTACTCATATTCCTTTCTAATAAGAATAAATCTATTGGGATGAGATCCCAACCCCAATGGTTAGAATAGTGTAAATATTGTACATATCTTCTGGTGTGTTTTAGATTAGTAATAAACAAGGAACATCACCTTTATTTGAGGAGGGACTTTGTCCCGTGTACTGTGGTTGAACCTCATATTTTGTCTTTGACAAAATATCTAACCAACAGTTTTTGGTGAATCTCTTTAGGGATTGCGGATAAGATAGAATAATCATTTTATATTATTGGCGACTTTGTATATGCTTTGTTCTATTGTTTCTTCCCGGGATCAAAATGGAAAGAAGGGCATATACTCATACAAGTTGAGCAAGAGGTGAAGTTGATCCTTTATTTGATTTGCTACAACAACATAATTTCAATCTTACACTTGAAAGGAGATCCTCGGGATGTGAAATCAGTTCATCACCTGCGTAGACATTGTGTTGTGCAAGGACAAGACACCTCGGTGACTTGTTGGGCATTATTATTGGGTGATACACGGATCCCTATGTATAACAACTTTAGAAGGATGGATGGGTAGTAACCACCATAAGCTCTAGTTCCTTGGGGTCCAACTATTGGTCCTCTTGCATTGGTTCTGCCATTGCATGAATTGCCACATGGATCTCGTAAGAATTTTTTGAAGTTCAATGGTGATGGAAAGAAACACCCCGATGAGCACGTGACTTCCTTCTTTATAGTTTGTGGAGTTCTCGGAGTGGCTCATGAAGACGTATATGTTCAATTGTTCATCGAGACACTTTGCAAAGCACTATTGCAGAATGGTTCTACCATCTTTCGGATGCATATATTACCAACTAGGCTACTATGAGAACATGGTTTGAGGCCAGATTCATACCTGCATAAGATTCACATGCTTTGTTAGCTCAACTCACACATATGAAGAAAAAACTGTAAGATCTTATGTGTGATTTTGTGGCCATGTTTAACAAACTCATCAACAAGATCCCATAACTTGTAGTTCCCGCTCTTGAAAACCAGAATTGATTCTTTTTTAATGCAAAACTCCCTAAAGTAAATTTTCTGTTGAGGAAATTCATTATATCCGACTTGGCCACTACGCAAGCAATGGCCACGAAATTGAAGATGATCTTATCCTGGTAGGAATGATCAGAAGAGATTATTCCAAAGTTAAGAATAAAATTACTTCTCAAGGTACCACTGATCCCATGATCTAGAGGATGGCCAATGATTTATTGAATATGAAGAAGCAAATGTCTTAGCATGCATCGAATTCTCCTTATAGGGATATCCCTAGGAGGAATTTTAATAATAACAATGGTGTTCCCACAAGAGACAGGAATCATTTACCGCTCACACATCCTAGATTGGCCATTGAAGCACCTCCTGTTAATGCAACTATTGAGGTGGTAGAAGAAGAAGAAGAAGTAAATGATGAGGCCAATGATGCATTCAAGCTTTTGGTTATGCTAATGAGTCATATGATGATTCAACTAGTGACTCCAACATTGGGTATCTGGAATATGAAGAAGATGATTATGAGGCTAGTGGTCAATATTTTTTTGTTTTCACTCAATCTCGAATTCAAGGAAAAAGGTGGAGAAAACTAAAGATAAAGAAAATATGATAGTTGTTGTCAAAAGGGCAAATCCTTTACCTGTGCAACCAAAAGAGAAACCAACTACCAAGAAATTTACCACTATGTCTCACCCTCTTCTTTCCATTGTTCTTAAGACCAGTTCCTCGAGTCCACAAGTTAATGTTCAAGAATACGTGCCTTCAATTGTCCCTTCCTACACTAATTTTGATATCATTGATCATACTAAAAGAACTAAGATTCAAATGTCTGAAGCAGAATACCTACAGTCCAATCCAAAGCAATTTGAAAGGTTTTCCAAGTTCTTTAGAAGAAGTGATGCCATACCACCTAATGTTGCGTCGAAAGGATTCCTCCCTAATCCCACTTGTCATCTATCTCAAAATAATATGGCATCAACCTATTCCTCTAGGAAGATTGAGCCATTTTACTTATCCTTCTTCAGCAATGGTTTCAAACTCAGTAATTGCATTATTGATTATGGGGCTTGGTAATGTTATTCCTGCCAAGGTAGCTCATGCTCTGGGACTCACTCTCATGAAACCTTTTAAACACTACTACTCCATAAAAACTAAACATGTCCAATTGATTGATCAAATAAAAGATGCATAGTTCACATTTTCCGCATTTCGAGAAAAGAGATTCAAGATGACTATTCTAGTCGTAGATATTCCAACAACTTATGGTATCTTACTTGGGAGATGTTTTTGTAGGGATGTGGGTGGAGAGATTTATCTACCGATTGGACTAAAGTGAAAATCCCATCAATGGAACCATGCCTGTTCTCAAACCCGAGGCTCAAGAGAAGTATCTAGTCACCAAGTTTGATGATCCTAAAGCCCAAATCATTTTTGAAGATTCTAGTTTAGGGAACTACTTCATGACATTGGATCGATTTCACTTCCGTTTGATCAGGGAAGCGATTCCAACGCAATATGGACTTTAGAGTTCGATGGTAGTTTCTCTACTTCTGCTCTAATGCTTGGTGTGGTATTAGTATCTCCTGAGTTTTAAATTTTCCTTTCTCATTCAAATTACAATTTGACAATACTAATAACACCGCCAATATGAAGCATTGTTGTTAGGATTAGAGATGGCGAAAGAGAAAGGGATCAAAAATATAAAAGCATAAGGAGATGCATAACTCATTTTCAATCAAGTTAGGAATGTCTATTAAGTGAAGAATGATCAATTGAGACATTATAAAAATAGGGTTTGGGACTGTGTTGAAGATTTTTATGCCTTTTCAATCAAGGCAGTGCTAAGAGATCACAATGACAAGGCAGATTCCTTGCGGTTATCTTGTTTTATTACTTCTTCCACAAATGTCGAGTTCAAGGAAGATAAATATACTATTGAGATAGTTTACTAGCCCAACATCCCTGATAATTATAAACATTGGTAAGTCTTCAATGATAACTAGCAGACACTTGAATTTTCTAGAAAAGTCTGATAATTTCAGTGAGCTTTATTTTGAGGGTTATGAATCAATGTTTTGTAAATCCATCTATGATTCACAATAATAAATCGGGAGAAGTCCTCCAGCTTAAAGGGAAAAAATATTCCCAAAAGTCTCGATGTCTTTTGAAGGAATGTTTGACGAACATGATCGCTTCATTCAAAAGAAGAATCATTCTGAAGAAAATTCTTCTACTGAGGTTGAACAGGTTAATTTGGGGACTACTTGAGAGAGTCAGAGATTGTAAACATTAGAAAATGTTACTCTCCTGAGGAAAAAGGAAGTTCATTGTACTCTTGAAGAAATACATGGATGTTTTGGCATGGTCTTACATGGATTTGAAATCCTTCAAATTGAAGGATGTCCAACATAATATTCCTCTTAAATCGGATGATCAGTCGTACAAACAAAAACAACAACATTATAATCCCAATATTTCAGGCACAATTCTCGTAGAAATTCAGAAGATGTTGGATGCACGGATTATCTTACCCATTCATCATTCCACATGGGTAGACAACATTTCCCATGTACGCAAGAAGAATGGAGAAATTTGCATTTACGTTGATTTTCAAAATCTCAACCAATCTTCACTAAAAGAAAATTACCCTTTTCCTATTATGGATCAAGTATTACAAACAGTAACATGGTCTGAAATGCTCTCTATGTTGGATGGATTTTTAGGATATAATCAAGTTGAAGTTGCTACAGAAGATCAACATAAGACAATGTTCACTACCCCATGGGGTACGTTTTCTTATCAAATGATGCCGTTTGGGTTAATTAACACTGGAGCTACTTTTCAAAGGGCTATGGATCTAGCATTCAAATACTTAATGGGAAAAATCATTATGGTGTACCTAGATGACCTTACGGTCTTTTCCAAGAACATGCATGACCACTGTGATCACCTGGAGTGAATTTTTATAAGGTGTCGACAACATGAGATTTATTTGAATCCCAAGAAATCTATGTTTGGAGTCATAGAAGGAAATTACTAGGGACATATTGTGAAAAAAGAAGGAACTAAGATTGATCCTGAAAGGGTTAAGGCTATACAAAGTCTCACCCTTCCTACAAGTAAAACAAGTGTACATTCCTTTTTTGGGAAGGTTAATTTCTTGAGATGGTTCATCCTAGATTTCATTAACAATATGCGATACATTGTTGAGATGATGAAAGGGAAGGTCCCATTCCAATGGAGTGCTGATGGTAAACTTGCCTTCGATGAGATCAAGGAAGCTATAGCTCATGCCCTTGTTCTAGTTTGCCCATATTTTCAAAAGGATTTTATTATGTACAACTATGCCTTAGCTCATACAAAGGTCTACCATGCTAATGTATTTGAATCTCCAATTGCTTTTATGAGTTGTCCTTTGAAGGATCATGAGATGAAAATTTCTCAGATCAAAAAACATGCCTATGTCATGGTTTGAGAAGTAAAACATTTCAGGTATTACATCCTAAATTCTCATACACTGGTTTTTATTCTTGATAAAATTGTAAAATCTATCCTTACGCAAAAATAATTAGGTAGTCAACAAGGTAATTGGATTGCTAAAGTTCAGGAGTATGATCTTGAAATTAAACCTACAAATATTGTATGTGGAAGGGGTTTATGCAAATTAATTGTTGTGAATAAATCTCAAGAAGAAGCCCATGCAATTAAAGAAAATCTTGAGAAATTTCCCATGGTTCTTTTTGTGAGTACAACCAATGAGTGGTATTCAAATATTTCTTTCTTTTTAACTTATGGAGAATCTCTCAAACATCTGAGCCCTAAAGAGAAGCACACGGTCAAGTTAAGGTCAACTAAGTATGTACTCTAGGATAATGGTTTGTATAAAAGGGGAATCGATGGAGTGTTCCTTCACATGTAGACAAGATTCAACAAGGTAAGCTTTTGGAAGCATTCCATAACTTAGCATGTGGAGGAAATTTCTCATCATCTATTACAACTCACAAGATTCTCGTGAGAAAGGTATTATTGGCCTACTCTCTTCCAAGATGCATCCATGTGGGTGGTTAAGTGTGGAGCTTGTCAAAGAATTCGTTGGTCGCTTTGAAATTGGCAGCACTCCCCTTAAGGTTAGTGGTAATTGAAGAACCTTTTCAGTAATGGGGAATAGATTTTATCAAAGCATTAAATCCTGCATCTAGTGCTGGACATAGTTATGTTTTGACTACAACTAATTATTTCACCAAGTGGGTGGAAGCCATCCTAGTAAAACATGTTACCTCTGAAGTTGTTTGTAACTTCATTAAAGAGAATATAATAGTCAGGTTTGGTGTCCCTCATAAGATTGTTGCTAATAATGCTTCCAATTTTTCATCTTATGAACTCACTGAATTTTGCTATGGTTATGGGATCACTTTGGCTCACTCATCAGATTACTACCCTCAAGGAAATGGTCAGGCAAAATCAAGTAATAAAAACTTGGTGACTATAATCAGGAAGTTGGTTGATGAAAATAAATGGACATGGCACAAGGAATTATACGATGCACTATGGGATAATTGTATTAATTCTAAAAGAGATATTGGGATGTCACCTTTTTAGGTGTTGTATGGAATTGATGTGAAGATTCCTATCTCTTTGGAATTTCTAGCCTTAAGGTTGGCCAAAATAATTGAAGATGATACCTTCCAAGACTCCATTGAAAAAGAATCATGTACTTGACAGAGTTAGAACAAATCAGATCTTAAGTAGTGGACTCAATCATGGAACATCAAGAAAAGGTCAAGAAGATGTTTGATAAGAAGGCTAAGTAGCGAGATTTTCAGGTTGGAGACCTAGTTTTGTTATCGGATAAAGAAGAGAACCAAAAGGAATGCACGAAAATTTGATTCCTTATGGAGAGGGCCTTTCAAGATTCATCAACTGTGTGGAGAAAATAGCTTCTATCTTTCATACCCTAATGGAACTCAACTCCTGCTTCCTCATAATGTGGTCAACATCTCAAGTTATTTCACCAAAGAGTACATGTTCTTCTTGCATTGTATCATAATTTGCTTTTACTATTGCGTGTTTGCATTTCCACTATTGTGTTTGCTTTTCGTTCTTGGTTTTGGTTTGTTTTTGTTTGTGTCTCTTTCTCGTTTTGATTTTGTGGCCCAATGGATTGATACTTTGGAAATCTGGTTTCTCTTCCTTTGAATCATCAAAGAAAGTCCTCGATTAAATCCAGTTGTTATCCCATTTTTGATTTTATCGAGAAAATGGAAGTAGCCAACAAATTTTTTTCTTTATGTAACTCTTTTGAGTCTTTTCTCATCCAAGAGTTGCTTTTGAAAATTCCTTATTTTCTCATCAAATCAGCTTTTCCCTTTGCACATTACATGTTATATGCAAGGTGTTTTCCACCCTCAAACCCGACTTGAATTGTGTTTTTCGGGGTTTGGGTTCCGATTGCATCATAACATTCCATCCTTGAAACATGTGTCATATGCGAGGTATTTCCCAAACTCGACACACTAATGTACTTCGGGTTTTCTCGCATTGGGTTGAGGATGATTTGAATGCCAAGTGCTTTGTGTTTCCCAGAACTCAACCCGAACTCGTTGATGGACTCCTTTGTATCGGGTTTTCGGGACCTGATTACATAATCACATGAAATAATAGATTCAATAAACCTTCTCCCTGAATTCAATGCTATTAATGTCGGCTAGAAGTTATTGGTCCACACATGTCATCCTACATGTAATTAATGTCGATTATTTATAAATAGGAGGAGATTTCCATGTCATTTGTACCTTTATACTCCCTATGCTATTCAGATTTCTCTCCTAGGTTATCACATTCCCAAAGTCGATTCACGTTTTCTTGGCATTTTCATTGATTTCAGGGTTTTTTTAATCTTTTAGTACGTAAAATTTCCTTTGGATACTCTTTTTGTTGCTTTTTAGGTCTTCCCTTGGTTTGCATTAAGTGGAAGGGGTTGTTTTACATTTTTCAAATACTTTTTTTGCTCCTTCTCTCTCAAGTTTATTGTTTTAATTTTTCAAAGGGAAGTGGGAGTCTTTTTAGGTTCTTTACTTGCTTATTCTTGATAAGGGTTCAAGTTTAACAAACTAAAACATATCACTTATTGGATTTGTGCCTAAAATTGCATTTTTAGGTTTTGCATGTGTCAAAGCAGTTAGCTCTTCGCAAAGATTTTGAGTTTTTGCTTTTGTTGATAAAGTTCAAAGTCGCATAGTGTTTCAGTTTTCTCACCGTTTGGACAAGCCATATCTTCATCCTTTGTGTCAAGTTTCTCATATTTCTAAACAATACCAAATTTCCATGAGCTTTATCGAGTTTCTTAAGGTTTCAAATAGGGGTCAAGCTCCGACTAGTGTTTCAGTTTTTCAAGTTGTTTGACAAAGCCAAAAGGGTCAATTCTCTGACCCATTTGTCAGATTTTTAGAGGTGTATTACAAGGAGGAAAACCTGACTCTCTTTCAAGAGTTCCAAGAAGCTTTGTAGTTCTTTCTTTTTAGTTCCTCATGTTTGATTCAAGCAAGGGACAGGGGGAAGAAGGAAGGATCTAAAGAGATGAAGTAAAAATATCAGGGAGTTGTGCCCCCTTCCAACACTGAATCTAATTTTGATATCAAAGTGTAGACACCTAAAATTGGTTTCTCAATTTAGTGTCCCTCACATTCGTTTTAGGTAACCTGGGGCACGTTCACGCCACCAACTATCCCCTTGGGATATTATCCAATTTGTGATTTAATCACTTATTCCAAATTTAATTCATCACATCACATCTTACCCATGAGTAATTAAATAATTAAATATTTAATTACGCTTCTTCCCATGCATCTTAATCACTTATCTACCCCAAATTTATTCTACCCATGTATCACATCCATTTTTAAATCTTCCTAAGCGGGATATTTCCGTGGTCGGGATAAGTCTTGTCTTTCTCGAATCGATCAATTTGGCCATCTCGGGAGTCTTCTCCGCGATCGGCGCCGACCCATTTGGTCGGGCGCCGATTTTATAGAGCGGCGCCGATTATAAAAGCAGTCCATAGCTCGGTTCCAAGGACCGAAAAGAGACGAACGAGCGAAAGAAAGCACTTACGCACGAACAGAGCGAGAAAGATTCAGGTTGCAAGAAAGGGAGATCTTTTTAGCATCAATTGTCTCAGTTAGGGCAGATCCTGTCCTAATCAATCCTCGAGAGGAGCACCGCCATTTCGCCCGTATCATATCAACATCATACACCACCATCTATCATCTAGCGACTCTGTTCCAGCGTCTCTCCATCTTCGGCACATCTTGCAGACTACATTCACCTTCCAATCCCCGAATCTCATCGCGCAGTCCCTGATTGGTCAGTCTGCCTTCAGTTGACACTGATCTTATCCAGTCGACGCCGATCAGTCCCGGTCGACGCCGATCACATCAGTCGCCGCCGATTCTACCCAGTCGACGCCGATTTCACTGCAGACAGTAAAGGTCACAGTAACACAAATCAAAGATTATTTCGCAGCTTCCTGTTTTTCGATTTTTTCGTCTGCTCTCGCTTTTTCTGTTTTATTACTGCAATCAGAAAATCTAGTCTTTATTTACATCTTTTATCATGTATGCTTCTTTTCTTTATTGAAAACGTGGACTGACATCCGCCAAGGAAGTTTATCACTTCCCGGACCCGCTTCTCGGGCAGTCCACCCAAATATCTTCTAACGCCATCTTTTTCTGTCAAGCACCGGTGTTTTGCAGGTTACTCGGATCTATTGTGTAAATTGCTCGTGTACGCCCGTCTTGTCTACATCGGCTTCCTCATCCGTCTACATCTTCATCAGGTATCGATTTCATTGAGGTTTTTCAGGGTTTTTGTGCTTAGTTTGGTGCATTAACTTGGACAGGTAACAAGCGCGAAATTCTTGATCTACATTCTGGCACGCCCGGTGGGACCCAACCAAAGTCCCTTATTGGTAAGTTCATTTCTTTTCTAGTTTTGAACTTTGTTCCTTTTCTTCACTGATTTCTATCAGTCCTATTTGAGCATTTCTGTTCATCATTTCAATCTTGCTTTTTAGGCGAAATCATTATCTTGAAAATTTCTTATTTCCTTTAAATAGAAATTTTTTGTTTCACCACTATCTGGATGTATCTTTCCGGATCTTGTTTGTTGTTTGCTTGATCTTTTCTTGCGGAGCACTTTGCTTGATCGTGGGATTGTTCGAGGGGAAGAGCTCAACAACGCGCTTTTTGAAGTCCACACACCTTGGAGAGCTAAATCTACAGGTATTCCTCTTTTTCGGTGTTTTCTCCTTTTTAGGATTTCTTTGTTGGTTGTCTATCACATCCAAACACTTCAATTTTTGGTGCTTAAAAGGAACTTAATCGCATTTGGGAAAGAACTTGTTTGATTTGTCTTCATCGAAATCAAACATTTCGTTTTAAGTGCTTAAAAAGAACCTTTTCTTTGTCATTGTTGCATGCTTTTTCATCTAGTTTTAATTAGGTTGGAGAATTGATCAAAATCGGTAGTGACACTATTTGATTTTTATTTTTCACCCTTGCACACAAAGCCAAAATCACTAGGTATAAAGCATTTAAACAAAACTCCTTCCCTGGCCTCGCCTACTTGGAAGTGATATCCAAGAGGAAGAGCCTACGCGGTACTCGGGCCGCGCTATAAATTCACGGAAGATTTTGGTATATATTGGCAAAGCACCCGACTCCCTTATCGCAGCGGTGTGTGAAGTGCGGGGGTAGGCCCCTATATCAAGCCACGTACCGGTCTTTTACTGAAGTGCCTTCGGGACTCCTCACCAAACATTACCCAAACCATCCCTAGTTTGGCTATCTGAGTAGTTCCTGTTCTAAAAAGCCTTCCCTAACATTTTCTTTTCTTAAAAGCATCAAAATTTAAAGGAGATAATCACTTGCGCTGCTTGAATTGTTTGTGCATTAGTTAGGACAATCTTCTTTCTTGCTTGTTTATGACGGTTATCACCCGGTCACAATCTAGGAAAATGGCCCAACAGGTTCCTTCTTCCTCCGAAATCACCACCAGCGTGGATGTTTCGGCACCCCTCCCATCTTCCTCGGGACCGCTGTTAGTTGGTTCCCCCTCATGGTCGTATAATCCCTTCTATCAAACCAAAGCGCCTCCATCACGTCCAGCTTCTCCTAGTCCCTCCGAGATATCATCTGGCTCGGAGTATGTTCCTCGCGGGGATCCTGAATTTCAGGCTTTCCTTGATCGCAATCCAATAGCCCTCATGGACTACCTAGTACACAAGTCGATCCAAATATCTGACCAAGACCCACCAATCCGACAAGTGTACAATTATCCTCGTGGTTCATCCTGTGCCTATGTAGAATGTTTTCATCCTCTCTCCCGCCTCGAGCCACGGAAAAGGGGAGGTTCTTGTGCCTCCTTTTTCTCTTCCACCACCATGTTGACTAGTTCTCAAATTGCCTTACCTATTCCCAATACCGCAGCTTACCTCAACTATTCCTCAACCTACCTTTGAGAGGTTTTTCGCCTTGGCGATAACGAGTGCGTCTCAGTGCCCGCATATCGCCGTTAATTCATCTATGCCCTCTATCAGTGTCTCAAGGTCGGACCTCTTCATGAGCCAACCCTCCGAATAGTCGGTTGGCTCCTACTTCTCGTCCTCTAGGGGTCTTTCTTCCAATATTCCAGCGATCGTGACCTTCGCCCATCCCCAGTATCGCACCCTTGTACCAAATTCGGTAGAAGGCCCCTTTCAGGTCTTGTTCCCCAACATGTCCAATCTAACCAACACCCATATTCCTCAATCTGTCCCTATTCAATCAACAAACATAGGAGTCCACCAATCACAGGCTCCATCCGTCACCCAACCTATATTTTCTCAACCACTTATTATCTCACAGCCTGCCTATACGCAAGCTACCTCACAACAAATACCTCACCAGCGTCACCCAAAACACCTGGTTATTCCTCTTATCATCCTATCCAACAACAGATGAATCCCCCATTGACACCTCAACAACACCCACTACTTGCTTCTTATGTAGGACATACCAATGTACCTCCTCCCCAATCGGATGTAGTTCAAATTCTCTTCAAGAAAATTGCAGACTTGGAAGCCTCCACAAAAGGAGCCCGTCCTTCATACTCCTTTGAAGAAGTGTGCAATGAACCCATTCATCCTTCGGTGGCTTTTAAGCCTTATCCTCCCCAATGGGAACTTCCCAAATTCTCAAAATTTCATAGTCGGGAAGACCCTCAACAACATCTCGAGCATTCAAACATGCTTGCTACCTTATCGCCCAGACCAGAACTCATGCTCCGTACCTTTCCTATGTCTCTAGCGGGTCCCGCTTTGGACTGGTACAATAACATCCCTCAACATTCTTTGTTTTCTTTCTCTCAATTGGCCCAGATGTTTGTTGAAAACTTCTCAATAAATATCGCGCATAAGATCTCAATCACAGATCTTTATAACATTCGCCAATTCGACGATGAGTCTATAGCAGACTTTGTCGCTCGTTGGAGAGGGATAATCAACCAATTGTCTTTCTCCCTTCCTCAATCCCAACAAATCGAGTTGTTCACCCGATCTTGTGCTAATCACATTTCTTCCACTCTAAGGATCCAAACTTTTCATACCTTTGAAGAGGCCTTTACAATGGCACGCAAACTTGAATCTCGCGCCATTGAACAAGGGAAGCTAAAACTTCGCTCCAAATCTAAACCAGATTTCTCTCGCTTTACCAAACCAAATTCTTTCCCTCCTAAAGATAAGAATCAAGGGTCCACAAATGCTATCGTATTAAAAACACCAAGAACCGATAGTACTCCTAATCAACCATCACGAAGAGACCCTTCATCTACTCGAAAAGGGCCTTCATCTTCTCGATCCTTCGCTCCATTGGGGGAATCATATGCCTCTATCTTAGAAAAAATGTTGGAAGTTCGCATGATCGAACTTCCACCCATTAGGGATATTGATGAAAGTCGAGAACGTCCTTTCTGGTATAGGGAAAACGATTTTTGCCACTATCATAGAACCAAGGGTCATGACATCGAGCGATGCCAGACTTTCAAAAACCTTGTCCAAAAATTCATTGATAAAGGCGAGCTTATTCTAGATAACCCAAATGCTCCCCCAAATCAAGCACTGGACGTTTTCAAACAACCCTTCCCCAATCATGCCCCAAATCATAATTCTTCGGAATCTCAAAAACCAAACACCCACATTATCAACTTCATTTCTACTCAAGAATCCGCTTCTGAAACCACGTCATCTACAAACGCAGCAATCGAATCAGATCCTCCTTCCTCTTCATCAATCACGGGAGTTCCAATATCTTTAGATAGTCCACCTTTGAATATCCCTACATTGCTAAACACGGAGTCATCTCTCTCCGCTCCTTTGTCCGATCTCCCATCCATACCCGAGACAGTGTCATCCTCATCTGTCTCATCATCAGACATTCTTTCAATGCTCGAGGCAATCACATCCCTCCGAGTTTCCACTACGGACACATCTACTTCCGTTGCTCCCATTCCCGTCGCAACTATGCCTTTGGTGAATGTACCCATAATTGTGCCGACTTCGACGGAAGTGTCTTCGATCTTGACCCTTCCTATCTCTTTTCCTACTACATCAGAAGTTCTCCCTCCGCAAGGCACTCCTTCTTCATCACTCCCTTCTCCCATCAATAGTGTTACTTCACCTATTAAGGAAAAATCAAAAGAAGTAACACCAACACTTGCACACTCGATTCCTCAACCTAAACCGCGACAACCAAAATCTAACACTACACCATCAGTACCATCCCACTTGCTTCCTCCGAAAAGGTTACAGTCACCTTATGCCGTGGAAGTTGTCACCATCCCTGAAAAAGGAAAACCCATATTTCGAACCATCAAGACCCTTGGTGCTCTTCCACAAAAATCTCTCTCTACGCCCCATAAACGATTGGATTTGCCCACTGAGAAGGCGTCTTCTTCTACACATCCATCAAAGTCATCATCTTCTTCTTCATCAACACCCCTAAAAGTAGACTTACCTACCCAAAAGATGCCACCTCTTCTATCAAGATCCTCATCTTCATTACCAAAAACCAAAGCACCCTATATTCCTCCTATTACACCTACCTTGAGGACTTCTTCCTCATCCGAATCAATATTATCTAAATCATCCGTAAATCCGACTAAGCAACCCCCTTTGTCTCCAAAGACCGCAAAATCTGTCACATTTCCATCCTCCTCAAAATCTATCTTAGGGGCTCCCCCTCCACCAAAGTCAATCATGTCTCATTTACTCCCATCCCAAGCACCCAAGACTGCTCTTCCGAATGTCCAAACAAATAAGAGGATCCCTAATAAAAATGTTAAACCTAACATGCAAGTTCTTTTACCTCGGCAGTCGGTTAATGTAAAAGAACCATCTTCATCATCTCCATCCTCATCTTCGTCTACCAGATTTTACACCGAAATCCTTCATCAACTTATCCAATCTTCATCTATAACCCTTCCTCCGATTAAACCATATAACCCGAAAGGAGTGAAACCTGCTTGGTTTAACTCTGATTTGATTTGTGCCTACCACCGTACTCCGGGTCATGATACTGAGGGATGTAAAGCTCTCCAAGCCGTTATCAAGAACCTTCTAGAAGATAGTGACCTTTTGCTGGAGGAGGAGGAACAAATACCTCCTGTCACCCTAGCCTCATCCGAACCTCAACCATCCATTCAGACCTCTAGTGGTTCCACGTCGCCCGATCTTCCACCCTCCCAAATTGACATGATCCATATCGCCACTAGAACCCAACGTTATCATAACCCATCTTCATCTTCAACATCTAGACCACGGGTTGTCATTTCTGCAGCCCCTGAAGGCGTGTCTCCTTCCTCATCAGCCCCACGACCCAAGGTCTCCATTCGTGCTGCACCTCGGACTCAAGTTCCCGTATCCGTTGAGGAGAGTGTCATGAAGCAGCTCACCCAAGCTCCGGTCAAAATGTCTCTTTTTGACCTCATCCAATCCTCCCCACAACATCGCCAGGCTCTAATCGATAATCTGCGTCGCATCGCAGTAAATTCCGATGAGCCCCAACCCTTCGAGTTGGTTGTTGGATTGAATGGTCCATCGACCGCCATTTCTTTTGAGGATTCAGAAATTCCTCATCTTTCTTCAGAAGATTTGGAGGCTCCCCTCTTCATCACAGTCCAAATCAATAACACTACCTTAAAACGTGTTATGATCGATAGTGGAGCTGCACTCAACGTCATCTCCTCCCACACATTCGAACAACTTAAGTTACCTAAGAATGTGGTGTCCCCTCCGCCTTTCGCCCTTCGATCATTTAACGATCAGCTAGCAGTCACTCTAGGAACTGTGGTCTTACCCATCCGAGTAGGTAAGAAGCTGCTCCATGAACTCTTCTATATTGTCGAAGGAAAATTCCACTATAACATGATCCTGACGCTCCCGGGATTCGCGCAATGCATTGTGTCCCATCCACCCTCCATCGATGCCTAAAATATCAATATGAGGGCAAAATATACACCCATCCAGGAGATCCTTTTCCTTCTGCACAATGCGACATGACCATTAGGTCCGCCCCTTTAAAAGAAAATACATCTTCTCCAAATGGGGCCTCATCTTCTTCCATGCCTGCAACCAAATTACCGGATTTACAAAATCTGGAAGAGACATTGCAGCGTTTCTCACTAGGGGAGCTTCCTCTCTTATCTTTCGATGCCCATCTCAAACCTAATGAGTATGGTAGACCAGACAAGCAACCTGAATATCAACCAGGTCTCGGTCGCATCGTCACCATTGGTCTGCCCAATCAACAGACCAATTTCATCTACGGTGGTCTTGATACGCCTCATCATCGCCCGGATTCTCCTCCTAGAGCCAAACCTTACCTAACAGGGTTTGATCACCTACAGAATCCCACGTTTGCAAAGACTTATCTATATCGATGCGCGTGGAAAGGTTTTGGCCTTGGAAAATATGAACAAGGTATACATGATCTCAAATCCATTCCTACTCTCATGCCACATCAAAAATTTGGGTTAGGATTTAAACCCCTTTCAGAGGCCACCGTCACTATTCTTGATGAACCTCTTCCTACTAAGGAACCATCTTCTCCCACTAAATCAGAAGCATCACTTGATGTGGATGACGACATTTCCATCCCACCTAACTTTTTTTTTTGATCAATACCATTTCCTTAGGGCCGTTGGTCTATGAGACTAACAATCGGTCCGCTTCCATACCTTTAATCTTCCCTGAAATAGTTGGAGACGACTCTCCTACTATCAACACTATCCACCGTACGGATGACGATTCTCCCTCACCTATCTAGGGCAGAGATTCATATCTCCCCAAGACTATTCCTTCGACACGTCTACCCTTCTCAACGAAGCCATCGACCTTAATATAGGGACTTCAAGACCCTCGCATCATTAAGGTCGGCCAATCCCTTAATCCACAGGAGTTAGGGGACTTTACCGCTTTTCTCTCCAAACATCGTCAAGCCTTTGCTTGGTCATATGAGGATATGCCAGGGCTCGATCCCGATATTGTGGTCCACAATATCGTTACCCTTCCCAACATCAAACCAGTTCAAGCAAAAATTACGTAAAATGCACCCTAGAGTAGCCCTTCTTGTTAAAGAAGAATTACAACGCTTGCTCTATCAAGGCTTCATCCAACCCATCGATTATCCGCAATGGGTGTCTAATGTAGTACCAGTAACTAAGGCTACTGGGAAGATTCGAATTTGTACCGACTTCCGGGATCTTAATCTTGCCTGTCCAAAGGATGATTTTCCTCTTCCTAATATCGACCAACTCGTAGATTTAACTGCGGGTCATGAGATGCTTTCTCTTATGGATGGTTTCTCTGGATATAATCAAATCCTCATCGCACCAGAAGACCAACATAAGACCTCCTTCATAACCCCTTGGGGGACCTTTTGCTATCGTGTCATGCCTTTTGGCCTTAAGAACGCAGGGGCAACCTATCAACGAGCAATGACATACATCTTCCATGACCTCTTGCACAAAATCAGAGGATTATGTTGACGACCTCCTCGCAAGTCCAAACGCCGTCAAGATCATCTTTTCATCCTTGCACCTCTCTTTGAGAGGCTTGTCCGCTTCTGTCTTCTTCGCTAAATCCAGCTAAGTGCGTGTTTGGCTTTCTCACCGTAAACTTTTAGGTTTTATCATTTCCATCAGGGCTATTGAAGTCGACCCCGCAAAAATAAAAGCTATCCTTGAGATGCCTCCCCCGTCTAACTTAAAGCAACTCCGCAGTCTCCAAGGACGTCTTGATTCAGTGCGTCGTTTTATCTCCCAATTGTCGGACCGTTGTCAACCTTTTCACCATCTCCTCCGTAAGAATGTTCATTTTGAGTGGGATGAACATTGCCAAAAGGCCTTTGATGATCTCAAAGCTTATCTTCTTTCTCCACCTGTGCTTACACCTCCACGCGAGGGGGAGCCTTTCTATCTTTATATCTCTCGTGATCGACCATGCTCGGGAGCCATGATCTCGCATCGGACACTTGTAAAGAACAAGCTGTCTATTACATCGTCGCACCCTCCATGAGTATGAGACACGCATACTCAAGCTGAAAAACTATGTTGCGCTCTCTTCTTTGCAACTTCTAAGCTTCGTCACTATCTCCTTAATCATAAAACTTACATTGTCACAAGTGTCAATCCACTTAAGACAATCCATGCAAAGCCTTATCACAATGATCGTATCACCCGTTGGCTTATGCTCATGACAGAGTTTGACCTCGAGTTTATCCCGCAAAAGGCTATCAAGGGTCAGGTTATTGCAGATCAATTAGCTGATGCTCCTCTTCCGGACACTCGTGACCCCCTTGCTCAATTCCCCGATGAATTTATCCAACAAATTGATTTTGGTCTATCTCCATTTAAAGTAAAACTCTTCTTTGATGGATCCAAATGCCAGCAAGGGGGAGGTGCGGGTTTCGTGATGATTCCTCCTTGGGGTATGCCTATCCCAGTCGCACACAAATTAAACTTTGAGTGCACCAATAATATGGCTGAGTACGAAGCTCTTGTCTTAGGTCTTCAAAATGCCATTAATCTCGGCGCTCGTCATATTGACATCTTTGGTGATTCTGAACTCATCGTTAACCAAGTCACGGGTGTCTATCAATGCAAGAATGATATCCTTCAAAAATATCGCGACATCGTTCTTGCCCAACTCCAATCTTTCGACAAGTTCACTATCCAAGCCATTCCGCGTACTGCAAATCGATTCGCAGATACCATGGCCTCTTTAGCCTCCCTTATCCCGCCTTTTACCGAAGACTCGCGTCTTTATGTGGCTGTGCAACGATTGGATCAACCATCTTATCTTGGGCAACTAACGTCAATCAATGCTGTCACAACCCATACTCAGGATGAGTGGTATCAACAGATAGTTGATTATCTATCTCATTCGGTCCTTCCTCCAGATTTGTCTCCCAATGGTAGAAGGTCTTTTGTCCAACGCGCCAATCGCTACACTATCCTAGGCGGGATTCTTTACAAGCGCGGCTTTGATGGTATTTTGCTTCGATGCCTCAAAACCCATGAATCATCTAAAGCTATTCAGGAGGTCCATGACGGTATCTGTGGTGGACATTTTAGTGGCTTAGCTGTAGCCAAGCGTATTTTACGTTTGGGATATTATTGGCCTTCTCTTAATCAAGATTGTTGTGAATACACTAAGAAGTGCATCAAGTGTCAGCAACATTCCAATCTCACGCACATCCCTAGTCAGGCTTTGCAACCTGCGGCGGATTTGTGGCCTTTTTCGCAGTGGGGTCTTGATCTTATTGGTCTCATCAATCCTCGTTCTTCACAGCGTCATCATTCTATCATTACCGCCACTGAGTACTTTACTAAGTGGGTAGAAGCTATCCCCCTTTCTTCAACAAAGGCTAAACCCATAGTTGATTTTGTCTATCAACACATCATTTGTCGCTTTGGCGTTCCACACAAGCTAATCACAGATAATGGTAAGTCTTTCAAAACGCTGATTTGCGTAGATCTCGCAATGCTTTCAATATCAAGCTCGCTTTTCTTCTCCATACTACCCTCAAGCTAATGGTCAGGCCGAAGCTTCCAATAAAACTTTGCATAATATCCTCGCAAAGGTAACTAGTCCAGTGGTAGGGATTGGCATCTACATATCCCTTTTGCTCTCTGGGCTTATCGGACTAGCATTCGTACTCCTACTGGTGCTACTCCCTTCTCTCTCGTCTATGGGTCTGAGGCTGTCCTTCCTTTGGAAGTCCAAATCCCATCTCTCCGTGTTTCTCTCAGAGAATTTGTCTCCGATGAGGATTATCGTCAAAATCGTCTAGCACAACTGGAATTATTAGATGAGCGACGTCTTAACGCTCTTGAGCATCATCAGGTCTATCTCGAGCGTGTCAAACGTGCTTATAACAAGCACTTGCAACATCGTGACTTCAAAATTGGTGATCTTGTTCTTAAGGAAAATCAAAATGTCACTACACTCGAAAGGAGTCAACGTGGTAAGTTTGCTCCCAACTGGATGGGCCCCTACATTATCACTCATAAATATGGGTCTGGGGCTTATCGTTTATCTTCCATGGATGGTATCCCTGAAGCGGAACCTCTTAATGCTTTGCATTTACGGCCCTTCTACTGTTAAAATCTATCTTACACAAATCTAGTCGCAACACAGATCTTTCATCCGTCCTATTAACCAGTCATCTACTTTCGTGGTGATTTGAAATTGTGTGGTTCTCCGCCTATTGCCTCGCCTACCTTAAATATGAGTATCGCGGCTCTACTCATTGCACGTTTCTTTTGGATATGTTCCTCCTCATGGTAGGAATACCTTAATCACCACTTCATCTATCCCAAGTACTTATCTTCATCGGATCTACTCGGGTCGTGAGTGCATGTTCTTCTATGTTCTCTTCCCCTCCATCTGATCTATCTAGGTCTAAACTCAGCTTCTTCCAAAAAGTTTCCAAAAAAAAAAAAAAAAAAAAAAAAAAAGATGCTATCCAAAAAGATAGACTGATCCCTCGAAGGACAGCTATCCATACATTATCAAGTGAATCAAAAAGAAAATAGACCATACCCTCGAAGGATGGCTATCATTAAAATTCACAATACAGACCGCTCCTCAAGGACGATCTGCTTTCGAAAAGAAAAATTCAAGGCTTCTTGTAATTAATCGGCCTTCCAGTCAGTTTATAGCATCACTGAAAGACTTCCCGCATCGATCAGTCTTTCCATATCAAGCAAACTTCCCGCATTGATCAGTTTGCTTTTCTGTCAAAATCATGAAGCTGAGATTTAGGACCTTTTGTCGATCATATGGAGAATCCTATTTCCCCCACTATGGACATGTATTCTGTCCCTTGTAGGTTCCGACAAGATACTTACTTTTCTTTCCGTTTCTATCCTAGATCTGGTTTGCGACTAGTTAGTGTCAGATTTATTTTAATCTTATATAGGGCCTTATATGCTTGGTCTTTTGGTTTCCTTTCTGGATTCTATCTATGGTCGGTTGGAAGTCCAACTTATCATTTTTCTTCTTCTCCGAGTATCTTCTCTTCTAAGTCACGGTTGTTTCCGCTTTCATCTTTGGCTCTTGCATCCTGTTAAATTGACATTTCGCATGTTAATTCAATCACAATTTATCTTCTATCTAAATTCATCTTATCTATCCAAACATTCTATCTGTATTCATTTCTCATTGCATCTACCTATATCTCATCCATATATCAAACACATCCATCTATCTATCCATCAAAATGTACATCCAAGGTACATTGCATCTATCTATATCTAAATCTATCCATCACAATGTACATCCAAGGTACATTATATCTATCCATATCTAATCCAAACATCCAACACATGTGCATCCAAGTTGCATCACATCCATCTATCAAAGTTATATCCACATATCGATCTATCTAATCACATCTATTTCTATCATCTATCAGTCTATATCTATCCAATCACATCTATTTTATCCTCTATCAGTCTATATCTTTATCCATCACAATTACGCTACATCTATCCATCTATCCATCAAAACATCTAAAAACTTGTGCATCCAAGTTACATTACATCTATCTATCTCTCTTTTTCATCAAAATTTTATCCACATATCAATCAAAATTCTATCCACATCACATCTATCATCTATCAGTTTATATCTATCCAATCACATCTATTTTATCCACATTTCAATCTATCTAATCACATCTATTTCTATCCTCTATCAGTCTATATCTATCCAATCACGTCTATTCATCATCTATCAGTCTATGTCTATATCATCATCTATCAGTCTATCGATTTATACTCATTTTTGCCCGTGGATTGCGGTATCGCTTCTCCACGTCGTTTGCTTCCATCTGCTAATCTCTTTGCCATAGTGTTGATGCTTGGCTTATCTATCTGATCATTGTTGTGTGCTGAATCTTGCCTTTTGGCACATCTTTTAGATATCCTTGTCTATTTCGGGTTTGTTCCCTTTGCGTGGGACACTCGTTTTTTTTTTGCGAAACTTAGAGTTACGTGGGTCAGCCAGGCACTAACGTCGTCTGACTTATAGACCGTCTAGTTGTCCCTACCAATGTGTCTCTCTTTAGATGTTGGCTATTTTGCAGTTCTCCTTACACTCATGGGTCTGTAGGAACTAACGTCGTCTCACGAGGAGACCGGCTAGTTTTCCCTACCAATGTGAGTTCCTTAGGTTGCTGCCCTTGTGTTTATTTTTATGCGTCCTCAATGGTCAGTTCTACTCCAGCTATCCGACTGGGGCATCCTGCATTTTTTTATCTACCTCTTTCAAACTCGGGATCGTCTGTTCTATCATCCATCCCATCCCTAGTTTGAGGGGGATCACATCACCACAAATTCTTCTCTTCTTCCATCTCCTTGTTTTTGTCTCATAACCTTGCTTATCGCAAGTTACTTGACAAAAAGGGGCAAAATGTAGACACCTAAAATTGGTTTCTCAATTTAGTGTCCCTCACATTCGTTTTAGGTAACCTGGGGCACGTTCACGTCACCAACTATCCCCTTGGGATATTATCCAATTTGTGATTTAATCACTTATTCCAAATTTAATTCATCACATCACATCTTACCCATGAGTAATTAAATAATTAAATATTTAATTACGCTTCTTCCCATGCATCTTAATCACTTATCTACCCCAAATTTATTCTACCCATGTATCACATCCATTTTTAAATCTTCCCTAAGCGGGATATTTCCCGTGGTCGGGATAAGTCTTGTCTTTCTCGAATCGATCAATTTGGCCATCTCGGGAGTCTTCTCCGCGATCGGCGCCGACCCATTTGGTCGGCGCCGATTTTATAGGAGCGGCGCCGATTATAAAAGCAGGTCCATAGCTCAGTTCGAAGGACCGAAAAAGAGACGAACGAGCGAAAGAAAGCACTTACGCACGAACAGAGAGCGAGAAAGATTCAGGTTGCAAGAAAGGGAGATCTTTTTAGCATCAATTGTCTCAGTTAGGGCAGATCCTGTCCTAATCAATCCCTGAGAGGAGCACCGTTACTCTGCCCGTATCATATCAACATCATACACCACCATCTATCATCTAGTGACTCTGTTCCAGCGTCTCTCCATCTTCGGCACATCTTGCAGACTACATTCACCTTCCAATCCCCGAATCTCATCGCACAGTCCCTGATTGGTCAGTCTGCCTTCAGTTGACACTGATCTTATCCAGTCGACGCCGATCAGTCCCAGTCGACGCCGATCACATCAGTCGCCGCCGATTCTACCCAGTCGACGCCGATTTCACTGCAGACAGGTAAAAGGTCACAGGTAACACAAATCCAAAGATTATTTCAGCTTCCTATTTTCTCGTACTTTACTTCTGTCATTGCATTGGGTTTGTTTATTACTGCAATCAGAAAATCTAGTCTTTATTTACATCTTTTATCATGTATGCTTCTTTTCTTTATTGAAAACGTGGACTGACATCCGCCAAGGAAGTTTATCACTTCCCGGACCCGCTTCTCCAGTGAGTCCACCCAAATATCTTCTAACGCCATCTTTTTCGTCAAGCACCGGTGTTTTGCAGGTTACTCGGATCTATTGTGTAAATTGCTCGTATACGCCCGTCTTGTCTACATCGGCTTCCTCATCCGTCTACATCTTCATCAGGTATCGATTTCATTGAGGTTTTTCAGGGTTTTTGTGCTTAGTTTGGTGCATTAACTTGAACAGGTAACAAGCGCGAAATTCTTGATCTACACAAAGATACAGAGTTAGGGCACATGGAAATGGATGAAGTTTGGAGTTGGGTGCAGAGTTCTTCACAGGCTTCATGGATGCACTCCCTTTGTATAAGTGGGCTACCTTTGGCTGCTTTTTTACCCATTTTTTCCAATGTCCCGAGTTCATTCTTGCATGTTCTAACCACTATGATTCAGATTCAAGGTCAATCCGAACTCAAGCAGGTGAAGTATTCATCAAGATGGATACCAATTGTTTTGATGAAATTCTAAAGCTTCCCAACTTTGATAAATATTTCAGAAAAATCCTAAAATTGGCCCAATAATCCTTGGATAATGACCTGGATAATTGTGTCAAACATGTGAACAAAAAGTACTTGATTAAGCCTAAGCCTTATGTGTCTAGGTTTCTAAAGACAATTCCTAGGAGTAAATTTACCTTAGAGATCAATGATATCATCACACTTCTCAGTAGAGTATTCGGGATCCTTGATGCTAAGGAATTTCATTGGTGGATGTATCAGTTCATCAACATCATCAAGAAGAATGAACAATTCTTTGATTGGGGAAAATTTATCAGTGACACTATTGACACCCAAATGAAAGAATTTTTATCTACGGGTAAGTTCTACATGATGTCTTATGTTACTTACACCGTAATTGGAATGAGAAGTTATCATGGGTTAAAGCCAATGGGTAATATGTCCACTGATTATATTTACAAATATTATCCTCAATTTTCCTTGAAGGGAATTCTAACACATTTAAGAAGGGTCAATGATGCCTTCTTCTATGAGAATATATGTATATCTAAACCCAATATTTCGTAGCGAAGAGTCTCAAATTACTTTTGGAATGCAATAATGAAATGGGGTTACATATTCGTATAGTTCCAAAAATTCAATTGTCTGTGGGTTGCAGTGTTTTAGGGATCACCCATGTGCTTTTCTATGTATCCAAGAGACAAGTGGATCCATCTGGAATTGGTTCAACAACTCCTAGATTTTCACAAGTTCTAACAGAGAAAGCATAAGCATATTGTTTCATTGCATACATCAATTGGAAGATACACTTGTTATTTCATTATCAAATCCAAAAATGTGGTATATGAAATGCAAGATAAGCTCATGAAGACCATGCCGCCAAGGGCAAGTTTTGATTATCGAGGTGTACTTAAGGCTCACGGGACTTTGCAACTTCATGTGTATGATCTTAAGGATATTTGGATCGATTGCGCGGATGAAGTAGTGATAAGGCAAAAAGACAACTATAGATTAAACCTGGATGAAATAAGAATGTTGATCTTGCTTTGATATTTCGAGGATGTGGTTGATAATGAAAGCATTGAGAACCTATGTATGAACAAATGTATGGTGACAATGCAAGATTCCCACCGGTTGGCCTACTCATCAAAGAATCAACGTCTATCCAAGACAACACCACTCAAACCCTCATTCACACTATTGCATGGTTATATTCATGGGGTGTTCAACCCAAGGATTCCAATTTCCCTAAACCACCTCTCACATCTACGCCGAGTGGGCCCCTCCCATGGAGAAAAGGATAAAGGTGAAATCCAAGTTTTTTCATGGTGGAGTTAAGTACCAACCTTTTTCATATGTTATTCCCACTTCATCAGTTGTGGTGCTTGACTCTCCTTCTCCTTCGCATGTCAAGGAAAAGCTAGTAAGAAATCTAGTCGACTAGCCCATTACCTCTTCCTCTCTTGTCACTTCCTTCATTCCTATTGTAACTCAACAACTCTAAGTGTCCTCTCCCACCTCTTCTCCTCTTCACATTCCTTCTTCTCCTCCACATTCTACCTTGCAGATCCCAACAACATCTCGCATCTATTGCTCTTTATTCTCCTCCCTCCCCTCTATCACCTTCAAGTACTCTTGTATCTTCCATGACAAGCATGTTATCATCCTTGTCCCCTCTTTCGAGTGGAATAAGACTAACTTTGGGGTTTCCACCAGTCACTTCTGAATTCCAGCTTTCTATTCCCCTTCATCCTCCAACATTTCTACCATTATTTACTACCATTTTGTCCACCCTCCACCTTTGGTTACTACTTTTCTCACTCCTCCAGGATCTGTGCTAATGGTTACAACTCCTACCCCAGGGGAACCTTCCTCTCACGCTTCCTCTTGGTTAACTACCAAAATCCCAAGAAGAGGAAAACACTATTTCTACAAGAGGATTTTGATTTAAATTCTATAAACCTTCCCGATCAGCCAAGAAACCTAAGACCATCTCATGGATCTAAGTTGATACATATGGTCAAAGGTTTGAAAAGATAGTTGTGCCCGCCAAAGATAAAACCAAAGAAGATATTATGGTTGCAGACTATCAAATCACAAATATTGATCTTGGGAAGGTCACTGCTAAAGGTGCCCAACAAGATGCGTAGGTTTCTATGGATAACCTTTGTAAGAAACTCGGGAGACCAAGGCCTCCAAGGATGAATTAAAGGAAAGATTAGAGAAATCGACAAATTTCCCGCTTAAACTCTCCAAGACTAAGCATGTCCAAATCACATCTCCTACTCTTACTCCAATCCATTTTGACTTCTCATCCGTACCCAAAATGGAGAAACTCAATCGAAAGGTAGAGCGGTCAATGATTGGATTCAACGCCTTCTAGTGTAAAGAAAAAGGGTAATTAATTATGTGGTAAACACATTCAATGAATTGGAAAAGGCTAGAAGGGAGGTTGATAAACTAAAAGATGAACTTCTGAAAGAAAATGGTAATCTAGATCTAAATTTGGAAGCTCTTAGTGGGATTTAAAAGGTTCATTCAGATATCTTGATTAAGGAAGGAGTTGTGGAAGATGCCAAAAAACATTTCAAGTTTTGCAAAGCCATTGAATTCTGGGTCAAGATCCTTCAAGAGGCTTGTAGCAAACTCTAGCAATCTATAGAAGAAGTGGTTGATGCCACTAATGATATCGATGATGAATTGTCAAAAATCCTTGTGAAATTTCTGGATGATGGTTTGAATATTTTTTTGCGCAGATGAATTATTCAAGGCCTTCCAGGATCTAGTTGAGAAGGAATCGGCAACGGAATAAGACTTTGGTTTGAAGCTATTAACAAGATATTTCTTTGTGAAAGTGTTCTTAGAAATTTGGCTAAGTGTATCAAGAAATATCGAAGCTTCCAGGATTATTGGCAATATATATAAAACCTATGAGGTATTAAATCATTACTCCTATGGACTGGACGAGAAAGAATCCCAAAAGATGATCCAAAAGTTTCAATAATTTTGATCCGCATAAGTTGGACGGGAGGAAGAAAAAGACAAGTCCGAATGATGGACTTATTATGTCATTTTTTATTTTTCATTTGACATATCTTTTTCAAAATTGTTATGACATACTCTAAATATGCAAGTTTGACTTGGTCTTTTTACAAGATCATATCAACGGAACTCTTAATTCATTTCTACTATTTTTAGTATGTTGATCAACATTTTCTTTATTTTTCTCCTCCCCTTATCTATAAATGTGAAATTTTGTAGCATTGCAAAAGGTTGGAGATTTTGGTATGCCATAGAGCTTAGAGTTGAAAAAGAGAGAAAGAATTTGTGTTTTATTTTTTATCATTGAAGAATATAAAAGTTGGTTATTACAAAATTTTTGTTGTGGGAATATCTTTAACATTTGAGGTATTGTTCTTAGGTTCAATGCATTAAATTGTTCTATGCTTTAATATTCAATTTATCAAATCTTTTACAAGTTATTACAATTTAATCACGTGTGATTATCTTTTGATCTGCGCTTTACTTAAGTGAAAACACGTTCCTTGCATATTTTTTTCCTATTCTAGTAAACTTCCTCCTCTATTTTATCTTTCTCCTTACTCATATTCCTTTCTATCAAGAATATCTCTACTGGGATGAGATCCCAACCCCAATGGTTAGAATAGTGTAAATATTGTACATATCTTCTGGTGTGTTTTATATTAGTAATAAATAGGGCCCCTCCTTTAGTTTAGGAAAGACTTTGTCCCGCGTCCTATGGTTGAACCTCATATTTTGTCTTTGACAAAATATCCAACCAACAAGAAGATATATTTTGGAGTCCTTACTCTAGGCACAATAAATAAGAAATTTCATGAACTCTTTGTGTGATTTTGATTAAAGGACCACATTAAAATTACATGGATAGCAAGAAAATTTTCCATAAGTAGTGAGTTCCAATCATATATAAAATTTGCACACAATTTTTTTTTTTGGATATGTGGCACAATTATTTTCACTAGAAGCTCAACAATCACAAGAGTCAACACCACCAATTTTTTTATATTTTATTGAAAAATGATTAGCTATATTTGAAGATATGAAGAAAGTAATTCCACGAAAAAGAGATAATGACCATGTCATTTAACTTGTGTTAAAGAGGTAGTTTCCTAACATCACTCCTTATAGGTACTTGTAAGTGCAAAAGTGCAAGCTTGAGTTAATGGTAAAGAGATGCCATAAGCATGTATTATTTATCACAGTTAAAGTGTACAACATTCTCAAGTGGTGATGGTTTTTAAGGATGAAAATTGGTGCATGTTCTCGATTAGATAAAGCTAATTAATTTCATGATCAAAGATAATTTGATTGTTCATGTAATTGATGGTTTTCTAGATGATTTAAAAATGGAGTTTTGGTCACTAGATTTTAATTCAAGGTATCCTAAAATATAAATTAGGGAGGAGTATATATCCAAAGCAACATCTTGGATGTGCAAAAAGGTTATCACGAGATTCTTGTTATGTCCTTTAGACTCATAAATTCTCCTACATTCCAAGAATTATGAGTTCCATATTCAAGTCATTTTTGGAGAAGTTTGTCTTAGGGTTTTGGATGATATAATCATCTAAACAAAAACACGATAAGACCATATACAATATATCGATTAACACCTACACACTCTCAAGAAACATGAGCATTATTTAAAGACTTCTAAGTGCATTTTTGGACTCAAGAAGGTGGAGTACTTGAGTGACATTTTTACTTATCAAGGAGTGAAGGTGAACCCTAACAAGATCAAAGCCATGTTAGAATTGAAAGTACCTAAAATCCTTTATAACCTAAGATGATTCCTAGGAATTAAAGGATGCTACTACATGTTTTTCAATAATTATGACAAAATCACTCAAAAAATTGTTAAAAAATGATTCCCTCTTTTGGAGTGAGATAGCAATAAGAACATTCTATCCACTCCATAATTTACCAAAAAATTCATTGTAGAGTGTGATGGGGCATAGTATTGGTGCATTTCTATACAAGAAGGAAAACACATTACCTTTGAAAGTCACTTAATCAAAGATTAGAGTTTAATTGAGCTAAGTTACGATAAGGAAATGCTAGTTATTATTCATGCGGTCAAGCAATGAAAGACTTATATGATGGATGGTGTAGTACACCCAACTAATTTCATCCATTGTTTTTGCTAAATACATTCAAGGAATTCATTGGTCTAACTTTTTTGTTTCAGGGGTCTAGTTCTAGAGTTTTAAAATGCTCAAATAGCAAGTACTACCTTTTTCAAGCAACTTGTTTCTCCTCTAGTGTTATACCCTTCTTCCTTTGTATTTAATGTATATATCCATTTCCTTGATACAACCACATTCTTTAAAAAAATAAGTGTTCCTTATTGTACCTTACCTTCAAATACATTCATTTATGTCTTTGGACTTATCTTCTCATCGTCCAAAACTACCTTTTTGTGCTCCTCCACTAGACACTAATCCAAATTAAGAAACCTAGATTTTCCAATATCATGGAAGATCTTCCATTCTTGTGCCCTCAAAAACTATCTCAAATCATTTTTATTTTATCACAAAAGGAACTCAAAACCAACAAAACACTAATTCCCCTGGTTTCTCAAACTGACCTCTATCTTCTTAATACCATGTGATTTTGCACCATGTATGTATGGAGATCCTTAGTGATATTAAGAAGGTCTAGAATACTTCAATTAGTTCTCCTTTATCATGCCTAATATGCATACAAAAACTAAGACTCCTTCTCACCATCCTCTCCTTTGATTCACTATTTAGTTCTTTAGCTCACAAGCTCTAACTAAGTCTTCCTCCATGGACTATCATGCTTATGCTCATGGGCTTGGGGTTTCATGATCCAAAAAAACCTTTTTAATACTCTTTTCTTGATACTTCTATGTCCTAAGTGACAAGCTTGAAGTATTTCAATTGTTACCACTTTCTTTGTAATGTTTTCCCACTAGGCTAAGTCTTAATTGTACTTTTCAATTGTGTCCACCTACTGTCATCTTTGTCTACAAATTCCAACCTCCAAACTCCAAAATTATTCTTGGATTACTTCGTGCACCTCACCATGATTATTAGTTCCAGGTTTCAGGAAAATATAGCTTGGTTTGAATGTTCAATCTTCTCTCCCTAGTTGATCTTGACTATGCACAATGTTCTCGAAAGGACTAGTAAGAAGATAGCCACATTCTACCAAGAAAATTCAAAATTTCTTATTTCATCGGTAAAGGACCCTTCGAATATAGTTACTACAAAATTTTAGAGCTGACCTCTAGGATATAAGGTTTTAATCAACCTTTCTCCTTAAAACCTTGTTCATGACATTGTTAAGGCCTGAGAGGGCTTAGTATGGTATATCTTTTTGCTAGAGAACGATTCAAAACTCCAAAATTGCTAAGAAGTTTTGTAATAGAAGGGAGCAATAGTAAATATTACTAGAAACTTGTGTCAACAAGCTCAGGACTCTCTTTCACATGACAGTTCACTTCTTCTTCCTAGAACAGGGTATAAAACCCTCAATATTGATAGTGAAGGGAAAATAGAGTTTTCTACTTGAAAATTCTTCTATCTTCGATGCATTCACATGCTCTAATTATTCAAGAGCCTCAAAAACCTTTCATAATCTCACTGGAGACTTCCATCCTTCAATATCTTGAGTCATTTATGTAACTTATCAACTTAACATACCATATGGGTTAAATTAATAAATATTGAAATTTGCATACAATCCTAAGAACTTCCTAGAGTCATTAATCCACATCTTACACCTCTATTAAAATGTATAAATTGTTTTTTTGCACAAAATTTGATTAAATTACAGAAACTCTTATCACCATTATAAGCATCTACAGTATTATTACCATGCTCTTAATCCACAACCAGAGAGGACACACAAATTCTACTCAAAATGAACTCTCAAGGCCTATATCAACTCCTTAACAATCTTATTCCCTTTCACTAACACAAGTCAACATATTTATGACCATATACAAGAATGGTTGATACACAAAAGGAATAAAAATGCATTGTTAGGTTGTGGAGCTAGATTGCTTCATAGTTAGCATGCAATGGAAAGTGACTGGAAATACAGCAACCCGTCATTGGTCAAGGGGGAACTGACATGGTCACCTAGAACCGTCATCGGTCAAATAGGCCCAACATCGGTTAGAGAAAGTGGGAACCACGAACCCTCATCGGTTAGACATGACAGACATCAGTCAAAGCAAGTGCTAACCGATCATGCTTAAGGCTAACTAGTGCCGGTTACCTGTGTGATGTGTTTTATTTTAAGTCACGGGCTTTAAATATAGATTTTGTTTTAAATAAAATCTATTGGATGTAATTGCATGGCTAAGGTGCCCTAATTTTATATATTTATATATAAGCATGAAAGTTAGGGCTTAGGTGGAATAATAAAGAGAAGGATCAGATAAATCCTCGATTCTCTCCTAGATCGAGAGGATGAAGACAAAGAAGAAGAAGAGGAAAAAGGAACAGGTTACATGAAGACAGAGACTCCATGGAGAGGAGCTAGATAGAAGGAAATAACAGGCTACTATATTTCCTTTGTATATTTATAGTCTCATGTAATGGCTTGCATAGTATGCAAAGCACATAGCGTTTCTTCTTGTAGATCCACATGTTGGTGAGATCTTGTATTATAGATCTATGTAGATCTAGTCTTATATTGTAGATCCATGTAGATCTAGATATTGTAGAGGTCTCGTTTGTAGATTCACAATATAATGAGAGCTTGGCTGCACAGTGACAGATGCATGGTAGCTTTAGATATGTGAGATCTAGTTATGTTTGAGAGGCATGGTTGTAGTGCAATTAGGTAGATCTGGTTAGAGATCTGGATTCGACACAAGTGGTGGTATGGGGCACGGTTTAGTGTACTTAGGCAGATCTAGTTGGGGATCTGGGAGGAGGAGATACTCTTGTAGAGATACATGTACTCTTGTGTAGAAGAGTGGGTTTGTAATCTCTTGTTATATTATAGATAGATGAGATCTCTATCTTTGGTGGACATAGCCCACATTTGGGTGAACCACGGTACATGATTTTTATATGTGTGTGTACTTTTATGTGATTTGGATTATTCTTGTTTATACTCCCACTCACTGTAGATTTTGTGGGGATTTGTTTGGGTCCCGTGTGCATGATTTTGTTTGTTATTGAATCCTAACACTATTCCGCTATCCCCATATTCCCAACATGCATATGAACCCCAAATAAAATCACAATGGTTGAATGCTCATCCCATAATTTAAGATCATCAAATATATGGCTTCTAAGAACAAGAATATGATGCTCATAACCACAACAATCATGCATTAACAAATACTAACCCAAATTAGCATGGTTTCATGCATGAAGTTCACAAGAACTGATTTTTCCTCTTTTAATATCTTCTTGAAGCTTTACAAAATTGATGCAATCCAGATAGAATGCCTTAAAATAGTTACAAAATGTCACTTTATCACCTTTGAAGACAATTTTTTACCGAATTAGACTCATACCTTTCTCTTGACCCCTATTTTGAACTTTATTTAGGTGAATAAGAGACTTTAATTAGCTTTCTCATGAAAATTCTAGGCTTATAATCCTCATTTATGACCTTTACATGATCTAGAGACCTAATGACACTCATTTTGACCTCTTTCCATCCTTTTACAAGTTTACAAGCCCATGAACTTATGAAAATAAAAATGACAAGCTAGAAATGGCCTCCACATTCAAGTTTTACATTTTGGAGGGAAAGTGAGATTTTCAAATTTTGAACATCCTAGACTCCAACTAGCACACCTAACTGACATCTAATGACCTTAAGGACCTAGGACCATACTGACAAACCAAAATTTGATGCCTTCATGGCTTATTCATGTACATGGAGTGATGCTCCTGCATCAATGGAAGACACTTCAAAGTGACTTGTTAAATCAAAATAATTTGAAATATTTCATGGAATAAAGGCTATCGCAAGAAAAATAACATAAATAAGGAACTAAGACATCGGGGTATGTCTTTGAGATCACTTATTATAAGAAAGTAAAGGTGATTGTAGTGGTAGTTACACTTTCTAGAAAGGATGAAAACATGGAGGCATTGTTTTGATTCATATCTATCCTACAAGCGAAGTTGGTGGATATGTTAGTAGTAGAGTGGAAATTTGATCAAGATAATTGGAATCTCATTCACCAACTTCAAAAATATCCTAGTACTTGAGATAAATTTGTGTCGAAGAGTGGCTCCCTTTGGCACAAAGATAAGTGATACATATGCAAAAACTCGAGTCTAAAGAATAAGGTCATAAGAGGAGCTCTATGCATATCCTATTAGCAGACACTCGGGGTTCTCAAAGACATCACATGATCAAGCAATATTTTTTTGGAAGGGCTCAAAATTGATGTATATAAATTTGAGGTGGAATGTTTAGTGTGTCGATAAAACAAGGGTGAGACAATAAATACTTTGTATATTCTACTTTCCTTATTTATCGATTGCCTAACAAAAGGAGAAGTTTTCCAAGAATTTCATCAAAAATATTCCAAAATCAAAAGGGATTTTCTTATCATAATGGTGGTGGATAGCCTCATAGAAAATTCTCATTTTTGTACCATGTTATATCCTTTTCTAGGAAGCACAATATCTTCCAAACTCATGCATAAATTTTAGAAGCTATATGGTACCCCAAAGCTTACGAGAAAATGATCATGATCTCAAATTCATTAATATTTACTTGGATTGATTCATTTTATTTTTGGGTTCTCAACCATCTCAAAATATTCTTATCACCCCCAATCTGATGGGTGAATTGAGGTTGTCAACAATTTCTTGATAAACAATCCCAATAGGCTAACTAGTTGTCGCTAATAAAATGATGGTAAAACAATTATTTCCACCCATGAGATACGAAACGGTAGGCAATAAAAATTTTACACGATGAATCTTGAAGACATGTACATGTTATTACACCATGAAAAAACCAAGATTAAAATTAAAATTATTTCCATATATCTTCAAATTTTTCATTGTTTATGGAATTGCATGGAGATCAAACATTATCCATCATTTCATCCTTGAAAATACAAGGTTCATGTAGTATAAGAGAAAATTTAACACCAAGAAGAGGTACTTTCGAGTCTATAAGAGAACCTAGTGGTAGGAAAAACATAATGACACATTAGGGCGACCATCATAGGTGTGATTTACATTTTGAAGCAATAAATTGGATGTATGAGGTTACAACCATTACAAAAACAAAATAAAGATTCAAACTTTCACCTAAATTTTATGGTCCTTACTTGTATCTTACAAAGTATTAGTGCTTGCGACCTAAAAATTATAGTTTCCTTAATTAAAAAAATAGATCCATTCTTTCATGTTTGGAAAAGAAATTGGAAATAACATACAAATTAGATAGAGTTGCTAAACCTAGATGAAAAAGGAAGAACCCTTTTGGAACCTAAAGTGATTCTCTGAACACAAATGAAGTAGATGCAAAATAGGATGATCACAGAATACCTCATCAAATTAAATAATTTTCGTAGGAAAGAAGATCAAATGGAAGATAAAGCCTTTATGTAGAAGCATCTACAACTTGTTAGCATTTACGACAATGCTTACATTTTGAAGAGTGAAGGGGGAAAAGGGCATGTTATGCCCATATCTTATTTGATATATCAAGACATGTGTGTCCAAATTTTGGTGCACATAACTATTGATTTAGTCATTTTATAGTTCATATATTACATATCAATGTGAGGGACCAAATATAACCAAATAAGAAATGTGGAGCCTATAATATATACAATGGTGAAACATGATGGTGACATAAAGAGATATTAAATCATAATGTTATCTTTGGTCAACATTACTATAAAAATATAGTATATTTTCATAATGTTGTCATGGAAAATGACTAGCCCAAAAATTCAAAATTTAAAGCATGACAACTAAGCCACATTGTAAAAATTTTCCTTCCAGTCTTCTTGAATCCCTCTTTTGGCTAGCCTACCTCCTATGACATCATCATCTTGGCCATAAATATGGTCCTATTTGTAGTATCAAAACATTTTTCAATGTGCAAAGGAGTGTGATAAAGTTCATGAGCTGATTCAGTGAAGTTCAAGAAAAGACTAGTTCTCCTGGAAGCCTAGAAAGGTCAATTTTGACCATTTTGGAGTTGGTATGCATCGTCCGAGAGAGTTCAAAAAGGTATTATGAATCTGGAGGGAGATTTGGGGAATATTTAAAGTTTTGGGAACAATTTAGGATTGTTTAGTAAAGTTTTGATCGAGTTAGGGACATTCACTCGATAACATGTTTTCTAGGTGCGGGAACAAGCAGTCTCTAATGACAAACCTTAACTTCTCTAGAAGATTCCAAGAGATATGTAAGGAGTTAGGAGGAAATAAAATTGGAATTGGAAAGTTATGATAATTATCTACAAGTTAGTAACATTCATTTTTCTCTAATGATTGAAGGTTCCATGAATAATTCTAAAATAGTGCATCTATCTCTCATTGTCTCAAAAGAAGGGGCCTAATTTTTTATTTTATGGAATATTAAAGTTCTTAAAACTATTCTATTTATCTAATAATGTGTTTTTGAGTCAAAATAATATAATATTTGACCCCAAAACATCATCCTAAGCCTCCGGGTGAAGAAAGTAAGTTTTCAAGATATTTTTGGTCATCGATGCAAAACAAGCTTTCCTTTTATAGTTAAGGCACAATTTTGACCTCGTTGTGTCACTATTGTCCCCTTGGGGAAAAGGGGGACATGAGGGACACAAAAATTTTCCCTCATCCTCCTCTTATAATCGTACTTTGGAGAACTTGGTGTCTCGTGTGTCCCGTTTGCACCCAAGGTGCAAGAGGGACATGAGGGACACAAAAGTGTGCCTTCACTCCCTCACCATGGGAAATGTTTTGTTTCCCCATTGTATCCTATACCCAGGGGAAAATAGGGACAATAAAATGCACCCATGAGAAAGCTTAAGCCTTGGACCACTGTGCGACCTCTCTGTGCTCCACAAAGGTGTTTTTTAGCTCCATCTCATCCGCACTTGATCATGCGCTGCCACTTGTCTCAATCCTTGTCCAAGGTGAAATTTGGAAGCCCCATTGTCTCTTGTTTCCCCATTGAATTTTTTTTACCAACTCTTAAACACACAAAAACTGAGTCTTAACTCAAATTCTAACCAAAGTTAGCGGTGGTAATACAAAAGTGCAATAAAACATTGTTTTAGCTTATTCCTTCTTCGCACAATTAGTAATTTTTGTGAAATAAATGTTATCACACCTTAAAAAATACATTAATGTATGCCATGTCATATAATATAAATGAAGGAAATATCCTTCTTCGTTTCCTAAAGATCCGGCGGATGAAATCACTCTGAAAATTAGAGCAAATGATCATCAAAAATTCTACTTTCATGCAAGCCATTTTTTGCACAATGAAGAATATGATTTTAAGGGATATTGAGATTGTGTTTCCTCTCGGATTCTTCCCTCCTTGAATAATTTTTCACTTTCCCGAAGATTTGGTAGGTGAAAATATTTGAAACTTAGAGCGAATGATCCTCAAAAAATCTAGTTTCGTCTAAGACATTTCTTACACAATGGGGTTGCTAATTTTTCAAGATATGGATGACTAAGTTTTTCTCGGTATTATTCCACCTCTAAAGAAAAAAAAATTATCTCACTCATCCAAACGAAGGAATCATTTGAAAATTGGAGCAAGGAATCTTAGAATAAAACCTAGAATTTCAAGACTATTTTCGTTGCAATCCGACAGTGTAGTGTACTTTTTAAAATAGCATGTATTCATGGTGGGGCATATCTAAGAATAGTAAGTTGTCAAAATAGGTAAATTATTAGCATTCGTGGTTCCCTTATTAGGAAAGAAACACCAGGAAGTGAAAATAGTGCAAAATCGCTAAAAGTAACTTGATCCTAGATAGGACCTACTAAAAATACAAGTCCTAGAATTGAGCCCAAAAGTTATAGAAACTTCCGTTTATCTTATATCATTGATTTTTTCCATCATCGCAAGGTTGGTAAGTTGTCTCGTCATCCGAAAAAGGTCATAAAACACTCTATAGGCTCTTAAAGCATCAATCCCGAGGAGGTCTTTGCATAACACAATTTGATGAAAGGAGTTGGGTGATCTAACTCCGAAGGAGGTCACTCGATTGAATTAATTCATGAAAATATCATCATATGAATTAGATTATGATGATGAATGGATCAGAGTGAGTCATTATGGGTGTGAAAACAATCACTTGGGTTGTGGGAGAAATGAGGAACATCGTGGGGTTTGTAAATGATTTGAAACATCAAGAGAAACATCCAGTTCAAGTCACCGAGAGGATGATCATCATGAGAATGATGTGAGAATATCACTATGAGTGAGGATGGAGGTCATCTCAAGAAATTCATACCTCGATAAGTGTTTCTAAACACTTGATCCATGCTCGATAATGAGCTCACATCTTGTAAGACAAGAAGTGGAATTTGTAGTATTTTAGTGTAGTATGGAGGAAAAAACATGGAACTCATTCTCATTCACTCCTTCAAGTACCATTCGGGATTGATCTTGCTATCAGGTTGAGGAATCCTATCTCCACGAGGAGCAATTAAGCAGAAGAATTCTCGAGTACCATAAGCATGTTTTCACCCATGTGGCATCTTGGTCGGAAAGTGAGTTGTGAAGGAGTCATCATGTTCAAAGATGAAATATGAGACTCAAGGAGTGATTTGATGATATTCATACCCTGACTCCACCATTATGTTCAAATATTCTTCAAGGAACAAGTTAAGAAGGGAAAGATGGTGATCTTCATTTAGAGTACCATGTAGGCAAGAATGAGAAATCATCTCAATTTCACTTGTTGCTATTCAATTGGAAGTGTTATTAAACACTCATTCCACACCTTGTAGTGTCATCACACCTTAAGGAAGAAGCACATTGCAATCACCTCATTTCGGTTCAAGGATGGCTATATGATAACAATATCATTAGGGAGGAAATCCTCTATCTGTAAAGTGAGGATATATTTCAGTGAATGAAAGATAAACATCAAGAGATTCAAGCATCATAGAGTTGATTTGTGATCACCAGGGTCAATTCTGAAAGCCTAAGAAACAAAAAAGTGATCCTCACTCTCCTGTGAGATTAGGAAATAACCCTCATGGGTGATACCGGTGGTCATCCTAGGTTCAAATTTCCATGTCTCACAATAATTTTTCTAAACACTCATTCAATACTCTGGAGTGTTCTTTCATATCACAGAAGGAGAAAACATATGTAATCACAACGTTTTAGTTCAACAGTGGTCGAGGTCAAGAGTCTCATCCATGAAGTATTTCTTCAAAGGACATGAGCTCATTTCAGAACTCTCCTTCAAGGATCATGAATGGCTAGCTCTTCATTAGCAAAGCTTCACCTCCATCATATTATTCAACCCTTATTTCTCTCTCTATCTCTCTCCTTCTTCTCTCTCCATATTCTAATTTTCCATTAAGAATGTACTTTTTGTTATTTCGTCCTATTCACTTAAGTGACCCTCAATATTAACATTGTAAGAGTCATTTTTCACTAATAAGAAAAAGACTCACCTCCTAGGAATGTGAAAGGTCACAAGTGATGAAGATAAGTGAAAATTCATGTGGGGAGTAGAAGAAGAGAAATTTTTGTATGCTATAAACTGGAATGGATTCGCATTCTAAGGGGTTGGCAATTATTGGTTGATTGAATGTTGTTGAGATTTACCACTACTACATCAAGCAATAAAATTTGCAATTCTTCTATTCCTTTGCTTATGTTCCTCTACTCTCTCTCTACTTTAAAACTTTGTATACATGGTAATCTTGTAAAACCAAGAAATGTGTCTATACCTTTGATAAATGAATCAATGGAATTTATGTCTATGATTTTTAGTCTTATCATTGTTAGCATTGTTGTGTTCTTCTAATTGAATGTGGACATACTCTTGTTATTATATGTGAACTCTGTAAGACTACTCACAAAATTTAACCCTATTTATCTCCTTATTTTCCAATCCCCCTTTACCTCTCCTCACTACAAATTCTTCCCGTGTACCTTGTACAAGCACTTTGCCACAAGTTTAGTGGAGTATTCATTTGTGATCCCCTGGTCTAACGGCCACCCCACAAATTTAGGTAGTTTACATTCAATAATGGGAGCCTCCCCATACACAAGGAGGGGCTTAGCCTCGTGATCATTAGTGAAACCAATAATTTACAACATGACAAATTATTTTACCAACATATAAAAAATACTAAGTTTTTGTTGTGGATGGTTATTACTATAAAATTCATTTAAAGGAAGTAATCAATATTAGTGAATATCTAAAAAATTAAACATGGATGAGGATTATTTTTAACTCAATCACGGAGACCTTTTATAAACATGCTAAAGAGACCCAATTCCTAGGCTAATAGTGAATTTTAACTTTTAGTTGGTGAGGCTCAAACCTCAAATAATAATATGCATTATTAGTTCTTAAAATTCAACCTTGGTCATTGGAGAAATTATCCAACATGTGAGGTGAATTTATTATCATAGATATGTACTCTTGATGATCAATGGATTACACCTTATCTTATTCTCAATATATACAATGGTTCTAATGCAAGATCTTTTGGGTTCACTTATGATCTCACAACAACGAAAAATATTCTAAGTAAAATAATGTGTCTTGCATTGCATAAGGTTTTGTTTGCACCTGGATCCTTTTTAGTATGTTTATGAAGCAATTTTGTTTCACGCAACACATTTTGTAGTGTTTCATGTTACTTACATGCACACAAAAGTATACATTGTGTTTTTCACTTGGTTTTTATAGCGCAAGTTCCTATAGTGTTCTTCACTATCAATTGATACGCACAAGTGTTGTCAAGGTCATTGGTCAAGAATGATTGCAAAATTATTTGGAGGTTTCATCAGATTTGTGATATCCTTTTAAGTCCTGGAACACCATTCATAATGTAACAAAGAGCTTCAGATCTATAGCTCAATATTTGGAGACTTCAATACATGTATATAAATTCATTACTTTTATGTGTGGTAAAGTACCAAGCTTCCTAAAGTATTGTGTTAGCAAGATGTGTTCTACTCAATGGTGTGCACATGATAATAATGCCACAAGGTCATTGTGAAAACATGCAAGGATTCAGTGAAGAAGGTCTATACATGGTCTTATGCATAGTTGTGCATTTTGTGGAACACAACTTATAGAACTCCTAGTTTGAATAAGATGGCATGGAGCTCACTTGACCCCATAATTGTAACCATTGAGATGTTGCAATTGCATTGACTTGTGTTTAGATCACCGAGGCCCCATATTTTATAAAGGATAATAAATTTGAGGCACTCGTGCAACTATATAATCAAATCCAACCTTTTTTAGAAGGTACTTGATTCTAAATATAGGGGATATATTTTGAGCATGTGATTGTAAGGATTAGTGTATTAATGATCCGTGTGTAATTCTTAGTGAGGCTATTGGGATTGAGTCATTGTGGGAACATTGTGGTATTTGAGTATTATAAGCATGTAGGCATAGTTTGTAATTGTGTGTAAGATAAATGAATCATTGGCAATCGGTCTCGAATTGATGCAACCTTGTTGAATAATACATCATTGTTGTTATTGGAAGTGAATATGTCAAGGTTCCACTATGTAATGCTTTACGTAATATGACTAAAGGAATCCTTTCATTAGGATCCCTAACAACAACTATATCATATGGTATTAGAGAAAAACAACTTTGGGAAGTGATGGCTCTCCATATTTTCAAGGTGGGTTGAGGACAAAAGAAATTAAGTATGTGTTTGTGTAAGTTTGAAATGAGTACAATAGTATATTTGAGCTCCCTAAAGACAAGATGTCGAAACAAAGAGTAGGGAGATGAGTCATGTTTGCCAAAAATATAAACAAAAGTATATATGATATTATATAAATGTTAAGGACCACACAAATCATATTGAATGCATTAGAATACCACAAAAGAGGATTCATCTCAAGGCATGATACAAGTGACACAAAAGAGGAAATTATAGAAGATGTTGAGGATAACGTAAACTAACCATTTCTAGTGAAATATCACTTAGATGATGGTGAAGGGAGATTATTAAAAGCTATGTCAAAAATTTATAGAGGAGTGCAAATGGAAATTCTTTACTTTTCAAGGAGATTTAATGCTAAAGAACTTATTAACTAGATCACTAAGATGAAAGAGTATTTTGAATTTGATGAGGTTATAGAAGAACACATGGTAAAGATCACGCAAACCAAGTTAAGAAGTCACGTTTCATTATGGTGGAAATAAGTTTAGTTGGAACACAATAGAAAAGGTAAATATAAGATTACTTTCTCGGGGCCGATGATTGTGAAACCAAACTAAAATTATTACGTGGTGATTACTAGTTAGATTTGCCAAAGAGATTACAAAATTTGGAACAAAATTATTTGAGTGGGAAGTAGTATATAGAGTAATTTTACAAGAAAATAATTTAAGTTGGCCATAGTAAGATGGAACAGGAGAAAGTAGTGTGATACATTAACAGATTATGATGGGTGATCCATGATGAGATCAATACGGTGAAAATGAAGACAAGTGGAAGAATCATACCAATATACTTTGAGAGTAGCATAAAATTTAGCACATATAAAAATGCCAAAAGGAAGAAATGAAAGTTGAGTGGTGGTAGAGAACTAGTGACACAAGTGCAAAAATGAGAAGAAAACACCATCGGGCACAAGAACATTCAAAGGAAGGGCCGCTTCCACAAGGGGTAGAGGTCAGGCACAAGATTCAATAATACATGTTTTTAGTACAATGGAGTTGGAAATCATGTTTTTAAGTGTTCACAAGCACATATATGATGAGAAAAGGAAGGATACAAGTGCACACATCACACAAGATGAATAAGAGTGTACGATGTCAAGTTATCACATAGATGATTGTGAGTAGGGTGAAATGTTACTTACGGCAAGGAAAATCTAGAAGGTTGAGGGAAATAGAGAAGAATTACAACAACAGAGGCAATAAATTTTGTACACAAGATGCAAGACCAAGAGAAATTGTTGCATCTTGGTAGATGATTGGAAGTATGAAAAATTGGTTTTAAAGAAAATTACAAAAATTAGGACTAAAATTTAAGCGATATCTATATCTTTACAAGGTGACATAGTTTATGGAATGCCAAATAGACATTCTAGAAGAAAATGTTTATAAGTATTGCGTGGAGGAAAGAGGAGTGGAGAAGGAAAGGGACACCCCACATAGATAAAAGGATTAAACTCAAGAGAACACTGACGGGGTGTGGAAGATCAAAGGAATTTTTAGTGGAGGTCAGCTTTATTATCCAATTTCCATTAATAGTTGGAAGATAAGGACTACCCTTTTGAGTGCAAACATGCCAAGACCTTATCAAAAGGTCGAATGGGTTGTTGTAACACCTAGCGTGCGTAAGAGTACCATGTTCACACATTTTCTTACCTTGGGTGTACAATGTAGGAGAATTGAGTTCACACTTGCAATCCCGCATGAACCAAAAATATTATAAGTTAATAAAATAAGTTGTATAGTACAAAGGCATGGTTATGTTTGTGCATAAATCTTTGTTAGTGTGTTTTTTTATGCAAGCACAATGTGTTTTTTGTAATGTTTCATGTCGTATGTGTGCACGCAAAATTTTATGTTGTGTTTTGCATCTAGTTTTAATAGCACAAGTGTTTGTAGTGTTTCGTGCTACCAATTGATATGCACAATTTTTGTTAGGGTTAGTGGTAAATAATAGTTGGTGCATTCCCAAAAATCATTAGATTTGTGTTATCCTTTTGAGATCCGAACATCATTCAAAATGTAACAAAGATCTTTTGATCGATGGAAAAAGAGTCGGAGACTTTAGAACAATGTGCAAAAATTCACTACTTTTACACACGTGTGGTGAAAAACTAAGCTCTCCTAAAGAATTGTGTTAACAACATATGTTCTACTCGGTATGTGCATTTTCTCTTAAATCATGAGGTTATTGTGAAAGTGCACAAGGATTTCATGAAGAAGGTCTCTACACGGTATTATAACCATTAAGTCACCACAATTACTTCTAGTTGTGTTGATATTACTTGGGCCCTATCTTATTGAGGATCAAGACACATTCAATATCAAATTGGTAGCTTGTTACATTGAGGCTATCATGTGACTATATAAGCACATCCACCCCTTTGTAGAAGGTACTCGATTCCATATAGAGGGATATAGTCTAAGAAAGCGATTGTAAGGAGTATTGCATCAATGATCTATGCAGTGTCCTGGGAGAAGTCTATTGGGATTGAGTCATTGTAGAAACCTTGTAGTGTTTACATGTTATAAGCTTGTGGGAATAGTCTTGTAATTGTGTGTAAATAAGATTGAATTGTTGGCAATTGGTCTCCAATTGATTTAACCCTGTTGTTGAATAAATACATTATTATTGTTGTAAGTGAATGTGTCAATGTTATACTAAGTAATTCTCAGTAAAGCATTTCGACTTAAGGCATCCTTTCATTAGGACCCCTAACTGCAGCATGCATCAAGGTCCTCTCTAAAAAAATTGATTCAACGACTTTTGACTTCAAGTTTGCGAGGCTCAAACCTTGAACACTAATATGCATTTATTAGTTTTTAGTTCAACCTCGGTCATTAAAGAAACTATCTAGCATGTGATGCACATGGAATATCATCGATAAATGATCTCAATACTCTATGGATCACACCTTATCTAATTCTCAATATAAAGTGGCTTCTCTTTACAAAGGTTTTTCAAGGAAATCTTGGTATTGACGAATAATTCACATGTAATATTTTGACATATCTCAAGATTTACAAATTAGATTACACATTTCGTGAATTGAACCTAGCGAACTTGGCCTTGGACAACGAAGCAAGTAGCCTAACTCGGGAAGAAGGTAATCACTATATTGATATGACTAGTATTATTAATGGAAGAAAAGCGTGCTTCTCATACCATAAGTGTATTGTCTTTGACAATTTTTATAATGGATATAATTCAAGTAAGATATAAGTGATGTGTGCTTGACAACCATATCCTATGTATCCTTCATACAATTAAATTATAACATCATGTTTCATAGGTTCAAAACTTATCTCGTTATTTTAGACTTTCTTTTTTATTGATTATCCTCGGGTATTCTCAACAAGTAATTTAATCTTAATAGAATCGTTATTAAAACATAGAGTGGACATGATTCCTCAATGCACTTCCCATTATATTATGGCTATGGTTGGTAGTTTTACAAAACCAGAGCACAAGAGAGGAAACTACATATACGTTAATTACACTTTTCGAAATGTAATCATAGTGGATATTATAACTAGCAATTACAAACACAAATATTTATTATTATGTTTTTAATTGAAGGCATTAGGATCAATTGCTCTTTTCGGATGTAATCTTAAGTGGATATTGCAATGAAACAATTTACAAACATAAATATTTACAATTATGTTTGTGAGAATTGTACATTGCCATCTACATCACATGAGTTATTTTAATGTGCTCATGGGAAAGAAATTGATGATTGGATGACTAAAAATCATATTCATATGCATCCTTATGCTAATGCACATACTCCTAAATCATAAATACATGCAATTAAAGTTGAAATTAAATATTTAGATTGATGAAATACATGTCTCTATGTTGAAATTAGGTCTCATGCCTTTAGTATATTTAGCTCTATGTAGGCAAAAACTATAATAATGAAAAGCTCTAGTTCATTCATTTGCATGCCCTAAGAGATGAATACAAAGTACTAGCTCTATTGGACTATGGAATTTTTCCAATCATGTAACTCTAGAAAATACTTGCATGCTCCAACTACTCTTGTCATTCTTCTCCTATTGACCGGATGAACTCTAATATTCCTAACAGATGACTAATCGAAATACTTGCCAACTCTCTAAATGCTCTACATGGAGCCAATTGCATGGATCTTTAAGGGCCACTTTATATGTTCCTCACCATTGACACATTATGGAAAATGAAACCGAAACATTTTAGATGATGCACCTACTACATTTTCGTAATCCCAAAATTCATGGGTGCGAAGGGTTGACATCAAACAAAGTTGCCAAGTCAACCCTTCATGGTACAAGTGGATTTTGAACCTCTCACAACTACTTTATTCCCTTCATTCATCAATTTGTGAGGTCTTTTAAACTTGTCTAAACATCCATGTTTGAGCATGACATATCTAGACATGTTCAACCCCCGCCAAAATCCTAATTTCCACTAAATTTCTTTGGTTATAAGTCCATCACAAGTTGAACTCGTGATAGTCAAATTCCTTCATTACAAGCAACATGAAGTATTTTGTTATGTCACAAATATAAAGTTTCAAATCATATGGGCATGAAAAGCATTAGAGCCACATATTCACATCTTTCCAATGGTGTAACTACTCACTATTTATGTATCAAATACATATAAAAACTTTTTCGATCTTCATGAAACTTTAATATGGAGCACGATTCTCGAGACATGTATGTACATCATAATTCATGGCATTAGAATGGTCTATAAACCATCACCGGCTATCAACCATTCATCACCTATTCTTTGGGCATATCTCCTACTTAAACCTAAGAATGAAGTCTCAAACTCATGGATGATTGTTTATGACATTAGCGATCGATTATATTGATAAATTACTAAGCACGCCACCACTATACAAATAGGGCCACACACTTGTAGAAATTGTCGTCCTCAAAATATGGGGAAGATGAAAGAGAATTTTATATCTTGTATTGATAATAATAAAGAGTTCATCACTAATTGGTGAAGGTTAACATTTCTATGCTAGTACCACTAGTAAATTTCTTGATATTGTGAATATTGCATGTACAAAACTAATGGCATCTACATGATTGCATCCTTTTCTTGTATGCACAAGATGGAGGCCATGAAAAATTGACTTTGACAAAGTTGAAATCACAATAATAGTTTGAGCAAAATATTGTATCATCTACTAAAGCACTTAAATTATTTGTGGCTTGTTCATTTGACCTTATGAATATATAAGCATAAGCCTTGACAATCCCAAAGAGGGACAAGGTTGATAACCCATGATAGTTTATAGCACAACATTTTGAGATCCTCGCTCTATTGAAATGAATGACATTTTTAAGTTTGATGCAATAGGCGTTACTGAATGCATTAGTTCATTCAATTACATTGTTTGAATTCGATTTCTCTTCTTGATGTTAGGATTGAATTGGAAACAATTATGCTACTTTGTACTGGTAAAACTAAGGAGATGTATAGAAACATTTTTAGAAATAGTATATAGTATATATTACTTAGAAATTACTTTATGGGTCTTTTTATTCTTATTAACAAGATCTGTACTACAGATTTCATAAGACCTCTTACATATATTCTTGTAACTTTCATTCCTATTTTCGTTATTTTGAATTTGGATATAAAAAGTGTTATATATTAACAATCAACACACACACACACACACACACACACACACACACATATATTGTAATTGTTACTTTTGGGGTGTGTAGTGCCACAATGGTACCACATTTGACAAAAAACTTGCCCAAATTGATAGATTGGCACCTTCCAAATAACATCTTTACTCTCATAGTTTCCTATCTGTGTGGAATACCTTTGCATACTTTTTTAAAGGGTGTTTGCATTTGATTTCTACCTAGTAGTTGACAACACAAATCTCATAGTGTTAAATAGATCAATATCATTTATTAATCAATGTACATCAAATCAATTTTCAAATCACCCTCACAACATGAATCAAATCAAACAAGAGGTTGGAATTGAATTCTCATGTTTCACCTTAAAACTAGACCAAAAGCCCCACCTTCCCATGGGATAGTACACCACAAATGCTCAAGACTCACTTTTAAAAGATATTTTGCCTTTGAATTTCATCATACATGCTTAGTATACTGCAACATTGAACTTCACTATAAACAAATGTATTTCAAGATTCTTTGGTCATTCAACATGCACAAAGTCACTATCACTACTGATTTTATTGGAATACCCTTATTTTGATTTTGTGAACACAACCTACAATGTAGTTATTTTCTTTTAATCAAATTTACCTTAAATTTTCCTCTTAAAAATGTGCCCAATCCTAGCAAAATGACTATTGTTTCATAAGAATTATTATACCTCCAAATCAATTAAATCCCCAAATACCATGGTTTCCCTTATTTTAGTGACTTTGGGAAGCATAATTGAAATATAATGAGATGTTATTGGCAAGTATGATAAAATTAATATGCTTATAATTTTTATTTATTTTTAGTAAATCACACAAGCTTTTCTTTCTAGTGCAAAATCTAGTGCAAAAGGGGGACATTCATTAGTCATTTTTCTTGAATATTTACATTATTTAGTCCATCCTCTTTCAAATCAAGTTAAGATAATATTCTTTTATATCTATATTGATTAACCATGGACAACTTTGAACACTACTCTTAATCTTACAAAATTAGGGTTGAATAGGTATTATAGATCACATTAGATTGGTGCACAAGAACACAATTTTATGTTTGAGTGAGATAATCTTATTATAATTGAGGGAAAGCTTATCTTGTTGAACTCACACACATGGCCTATGCATGTTAGAAATTTTTGGAAGGGGTTGATTTATGTGCATTATAAGTTCAAGTAGTTCTTTGGCTTTACAAGTTACTTTTTTCATTTGCGGGTTATAAAGGGATTTGCCTCAAATGTTGATAAAGATAATGCTCATTACATTCATTAAGCATATAATTTTATGATTTTTTATAAGAACGATAAAAATAGAATACATTTAGAAAGGCATTCTCAAAAGAGAGGCGGTTAACATAGATTTTCTCCACCTTTGATTGAATATAAATGTATCTTTGTGAATATGTATACAATAACAAGATGTAAGCAAAATTAATTTAAATATAGATAATATATTATTATGCGATACTTAGCAACATCAAACCATAATGTATAGCTTTCAAATTGAATTGATTTTATGGCTCGCTTGGTATTATTATGATGTCTTCACTCCTAGGTAATTGTATAAGATCTGCTCATCTATAATTGGATTTCAAGTCAATTGATTTTATGGCTTGCTTGGTATTAACATGAGGTTTTCACTCCTAAATAATTGCATGAGATATGTTCAGCTATACTTGGATTTGAAGTCAATTAATGTGATTCGTGTTACACTTGATTGACAAGTTTAATCCTACAATTGATAACATAAAATCAGCTACAAACACGGATCTATTATAATTTAAAATTGCCCTTACTTGATTCTTGTTTCGTTGATGATGTCTAAATTGATATTGAAACAATAAAATGTCTAATACTAATGATAACCAATTTCATTGTTGAATCAATATCCCATTGAAATAAAAACAATGAAAATTAAATAAGTGACACTTTGAACCTAGTTTATCACTCTGTTGCATTGTTTTTCGACATTCAAACACCAAACGTGTCATTTGCACACTTGAATGGTAACTAGCTACATTTAATTTTATTATTATGGTGTTTTATTTGAAGAAAGTCTTCAACTAATTGGGTGAGGGTATAGAAATGACTCTTATTTTTTACCATATTTTTAATAAATACTAGAGTCCTTATGAATCAACTCTTTTCTCAACTTCTAGTGGCCGCTCAACAATTGACATCTCTCCCTACTTGATTATGTATGACTCGTAAAATAGTGTAAGTAAAACTACACAATTATGAACAAAAATAAATTTGACATATTTAAGACGAATGAAAGAAAACCAAAACCTTACCCATTAACAAAACACTTATAAAGCACTTACATATAATGACATGATATTATTAAATGATTTCCTTGAACATACAAGGACCATGAATAAAATTTTATATATGGTATCGATTTTTGGCTAATTTGTCCAGTTTCCTTGCATCTTCTGAAATAATAAAAGAAAAATAAAAATTCTCAATATCTAAGCCATAATGGTACCAACTTAGCAAAATAAATAAGATTACATAGTCCAATAAGGTATCACATAATATTAAAAATAAGAAATGATAATTTTAACTTACATGAAATATGTAGCCAACCTTTTCATAGCAATCAAGAAGCTCTTTCCAATGTTTAACAATGCTAACCTATAAGACAAATGATTTTGTATTTTACTACAAGGCGATCAATATTAAACACGGTAATAAAATTTCCTAAAAGTTTGATATTTACTTTATACTATAAAAGATATGTTTACCAAACTATTTAAAATTTCATCATCATAAATTCACTTTAGTAAATAAAAAGTTGTTCATTCTTTAAAGTTTAAATCTAAGTAATAATAGAACAAGGTGTGAGCACCTAGCATGACATGATGTAGATTAAGATATGTTCTGCATGTGTTATAAAACATATTTAAAGAATGCCACCGTATGGGAAGAATGCAATAAAATAACAAGGTCTAATAGGGACATTATATTTTAAGAAAAAATATCACAAATGCAACAAGTAATGCTTAAAATGTTTAGTACTCATTTTCATTTAGACAATGATATTCCCAAGATCATTTGATCAATAAAATACACACATAATAGAATTATCAAGGGGAATATAGTGCAAGAAAAATTGTCCTTAATCAGAAACTCCTTTAAAGAAAAAAAGACTCAACGCTTGCAAATCATAATAGAACTATAAAAAAAATATAGTGAAATGAAAATCATCCTTAACCATAGAACCCTTACATGAAAAAGACTTAACACTGGAGTATCAAATGGATTTGGCGCAGTTGGTTGTGGTGCACCTCAAGACTACATTTATATTATTTTACATTTCGCATTAGACCCTAGGTGTACAAGACATTACGAAACCTTATTTTGGACCATATGTGATGAGCGGAAGCTCCTATCTCTCACATATGTTCGTCAATTTGTCACTTTGTTGACCCACAATCAAAGTGGATTACTATATGGTAACAAAGTGTTGTTACCATATAGTAATCTGCTGATTGTGGCTCAAAGGGCTACCCAAAACACGAATGTGTGTGATGTTTAGATACAATATATAAACATTCAAATGCCTTATATAAGAATGATTGCAAATAGAATGTTAGGCCTCATCATTTTTTTATTCAAGTCAATTGAGACTTTACTTACAAACTTGTCAATGTTAAGTGTTGAGTGGATAAGCGTTGATGGTTTAGTGTCGGCAAGTAAGAGAATCCATGTTTAAAATGGTATATTTAGGATAGCATTCATAGAGCTTTGCAACAGATCTGGGATTGCATAAAATAATCTGATTACATACATCTGTTCTTATATATCTATATTTGAAAGGAAAGGAAAAAAACATACAAAGGAGAGACATTTGAATTTTGAGAGCTAATTCTAGGTAAATTGTAGGTAAAAGTATGCTCATCTTAAAGTGAAATTAAAAGGTTGGGAAAATAATAAATTGGAAAAGTGTGGGCAGCAATTAAGAAAAGTTGAATTTCAATTGTTTCAACAAATTTCCTCCCGTTTTCGGTTGTGAGTTGCCATAAATTTTGTCAAACCATGTCGACTAGCTATATTGATTTATTAATTGAATTTGCAGTAAGTTCTCCCTCCTCAATATTGTTGTTTTCGCATATTGAATATTTTTATGAGCATTTCAAGATGATATATGGATTAAATGGGCTTTGAATTGGACATCATTTTGCATATAGTTGGAGGGATTTTGTGTAATTTATTCTAGCTAGGTACGGGGTTATGATTGTTAGCTAACTAGTACTTGGGCATTTCATATGAAAAAACAAATCCAACAAGAATGACATAGGGATGAGGGCCTATAATATTGCACCTTAAGTTTAGGGGTGCATAGATATATGTAGGTATCTCATCAGTACAAAAAATTATATCATTGTGTAACATATGATTGTGCCATATCACCATTTTCATTTCATGTGTTTATTTGGAGGGAAACATAGATTTTGAATTGATTTAGGATTAAGCAAAATTGTATAAAGCATTTGAAAGAGGGACCAATGATCGAGTGCCCTATGTGTCACATTGTGATTGGCTCTTGAAAAGTGTCATTAATCAAAAGGTCAACAACTATTGGTACTTTTTAGCAACCTTTGGTGAAATGTGGTCCCCTTTTTGGGACAAGATGGAAAATGCCACAAATGGATAGAAATCAATTCAAGGAGTAAATCCTTTTGAATCAACCTCAAATAACCCAATGTCGGCTAATTACAACCCAAAATGGGGTTGGAAGTAGCCAAGGTGGTGGGTTAGATGGGCGGATCAATTGGAATTTAAATCCTCTTAATTCTGATTTTTATAACAAAGCAAATGAATAATTTAAATCTGAAACCCTAACTGCTGCAATCTTCAAAATAACATAACTTTCTCAAATCAACTCCGATTTAGGCAAATGATATATGCCCGAACTCGGAAAAATACAAGGAACAAGATGACGTAAACCAAATTAGAACAGTTGCCAAAAGTGCAGATCTGGCCCTCCTACTATTTCGCCCCACACAATTAGGGCTGATTTTGCATGCAAAAACACACCAAACTTCCGGCATGCACTCATAAAAATATTCTAAATCAGATCTGAACTGAAAATATGATTTTTATGCACCACATAGGCGGGAATCACACTTCAACCCAGTCGCTGCCCTAAATGCATTGAAATTTGTAAATTCAATATCTTGCAAAATATCCAACCAAATCATGCAAATGATATATCAAAATGTTCACAAAAATATGAGGATTCCAATGAATATTTTTGCGGATTTTTCTGAGCATGGAATGTGGAGATATAGGCCAAAACCCTAGTCGCTAGGGCACAAATTTGGAACAGCAGTGAATAATATATCAAATCAGCAATAGAAAACCCTCCCAAAAAATGTGCTTAGGGCATAAATAATTCCACCAACAACCACAAATCAATTCACCACTCTATAGATGCTCAAACCATGCATAAACTTTACCAAAATAATTCCAAAACCATGTGCTTAGGGTTAGAAGGGAACATAAACCAGCATCAAGCACAAAATCCTTCAATGAGTCTTCAAAATCAGATCTACTTCAATTCCAAATTGAATGAGAGAGAGAGCACAATGAAAAGCTAGGGCATACATCCCATTTCTCCAAGCATGGAGACACATAAATGATCAAATCAACATCCCAAATGATGGCCATGCAACCTCCTTTTATAAGATAAGGGGTGCAACATTCAAATGGCTGACCTTTTCCCTTTTGGAGGGAAAACTAATAAAACTTCATTAAAGTATTAAAAGACTAACTTTATGTGCACTTTATTATTTTCTAATTAAATAATAAAAAGTAACTAGCCTATGTGCACTTTTTAAACTAACTAAAGACTCCCCCTTGTAGTGCAAGGCATGCCAAGGGGCTACAATGTAGACAACAGACACCTTAGAACAATCCTCAAGCTCTATCCTCGAACCCATGGGGAGAGAAAATGGGTTGAGGGTCTTCAGTTCTTCACTTTTAAAAATGTCTCAAAAAGGGGACATTACATGAAACCAAGTGTACATGTTTAGGTGCATGCACAACTATAAGGTCTTTTCCCCTATTACAACTCTAAAACAAGAATTAAAGTCAATTATATGACATAAAGAGGATCCCGAAAACCAAATCAAAATCAATTCCTTATTGAGACAAATTTGTCTCTTACCATTTGTATGAAATCTTAATCAACAATTTGTGTTGTGACAAGATAGCCGCTCAATGTATAAGTTTTTGTATAGTCTTACCTTATAAGCATAAATCTTATAAACAAACTCAAGAATTTATCAAGAAATAATATGTCACCATTCAAACCTCCCTTTGATGTGCTACCCTTGTTAGGCAAAAGCAAATTGGAATCACGAGAATATATTCCAACCATAGTTTACATACTTGGATAGTATTCGGTGAGCAAGTGAGTAATCGCGAAATTTAACATGGGTGAGTTTTTTCACTTATACTCGTGAGTTTGCAGTCCCAAGTTTTGGCAAGTTTTAGGAAAGTACTTGCCATAAATTGGTCTTTGACTCGCCATTTATGCAAAAACAATGTTTTACAATCAAACACAAAATTTTCTTATTTTTAAGCCTCACACCCTGCCCCCCCCCACATTGCAACATTTGAGCATCATATGAGCGAATCAAGGGAGTTTATAGTGGATTTGTAGAGAGTAGATTTGAGAAATTTCGATTTCTAGGTTAGTTCCTTTTTTTCCTTTTTTTTTAAAGCATGTAAATTCTTTCTAAAATGATAAATCTACATGCATTTGATTTAATTCCCATAATTTTAATTTGAGATTTACACTAGTTTTTCATAATTTATGATCAAAATTGTTATTTTTTTCTCAAATACATGGGATTTATATCTTTGCGGTTTAGGTTTTTAAATTTTTAAATTTTCTTAATTTTCCGTACACAAGGTTTACATTTACAACTTTAAAATTCAGGTTTTCAATTTCTTTATTTTTTCTATACATAGGGTTTAGATTTACAACTTTTAGTTTAGGTTTTTTGTTAAATTGTTTTTTTAAATTTTTTTATATGGACATGCTACAAGTTAGCATACAAGAGCATCTAGCTCGCATCGGGTTCAACATCGATTCTTTGAAGTTGTCCAACTAGAAATCGTATCATCACTTAGAAGTATGGTGTACATGGACCATCTGGGGAGTGTGATTTGCATATTCTACTTGAAGATGGTTTCGAGGCATTAATTTCCTTGATTACCATATCTCATTCATTTCTTGTCGCAACGTTTGGTTGTGTCTCAATACCACAGAAGAGGCAAGATTAGAGATGTAGACAGAGCTTGCATTGTTGGATGGTAAGAAACTAGAGAGGGCAAGGGTACAAGAAGTCATAGCAACAACCATTGCTCTAGAAATGACAATGAAAATAGAGGTAGATATGGAAGTGATAGTGGGCTCTAGTCGTCCACACATACAAGGCACGTCCACTTCATCTAGTTTCGGGAAAAGGCCAATCACTTAGATTTTAATACCTAGAAACATCACTGGGGCACAACCTTCATTGCAAGGTACACATTGGAACAAAAAGATGTGTGAAGAAGCAAATAAGGTGTGAAACATTATGGTATTACAACCACCTTCCCTTCAATGTGGTGTTGGGAGTAGTTGGTGGCGAAATTAATAGTTGTGGGGAAATGGTAGAAGGACCACTCTCAAAATGTTGTTGCAAATGCAAATTCGATTATGGAAGAACAAAAATAGTTGCAAAAGATTGGATGCACCATTCTTTCATATGAGTAGAAAGATGGAAGGAGCCACACCCTCACCAATTTTTAACAGCTTTAATGCTGAGATGGTTTTTTGACATCAACTAATGCCTCTAACAAATCAAAGAATGCAAAATCTTTGAGATTGATACGAGAGGATGTTGTTTTAGAGATGGGCATCGAGAAAGTTGTGTGAGTTGTCACTGACAATGTAACAACATATGTGGCAGATAGGAGACTTCTTTAGAACATGTATTGATTACTCTTGTGGACCACTTGCACGTCCTATTGCCTTGACCATATTTTGGAAGACATCGAGAAAAATTGATTGGGTGAGACCGGTTGTAGAAGATGTTAGAAACAACAAAAATACATTTAAAATCACCTTTCAATTCTTAGATTCATGTGACATCACACCAAGGGGAAACAACTTGTGCAAGCTAGTGTCACAAGGTTTGCAGCTACTAACGTTGCAAAGTATTTGTAGTTTGTTGACATCATTGAAACAAATGTTTATAAGTCAAATATAACTAGACTCAACATATTGAAAGAAAGTTGATGGAGAGAAGACCACAAAGACAATTTTCGATAATGCCTTTAACAAGAGAGTTGCAGAGATCATCAAAGTAACTTCAAACTTCAATTTAAATTTCAAGTAGATTCCTTTTTCTTTTTTTTTAAAATTATTACTATTTAGTTTACAATTGTAAGTATGCAACTTTAATTTGTTTATACATGTCGAGCCTTTGGTGAGGGTTTTGCACTTGGTGGATAGGGAGAAAAATCCAATGGGAAACATTAATGAGACCATGGATGAAACCAAGGAAGCCATCAATTTTTTTTTACAAGAGAATATAGACAAATTTGGTCTCATTTAGGAGTTAATTTATTAGAGGTGGAACAATCAACTCCACCAACCCATTCATGCAAGAGAGGTACTACCTCAACTCATAGATGCTAGTGGGGAAGTTACAGAGGGATTCTCAATATATATTAAGAGGATGACACTTTGGGTTGAGGTGAGGAACATATTTATTTTAAAGTTGCAAAATTAGAAGCAAGAGCAAGGGGAAACTCTTTTCTTCACTACAAGTTATTCAAGGAGATCCGCATAGACACTAGGAAACACAAATTAGAGACTTTACTTATATCTTATAAGTTACAAATTTACAATTATTAATCAATTATAAACTTTTGAATATCTAGTTTGTAGGTTCTTGATGGGTAGATTAATTTGGACATACCCAAAATCTTCAAAAGCTAGCCCTTTGAATTTTATCTCAATTTTGTAGCACTTTTGAAAGTGAGCGTAATTGTAGTTTGTTTGAGGCCATTTAAATGAAGAAACACAATAAATTGACTCAACGATGTGTCAATTACCTAGTTTTTGTGCAATAAAATCTTTGACTTTACATATCAAATGAGCCTATTGATTTGGATAAGATTGATTCCTCTGACAATGACTAGACTATGCAAGAAGAAGAGATCTCCATCTTCATAGAGGGTGAAATTGCTGATTTTGAGAGGGAAACAAACATGAAGCAAAGGAAGAGTCATTTCCATCTTGTACAGGGGTGGAACCATAGTCATAGCCTTCAGGAAGAGTGAGGAGACACAACCGATTGCGAGGACTAGATTGACCGGAATCTCTTCTTGATTTTTCATAGACTTGGTAAGAGAAAATTGTAAATTCTTTTAATTTTTAACTTGCATGGCTATGCAATTTATGATGATGATTTTCAATAAAAATCATCATAAATTCATAAGAGTTATCGGTTGGTCATTGAATTCACATGATGATGTGATTTTGTACTCTATTCAAATCTAATAGAAAACATTTGGACTCTAACGTTTTAGAGACTCATTTGATACATTAATTATATTTTGTATACAATTTATGTCTGTTAAGAAAGTTAAGTAATTTTTAAGTTGCCAAGTACTATCAAGTATTTTTGAGTTGAACATTTTTTAATCCGTTGAGTATTTTTTGAGTGTGAGTATGTGAACTATGGTTCTAACTATCAATCATATATAAGCATCCCCTACCTAAAATCAAAAGCTATTTTGATGCACTTATAAAGGATGCATGGTATATTTTAACATAAATTTAAAGAATGGTTAAAATGCCATTTGCAAGGAATTTATGGTTATGCCTCGACTTTCAAAAATTTCATGATAATAACAAATACCTATTTTCACCCCTTCTTGCAAAATTCACTTTTGGTTTCCTACATGACAAACTAATTTTTAGCATGAACGACACTAACTAAATGTAATTATTTCAAGAATGAAATTGAATATTCAAGAAATTTCCAATAAGGGATGGTGGTTGAAATCTTGAAGATTAAATTGATGCTCAAAGAAAAGAGGACACCTATGATTATAAATGAAATTAGGAGTTTCCTTGGGCTTCTAGGATTTTCTAGAAAATGTGAAGAATTCTCGAACATAGCTCCCCCACCCTACAAGAAATATTAAGAGGTCTCATCTCTACCTTACTAGATCAAGCCAAACACTACTTAATTCATGCACATGTCAAAACACCATAAAATAGTTACTTTAAAAGCATAAAGTGATCATATACGAAAATAGAAAATTGGACATTCTAGGCAACTTGGCAATCATGACAACATTTATCATCTTTGAGAGGTGTAACTACAATGATAGATGTTGAATAGATTTTCTACATGGCACAAAACCTAGGTAATCATGAGATAAATCTCCCTCATTTTACCGGTGAGGCTCCCATGTCAGATTTGTCAATTAAAGTATGTTAATATCTAAATGGGGTTTTACTTTAACTACTCAGTTCATGAACCATAATCAATGTAGCGATTCAAAGCAAGTAAGCAAATGCTTTTAAAGAAAGGAAATATTTATAGAAGAAGGGAAAGGAAATTATATAAACATAGAGAAGAAATGGGGAAAATGTGCATCCCAATCAAGTAGATGGCAGAGTTGATTACATGCACATAGAAGAAACCAATAGATATAAACATAGAATTCTAAGCAAAGGTAGCTCTAGATCTAGATCTGAAATAACACAAAGTCTATTAAAAGATCTAAGATAAAAAGCAAGAAACACAATACACCGTGACACAAAGTTCTCCAGAAACTTGCTCCCAGTATATTCCTTTGCTTTCAAGCAGCTCTCAAGGGTTTTAGCACAAAGTCTCGGAACACAAGGTTATTGCTTACAAATTCTGATCATTAACCCGAAGGTTCTTCTCCTACTTATAGAATGTAGAAGGGAAAGAACAAATCGGAAGCTTTTAGTTGAACTGGCACATGTGGAAGTCAGAAAAGAAACAACTGGCAATCTCCCTCTTGGAATTCCTCTTTGCATGACATGCGTGATTTGCAACTGAAAATAGAACCTTCTATTTTGCTCGTTTGCCACCTATCTCCAAGTAGTTGACTTCTTCAAGTAATAACTTTTAAACCAATCACTTAAGTTGTATAATTTAATTGATCGCTCAATTACTTTGTCAGAGGAAAGAAGAAGGAAAAGGAAAGTTGTAGTCTTGTCCTTTTTCATGTTTACATGCAGCTGATTCTTTTGCCTTTGATTTTCACCAAACTTGATCTAGGAGTAAATGGATCGAAACAAGCTTGGAATTGGAAACAAGCTGGATTTTGCCTTCGCCTTATCTTCTCTTTTATCCTTGAAGCTTTTGCAGTTCTTCTCCAATACATGCATCAATGCAATGTTTGCCGTAGATAACTCATCATCCTTATTTTTAATTGCATATGAGCAATTAAAAATTCTGGAAAGCACTCCTGGATGAATGAAAATTCAATGAAGGCTTCAACTGAAGATGGGAGCATTTGCACAAGATCTTGGAAGGAATTTTCCACGCACTAACTTCTTCACGGGTTGCATTCGAAACAAGAGGATGAAGCCTTTGTGCCGAAAGCTTTTGTAACTATGAGATCTAGATCTGGATCTGCATATGGATTTGCATCTGCATCTGCATCTCCGCATCTAAATATGGGTCTCGCAACTCACCATATAACAAACTCTGTATTGCAAGAATCGGGTGTGGATGGAAAAGTTGCAGCTCGAATAATTCCACTGCTTTTAATCTGCACGCATGAGTGAAGTTTTTCCTGCACGCATGAGTGAAGTCTTTCCTGCTCTGGATCTGTCTATCAATTCAGCAAGAGGTTCCAAGCCTAGATCCATGTCTCCAATATCTACAAATTTAGAAGTGATGCATGACTCCGTTGTGCTTTCTTTTTCATCTTTCTTCGCCATAGCTTTGTCTATCTTTGTCTGAACAATTCTTTTTCTTCTTATTTGACTGGAATTCTTCAAAACTGGTGCAGATCTGGATAATCCTTCAGATTCGGAGGAAATATTCAATGTATTGGACATTGATATAAGTTCCTTTTCTTTATAAAAGCACCTGTATCTAACTCCTGCAATTAATTCAGACAAAGATGGCAACCGGAGCATGCACAGTGAATTTTAATCACAAAAATCTGCATAATTCAAGCTCTGCTGCCCCAAAATTTGACGTTTTATTTGCATGCAAAGCAAGCATGAATTTTACCAACATCACCTGAGCACCTGTATCACCTATGCAAACAATTATGCAAACACAAATCAACCTCCTTCAATGTATGCGCCAAAATTGGAAGCTTTTAGCCTTGATTTGATCTTCTTTTAAGCAAAATCCTCTTCAATATGGGGCGCACTTTTCCTCTGGGCTGCACTTCTTCACCTGTGAATTAATTAATTCACCCTTATGGCAGCCCATGCTTATATAACCCTCATAATTCTATAATTAATAATTGCCCTTCCTATTCCTGACAATTAATTAATTAAAAATCATGCTTTTCTCTTTAACTAATGTGCTAAAATTGCATGATTAAGGACAACCATCCATTAAATTAAATTTAATCAATTTAATCATCCACTCTTCACTTCACTTAAGCTTCACAGTGTGCTTTGACCATAGCCACTGAAAATAGAATTTAATTTAATCAATTAATACTTTAAAAAGTATTATTTCCTTCTCAAAAGGGGCTGCATTAAATAAATTAAATTTATTTAATTTTGGAATTCTATTTTTAAATTCTTTTTGTCCACTTCCCTTTGTTGACTTTTCCACAAGCCTGGGTGCCAAAATTGGGTGAATAAATATTAACAAATATTTATTTAATGCATTATTATTCACCCAAGGTGGGTCGCACTTTTTAGCATAATAGAAATATATTTTTAAAAACACATGGCAATGAGAATTTTTATCCTGTAGCAAGGCAGCCCTAAATCCCATGATCCACTTAAGTGATTTGACTTTGACAATGAGATTATTTACCCCGCATACAGTGAGTGATAAAATCCCATGATTTCATTTAAGTCACTTTTCTTTTATTTTGTTGTGGGAATTTTTACCTGCAAGGCCGGAATAAATTCCCGCCTACTTCGCCTCTCTAATTTTCCCACTGCAGCTTAAGTGAATTTTCTATCATGGGAAAAAGTACCCTGCTAGGTAGGTACAAAATTCCCGCCTGCCTGCTTTGCTTTTATTTTTCCCATGATCCACTTAAATCCTTTGTTTTCCAAAAATGCGCCCAACCCCGCAGGGGCTTTTTAGTGCACGACTTCGCCTTTTCCCAGTGAACCAGACCTCCGATGGTGACTTCCTTCTGGCACAATGTGCGTATGTGATCTCCGAATACTCCAGGCCAAGAATCGGGCTAACCCGGCAAAGGAATTGATCTAGAGAAATTTCACAGAAAACGAAACGGGAAAACACAAAAACACGAAAAATTGCCAAAAGTCAAAAATAAAGCCCAAAACTTATTTTTAGTTAAAACCCTTCTGGTATATAGGAATAATGATATGTTCGATCACAATAGGGTTAAAACGGAGCACAAATTGCCTCAAACGGGCTCAAAATAATTAAATACAAATTTCTCGCAGACAAATCCCGACAACAGAATATAACAATTTTGGGCATCTGAGTATTTGGCGAAAATGACTAATATGGCTCTTTGGGAATATCTTGACGCAAACAAGAACTTTCAGGCAATAAAAACACAAAAGCGACCCATTATTTTAAAAATATGAAATTTTTTTCGGATAGGGTAGTCACATTTCAGATGAAATGCTGGGACACCAATAGACAAGGAAGAAGAGGAGGGGGGCAGCTAGGTTGAGTGAGTATAATAGTGTGAGATGTCAATAGCAATGAATTACCTTAAATTTGACATCCATTTCATTGTCATAGGACAATTTTTCTTCTTGCTTAACTAAGGCAATCAACAACTCATGGTATCCTCGGTAGATAGTGGAGTTTGGATCCTATTTTCTTAGCCCAAAAGATCTTTTCGACTATCCAACACCATTCAATAGGGAATTCACAAAGAAGGTTATGGATATGTTAATCAAAGTGGAATGATTCAATACATGAAATGATGTGACAAATTCATGATAGATACCTCAAGATTGATACATCTCGATATTTTTTAGATAGATATGTTAAAGATATTTTTACTAGTTGTGTAATTATATAGTTCAGTGACATGTCCTATGATATGTTAGATGTTACAAACCTCGTATAACACAAAAACATGTGTTAAAATGCTCATAACTAACCCCATGAAATGCACTTTTAGAAGCCAAAGCTTCTCTTTTGACTAGAGAGGACATGAGAAAAAAAGAATTTAGAGGAATATTGTATTAGTGGCATCAACTAAATTCCTATAACATCAACAAGTTGATCAAAATGGACAAAATTGTCGAGTATCATTTGACTATTGTTCGATGAAAAATCATTGGATCATTTGACCAAATCTATCCATTGATGGTTTTTATTACTACATGGTATAAATTTGGTAAAGAAAGATTTTCATGAGGTGACATCATTGACATTGTTTGATTGTACTACTAGATTTGACTAGGACTTAACTATTGTTTACACTAGAATTTAAAATTTAGCTTTAAACTATTGTACTAATCGTGTACATACTGCAAGTATCTAACGATCTTGTGAGTAATCGCTGAATTTTAACATGGGTGAGTTTTTTCCACTTATACTCATGAGTCTACAATCCCGAGTTTTGGCAAGTTTGAGGAGAGTAATAGTAGTGAGTACTTGCAAATATTTGGTGGGACCTGAGTAAGGACTCACCATACGTGCAAAAAACACCAATTTACAGTCAAACGCGGGTAAATTGTTATCAAACATAGAATTTTATTCTTTTTAAGTCCACAATGACACATTCTAATCACACAAAATTTGAACATCATCTGAGTGAATTGGAGGGATTTTATAGCAGATTTGTAGAGCAAATATGAGAAATTTTACACAACTTAAATTTAAATTTTTAGTCTTAAATGAGGTTTTGAGTTAAGCACTCACCACTTATTCTTGGGACAAAAAGCCTCTTCTAAGGTCCCTTATAACTCCACAAGGGTTGAATATTGGCTTCAATATTAGTTAGAATATCTTGTTAGCTAAAGAGTAATTTTTGTACATTACTTATCTATTCATAATAGAAAATCAAAGAAGCATTCATTAGTAAATTCATCCAATAAAATTAGATAAAGGAGGCTTATCATTCAATTAGAATGGAGATACGTTGCCTTAGCATCCACATGTGGGAAGAATCATTAAATGTTTGGACCACAAAATCTTCTCCAACATACTCCAACACATTCTTAGATGTTATAATTCAATCGGATAAATTACAACTTCTAATGCTAACACTAAACATAACATGGTCACATCACTTAACCTATATAACTGACCACCATCAAGTGATATAACACCATAACAACTAAATGATTTTGAATAAAATCAAGTGCTAAACCAACAAATAATAAAATAATTGGTTCGATATAGGTTCAACTTGTAAATGAAACTTGACACTTACAAAAAAATTGAGTCAAATCAATGACTACCAAGAACAACACACCGACTCAAAATTGCATGGATGAATGTACACCCAACACATTCTGCTACATTTTGCTATAAGTATTAATATTTTATGAGAAAACCAGGTGCTATAAATTAAGATTTGAAATGTTTTCCCATGATCAAATGTCAATATACACATATGTCAAAACAATACCACACAAAATTCAAAACATGTGAGAGACCTATCGGCATCAACAAGTATTAACTTAAAGCAAAGATAGTTTGTTCAATGTAAAGTAAGTGATATCAACCAAAGAAGTATGTACTTCACCGATAAGAAAACGAACATACTTTAAATCCATATCAAGACGCATTGATGAAACTAAAGAGAGCCTTGAGTCAATACCTGGCCGATTCATTAGTAGCATCCTTGGTCCATAATGCTATCTTACCTTGCCGAGCTCGGATGCTTGCAATCGCTCCACATATTAAATCTGATTCATCAAATTGATCACCAATCATAGCCAACACCTATAGACAATGAAATTCCCTACAACATTTTAGGCCACACTCAAATGGTGTAACCTACCAAAGCATAAATTTAAAATTTTAATAAGTAACACTCACATAAAATGTCAATAACTCACAGTGTAAAGCCAAAATGTATCCAGAAATGCCTTCCGCCTATTAATATTGATTGTCCACTTTCCTCCATTTGCACACACCTGGATCCTCCCACTGGGTTGTATGCCAAACTTAAAACAATGAAAATCAACCAGAGGCAACTTACTTGGTTGTACTATATTGTTATACAAACTACACTGCAATAAATACAGATCTAAATCTTAAACACACAAAATAACCAATGCTAAAACACTATTTTGTATAGGGAAACATTGTAGATGGTAACAAAACTTAAGGAAAATGGTGATTTCGATGTGGGCAAAAAGAATGATGTCCACACACACACACACACACACAATAGGTAGGACAATAATACCGATAATAGCATCAAACAATTTATCATACCATTATTACAACGATTTTTTTAATTTTATGGTGACATATTCAATATATTTCAAGGATGTACACTAAACAAGAAACATTTAGGGTATATTTCAAAATGTCATAAACAATAAAAGAAATTAGAGCACTCTTGTGTAGTTATTTTGTCGAATTATACTACCCGAAGTTTGGTCCCATGGCACTTGGCAATATCACTTTGGCATTTATCCTAACATTATCCCATTTACCTACTTATTGGCCAACTTCAAGCTTCCTAGTTTATCCCATATCGTGAGTCCACTAGGTCATAATTACTTCTCCATCTTAGCACTTCAAGAATCATTGCACATTCTACAAAATACATCCTCAAATTATCTACAAATTACATCTTGTCTCAAAATTTGATTCCAGCTTTAACCTTGACAAGTTTGACTAACGAGTCTATCCCTGCACCAACAGACTAATCCCTTGTACTTACAATGGTCATCTTTTCAAATGCACAAGTCACCTCGGCCAGCTTAGGTTCGGTTGAGTGGAAAATCATTCAAATAAGTTATCTACATAAACATATGCACCCTTTCTCATTAAGGGCATCTAGGCATCCCATATCACATGCACACTCTAAGAAGGTCGTTGAACAAAGCATTAAAACACCTCTCCCTTAGAGCACACCCCATCAAAGCTACCCGGATCACAAATCCAAGTGTTACAACCAAGCCAAGTGTCAATTGCCAAGTGTAAAGGCCAAATAGAGGTCTCCATCTTATTTACTCTTCAAATTATTGGCACGCAGTGTAGTGCTCATCACATTAGTAGAGGTGTGCTTTGAGGTCACCCACTCAAACAAATTAACCCGTTTTTAGGTCTAAGGTAAGGAGAAGACATATACATGTACAAAAGAGTCATCACAAAGATCCAGATATAGATTCCAAGTCCAAAGACAAAGAAAAAACAAATCCTAAAGTCAAATTGTATGTGAAAGCCTCAAACGACACATTTGTAGATCCCTGGATAGGTTGTCCCCTCCTGAACAAACGTGTCTTGCGTGTGTTCCTAGATCCCCGATTTTGCAAACGACTTGACAACACCCCGCACAAATCTTCAACCAGCTTTTAGCTCATAGTCACATAGTCTAATCCCAAAGAACAATGACTCCTTTCTAAACCCTAACCCTAATTGTACTTTCACTCTCATATCATTGTGTATTGTGCGATCTAATATCCTTAATAATTTAGGATTGTGTAGTTTATTATCTTGTTATTCTAAATTATCTTTACACATTTAAGTAATATCTTATTAGGAACATAAACCCTAATTTTCATATTACATTTTGGAGAACCCATTGTGACACATTGCTTGGGACACATTCCTTATGAAACATCAGCATGATACACTTATTACTAGGGACAAATTGCAAGATACACCTATTACTTGGGACATATTGCATGATACACATTGTTTGGGAGGCATTGCTTGACACACCAATTGAGTGGGACATATTGCTCGCATCACGTTGTTGAGATATATTGCTTGAGACACATTACAAAACACATGCTATTGAAATATTGTTGTTGACACATACTTGATTGATACACGTGTTTGACACGCATTACTATTGATATGCATGGTTTGACACTATTGTTTGACACATGCTTAACACAAACAACTAACTATTGATAACATTGTTTGAGTCGTTCTCGCAATGTCTTTCCAGTCATCTTTGTTGTTTGGTGGGATGTTGTGTCTTATCATGTCATGGCATATGTCCCAATGATTCCATTGGTGTTGAGTTGTGTGTCTATTAACACAATGATTTGTCATTCATTGTTACACTCTTAGCTATTGATTTTTTTGGATTATTGGACATATTTTCCATAAGATGACATCTACTACTTGTTCTCTAATGATCATATCTTATGCACATTGCTTTTAGAACCATGTCTAAATACAAATGCTTATGTATGGTTCACGCCATAGATGTTTTGATTATACTAATTACAGCTAACCACTTGTCTCTTTTGAGCTAATTGGCACATAGTAGCATCCCTCGTTTGTAATGAAATTACTTCAATATAAGAGCAAGAACATAAGAATATTGATTTTATAAATGAGCCACTTCAAGGGGGCGACCTCCCAAAAGCATATAAAGAAGAATATAATTCACAAATTGATGATTTAGGAGAGCCATGCTCATCCATATATATCGACCTAACGATGAAGGGTCACAACCCTTCACCCACATTTATTTATTAAAGCTAAGTTGGCCTACATTAATCACTAACTAATGAATGTAGATATTAATGATAATTGTGCTTTAGGTCGTCCCACACATCTATGCATGTGATAGATTAAGCTCTTATCATGCCCATCCCCTTTAAAACAACGTTGTTCAACTCGAGAATGTTGTTGCAGAAAAGCTTCATCCTCCCAGGTTGCATCCTTATTGGGTAGATTCTTCCACTTTATCAAATACTCCTTAATCTCTCGCATTCATATTAGTTTTAGTGTCTGTTTGAAGGATTGTATTAGGTTCCAAAATGATCCTACCTTCCTCATCCGATTCGCCTGTAACTCTGCTCATGCGTGCAAATATGTGTTTGACAATGACCTTCTTCAAGCAAGAAACATGAAATACATGATGTATGTGAGCAGATTGGGGTAGCTCCAACTTGTATGCAACACTGCCAATTCTTTGTATGATTTGATAAGGGCCGTAATATTTAGAAGAGAGTTTTTATGCTTTTTTGTTGCTCGAGGGACACGTGTTTATATGGTTGGAGGCGTCTGAAATACCTAATCACCTACTTCAAAATGCCTCTCACTACGATGTTGATCTACTTGTTGCTTCATTCGGTTATGGGCCATTGCTAAATTCTCTCGAGACTATCTAGGACCTCTTGCCGGTGTTGAATGTGCTCTTCCAAAGCATGGACTTTGGGTTCGACCTTCAATGATGTGGTGATCGAGGGGTTGGTACCCATAGAGCGCCACAAATGGAGACATTTTGGAAGAGGTATAGAATGAAGTGTTATAACACCATTTTACTAGGGGTAGCCAATTAACCCATCTATCTCGCTTATCCGATGTGAAACAATGAAGATAAGTTTCTAGGCATTTTTGACTACTTCTTTTGCCCATTAGATAGAGGATGTTAAGAAGAGCTATGAGCCAACCGAGTACCCAAACAGGAAAATAAATTAGTCCAGAAATGGATAGTAAAAATTGGATCACGGTCACTCGCGATGATTTTGGGGGTACTGTAACTTTAGAATAATGTCCATAAAAGAAGTGGCTACTATATTGGCTGTGAATGGATGTGACAAGGGACCAAAATGGGTAAATTTTGTGAGCCTATATATTATTACCTGATGACCTTTTTACTACATGACCTAGGTAAACCTGTTATGAAGTCCATAGAGACCTCCTCCCACCTTTGACTAGGAATTGAGAAGTGATGAAGAAGACTCCGTGTCTTAATTGTTTCCCCTTGTTTTGATGGCACGCCATACCATCACCCACCAATTTCTAGATATCTCCTTTGAGCCCTTCCCAAAAAAAATCTTGTTTGATTCGATGATAAGTTTTTTCAAAAAGCTAGCATGCCCCTATTGGAGATGCACGAAGCTTTGTAAGGATCTTGTGCTTTGAGAAGAATTCTTGCATAGGTATAGCCAATATTTATACCATAAACATTCCCTTTCCACTCAAATTTGTCCAAGACACTAGAATCTTGCTAGAGCTTTTGAATCGAAACCCGCGTATCTTGGTCATTTTTCCATTAAGATCTTTCCTCATCCATCCAATTTGCACTCGCCAAATAGTCATGGCACATAATAATGCCTCTGTGAAATCATCCCTCTTAGATAGTGCATTGGCTACAACATTCTCTTTTCCCTTCTTATAGATAATTTCAAAGTCATATCCCAACATTTTAGTCACCCAATTTTGTTGTTCTTCAAATGACAATCTTTGCTCCAAAAAGTATTTGAGATTATCGTGATCAGTCTTTACCTTAAGTGTCTACCACAAATAATGTCTCCATTGCTTGACCGCATGAAGAATTATCATCATCTCTTTCTCATATATTGGCTTTAGCAAATACTTACCCTTGATTTGACGACTCTCAAATGCGATGGGTCTGCCTTCTTGCATGAGTACTACTTTGAGTCCAGAACCTAATGCATCACATTCGACACTAAAAGTCTAGGGTCGCCAAAACTGGAGTAGTGCACTTGGCCTCTTTCAACTTCTCAAAGGCCTTGGTGGTTGGTTCATTCCAAGGAAAGAATCCCATTTTAACAAGGATGTGAGTGGTGTTGTTATGCTATCATAGTTTTTACAAATCTGTGGTAGTAACCTATTAACCCTAAAAAACCGTGAAGATTTTTAAGGGTTTTGCACTTACCATTCTAACATAGCCTTTATATTCTAAGGATCTACTTTGACCCCTTCATGTGACACAATGTGCCCCAAGTATTCCATCTCTTGTACTCCAAAAGAACACTTGGAAGACTTTGCATAAAGTTGATGTTGTTCTAGAGTTAGCAAGACCTAGTTCACATGCTATAAATGTTCTTCCCAAGTCTTATTGTAGACTAGGATGTCCTAAAAAATATATCCATACAAATTTCCTGAAGAAAGTCCTAAATACAAGTGTTCATCAAACTTTGAAATGTAGATGGTGCATTAGTGAGACCAAAAGGAATTACCAAAAATTCATAATGGCCTTCATGGGTTCAGAAATTTGTCTTATGGACATTCTCATCTTTGATCTGAATTTGATGGTCGCCAAAACGAAGATCTAGTTTTGTAAAGTAGATCACACCATTAACTCATCTAACAAATCATCAATTACTTGAGATAAGGAACTTATCTTTAATGGCATACGTGTTAAGTTTTCAAATATCCCGACACATCCTTCAAGTCTCATCTTTTTTATGCACCATGATCACTAGGGATGAATATGCACTTTGACTATGTCTAATAATACCTCTCTAACATCTCTTGTACCATTTTTTCAATCTCACTCTTCCGGGCACATGGATATTTGTGTGGTCGAAGGTTTGGTGGTTGACTTCACGGGATTAGGTGAATGGCATGATCATGATCTCTTCTTGGTGGTAGTCCTTTTGGCATTCGTCCAAAAACGTCGAGTGGTCATCAAGAATCTTCTCAAATCAAGAGGTGTAGAAAGTTGTGTGGGGTGAACTTCCATGGAACACAACTATGCGACAAATCCTTCACCCCCTTTTTCAATTTTTTTGCATTTGATGAGAACTAACCAGCTATGGAATTTTCACATGTAGTCCCTTAGTTCAAATGTCCTTCCCTCAAAATGAAAATGCATAAACAACTCCTAGAAATTCATTTCTATTCTTCCTAAAGTTGTAAGCCATTGACACCCAAAATAATATTTGCTCCCCACATGGGAATGGAAAATCTAGGGAATCTAATGTATAATCTCCCATTCTAGCTTGATTTTATGGCATTTTCCCCTGAAATTTTGACTATTCCACCATCTGCAATCATAACTTGAAATTCTAGGGCTGGGTAAATAAAACAATTCAAACATGTCACCAACTTAGTATTGATAAAATTATGTGTACTCCCTGAGTCAATCAACACTGTCACTTTCTATTTTTTAATGAAACCCACAACCTTGAGGGTTTATGGAGTGTTAATACCAGCAAGTGCATGACATGATATTGTAGGTTGGGAATCATTGGATTCAAATTCAATCACCTCTTTGCATCCTTTTCCTCTTCATCTCCTTCTTCCTTAGTGGTCCCTTCAATGTAGAACAATTTCTTTTTAGCACATTTATGTCCCCTACTCCATTTGCTATCACAATTGAAACATAAACCTTTTGCTTGTTTTTCTTCAATTTGTTGAGGAGTCAATCAAGTAGGTCTAGGGAACGATTGTGATGGCCCTATGCGCTCTTTATTGTTATTAAAAGATCTCCTTTCCACCAAATCTCTTTCCTCAACCTATCGTGCAAATATCATGGATTCGGATATAAAACTTGGATTAAACATGCACACATCTAGTTGGATATTATCCTTGAGGCCTCCTAAGAACAAATCATTCAGGTTGTTCTCAAATATATCATCCATGTTGGACCATGTCTCATCGATGTTGTCATTGATGTCATGTGGCATTGATGGCAAAAAGTGTTGGTGAGGTGTAAATCATTCAGGGGCATGAAGGTTGATTGGGAGTGCCCTCCTCTGACCACAAATGATGTGTTAGAAGTGGCATGGTATGACGCTTTGAGGTGTCATGGTTGAAACAAGCTCAATTAGGCCTAGTTGTAAGACCTAATGCAAGCATGGCTTAGGGTATGAAGAAAAGCAAGCTAAGGAAGGTTAGTCCAAGCATGAATAATGTGTTGTGATATTGTAGAGAGGATGTGGAAGGTGCTACAGGTCAAGATTCAGCTGGTAGAGGCATGTTCAAGGCCTTTTGGAGGCATGTTCTTGAGGACAAGCCAGTGAGCAGTACAAGTCATGGTGGATGATGAGTTTCAGACATGTGCGAGACTTAAATGAGCCTTAGGACATGTGAAGGAGGTCAACACAATGTTGTGGACAAAGTTTCAAGTCAAAATTCAAAAGGAGAAGCAAGAAAAATGAGTTTAGGCTCTACCAAGCTCTCAAAATGGCCATTTCCAGCTCGAGGGTCAAGTTTGAAGTGCTCACTCACACGTTAAATCTCTACATGGGGACCTGATCCATTCATCAATGTTGGGGCATGGAGTCAAGAACATTTTACAATTGGAATGAGGTAAAATGATGCCCTATACTTTATGAACGATCCTTAAGAAGTTAAGGTGGTTTAAACCCTCCCAAAACCCTCATTCAAGCAATAGGAAAAAGGTGAAATTTCTGGTCTCCAAACTACATGGAAATGCTAAAGTGATGATTCAAGCTTGCAGAGAACTCTCCATAGCTCATTTTGGTGGTGGTGGCATTCTCCAGTGTTATGAGAAGCTACAGAAAATCCTCTGTTTTGTGAAGTTTTGCATGTGCAAACATGTGTTGCAAGTTTCATGGTGAAAGGCCAACTGTGGGAGCAAGCTTGGGATGTGCCCTAAGTGTCCATGAGAAGTTTCAGGTAGGTTCTTTGCAAAATTTTGGTGAAACAAGTCACCCAAAATGGTCTAAAGAGACAAAAACCAGTCATGTTTGTTTGAAAGAGTTTTGATGTGAAGGCATGTTGTGGAAGTGAAATGTGAGCATGGATAGTTGATAGAAGTCCAACATGACATGTTTGAGCCCAAGACTTGATCAGGTGAAGTGATTTTGGGTCTAAGCCCTAATGGTCTAAACTGCTCCACGAGGTCTGCCAAGTAGGTATGAGAAACAAGATTGCAAATGTGAAATTCTCCACACAATCCATGCAGTGAGTGTTTGAAGATGGAGTAGAGGTCTCTGTGAAGTGTCTCATGCAATGGTTTGGCATGAAAGTGAAGTTTGGGGTGATGGAAGCTAACTAGGCCAAGACTGGTTTTGTGATCCTAAGACCTAGTATGAGCAAGTCTCAGAAATGCAAGCATATTTGAGCTATATGCCCTAAATGATGCATGTTATGGGCTTGATAAGTTGAATGAGGATTAGAGCTTTCCATAAATGTGCCATGAGAGTCATGAATAGGTGATTGGATGAGTGAACTTGCTCATTTTGTGAAGACTGGTTTTCTATGTATGCAAACCCATTAAGACCTTGTCCTAATCAGTGTGTCATGGTATGAATGAAGGTGGTAGGGCTACCCAATGTCCTTGAAGGTGAACCAAAGGTCACATGCAACATCCTCCAAGCATCAAGAGGCTCTGAAAGTTCATATATCTATGTTTGTTAATCATTCTTGTGATCTGCGTTCTTGAGCTGCCATGATCTGTGCATATCCAGTGAGAAGAAGAGTTGAAATGGAGTCTTGTGCCACGACTCTGCAGCTCTCTCCAAGCACATGGTGATGTCTTGGACATCTTGAAGAATCTCCCTTCCTGATTTCTTGTTGCATGACATGATCCTATAGTGTTCCTCATGCACCCAAGTTGAAGACTGTGTTTTGAAGTTCATACACCTAGTAGAACATATCAATCCTAATGGAGTCTTGATGATAAAATGGCGAGTTACAAATCTTGTCAAGCTTATAGATGGCAAGGAGAGGACCTTTGTAACATATGCATACCTCCCTAACACTTGTTGCATTGTCCATGATGGCTAGAAGACAAAGAAGGCTTCGTTGAGAAGAAGACAAAAAGGAATAAACCATTACAAAAGAAGGTTATAGATGTCAATATGGAATATTTTCAATTGCATCAGAAGTGCAGTGAGTTCAGATATGTTTTTCGGTTCCTAATAGGTGTAAGAAGTGTCATGATAGACCAAGAAGGGTTTGTACTTGCAACTGACACACTTGCAGATGTAATGATGACATTGTAACAGCTCTAGGTGATGTCATCTAGATTCTAGTGTACGAGTTGAAGAGGTAAGAAGGTGAAGTGTTGGAAGATGAAGTTGAAGAGGTGTAAGAGGAGTTCATCCTTGTGTATATGTATGTCTAAATGTGCATGAAAAATAGCTTTTTGAAGACAAAGTGTTGCAGTAGTATGAGCTGATGAGCAAATAGGTGAATCAAGGTGTGTGTAGAAGGAGGATGAACATATAGGAGTTGAATAAGAGATCACAAATTTGTTGTCTTAAGCAACTAGGTCGATGAATGTGATCAAAACCTTGTAAAGACTAAGTGGGTGCTTAGCAAAATAGGGAGTTGGTGCTTCCATGCAAGTAGAGCTTGCAAAAGTTGTCAAGTAGGTGCTTGACTTAATTGTTGGAGTTGGTGCTTCAAGTTGAGTGGGTGCTCAACAAATTGAAATCTTTGTAATCTCTTATGGGACAATTGTCCACATAGTGCATTGATTTCAGTGGGTTTTTCTCCCTTTAAGGGTTTCCCACATTAACCATTGTCTTCATGTGTGCTTGCTTGTTATTTTCTTATGTTTGAATGTCATTGTTTCCTCATGGTAAAGGTTGATCAAGATTGAATGGTTTGCTTTGAGGTTTAAAATTGTTTTCAAAGGTTGAAGAAGCACTAATTCACCCCTCCCCTCTCAGTGCTTGTGTTTCCAACAATCCACCCTTAAGGATAGGTTATGGAATTGCTGAACATAATCCTTAACTTTCCCCGTTGTCGCAACTTGGCTTACTAGCTAAAGTAATTGTCTGTTACACTATAGAGTCGCGCATTTGCATCTCATCTTTGAATATCAACCAAGTGACACGAAGACCCTTCTTTTTCTTCTGGGTACAAAGCCATTTGTACCAAACAAACTGCTCTGCTCGAGATACAAGGATGCCATTACCACCTTTTGTCCACGGGGAATTTGATGTACATCAAAAAAATCCCCATCTAGTTGATCCAAGTTATTGGATCCTTCCCATCAAACTTACACATTTCTACTTTCGGAAACAAGTTCCTCCCCTACTGTTTATTGTTATATACATTGGCCTAGCTAGAAGATCCACCTTGGTTCGGTTGTGTAGAAATTTGTGCTCGAGTTGGATAAGATTGAGGAACACTCATGTTTCAAATGAGTTTTTGCATAAGATCATCCAAGCGCTGATTGATTTGGTCCACTTTAGTGTTCGTATCCGATTGTAAGTTACTCATATCATATTCGATTTTGCTCGCTTTGTGATCCGTTGAGGAAAACCCTAGAGCAGAAGATCTCTTAATCCCCATTGTTGAATCCATATCCTCTTTGAAAGAAGTTTTACCTGGAGTATCAAAATTCTTGTTCCGAGCCCCTAGTTTGTGGACCTCCCATAATAAAGGCTTGACCATACACAATTAAATTTGCCTTGTTGACCAAATTTTACCAGCAAATTTCTCAATGTGGATGACCTCAAATTTGAAAATTTAAAGAATGGGGCTAGATGGAAATTTAAAGAGCTCTCCGAAAATATAAATAAATCTAATAAATTTCAAGAGCTCTTCGAAAATATATTTATAAATCGATAAATTCCAAAAATGTGGCCTAGAGAATGATTTTATGAAAAATAATACAATTGCAATAACTCTCACCAAACAACGAAAAAAAATCTGTTTTTTTTTTTGAAAAAGACATTAAAAGTTTATATTAGATGGTAATCAAATTTACATATTTGGCTATGCCAAGTCTGAAAACTATTAGTCCAAGCAACATTATACAAAAGTAAAGCGGTGGCAATCATCATAGTGAAGAATCAAGATTGAGCACATATTTGATGTCTTCTTGGAGCTGGTTGGACCACCATGTAGGAGGTAAGCCATAGCACAGGAGATCCTTATTATCAAGAGCCTAATTAGTCAAACCATCAACAATTTTATTTCTATCGTGAGGAATGTGTACGAATTGCACATCTTGAAAATTCTCCTGCCGCATTTCTTAACCGCTTTCATCTCTATGATATTATTGCCATTGGTAGTTGTCCATTTTTGCACTCTTGCAAAAATCAAACAACTTGGGATATTTGGACTTGGAGAGCTTGATCGAGCTTCAATGTTGAATCTAGAGAAAACAGTAGTTTTCATGTTCTTGGGCACTTGTGATCATTTGATGCAATTCCCTTTCTTCCAAGCTTCGAACTTCATACTTGGCCAAAAAGTTGATTAAAAATGGTAAAAATGGAAAAAATTGGCTTTGGGCCACTTTACTCCACTTTTCCTAACTCCTCAAATCTTCACTGGATAAAAAGACTTAGAAAATTTTCAAAAAAATGGAAAAAGGATTAAAATTAGTGTAATGCAAAGATTTTTGGCTCCAGGAGGTACAAAGGGTACAAAGTCCATTGGGTCACAAGTTCTCTGGTTTGCTGAAATTACCGATTTGATAAGGGAAGTGAACAAGGCCTTCTTTGTATTGCGTAAAAGCGGTGAGTTGCAGTGCAGGTGGATTGGATGGTACAGTTCTTCGGGCCCAAGTATTCTCCGTAGGAATCTTCGGCCCGAAATGATAAGGATTCATGTTATGCGGGGAAGTCGGGTTTTATGGCCCAGATGGAACATGTTCCTACGGGCTTAAGTTCCCAGCGGACCGAAATTTCCGAAGTAAATGAGTGCGGACGAGTCAAGATTTCCAAGCTCGCGAGGCACGAGCGCAAACAGGGGCCGCGGGGTTCTAGGATCCTCGTGGAACCGATATACCCACAGGACAAAGGGTTGCGGAGTTGGCGGAGCATGCGGGTCTCGTGAGGCCTCGGTAACCCTAGTTCCAAGGTACCTGATGACTCGAGAACACAGAAACCCCGAAAATCAAAGGAGTGCGGGAAACATATATTATGGGGAACGCGGATAATATAAGAACAAATGACCCTAGTACATGTGTTCCTCATGTGCCCCAAACGCCCGATGTATTCGACTTCTAAAGGAAAAGAGGGGAAATGATTATAACTACTGATCGTAATGATGAATCTGGACCACCGTGTTCCACACGACACACAAAAATTCACATGGCCATATCTTCGCCTAGTGCTCTATTTTTCGTAAAATTGGACTTTCTGAAACATCTTTTAGTGCACTTCATCATGGAACCATCAGATCTTGAGTTAGGTGGGAGTAGGTGGGTGAAAAAGGTAGAAAACTCTCCATTAAAATGCACAGTTCCAGTAGCTAAAATCATATTTAATGAAGTATGGTGCCTATTTCTTCCCCGAAGCAATGTACAATGGGGAATGGGTTTGTAAGGTTGTCCATGATGTTTTTCAAGCATTTATTGCATCTTGTTGGTGGGTGAATGGAGAAATTCGAGTTTCTTTCTTTTTCTCCCTCTTCTTTCTTTCCCATCTTCTCTATATATTGTAAAGGAAGGCTCATTTGTAATGTTGGATACTTTGGGAATACAAGGGCATCATTATAAGTGTTGCACAAGTGTTCTAGAGTTACAAGCCTTGGATTATGATCTTGTAATGAGTTCACACCTCCTTCCTTCATTGTAATGATTTGTGCATCATCTTAGTGCAATAAAATTACTTGTTTTGTGGCTTTATTTTGCCTTAGCTGGTGTTTTTATTGTATTTCCTTGCCTTTTCATTTACTTGCAGGTATGTTGTGTATGTTTCTTCATGTTATAGGGTTCATTTCTATTGTGCATTGTGTGAAAATGGGAATTTAGATGTTGTTTTGGACTGTGGTTATCATCTCTGCCCTCTCCATCACTGTTTTGTCCCCATTTTCTCTCTTTCAGAAGTATCTTTCCCCTTATTTTTGGTGTTATCACCTCCTGTAGTGTAGGATTTCAATTTATGCAACTCCTTCTAACCTTGGTCCCTTGGAATGTTAGTTTAGGATTAGATAGTTTCATTTCCAGCATTAGGAGTAGTTTTAGCAGTAGGAATAAGCTGAGGAACCAACCTTCTCTGGAGGTCTGTCTCAATTCAAGTCCCACAACTTGGAGACAGTCCCATGTTGCCTCAAAGCCCTAGATTATTGTGATCTAGGATGGGTACAAATTTAAGCTCCAATAGTAGTAACACCCAGATTTTTAGCAAAAAAGAATTGCATGTCACCCTTTTGTTTTCTACCAATGCCTCCCATATCAGTCCTACCTGAATTGCCTCTGGAAGCACCATCAATGTCCATAACCCAATAGAGAGGCCTTAGGTTGACTATCCCTCATTCTTTCCTTGTTAATATGAAAACGGGGTAAAGTGGCTTCACTTGGCTCAAGAGATAGTTGATTACAAATATGTTTCCATTCCATAGAGAGGGTGTTGGGTAAAGGTATCTTATGTTTGAGAGTTTCAACTATATTGATTTTTGTTTTTTCCCAAACATATGAACCATCTTTGCTACTGTGTTGAAAAATTCTATTGTTTCTTTCTTTCCAGATGTTCCAAAGAAGAAGAGAAATCCCACTCCACAATACAAGAAGAAGCTTTTGTCTTGTAGGGAGCAACCTGTGTCATTCTTTGATAACTTTGTTCAAGGAGTCAAAATTATTCCATCTCAAATTGAAGAGGGTCACAAATTGTTGCCATATATGAATAACCCAAGGGCAAAGGAAAAAAATGACTAGAAGATTCCTCATCCTGTAAGCACAGAGCACATCTAAAAGGGCCATAAAATCCTTTCTTGATAAGTTGGTCTCCTGTTAAAACCCTTCTATGAATAAGGAGCCAGACAAAAAAACTAACTTTAGGCCACATACCCAAGTGCCATAAGTTCTTAAAGAGAAACTGAAGAGGATGAGGATTGTCTATCACCAAAGAGGCATAACCTGTAGATATAATATAATAGCCAGAAGGATCTTGTCCCCATCCCAATTTGTCAGGGAATGGGGATGAGGAAAGAGGGCGAGTATTCAATACATTTTGCAGCAAAATCTAATCTTCATGTTGTATTACAAGTGGCCATTCAGAAATCGTAATCCATTCTTTTTCACTTTCCCATAGGTGGGTTGATGGTCTCCCATAGTGGGCTACCTTCCTCCACCCAATATCTTGCATTTGCTTCATTATAGGGTTGAGTGAGGATATTGGAAGATAAGAGGGGGTTGTCCATCCCATGAACCATCCAGAAGTTGGCTAACTACCCATTATTGACTATCCAGAAAAGTTGCTTTTTAATAATGTCCTCTCCCATTTTAATAACCTTTAAGATAGGAGAACCTTTAGTAGGAAGGGTTGACCGAATAATTTCTTCTGGGGGGTCATTACCAGCATACTTGGCTCTAAAGGTTGAAGCCCAAAGGTCGTTAGGATAGACAAGCAACCTCCAATACAATTTTGCAGCTAAGGCTTGCATCTGGCTAGGCGAAGATCTAAATCCCAAGCCACCTTTTTTTTGGCTGGAAAAGAGTTTTCCATTTAACTAATGACCATTTTCTCTTATCCTGGACTCCACTCCATAAGAAGTTTTTGTAGATAGAGTCCACTTGTTTCAAAGTATTTCTAAGAATATATACCACAAAGGCAACATATATGGGCATAGCTTGAAGAACCGATTTGATCAGTGTCATCCTTCCTCCTGAAGATAGCCATCTATTAGTCCATTTTTGTAGTTTTAATTCATACTTGTGGATTAACCAATGCCAATCTTTTAACTTCTGATATGCTAAAGGAACACCCAAGTATTATAAAGGAAGCACTCCCTTCTTGAAATGAAAAATATTTATAATTTTCTCCTCTTGTTGTCTAGGACAATGAAAAAAGAAAATGTTGAACTTTCCTTAATTGATCATTAGACCGATGGCTTGTGAAAAGGTATGAAGAACTTTATGGAGTTGTTTTGCTTCCGTAGAAGTAGCTTTTCCAAGCAACGTAGAATCATCAACAAACTGGAGATGGGAAATAGGAAGAATGTTTTTAGCCAACTGAATGCCATGAATTTTCCTTTCCTAACAAGATTTCTTTGTAAGTCTCCCCATGCATTCCGCCAAAATAATGAATAAGAAAGGTGATAGAGGGTCTCCTTGTCAAATACCTCTGGAGGCTCCAAAAAAATCTAAAGGAGAGCCATTAAGTAAAACAACAAAGGAGACAGAAGAGATACAAACATTTAACCACTGAATCCATTCCATAGAAAATCCAAATTGGGCCAGACTCTGCATAGGAAACCCCAATCAATCTTATCATAGGCTTTAGATAAATCCAGTCTAATAAACATTGCCGGATTTTTCTGAATGTCCATAGAGTGCAAAATTTCTGTGCTAATACAATTTCATCATGAATATGACAACCGGCACAAAACCACCTTGTTCAGGGGAGATAATCTTGTGCAAAAGAGGTTTTAGTCGTTCCGTTATAGCCTTAGTAATTATTTTGTACAAGACATTACATAAAGCTATAGGACGGTAACCTAAAATATCTTCCACCTCATTATTTTTTGGAATAAGGGCAATGAAAGTTTTATTTATTTGCTTAAGCATAGTTTTGGCTATTCTTACCTCCTCAACCACCTGTAGAAGGTCCCTTTTGATGATATCCCAAAATGTCTGGAAGAACTCAAACGGGAAGCCACCGATCCAGGAGTTTTTCCTTTTTTCATTTGGAAAAAATACCTTGGAGTTCTCCTTCCGTAATGGGATGCATCAACCTTTCATTATATTTTTGAGAGATATAGGTGGGGAGTATGTTTAGAAGTTGTTGTTGTGAGTCCAGGTCCAGAGGTTGAGAGGTGAACAACTGCTGAAAATACTGTTGAGCCACCTACTTCATCCCCGATTCGAATACACTTTGGTTTTGTCTCCTCTAGACAAGAAGTGGATATAATTATGGGCTCTCCTAACTTGCACAGATTTATGGAAGAACACTGAGTTTTTGTCTCCTTCCTTTAACCATTGTATCCTCGGGTTTTTGCTTCCACATAATTTCCTCCCTGGTATCCCATTTATGTAATTCTACTTTCAGAGGACATTCTTTTTGAAAAGATCTATAGAATAACCTGAATGTCGGTGAATAACATTTATATCTTTCAGATTGTTCCAAAATCTTTGTTTTCCTCTCTTTAATATCTCCAAACTCATTCCAATTCCATTCTTTTAGTTTAGATTTTAAGTATGATAATCTTTTAACAAACATGAACATTTGAGTTCCATACAGGCTTTCCTTCCAACCACCATTGCTGAACAAGTTTATCAATATCCTTATGACGCAGCCACATAAGCTGAAATCTAAAAGGAGCTTTGCATGGTAAGGTTCTACCTATTTCCAAACATACCGGCCAATGGTCCGAGCCACTATTATTAAGAATCATTGTCCTAGGGGTATAATCCTTAGCCCACCAATCTTTTGATAGCAGAAATCGATCCAATCTCTCCAAGATACAATCCTGACCCTGCCTTCTATTAGACCATGTCATTATTCCATTAGCAGTAGGCACATCCACCAACTGATGAGTGTGAATGAAATGAGTCATGAAACTCGAACTGGCATCAATATGGAGATTACCTCCATGTTTCTCTTGGATACGAATTACTAATCTTGTGGTACACCTCTCGAGTAGCTTGTATTGGGATAAGGGTAGCTTGTAGGACTCCCATTTCATTTTAGATTTAAGTGCATAAATAAAAGGGATAATGGGCCCATGTCTCTACATAAACAATGTCGTAATTCATTCTCAATTCTATAGAGTGTTCGTGTGCAGTTGTTTACACAGAATAATGACCTCCACTTTGCTCTTCTAATCCATCCAATCGTAGTGCTACTCAGCCTATTCTTTGCTTAAACTTGCCTCTGAAATATTCCTTAAGGGCATTAGAAGTCACAGATTTTGGGCCTCAAGATTCAGATTTTGTTTTCTTCTTAACTATTTCATTTCTTCCAAACCATCATTCACCTCCTCTCCAAGGGCTCCTTCCATGAATAACTAAGATTATTGGGCACACAGAACTACCAATGTTGTGGTATATCTTTGGGTATCTTGTATTGGGATTTGGGCCATAAAACATAGGACCATCTCATTTTATGTTTGGGTGTATGAATAAAGGGGATAAAGGGGCTTCGCCTCCGCATAAACACTCACAATTATTCATTCTCACTTTAATGGAGTATTCTTGTGCAGGGTTGACCTAAAAGACAGCTTTTCATATTCAGCGTTCTTTGTGTAATCTTTGTGTTTGTGGAATTCTGTTTATAATGTGATTCCCACTTAATTCTCACATTCAAGGGCATTGGAAGTCAATTACTTTGGCCTCAAGCCACGATTTGTCTTCTTATTTTATATGTTTGCCTTTCTCGGCATGACATTTTTACCTCTTTCCCGGGGCTCCTTCTATGCATGCCTTCTCTCTACATTCAATAAATGCCTTTTTCAAACTGCTATAGCTGTACACAAGGTCGACCACATTGATTCTACCTAGCTGTGCACTATTGGTGGGAATTCCTTGGAGAATCTATTGATTCTATTGGCTATGTGCATGTACCAATAGATGTGATAGTACCTGTGATTAAAAATCCTAACATCAAAATAAAATAGGACCAATAAATGTGCAACTTGTAACTAATAATAGTTTTCTAGGACCAGTCACATCATGACACATAAGATAAATAACTATTGGTCACCCATGCACAACTATTGATGTACCTACTTTTATGGTGAATGAATTCAAAATATGTTTTTCCCTTCAATTGAACACACCAAATGAAAATTATGATATGATATGGTCATGTGCTACATAATGATGTAATTTTTATGTGCAACTAAACACCTACATGGCCCTTTTACCCTGTCAAGTTAAAGGTCACAACTACTAGTGTCTCTCCCCTATTATTTGAGAGAATACATTAGTGCACAGCCAGGTACTACATGCTGTACCAAAAACATTACATTAGTATAAGCTTGACAAGACTTCTTCCTTGCAAGATCTGCCACCTTGGATAATTATTATGAAGGCTATCATGAAAAGTTTCCTCCGTGACCTTCAAAACAATAAGATGACGTAGGAAAATCAACTCATGGAAATTCAGCCCTTAGTAATGGCCTACCTCCTCCCCAATTAAACCATGTAGTCTGCTAAAACCAACTTTTGCCTCTTACAGTCTGAAGATTCACTCAAAGGTTATCAAGGAGATTCACTACCTTGTACAAATACATGTAACTGTAATAATGATTACAGCTAGCAGAGGTGAATTTCCTGTTGAAAAGTCTCCTTCGCCTCCTTTTTTCATAGAATCTATGATAAGTTTAGAATCCTCTTCAACTCTAGGAAAACTATGAACCTGTTCTGTGGCTAATTAAACACTCTGGTGACAGCTTCAACTTTTCCCATATATTTGCAGTAGAATGCCATACTATAACTTCTGCCATATAATATTTGGTAGAATGCCACAGCATTAAAAGCTCCACTTTATCTCTTTACCTCTGAGATGCCAATGCAGTCAGTAAGCAGGCAGCTGCTCCTTACAATGGAAATGTACCAAGCTGAAGGTACTGCTCTGTGTTTCTGCACAACGGGTATATCACAGACCTTTTTCAAACATTCATCTCTCATTTAACGGTCTTTTCATTAAGTACTTTAACTACTATAGCGTAGCTTACAATGGTAAGACAGCTAGTGCCCAAAAGGTGTTTGTTTTAAAATCTTTCCACAGCCATGTTTGCCCACTGTTGTTCTCCAGATGGCTTGTTTTGGTAGATAATAGACTGGTTATGTGCCTCTGGGACGGTTTTTCAGTTTCTCCAATTTGAGGATGGTTAGACTTTTCTGCAAATGATTGAGTTAGGATTTTTGGTTGTGATTCTCACGCGATATATATGGAGTCAAATTTTGGTAAGGGTTGTCTCAATAAGCCCAGTTTTGACAGACATGGTTACAGCATTATTAGAACTTTAATTTTCTGTAGTTTCGTTGTTTGGGGAAATATATGGAATTCCTTAAGTATTGCTTATTACAGTGTATAGTTTCAATGTCTGGTAGGTGTGCTTTGTGGAACTCTCAGAATGCTGCCTGGTGATTTTCTTGTATAGAAACTATAATGGCAGTAACAGTTTCTAAGACATGAAGACCCTGGGTTTTGATCCTAGGTCAAAATAGTTGATGTACTCTGCTACTCTGGCGAAGTAATATTAGGATGTGATCCCATGTAGGGTCTGCTGCAATTTTTTCTGCTTAATAAGCACTGTGAAATCACTGAAACAGGGAACATAAAAAGATAGAATCTTGTCTATGAGATGAATCACGGGCTATCATGTATCAACCAAAAACAGTTAAGTTAGTTTCTGTAGCATTTTGTGTTGTTGGCAGGCCGCTGAAGCACTAAGTCAGTTGTATAGCACTTTGTGTTGTTGGTGGGCCACAAAGCACTAAGTCAGTTGTGTAGCACTTTGTGTTGTTGGTGAACCGCGAAGCACTAAGTCAGTTGCGTAGCATTTTGTGTTGTTGGCAGGACACAAAACACTAAGTCAATTGTGTAGCATTTTGTGTTGTTGGATGGCAGCGAAGTAGTAGCTGAAACCGTAGAACACCATTGAAGCCATGAAGGTCTATTGAAGCTGCAGAACACTACTGAAGCCGCACAAATCTACTGAAGTTGTGAAGCACTATGGGAAGCCGCTGAATTTTAGAGACCTGTTTGAATATGTGAGATACTATGTAGCCGACTTGATGTCGTCAATATCTCAATTAAGCTGACTGGTTATGCTTTGAGTCTTGTGGTCGGTCCTTTGGGCCTTAATTTTGTAATGTTTCATAATTTTAGGAGTTTAGTAGCTAAGTTCAATGTAGCATTTGGGTGGCTTGCATGCCTATATAAACAAATCCCAATTGCCTTAGGAAGGTAGCTATTGATCAACGAGAGTTGAGCTCGTAGGTGTGATATTTGCTCAAAGTGTTGACATTGGTCTGCTACTGTTTTTCTGAATATGTTGTTGAGGCCGTGTTGTTGGCGATTGGTATATATGTGTGTGTTGTTCCTTTGAGTTAATTCAATAATATTTGATGTTGTTTTTGTTGCTTAATTCTGTTTTGTGTGCTTATACTTCTTTTTATAATTCCGCATGACTCTCTCGAGGGTTGCATGGTCTAAGGCGGCTCTTCATAGGGCTCCCTAACCGCGTCTGCATCATTTTGGTATCAGAGCAAGGTTTTCTTTCCTTGTGAGTTGAAGCACATCAGATATTGAAGGTTTTCCACATTTAAGAATGTGGGTAGAAAATCGTTGTGACGTCTTCTGACAAGTGATTGTTGGGTAGTTGTGAAGATTGCACAACAAGCATTGGCAATTTTCTACATTCGTGAGTGTGGGCAAAAATCCTCATGGACATCTTCTAGCAAGAAGATCATTGGGTAAAACGTGTGAAGGTTCAAAGGTCATCGATCTCGCATTCTTTTGAGGAGATGCAATGACACACACCTAAGAAATGTTGTAAGAGGACGTGTACACCAAGCCACAAGACTTGAGGACTTGGCTGAATTGATGAGGACTATGCAAGCCTGTTTGGAGGCGATGGAAACCACAAAACGCCGAGGAGTTGTACAAGAGGATCATAGTGACAATGAAGCAAAACCCTCACAACAAAGAGCATAGGATGAGAATGAGGAAGAAGAAGATGCGCAAGCCGAGGGACTAGAAGATAGGCTTTTACACAAGTGGTAGGATGGGAAGTAATCCAAGATTGGACACCCCGAGTTATTCTGAAGTTTGAAACTAGAGGAGCTCATTGATTGGATAGCTGAAGTCGAGAAACATTCTGAGTATGAGGACATGGAAGATCCCAAGAGATTCAAATTTGCCTACACGAAGTTAAAGGGTCATGCATCTCTTTAGTGGGAGCATATCTAGACAGATAGAGTGCAGAGAGGCAAGCTGAAGATCAAGAAATGGGATAGGATGGTAGCGAAGCTCAAATCAAAATTATTGCCAGTAGACTACCAACTCGGCCTATTTAAGAAGTTGAAACACCTGCCATAGAGAGAGATCAATGTGAAGGAATACAAAAAGAGTTTTATCGACTCGCCATTCAAGTGGGTCATGTGGAAGATGATATGGAGAAGATCTCTAGATATATGAATGGATTGCGGATTGCAATTCAGGATGAATTTGGAATGATTCAAGTGTAGTTGGTTGAGGAGGCTTATCGGTATGCACTTTGAAGGCGTAAGAGAAGCTAGCGCGTAAGAAGCAAAACATTGCCCAAGGAAAAGAAAAGGTTGTGAAAGGTTGCGAAACAAGGTGGTGGCAGGGGAAACTCAGTACATCATGAAGGTGAAGCTGATTTGATGTCGCACAATGAAAGAACACCTAAAGGAGGAGGAAATACATCCAGGGGAAGAGGATCCTTTGCACGCGGAAGAGGTCACGGAATCAATGGTACATGCTATAGATGTGGAGAAATAGGTCATAGAGCTTTCGAGTGCTCACACACCCAAAATGAAGGCAAGTGCAACAATGTGAGTGCACATATTGCACAAGATAAAGAAGATGATATGTCAAGCTGTGGAGAAGACTCGGAGATGGGAGAAGTGGTGTTGTTCAAGCGTGTATTGTTGAAACCAACAAAAAGAGTTGGTCCAAAACAGAGGAAGAATTTGTTCAGGACAGCGTGTAAGTCAAGAGGTAAAGTCTGCAAGTTGATAGTGGACAGTGAAAGCAATGATAATTTGGTTGCACAAGAAATGGTAGACAAGTTGGGGTTGAAGAGGATTGTGCATCCTAATCCCTACAAAGTTTCATGGTTGCAGAAGGGACACCAACTAATGGTGATTGAGCAATGTATGGTTAAGTTCCAAAAAGGGAGATAAGAAGATGAGGTTATGTGTGACATCATGCCTATAGATGCATGTCATGTTGAAACCAACAAAAAGAGTTGGTCCGGAGCAGAGGAAGAATTTGTTCGAAACAACGTGTAAGTCAGAGGTAAAGTCCGTAAGTTGATAGTGGACAAAGTGGAAGCAACGATAACTTGTTTGCACAAGAAATGATAGACAAGTTGGAGTTGAAGAGGATTCTCGCATCCTAATCCCTACAAATTTTCCTAGTTGAAGAAGGGACACCAACTAATGGCGATTGAGCAATGTATGATTAAGTTCCAAAAAGGGAGATATGAAGATGAAGTTATGTGTGAGGTGATTGAGCAATGTTTGGTTAAGTTCCAAATAGGGAGATATGAAGATGAAGTTATGTGTGACATCATGCCTATAGATGCATGTCATGTGCTACTTAGAAGGCCGTGGTAGTTTGATCAAAAGGTGCAACATGATGGTCACGCAAACACCTATAAGGTGATGAAGGATGGAAAGGAATACACTTTGAACCCAATGAGGGAGAAGAGTGAGGGAGCAAAGTAGGGACCAAAGGTTCTTTTACTTTTAGGAAAGCAATTCATGGGTGAGGTAAAGCAAAAAAATGGGTGTTTTACATTGATAGTGAAACCCGCACAAAGAGAGGGCATAGGTACGGTGAAGATTGATGAAATGATGTCACATAAAGTAAAGGACATGTTGGGAGATATTTCGAGATAGTTTCCAATGAGTTACCTAAATGGTTACCGCTTGTGAGGAGCATAAGTCGTCGCATGGATTTAATCCCAGGATCGAGTTTGTCGAGCGACGGATATATAGGATAACACCGCAAGAGAACACGAGAGATACAAAAGCAAGTTCGGGAGTTGTTGGATGGAGGACTAATCGAGAGATGGCCTCTAAGTGTGGTGCCAAAGCAGTCCTAGGACCAAAGAAAGGTGGTGAGTGGTGTATGTGTACAAATTCCATAGCAATCAATAAAATCACCATCAAATACAAGTTTCCATTACTGCACATGGACAACATCATGGATTGTCTAAGTGGTGCGAGATATTTCACCAAGATTGATTTGAAGAGCGAATATCATTAGATTCACATAAGAGAGGATGATGAGTGGAAGACTATGTTCAAGACATAGGAAGGATTGTATGAATGGTTGGTGATGCTGTTTAGATTGAGCAACACACTTTGAGTAGCTTCATGACATTGATGAATGAAGTCCCAAAACCATTTTTGGGAAATTTTTTGATCGTGTACCTTGATGACATACTCGATATCCAAAGTAGGATGCGGGAAGAAAATTTGTTGCATATACAGCAAGTGTTATGGTAGTTGCAAGAAGAGGATAAATTTGAAAAAGTGCAGTTTTATGTAGAAGAGCTTGTGTATTTGAGATTTGTAATTTCCCGCACAGTTTGAGATGGATCCAAAGTTGGTCCATGCAATAGTGGAGTGGCCATCGCCAAGAAGTGCTTTCAAGGCACATAATTTACATGGGATAGCAATTTTTACCATAAGTTCATTGAGAATTTTAGCGGAGCGTGTGCTCCTATTATACAGGGCATGCAAGGAGATAGGAAGGATTTTGTCCGAGCACAAATGCAGAAAGAAGTTTTCAATAATTGAAGAGGAAAATGATTGAATAATTAGTGTTAGCATTGCCTGATTTTATAAAAAGTATTTTGAGTACGTTGTGATGCTAGTGGTATAGCCATTGGTGCAATGTTGAGTCAAGATGGAAGGCCAGTAGCTTATTTCAGTGAGAAATTGAATGATGCAAAGAAGTACAATGTATATGATTAGGAGTTATATGCAATTGTGCAAGCACTCAAGAAGTGGAGACACTACTTACTACCAAAGGAGTTTGTGTTTATTGATCATCAAGCACTACAATTCATAAACAACCAACGGAAGTTGAATCAAAGACATATGAAGTGGGTAGAGTACCTACAAGGATACACCTTTGTGTTGAAGCATAGAAGTGGAAAATATAATAGGGTTGTTGATGTGTTGAGTAGGTGCAATATTTTGTTAATAGAGGTATGTGCATGATGAAGATTTCAAAGTGAAGCATGAGAAGCATGTGCAACACCTATAGGTTTTGATAGGACCCCGTGGTTAGACTATTTTGTGCAAGAAGGCATGTTGTTCAAAGGAAGACAATTGTGCATTCCCAAAGGATCAATGCGGGAGAATTCGGTCAAAAGAAGCATAGTGGTGGATTGGTAGGAAACTTTGGTTTGGATAAGATGTTAGCACAATTTGCGGTGAGTTAATTTTGGTAGCGGATGAGTATGGATGTGCAAAAATTTGTACAGAATGCAAGATATGTCAATTGGCCAAAGGAGATCTTAGAACGTAGGGTTGTACCAACCTTTGCCCATACCAGAGAAGCCTTGGGAGGATATAAGCATGGATTTTGTTTTGGGTTTTCCCTAGATGTAAAGAGGAGTTGATTCCATCTATATTGTGGTCGACAAATTTTCGAAGATGACACATTTTATTGCTTACAGAAGACTAGTGATGCAACTCATATCACAAACCTTTTCTTTAAGGAGATTGTAAGGCTACATGGATTTTCGCACAACATTTGTATCAAATGGGGATTAAAAGTTTGTTGGTCATTTTCGGCAGAAATTGTGGAAGAAGTTGAATATGAAGCTAAAATTCAATTGAACATATCATCTACAAACTGATGGACAAACATAAGTAATAAAAAGAAGTCTTGGAGATTTCCTTAGATGTTTGGTAGGAGATCAGCTACGGACATGGGACTTGACACTAGCACAAGCGGAATTTTCTTATAATAACTCAGTTAATCAGAGCACGCGAAGAACGCTATTTTAGGTCATGTATGGGAATAATCCACAAGGAGTTATGGAATTGCGAGAATCATTGCGTAAAGAAGAAAGGAGTGTAGAAGCACATGATTTTGCAAAGTACATGGAAGAAGTGCACCAGAAGTGCGCAGATAACTAGAAAATATGAATACACTATAAAAGTAGTGCACAAATGAAACCAAAAGGTAAGTTGAGTTTCGATAGGTGATTTGGTATTAACTCGTTTACGTAAAGAAAGATTTCCTAAGGGAACTTACAATAAGCTAAAGTGGTAGAAAATTGGGCCGCGTGTAAAATTTTGAAGTTTGGAAATAACACTTAGAGATTGAATTGTCAAAAGGAATTGATATCTCGAATATATTTAATGTGGTGGATCTATATCCATATCGCGAAGGTCAAGAAAATGCAGAGAACTTGAATACAAAAGATGGCGGTGTGGACTATAGACAACATGATGTCGAAAAGATGCATGAAGAAGCGAGAAAGAAGCAAAGCACTACGTCTATTGTGTAGCATTTTGTGTGGTTGGCGGACCGAGAAGTACTAGTTGAATCCACAAAACACTACCGAAGTTGTGAAGGTCTATTGAAGCCATGGAACACTACTAAAGCCGAGCAAGTCTATTGAAGCCGTGAAGCACTACAAGAAGCCAATGAATACTAGAGACCTATTCAAGCCGCAAAATACTAAGGAGGTGATCCAACACCACGAAGATCTCGGGTAAGCCGACTAGTTATGCTTCGAGTCTTGTGATGGGTCCTTTGGTCCTTAGCTTTGTAATGTTCCACTTAAGGAATTTAGTAGCTAAGTTCAACGTAGCATTTGGGTTGCTTGCATAACTATATAACCAAATCCCAATTGCCATAGGAAGATGGTTGTTGATTAGCAAGATTTGAGCTCGCAAGTATGATATTTGGTCTAAGCACGTACATTGGTCTACCATTGTTTTTCTGAATGTGTTGTTGAGGCCACATCATTGGCGATCGGTCTATATGTGTGTGTTGTTCCTCCGAGTTAAGTCAATAATATTTGATGTTGTGTTTCTGTTGTTTAATTCCATTCTTATGCTCCTTTTTATAATTTTGCGCGAATCGTTGAGGGTTTTGTGGCCTAAGGTGTCTCTTCATTGGGCTCCCTAACTGCATCTACATCACTTTGAGAGGGGAGGACTGGAACTTTGAAACTTTGGTTCATATATTTCTAGAAGATCATTTTGCATAATGGAAGCTTTTGTAAGTTTCATTTTGTAGTTAGTTTTCTACTCATAGTTTTGAATGCAGAATCTTATAAATTATAGAGAGGATTTGGAAATTTTATATTTCATTGGAGTATTTGATTGCAGCATCCATAAGAAAATTACAAAAGTCTCTCCATAGAACCACTGCCCAGATATTAATTTTGTTTGAGAAATCATTAGAACAAAATAATACCCATTTCTAATATAGACAGAAAATTCCTCCATTCATGGTTCAAGAGATCAAGGTACTGACCATTGGAGAGTAAGATGGAAAGATCCTATAGAAGGATGGGCAAAGCTAAATTTTGATGGTTCCCGGGAACTAATCATACATTCCTCCTCATTCTTATCTCATGCAACAAATAATGAAGCAAAAATATAAAGCTTTGGTAGGACTACATCTTGTTAATGCTCATGGACTAACCAGATTAGATGTTCAAGGAAAATCGTAGCTTGTCTTCACTGCCATGACTAAAGGAAGCACTCAAAATTGAAAACTCCACTACCTACTTCGCCTACCTATGGAGTTTTTGCACATCTTCCCTCATATCACCTTCTCTCACTGCTTTCAGAAAGCCAATCGGCCAGCAATCTCTTAGCTAATGCAAAGGCAGATCTTCACATTATTTTCAAAAAGTGGAAATTCCATGTCATCTGATTGGTTTGGCCTTGGGGATTTACTTACTCAAGCTTCTAAGTTGGATCACCCTGTCTCACGATTACTCCTCACCCCTTCCCATCATCGGTTATTACTTTTGTGCTCACTTATTTCCCCCTTCCCTTATTAATCTTCTTTCCTTACACCCACATCCCATTGATTAACGATTTGGCATTTATAGCTTGGTGTGGCAAATCCTTGGTGATTTGACCACCCATGCATGCAATGGATCTCCTTGCACGCTTCAGCAGCATTGGGAAGAGGGCATCCTATCAGCCTTCCTCTCCCATCTTTCATTCTTTTTTAGCCTCCTCTCCATATCATTCTTTACCCCTGTGCTTTTCTCGGTATTTCCTTCCCGCTCATTCCCGCTTCATTCTCTCCCTTTAATTTTCTTTTGTTCTGTGAGAGCAGTATCTCGTGGCAACTTGAGCAGGGCCCTTAGACAAGGATAATAAAGTCGAGGGTGCGGTTTCTGAGATGTACCTGCATTTATGCTTTGAGGCTGATGGAATGGCTGAAGATTTTGTTTGGGAAAAGTCAAGGGTGGGGTTTCGAGATGTACCTGCATTTATGCTTTGAGGCTATTGGAATGGCTGAAGATATTGTTAGGCAAGTTCTGGGCTGAAGTAGAACTGGGAACATCCTAGGTGTGAGCTGAACAATGGAATCAATTTGGGACGATTTCTCACCAAGCCTGCAGCAGCCAGTCCTATGTTCCACATGTTCCAATTGTTTTATTAAAATAGAATTTCCTCCCTCTGTTTCTTAATTTTTCCGATTCTGAAGTTTCTGTCAATTTAGAAAACAGGGTCTGTTTAAAAGAATTACAATCTAGAATATTCTTGGTTCTCTTCTCTAGAAACCAAGATCTTTTGCTTTCCAATAGTTTCATGCGGCAATAGAGAAAGGTAAGGGAATTGATTCTGAAGTTTCTGTCATTCTGGAAAACAGGGTCTTGCTTGAAATAAGGATGAAAGTCTGTAAGGCCGAATACAGGTTCTTCTTATATTTCCAGCAAGCAAAAGTTCTTGTGCAAGGAAAGCAAGAGCTGCTTCTGGGGTTTCTTATCTTCCTTGTTGACCCCGATTAACAAAAATGCCTCGGGGTCAAAATCCTGGCTTGAGGAGTAAAAAAGATTCACAGGAGGAATGTCTGCTGGGGAATGGATGAGAGAGAAAAAGGGTAAGCCAGATATCACAGAGATCCAAGCTGTTCCTCCCAGGACTCTCTCTAAACTGGCCAAACTGGGTATGTGTGTCAGTTTTGCTTCTAATGTTAGTTTCATTCTTGCTGCATCTGGTAACTGGCCAGAATTTATTTATTGTCAAAATTAATAACTGGAACAGTTTGAAACCCAGAAGAGCACACCTGCTGTTTTCAACTGCCCTCATTCCAGCAAGAAGAGAAAGGGTTTGGTTTTTGAAGACTGTATTGAGGGAGTCCCAACAGGTAAGACAGACAACGCAAAGTAACAAGTATTGGGTTTCTAGTTCGGTTGTTGGATAGTAGTTTAACAGCAAGCATTTTTTGCAGTAACATTTTTGTCATTAGGCGGTATGCAACTTTCCTTCAGTGGTCATTATTAAAAATCTCCGGTAGTTTTTGCAATGCAGTCTCCTTCCCTAGAAAGCTCTCTATGGCCATGCATTTAGTATTTCACTGTCTTTCCGTGCTTTTTCTGCCCCAGGTGAGGGCCCCAATTGAACACTCATTTTATCTTATCCCAAAGAAAATGAAGGCAGAAAACTGTAAAGATGTATATGGAATCATAACCAAAGGTCTACAATAGTTTAAAACTCCACAATAAAACAACACCCACTAGGATTATACCCAAATTCACGCATAAACCAGAAATGTAGAAATATGGAGAAATACACGTCCAAAGGAAACTCGCAATGTATAATTCCCAAGATACAAGAAACCCCATTTTAAACTACTGAGAACAAGTTAACTCTATATATGAACGAAGCATTACAATTTATAACCAAGTGCATGCATAAACTCAAAAGTGGAAATTCCCAACAGATAACATAAATTGATGCAGTGAAGGGAGAAATGAATGAGTTTACTGAGCCCCAAAAGTCTTCAATCGTGTGGAAGGTATGAATTGATTTCAAGGACATGCCCCACTTGTGTTGCTTGGATTTCCCGCGTGGATTATCGAACCAGAAAGTCCATGAATGCATCAGGGGATGATATTGCTGCACAGAAATTTTCACTGTTTGTTCATTAATCATGGTATCTGATGGCTTTGCAATTTCTCTGTCTTTCTCTGTTTGACACATCTTATTTATACTACAGAGTCCAGACAGTGTATGCAAAGAAAAAATAAATAAAATGATGGAAATGAAGCAGTTGGGCACACTTGGAATGTGCCCAGATTGCATTATTGTCGAATGAAAATGGTATAAATACATACAGAGCTCAAAAGAGGCTGTTCAGTTCTAGAGAAGACTGAGCGACGGAAAAATGCAGAGTGAATGAATTTTTATTTCTCAACGTCTAGTAACTTTTTAAACAAGGTCGTTTGTAAGTGGCAAGTGCAGTAGTAAATTAAATTTATTTAAAAATTAATAAATAGGAAGTTTTTAAATTTTTTATTATAGATGTTGCATCTATTACAAATTTAAGAAATCAAAATATAATAATCATATTGTATCAAGTTGTTTGATTTGAGTAGACTTTCTAATAAAAAAAAGTAAGGAGATTAATATTAGAACTTGTGTGTGTGTGTGTGTGTGTGTGTGTGTGTGTTTTTTTTGTAAATCAATAACTTATGGTACTTTAAGGTACATTAATATAGGGGCTTGTTAATGTAGGGTGAGTCCTCCCACCCGATTGTATAAATACAAGGGTAACTGGTTTCCTAGAGCTTGGGGAATTATAACGTGGGTGGTTGGTTAGCGAACACTCATGCCCCAACCAAGAGGCCCAATATTAGAAACTCAAATTAATCTTTACAAAGGTGGTCATGTAATCGCGTCATGTGTCACTTAAAAATTTGAGCAGCTTGTTATTAAGATAAATTAGGGTAGATTTGCAGAGGTATGTGCATGCACCCCATTTTACACAAAGTGCCAAAGTAAAAATATTCAATGATAATGACAAGTATCTCCAAAAACATGACAAGATGTTTTGAAATGCTCAAGACCACTTTCTAGGTTCATTTTGACCCTTCACTCCCCTTTGCATCTCTTTTTAGACGTTTTGGACCCTCCAAAGCTTTGTTTTCTTTATCCTTCCCTTTCTTTTACCTTTTCACTCATCCAAGACGGTACCACCGTAGCGGTTTCCTCCCCTGTTGTGACGGTTGTGTTCCATGTTGCAGCAGCTTCTATCACGCCACCGGGCGGCTCCATTAACCACTATGGTGGTTTCGTAAATGCCACCTGCAAAAATCAACTGCTTTTTTCACCTTTACAACTTGAATTCAACTCATACTTGTCATGCGTGATTTTTCATTCTTTTTAACCATGTATGTGTTTCACCTCGTTTTAATGCCCAGTTCACTCCTCCTACCCACTAAAGACTTTGAGTTTACTCCTTAGTGATTCAATCTAAGCCATAGATTTAATTTTGATCTCTAGTTAGGATTGAGAACACTTGGGGGTTGGCTATTAAGCAAAATTAAGTGCTTACTTGCTACCCCTTAGATTTTGAAAGATATTTTTTCTAGAGAGTACTTGTTATTGTTGTATTGTTGACCCAGAGATAGAAACCAAGCCCAAATGAGACTACTTCCAGTACTAAGCACCCTAAGGATTGTGTATTGTTATTGTTACCCAAAAGAGAACATAAGGACCATCAAACTAGACTTTTGCTTTCCCTTGACCTAGCCACAAGTCAATTGTTTGTTCCTCTTACAAGTGCACCAACTCTCTTCTTCTCCCTGACTACATACACCAACTACAAAATGGGTCTTAATGAGTTTGAATGGAGTAATCTGTTGAAGGTACAAGCACACAAGGTTTAGATCAACCCCATTCTAATTACAAAAAGAGGTTGGATCTAAATCAATCTTATTTGTTTGCATCAAGGCTTAGATTCAATTTTCTCTTTTAGTATTAATCATAAAACCATTAAAAAAAAAAGAAACAAAAATGTTAGATTAAATTTGTTTTGATTAAATTCATAATTTGTAGGTTAAAACTATAAAACACTCTTGCTCTAAGATTCTCTCATCTCTAGGATTAGACCCTAGGTTTAAAAATAAGAACATAGTTTGTTGGTTTAATCTAGAATAGTTAAATTTTAGAGATTATTTTTAAAAAACACAAGAAAAAAACCCAAAAAAAGAAACGTAGCCTTAATTGTTAGATTCCATTTTTCACTCATTCGTAGATCAAATTAAATTCAATTTTAAGGTAGATCAAATTTAGTTTAGGGGTAAGTGCACCAAGTTGGAGGGCCAAAAGGGGGTCTTAAGTGGACGCATTTTTCTAAAAAAAACTTCAACTTGTACGAGTTTTTCAAAATAGTTACACTCAAAATTGGAAGATGTTGTGAAACTATGAATCATAGCATTTTGAGTCTAGTTTCTAAGCTACTAAATTTTATTGAAAACTAGATAAGTTTAAGTGGGTCAAACAACTAAAATACCAACAGATGCTCCTATTTTTGTTAAAAAACATAATAGAGTGACTTTTGTGTCCCCCACCATTTTTTGAGCACCATTTAGTATTTTTGAAAACCCTTTGGTAGAAAGATAGCTAGGAGCATCTAGTTTGGGCTCCATTTTTAAATGATTTTTTTAGCGAATATTTTTTTATTTATGATTTTTCTAGTACAAAAATTTTATGTTTTGAAAAATAACGGAGCTCCAACGTACCCGCACGCCCCCGTTCCACCCCCCTCCCCTTAACTACCTCAAAAAATCTAAAATTAGAATTTTTTTTTTTGAATATGTATAGAATTATGACTAGTTTGGGCTAGTATTTTTTTTTTTTAAATTGATCTCCCAAAAAAAGATACACCATGAAATATAGACATATTTACACTTCAAAAATAGCTATAAAAAGGCATAGTTAGAAAATAAATAATATGGAAACCTTATATTAGTCATAAAATTTGAAAAATTATATTTTTAGAAAGAAGAGACTCGCTCTACGTTAGTATAATGTTTTTTAAATAGATCAATTTTTTTAATTTGATTTATCATAGAGGAAGTGGCATTTTTACATTTTCTTGTAAAATCATGTTGTTTGTCAGTGTTGGTGCGCAGTCCATGCCTCAGGGTTGGGGATCCAAACCGGATCCCAAGCCTTAAGGCATGGCTTGGGAAAAGAGAAATGCAAACGCAGCGTGCGCTGTTACGTGTAGTATAAACATAACGTGTGCGCGTTACGTGTAGTATAAACATTATGTATGCTTTTGACATGCTTCTATTCACATAAATAAATGTTTAAGTATAAGAAATAATAAAATATAAATAATAATAAATGAAAAACTTTATTATAATAATAATAATAATAAGTATAAGTTTTTCATTTATTATTATTTATATTTTATTATTTCTTATACTTTAAATTTATTTATGTAAATATAAGAAATTAGGGTCACTCTGCACCTTATGGAATTAGTCTCACAGCTCCATGAGTCATGGTTTAGGAGATAGTTTTTTAAAGTATAATCTGGTCAGTACATAGGTAATTTTTCAGGATTTTAGCATTCAGCCTAAATATTTTAGCATTTAACTTCTACAATCGAAACCCTAAACCATAGGCCATAAACCTAAACACTAAACTGTAAACCTTAAGCCCTAAACCCTAAACCCTAAACCTTTAACCATGATCCCTAGACCCTAAAACCTAAACCCTAAACCCTAAACCTTAAACATTCAACCCTTACTTGTGATCCCTAAACCTTGAGCCTTAAGCCCTAAACCCTAAGCCCTAAACCCTAAATCCTAAACCATGAACTATGAGCCCTAAATGCTAAACCCTAAACCCTGAACTATAAAAACTAAATCCTAAACCCTAAACCTCGACCCCGAACCCTAAACCTTAAACACTGAATCCTAAACCCTAAACCCTAAGCCTCGAACTCTACACCCTTATCCCCGAGCCCTAAAATCTAAACCCTAAACCCTAGACCATATACCTTAAGCCCTAAGCCCTAAGCCCTAAACCCTAAACCTTAATCCCTAAACATTAAATCCTAAACCCTAAACCCTGAACCCTGAACCATAAACCCTAAAACCTAAACCGTAAACCATAAACCCTTATCCCTAAACACTAAATCCTTAACCTAAAACCCTAAACCCTAAATCCTTAACCTCGATCCGTAAACCCTAACCATAAATAATAAACCCTAAACCCTAAACCTAAAACCTAAATCCTAAACCATAACCCTAAACCTTGAACCCTGAACCCTAAACCTCGAATCATGAACCCTAAACCTTAAACCCTAAACCATGAGCCCTAAACCCTAAACCCCAAACCATACTTAATCAATATTTCCTAGTCTCATGCCTAGAACCATCATTGAGTCCGCTTTTAGAACTACCTTGTTTATGAGAGGTGAGACAAGTAACTAAATGGATATGACATCTACCTTGTGCCTCAGAATGCATATATTACACATCTATTCCAAACTTGTTTCTCCCCACATATACTTATGCTCTTGAATGTAAATTTATTCACACTCAAACAAATTTCACATTTCTCATATTTCCATGTATGGTATTATACAAGCCAGATGACCCATCGAAGCGGAAAAATAACCATCACAACAAAAAAATTAATCTTAAAGGAAACAAAAGTAACATAGAGAATATATCAATGTAGAGGTGTAGGATCATAATTGAATTTCCTGTAGTATCCTCTCCTCCAGAGAAAGATAAAGTTCAAGTGTTCTACTAGAATGGATAGTAAATTTGATAGAACTTCCTAAAGTGTTCAAAATAAGCATAGAAATAGGGGAATGACTAAGAAAATTAAGGGGTTATCAATCGCTTAGTAAATCTTTCTTGATTAGTTCTAAATGGGAGTTACCTGGCCTACGACTTAGTGACCTTCCATTCATTGATAATTCCTTATATGATAAACCCATGGATGTTTTCAAAATCCCCTGAACAAAAAGATAGGGGTAGTCATCAATCCTAGTGAAGGGTGTGATGTGATTTCCAAGGAACTTGAAATTCATATAGATTTAGAGGTCATAACACGAATGAACCATGAACCCTAAACCCTAATCCCTAAACCTTAAACCCCCAAACCTTAAACCAAGAACTTTAAACCCCGAATCTTAAGCCATAAATCATGAACCATGAACCCTAAACCCTAATCCCTAAACCATAAACCCTAAACCTTAAGCCTCAACCCTACACCCTAATCCTTGAGCCCTAAACCCTAAACCTTAAACCCCGAGCCCCGAACCCTAAATCTAGAGCCTTGATCTCTAACCCCTAAACCTTAAACCTCAGAATTAACCCCTAAATCTTAAACCCATAACTCAACCCCGAACCCCGAGTCGTAAACCTTAATCCATGCAAAGATAACCCCTAAACCCCGAGCCCCGAGCCATAAACCGTAAACCGTAAACCTTAAGGCCTAAATGTTATATTCTAAAGGTCCCTAAATCCTAAACCCTAAAAACTAAATCATAAACTCGACCCCTAAACCCTAAACTCTAAACCCCAAACACTAAACCCTAAACCCTAAGCACTAAACCCTAAACCATAAACCATAAACCATAAGCCCTAAGCCCTAAACACTAAACCCTAAACCCTGAACTCTGCAACCTAAACCCTTAACCCTAAAACCTAAACCCTAAACCTCGAGCCTTAAACCCTAAACCTTGAACCCTTTTCCCTAAACCCTGACCTTTAAACCTTAAACCCTAACTCTTAAACCCTAAACTATAAACCCTAAATCCCCAACCCTAAACCTTAAACCCCGAGCCCTAAACCCTATACCATAAACCCTAAAATCTAAGCCTTAAGCCCTAAAACCTAAACCTTGACCCCTAAACCCTAAATCTTGAGCCCTAAACCCTAAATCCTAAGCCCCGAACCCTAGGCCCTAAGCCTATAAGCCCTAAGCCAAAACCTCTCAACCCTAAACCCTAAAAACTAAACCCTGAGCCCTAAACCCTAAACCCTCAACTCTCAACCCTAAACCCTCAACCCTAATCCCTAAACCCCCGAACCGTTTGCCCTAAACCCCGAACCCCGACCTTTAAACCGTAAACCCTAACTCCTAAACCCTGAACCGTAAACCCTAAATCCTCAACCTTAAACCTTAAACCCTAACTCCTAAACCCTAAACCATAAACCCTAAATCCTCAACCCTAAACCTTAAACCTTGAGCCCTAAACCCTAAACCCTATACCATAAACCATAAGCCCTAAACCCTAAACTCTAAGCCCTAAATCCTAAACCTTAAACCCTAAAACCTAAACACCGACCCCAAACCCCAAACCTTAAGCCCTAAAACCTAAACCTTAATCCCTAAACCATAGGCCCTAAGCCATAAGCCCTAAGACACAACCCTAAATCTTGAACCCTCTAACATAAACCCTCAACCCTAAACCCTAAAAACTAAACCTCAACCCTCAACTCTCAACCCTAAAACATAAACCCTCAACCATGATCCCTAAACCCTAAATCAACCTCGAGCCATAAACCCTAAACCCTCAACCTCGACCCCTAAACCCCGAACCTCGAACCTCGAGCCCTAAACCCTTAACCCTTAACCATAAACCCTAAACTCAAAACCCTAAACCATGAACCCTAAGCCCCGAGCCCTAAACCCTAAACCCTAAAATCAACTATGAGCCTTAAACACTAAACCTTAAACCCTAAACTCTAAACCTCGAGTCCTAAACCCCGAGCCATAAACCCTAAACCCTAAGCCCTAAACCCTAAACCCTAAATCATAAACCCTCACCCAAAGGAAAGTCCTTAAAATATCGTTCAACGTGTTTTAGTGTGTAAGGAATAGCTTTTAATGTGATCGATCGACTCATTTAGTTTTTATGAGAGACTACTTCCTTCAAGGCCTAAAAGGCATTTTTGGCCATTTTGTAGTTAATCAACACCCTTTAGAACAAGCTAAATGAGCTAGTCATGTCACCGAGTTATCAAGGACCATTATTTGTGAAGTATTAAGGCATTGTTTGTCTCCATAAGAGACATATGAGCAAAAGCATGTATGAGAATCATGAATTTGATTCCATAAAAGGATGCTTTTAGAGCTAGGAAAGGTGAGGGGATGATCTTTATATGGAGCACCATGTTTCTAAGAATGAGCAATCATATGAGTTCACTTGATGCAATTCACTTGGTACTATTCGTAATAACTCATTCAACACCTAGTAGTGTTATCACACCTTAAGGAGGAGGCACATTACAATCACCTCATTTTGGCCATAGGACAAGAATCCCATTCAGGAACAATCCTCTATCTACAAAGTGAGGATCTCTTTTTAGTAAGAAGTAGACAAACATCATAGAGTTAATTCATGGTCACTAAAGTGAATTATGGACCAAATTTAAAAATTAGTACCAATTCAAGTAGTGGTAGGGCCAAAATCCATTTTAGAAGGTAAAAAAACCTTTAAAATGACTATATGCTTTCCCAAAACAAAGGTTGACTACAATATATATGCCCTGAAAGTTTTAGGTTGTTTGCTGAAATCCTGAAAATGAGTAAGTATTGACTAGATTAGATTTTGAAAAACTATCTTCTAGATTATAACTGTTGAGCTACGAGACCACTTCCATAAGGTGTAGAGTGACCCTAATTTCTTATATTTACTAAAATAAATTTAAAGTATAAGAAATAATAAAATTATAAGAAATAATAAAATAAAATGTGTACACGTTTTGACTTGTTTGAAACACGTACACATTATAACGTGTACGCGTTATGCTTCGGTGATTCCCGAGCCAAACAAATTAAAATGCATACATGTTTTGATTTTTTCAGATTCTTGTCCACTTTTTGGCTCCCCAACTTCATGCACTTACCCTTATATCGTATATCTCAATTCACACAACTTTGCTTTCCAAATCAACATTTAACCTAGTAGATTTCATTTAAATAACATAATATTTTAAGATCTAAAAACAATAAGCTCTCTTGGGATAGTTAATGTCGTCATTTATTCACTTTGTGACACGTTTAATTTAGTGAAACCATTCTTAGCTTGTTGTTGTAGATCATTTTATTTTACACATTCATTGCATTCCATAAACTCAAAAAATGCCAAAAACATTGATCATTTGCATTCCTATCAAATCAAGTAGCAAAAGAGGAGAATTAGATGTTAAATTTCTTTTGTGCACATCTAAAAGCTCTATTTCCAACAAAAACTTGATTTCATCGATCATATTTAATTGTGTTGTAAATGACTCACACAAGAACCGAGCAAATCAAATATGGTTAACAAATATAGAATTGAATTAAACACACAACGAAAGACATCTTATAGAGTCAAACAAGCTCAAAAACATCCATAATCAACCTTGTAACAACCATAATACATAGCCACACTATTTCAGGTGCAAGGAGACAACATGACAAAATAAGGATGCTTGTTGATCTACAGGATAACAAGCAACACTTTTTGACAAACAATACCACAAGACATCCCTAAGGCTCCATCTCTAGCCTAGGATCACCTTAAGACAACATTCATTACATACTCCCATCATGACTCACTCCACATCATATCAAACACCACACAACGACCGCTTCCCCTCCATTGTGGATGACTCTAGATAGCCATATATTCTCAAGAAGAGTTAGCCACTTTCCTCACGTTCCCACTCTGTTAGAACAACAAAATATTCAAGACAATATCTTGTCTAAACTCGTGAGAGGTATTTCTCTCCTCACCATCTCCTGCACACATCATTCCAAAACTCATTGTTCTTGACAAAGGATCCCCATAAGATAATTATATCCACCACCTCATTAGATAGCTAATCCCATTGAGATATGATTCTTCTCATCTCGTCTACCATCCATCGTCACTCCCTTCAACATAACCTTTACATATTAAGCTCAACCTTCTTCAAATGACCACTTTACCCAAGTAGACAACCCAACATTCCTCCTTTCACCAATCGGAAGATAGACGTAGGGATTTGTGTCGCCATCATCCTCGACTATACCATCCAATGTGATCAAGTCCATAGGAGAATCGCTTCTTTGATGTGCAAGTCTTGCACTCTCTATAACACAGTAGGTAAATATTCTAATAGCTCATTTGCGTTCCTATACTAAGACTCATACCATCCTCACACTACTTTTAGCCCTCATCCAATACCATCCCATCATCCTCTACATCAACTACCTCGCCAAAACTCACGAGGAGTCAAGTTCTCACAAAGAGTCCTCATGCGCTTTTGGTGTGTAAAATACGGTTCCTTTGATGACTAAATTATTTTTTAAAACAATAGGTGTATGGTTTACTAGAAAAAATTGATAGATATTTATAGATTAATTTTGATTGTCAAGAATGTGTCCATGTATTTTGGAGGGAACCACACGCAAGTATGCCATATGAAAAAAATATGTTGAAGATTTATTTTTAAAGCAATAATACATTTTTTTATTTTCATGGGACCGTATTTACCACCCCACCATAGAATGCCTCTTGAAACAATAACCTTTATGGCCATCTCACATTTAATCTTAAACACTAGGGATACCAAAATTATTATCCCTATCGAAGAGAGATAAATATAACTTTCACCCCGCACAATTAATCATGTTACAAATCACCCATGAAATTTATTTAAATGTTGGTAAACATGGTTCACACTCTAAAGTTATGGTCATTAAATTAATATTTATTATATTACTATAGTTAATTAAATCTCAATTTATAAATAATTTTATAAATGTTAATTTACATTTTAGTTGTTTTATGATTCATTATTAAAAATGTTCACATGACATCATTGAAATTTATTCATAAACAAATTAGATTGCGTTATAAAATAAAATAAAAATAATTTTATATTTTCAGAACACATTTATGCAACATAGCCATAGTGTGTACTAAAGGTTGTGATGCTACAACATGTTTCGTAAATGTACACATGTTTGGATGTTAATGGGATGTGTTTAGAGTCAATATTGTAGTGCCCAACATTTAGTCTTGTGACACTAGAAAATATAACTTTGGGACTTATCTTAACACTATCCCATTTATTTGTTAACTAAATTTAAATCTTCTTCCTTTATCCTAGACTCTAAGTCCACTAGATCATAACGTATTCTTTAGTTTACCACTTCATGAATTGCCACACAATAAACATAGCACATCTCCAAACTCTCTATAGAATCTCTTCTCTAGTATAGTTCCAAGTTACGCATTGACAAGGTCATGGGCATAGGCCAAGTATGGCCAGTGAATATGTCTCAATGTCCCTCATACTTTCAACACTTCTCTTTTCAAATGTACAAGTTACATTAGTCATCTTAGGGTCAGCGAGTGAGACATCATTTGAATCATTCATCTATATAAACATATGTGCCCTTAGTCATCAGGGGATCCCATATCAAAGGTGAACTCTAAGAAAATCATTGAGCACAATCAATAAACCACATATCTTAGAGCACACCAAAACAAAGCTACTCAAATATGAATACATCTCTATAGTTTCCCTAGATCACACATTTATGCATTACAATCAATCCAATCAACTATTTACAAGTGTTGAGGGTCGAATCAAAGGATCCATCTTGTTTTTTTTTCTACCCTCCACATCATTATAGGATCTAGAGAACTACATGTGGGTTGATCCATCTTTGAAATATTGGTACATGGTGTAACACTCATCACATCGGTGGGGGTGTGGTGAGATCTTTTTAGTGAAAGTGATGACTCGACTCCTTTTTAAGGTCAATAGGAAAGGAAAAGACATATCCAAGTACGAAAGTATCATTGCAGAGATCCATATATATTAAATATATCCACTCAAAGACCGAGGAAAATAATATGTAAAATTCAAATCACATATCAAAACCCTAGAAGACACATTTAGAGATCCAAGGATATAATCAACCATGAATTTTCCCCTACTAAACAAATGTATCATGTGTCCAATTCTAGATCCCCATATTTTCCAACTAGCTTGAAAAACTCTACAAATCTCCCTCATTCAGCTTCAACTCAATATCAACTAGCCTACTCTTACAGAGCGGTAATGTCTTTATAAACCTTTAAACCTAATTATACTTTCACTATCTTATTTATAGTGTGTTGAGCAATCTGATTATCCTTACATAATTTAGGATTGTTATATATGTATATGTTGTTCTAACTTATCTCAATACACATTATAATATCTAAAGTAGATTGGCACTAATATTACATGTTGGTGAACCCACTTTACCTATCGATTAATACAACTTACAACTTTGTGCCTCTGGACCCTAGGGTTTAAGATCTTCAAATTTGATTTTCAATCTCATAATTACTCGTATGATTTTATTTTTTTGTGGGGTATTTTCCATTGTTAAAATGGTCAATATAAATGTCTATTCTTCCATGAATCCTCATTCTCATAAAAAAAGTTTCCACACTTTGCACTTAAGCTACAAGATGTTATTTGAGCCAATTGAGCACTCATCCCTAATAAATGAATTGAAACTCATGAGTATGTTTGATGATATAGTTGGACAATATCAATGTGATGATTTAATCTAAATTGAATTAAATCTAATTCATAGTAACTTGTTGTAACAAATGATATTCATATGATAGAATATGGTAATGTACAAGCAATAAGCATTCAATAATGTAAAACCCTAAACACACAACAGAGAAATGACGACTTAGCTGATTTTATGTGATCTGGAAGTGGTCGAGACTATCTTAGTATTGGATATGGATGTAAATAGTGTCAAAATGGATTGCAGATGGTTCTAAAACTTAGAACTATGTTGGACAAAAGTTCTCACGAGAAGGACAAGAGTGCCCTAGGTGCTAGTGACTATTTTGGGCACTAATGACTGCGTGAATGCTCGTGGATCCGATATTTTTGGTTCGGAAGGTCTCCGCTTATACTCTCTCTCTTTTACTTTGATTTATATGTTAGGGTTTAGATCGCACTGCAACCTACAAAACAAACCCTAGCTATCTGTACAAGCTCACAAACATATTATATCTAAATAAAATATGCAATATGTGAAGTCGACTAACCTCGATGGTCACCCGATGAGTGAACTTTGTATCAAGCATTGCACTACATCTTAGACTCTATATAGTTCTTTGTGCTTATATGTGAAATAGTGTCCTTAGGTTTTCCCTCGTTGATGACGCCAAAATAACAAGTTATAGCTAGCTTTTATGTAAGAATGTAGATGTTTGGTATGGAATTCAACACTTTCCCTTCTTATGTAGTGTATGCAACCCAAAATATAGTCCCTTTGAGTAGTGGTAGTAATATGTAGATGTGATAGTCCCTCTTGATTTGCCAACTAGAATAATGGTTAATATGTTGTATATATATATGAGTCTCTTGTTTGAATTTCGATACTACCGATATGGAAGGTCGACTAAGAAGGCGAGATAAGGATAAGAAAAGAAACAAGGCCGACCAAAAATGATAAAAATGTGTAAAAAGAAAAAGGAGGATATCAGCCTCCTAGAAGGGACACAAATTCTGGGTGATAGTTTCATAAGACCAAGAACAATAGATGTGACACGACAAACAAATAGGGATCCTTGTGACCTAATCAACAGTGCATACAGAACTAAGAGGTGTAGAAGAGAGTCATAATAGAAATCAATCAAAGAATGTAGATGAACAAGGGACAATGTCACCAGTGAGTAATTTTATTACTTAAGATTCATGCATATAACAACATACCGATGACATAGTAAATTGATGATATGTGCATAATTTTGTGTCTACATTTACCCCCTCCCCCTTATGTTATTTGAAGGAAATTCAAGTAGTGTAAAGGAAGTAAGGAACATACCTGTATAGGGTCCGAAGAAGCCATATTGCAGAGTGCACGTAGAACATAGAAACTTGTACATGGCAAGCCATAGATCACCATTTTTACTCATGCATCGTAGGAAGCTATAAAGAAACCATTGTAAGGAGCAACTTGGAGAAATAATTGTGATGATATTGGATATTTCATATTTTTGTCAAAGGTGATAGAAGAGGTAGGGAGTGATCAATTCCCAACCTGATTTGTTGATAATTGAAGGATTTGGGTGTCCTGTCGCCAAAGGAAGAGTGTTGGGGAGAGAGGTTTGTTTTTCTCTCCATCCTTCGACGCTTCCCCAAAAGGTCCAACCACTACATACGTACAAAGACCGATTTGCTACTTTTTTTTCCAACTGAAATTTATTTGTTCTCGATTGAGAACCCGCATAGGAGTAGTACAAAAATACAATTACATATCATTTCCCCCACTCCTACAAAGAATAAGTATTCCGATTTGAGTAGTATTAGATGGCTTCCAAGTTAGGTCATTTTAAAGCGATGGTGTCATAGTGTGGCTCCTAAGTTAAGTCATCTAAAAGTGATAGTAAGTAGGGTTATTATATTGATTGATTGATTTAAATGATAGGAGTTGATTAAATATGATGTATTTGGAAGATTACTCACGAAGAGATTTTTTCCCTCGATTAGGTCATTTGGGGAATGGATTTGAAATAGCAAAAGTATTGACTATTGTATAAAATAAATGTAATCGTATTTGAATGAGATCAGATAAAATGTGATAATAATGTATTAGGAGTGTCAATTGATTGTGTTGTATCCTCGAGAGGGATTATAAAATGATCTCGATTGTATGTCACCCCTTTTGGTGAAAGGGTGAGGGGTGGAGAAATGAGTACTGAGATGAAAGAAAGGATGTTAAGGATTGTAATAGTACCTGAGAAATAGTATATGAGATATAGTATTGATAAATTATGTGTAGGTATTGAAGATAGAGTGTTTAGAATTATATGGTACAGTGTTAAACAAGATTGTGATCCAGATGCTAAAAAATGAGGAGAAAATGGAGTAACGAGGCTCAAGATATGATCTCGAACCATGTGCTTGTATTATTAGTTGCAATAATGGTATAAAGTAGTGACTATAATGTAGAGTAAATGTGAATCATTATACAACACTGGAGGAGTCGGGGTTAAGCACCCGCTCCCGAGGTAGATGATCCATCAATGACGTGAACAAATAGTGTGTATTGTACATAGTTATTTGTTTACTTGTTAATTTGGTTGATAAATATGATGATGTGTAGTTAATATGATGTATTTTTCATGTGGTTGTAGGCAATTTTTATTTTAAGTTGATCGTGGATACCTCCATATGCACGTTGACTCAGAACATGCCCCCGAATGTTCTCATGGGTGGAAGGATATTAGAGTGAGTGGATTTGATTGCAAAAAGCATGCACATTTGTTTGATCCTATGATGATAACAGCAACCACATGTATAATGTTGTTGAGTGAGCGTGACAAGGCCAATATGTGTTTACATGATATTTGGAGCTCCAAGGCCAATATGAAAAGCATGTGGTAGAGAACATCATATTACGGAGCGAACTAGAAAGACATAGGGCTTGAGATTAATGGCGTATGGTTAGCGATGAAGTGTCAAGTTCTAGAGCTCTTATAGTTGTAGAGAGTGATAATGAGGAGGACATATGATGTAATGTATAGGATGTATTGAGGCATAGGGATTTCCCCAAGTGAATGTATTTTGTAACTTTGATTCGTGATTAGAGATGTGTGTGTGTGTGTGTGTGTGTGTGCACGTTCGCTCGCAGTGTGTGTGTGTGTATATATGTATAGTGTATTGATTGATTGTTTGGTGTTGATGTCTATTGTGTGTTATGTGATGATTTCTTGTTGCAGACCGGGCAAGTGATTGTATATTTTGTTGGTTCTATATGCATTGTTGGTATTGTTGATTTGATAGATAATGTTGAATGTTGAAATTTGTGATGATGCATAGAGAATTGTTAAGTGATGAATTGAATAAGAATTGTATTTGAATAATAATGAATATTATAGCATATGGTAGATAGAGATATATATGTGATGCAACATGGCAATGCATAGTAAATAGATATAAATGGTTATGTGATGATATAATTGTATAGGAATGTAGGATGATAAAATAATAATGCAATGATAATTATATGATAATGAGATGCGTAATGACGTGGAAAACTAAATGTGATGAGGATGAAGGGGGAAAAGAAAAATTGCCCCCAATGTTAGGGTAAGGTTAATTTAAGTAACAATTCCTCAACAACTATTTATGAACCTTGAGAACACGAGTGTATCATTAGGTAATGATATGGAGATGGGAATCATCTACCATAGGCTAAGGGGTTGATGATGCACATTAGGAGCATGTGAAACAACAAGATCATGTGTGTAGGTACCAAATTGGATGTTGGAGGAAACCATGCCAACAATGGGAAGTGTGATGGTGGGAGATGCGAAAGTGGGCTACTTAGGAAGCCATTGTGGGGTAATAACAATAGGGGTAGGTTGAGAGGATGTGGAAGAGGGTCGGGAAATAGGAGGAGGTGGATGAATGATAACCTTAGGAGGAGGATGAATAATGACCTTAGGAGGTGGTGAATGAGACAAGCTAATAGTTACAGAGGCTCACCTACGTGGAAGAGGAGAGAGAGATTGATCATGAGAGTGGGTTTGAAAATCAATGACACCCCTATATTTTAATTGTTGGAGTCTATCATGAAGGACATAACAATCATTGTCACGGTGGCCATTAATGTGGTGAAAATTACAAGATGGGAAATCATGATGGCGGTGTAGCCAATAACGGGATGATGTTAGTTGGAACGTAAACCAATCAGCTACCTATAAAGTAAAGTGTGCAAGATATCATGTGGTTTAGTAGCATGTGAGAAGTATAATGGTCCATGGGTGGGAGGTGGGGAAGATCTAGGTGGATTTCGACGCGATGGTGGAGAGGGAAGGATGTCGATGTGGAGGATGAGATGGTAACCGTGAAGGAGGTTTAATAGATGGGAGAGTAGAGGAATGAGTAGGTGGGGGATGATTAGAAGAGGTAGAAATAGGTACCATAACATGATCCGCAAGTAAATATTTTTCCAAGTCAATAACTTTATAAAAAGAAGAGTAAAGGAATCACACGCATCATATACAAAATTTTATTTTAAAGGAGAAATTAAGCATGACAGAAGATGTATTACATTTCTAGATCAATAGTATGAAAAAGAAAATAGTGCATGCAAGAATTAAAGTGTAAAATATAATATAGAATTGGTTTTGTCTTTCCTTGATGCAAAGAAGGTAAACATTTGTATGTAACTTTAGGCCTATTATTAGAAAGGAAACGTCTAAGGAATGCATCCTTCATAGATAATAAGTATTTATAGATCCATTAGGTAAATGAGTATACCATTGGAGAGAAATATCCAAAAGACTATGACAAAAGGATTTTAATAACAACCTATCATTGGAATATGAATCCATGGCTAATCAAAAATATTTAAGATGTAAATAAGGATTTCTTGTGCCATCAAAACATGAGAAAGTAGGCATAGTGAAACCCTTAGGAAAAACAAAATTGTGAATTTTCTTAGGGATTGGATTTCCAAGAAGGTTATTATTGTCAATAGAAGCATAATAGGATTTTCTTTCTAAGGTAAGGGTATGGAATTTTCTTTGCAAATCACCAATAACATGCATGAGAGAAAGGATGTCTTGCAAAGGAATGGTTTGGGCAGTGAGAGGCACATTGAGGGGTTGAATCTTGCCATTATGAGTGATCATAGGGACTCTAGGAGGAGAATGGGATGTGGAAGAAGTGGATGCATATGGAGGCTCTGTAGTTGTAGTATACAAGGAGTCTCTTAGTATAAGATCATAAGGAATAGTAGGAGATGCACTAGGAGTAGCATTTGTTTCAGGATGGAAATCATTGGAAATAATTTTAGAGATAGAAAAGATAGGAGATATAGATTCACATTTAACAATATTAATGGAAGAAACATTGTCATTAACATTTACATTATCATTATCATTATCATAATCAGATTCATTATCATCCATATTTTCACAAGCAAAAATTTCATCACACAAAGATTCTACATTAGTGATATCATTTACCATAGCAAAAGGAGAAGAGGATGAAGAAATATTCATGTCTACAAAGTGGATGGGAGAGAATATTCATCAAGCATTTGAATATGAGAGACAAAGCAAGAATCAAGACTTGGGATATCATTAGGATTAGATGTTTGGAATGCAAGGAGTTGGTGGATGACATGGGGATCATATTCAATATTTTGTATAAAAGAACAAAATTCAAATTCATCTGAGGTGAATTTCACCAAATGATTTAATCCAAATTGAATTCAATATAATTTTATAGTAACTTGTTGTAACAAATGATATTCATATGATAAAATGCAGAATGTACAAGCAATAAACATTCAATAAAGTAAAACCCTAAACGCACAAGAGAGAAATGATGGTTTAGTTGATTCAATGTGATAGTGATAGTGAGGAGGGCATATGATGTAATGTATAGGGTATATTGAGGCATGGGGGTTTGTTCCCAACGATTGTATTTTATAACTTTGATTCTGGATTAGATTAACTTTAATTGTATTTCACATCAGTTCACCAAATAATTTAATCTAATTTGAATTAAATCTTAATTTCAGAGTAACTTACTGTAACTAATGATATTCAAGTAAATATATATAGTAATTCCCAATCAATAAGCATTCACATGTGTAAATCCCTAAGTAAATGAGAGAGGAAGGTGACTTAAATGATTTTATGTGATTTGGGAGTGATCTATACCGAGTATCTTTTAGAACATGTTGGAAACAATGTCGGAAAAGCTCATTGAGGATTTAGAACCCTAGGATTGTATGGGATAGAAGCACCCATAGGAGGACATGAGAACCCTGAGACGGAGATATTTGGAGTTTGGTCTTTTATGTGATAGAGGATATTTGCTTCGCTTGATATTTTTGCTCTATCTTTGTTAGATTGCTGATTTCACCTATAACCTTTAAAATATATGTCTACCTACACGTGTCCACAAACCACATCAAATCTAATTAAAAACACATATAATGTGGAGTCGGACTGACCTCGACAATGACCCAAAGATTGAACTTACAACCGAGCGTTGCACTACATCTCAGACTCCATGTAGTTCTTTGTGTGTGTGTGTAATGATGCCCTAGGCTTCCCTTGAGAAAGTTGCACGATGATAGCGGGCTAGATGTAGATTGTATTGAGTATGCAAGATGTGTGTGACGAAATAGAATGAACTCCCTTCCTATGATGTGTATACAATTTGCTACAACCCTTATTATATGAATGTGCTAAATGTAACCTTGTGATGCTTCTGTGACTTTGTACA